>CM035844.1:282387652-283008457 GCA_020510985.1 Pholidichthys leucotaenia
TTATTGTTGTTCAGGTGGGAGCAGATTGTTCCCAGATGAAAGAGGAACAGGAGGACGTCTGCATCAGTCAGGAGAGAGAGCAGTTTGGACTGAAGCAGGAGACCCAAACCTTTGATGAAGGTTGGTGCAGGTCAAGGTTCCACTCAGTGATTGATGAGACAGAAATGAGGCAGAAGAAGTGAACTGAAAAATGGCATGAGGGCAGTCAGCCTGAGGAAAGACAAAGTAGTTGTAGATCAAAAAGTTCTAACAAAAAAGACAAAAAATGATGTGGTGTAGAAGATGCCTTACAAACGAGACTGAGTTTATTTCTCAGGAAAGCTTTATTGGAAGTCACATCTTCTATCATCAAAGTTCTCAGCAGAAAAGAGACAGAACCAACTTTCCTCACAGCTTTTATAACCCAGAGATACTAAACCCCCACATCAAGTATCTCACACCTTCACCCCACAGAAGTTTAGTAAACACATGAACCCGCAGTCACATATAGCCACCGAGACTTGCTGGTGCCTCTGTTCCCTTCTTCACCTCGGGGCTCCTGTTGGGACATTGTCTCTGACCTCCGTCTTCCCCCAGCACCCACCTCCTAGCCGAGGTCTCTGCTGGGGCATTGTTCCTTTGGATGTTTGATCTGTAGGGTCTGCACCGTCATGCCTACTGGATGCATGTGGGGGAGAAAGCGTACCATACAAGCATGCCATATATGTGCCTTAAATATGCACCATATAACCCCCCCCAAACGTTCAAATAAGGACAAGTTACACTTCAAATGCATAGAATCATGACACCCCACACAGAACAAGAGAGAGAAAAAAAAAAAAAAACTTGGCACAACAGATCACATTTCCCACTGCTTGGGCTTCAACTCTCTGCCATATCTGCTGTGAGCAGGTCTCGCTCTGCCTGTGGCTGTCTGCTGCATCTGTGAAGTAGAATCATTAACACATCGTCGTGAAAGCTTAGCAGAGCGTCTCCCGGGTGGCCTGCTGCAGCGGGGGGGCTCTGGCCAACTGTACTGGGTCGTCAGCTAACACAAAAGCAGGTTTGAGTCTGTTAATGCAGACTAAGTCCCTCCTGTCTCCCAAATCGAGCAAAAAATGCTTTTCCCCAGTTTCTAACACTCTAAACGGTCCATCGTAAGGTGGCCTTAAACCTAACCTCTGTGCGTCGTGTCTAACGAAGACAAATTCTGCATTCTTTAAGGCTTTGGGCACAAAAACACGTGGAAAACTGTGATGAACGGGACCGGGGAGGGTGTGTGACCCCGCGTCGCTCTGCAGCAGCTGAGCGGGGAGGTGCTCCGGAGCAGGGTTCTCAGGGAGGAAATCTCCCGGTAACCGGAGGGGTTGGGCGAAGACGAGTTCGGCGGGAGAGGCTTGCAAATCCTCTTTAGGTGCTGAACGCAACCCTAATAAAACCCATGGGAGTTTATCAACCCAATTTGTGTCCGTGACAGCCGCTCTGAGGGCTGCTTTCAATGACCGATGGAAGCGCTCGCACAAACCGTTGGCCTGGGGGTTATACGCGGTCGTGCGATGAATTTTCACCCCCAGGCTGAGTGCCATGGACGACCAGAGCTCGGAAACAAACTGGGGTCCTCTGTCAGACGTTATGTCTGACGGGATACCAAAACGTGCGACCCAAACTGTTAAAAAGGCACGTGCAACATCTGCCGCTGTGGTTGCCGCCAGAGGAGCCGCCTCTGGCCAGCGCGTGGTGCGGTCTACCATGGTTAAAAGGTGTGTGAAACCCTGGGACAGCGGAAGAGGTCCTACTAAGTCGATATGCACATGATCAAAACGTTTGGCTGGGATGTGAAAAGGTTCTAGAGGGGCTTGTGTGCGTTTGTGTACCTTTGCTCTTTGACACGCAGCGCAGGCTGCAGCCCACTCTTTGACTTGTTTACGCAGCCCCGGCCAAACAAATTTCTCTCCTACCATTTTGATAGACGCGCGGACGCCCGGGTGTGCCAGTGAATGTATTAAGTCAAAAACACGGCGACGCCACGCAGCCGGGACCACGGGACGGGGACGCCCCGTGGAGGTTTCGCAGATTAGGGGGGGCATGCCTCTTTGAAGCACCCTGTGCTCCAGCCTTAGCCCTGTTGGCCCAGACTGGAGCGCGCGCACGTCCGCGTCGCCAACCTGTTCAGCGGCCATGGCTGCATAATCTAACCCGACGCAGACCAGAGCTGTGAGCGCTTCCGCGCCGCAAGCCTGACCTAGGTCTGCCGCCGCCGAATCTGCCCCCTGGGGGCCTGTCGCTGCAACTGCACGCGAGAGGCAATCTGCCACTACATTGTGTTTACCCGCCACGTGTTGAATGTCAGTGGTAAACTCCGAAATTGCAGCCAGCTGCCTCTGTTGTCGGCCCGACCAAGGCTCTGAAACCTTAGCCATTGCAAAAGTTAAGGGTTTATGGTCCACGAACGCGGTAAAACGGCGCCCTTCCAACCAGAACTGGAAGTGGCGGATGGCCGAATGTAGGGCCAAAAGCTCCCTGTCAAACGCGCTGTATTTACGCTCGCTATCGCGCAATGTTTTGCTGAAAAACGCAAGTGGTTGCCAGCATCCTGCCACCAGTTGCTCGACAACCGCTCCCACTGCCACGTCGGAGGCGTCTGTGGTTAGCGCCATGCGAGCTGCCGGCACCGGGTGTGCCAATAACGCAGCGTTCGCGAGGGCTGATTTGACCTGTGAAAAAGCGCGCTCCCGATCCGGGGACCACTCGACCTTAGATGCAGGTTTTTGCTTCTTTAATGCCGCGTACAATGGGTGCATGAGCCGTGCCGCGTTTGGGAGGAAACGGTTATAAAAATTGACCATCCCCAAAAATTCCTGCAGCGCCTTAACCGTCTGCGGTTGGGGGAAATCCGTTATCGCGCGCACTTTATCCGGCAGCGGGACCGCGCCTTCTGGCGACACGCGGTGTCCCAAAAAATCGATTTTCGCTACCCCGAATTGGCACTTCGCTGGGTTAATGATCAGCCCGTGTTCTGTGAGCCTCTGAAAAACGGCTGTGAGGTGGCGTTCATGCTCGGCTTCGGACGCGCTGGCTACCAAAATATCATCCAAATAAGCGAACACGAAAGGGAGGTCGCGCAGCACTGCATCCATCATGCGTTGGAACGTCTGCGCGGCGCCCTTGACGCCGAAAGGCATGCGCAAAAACTCGACAAGCCTGAAAGGGGTTATAACTGCCGTTTTGGGTATGTCCTGCGCACGGACTGGAACTTGGTGATAACCACACACCAAATCTATTTTGGAAAAGATGCGCGCCCCCGCTAAATGCGCCGAAAAATCCTGGATGTGCGGAATCGGATAGCGGTCGTGGGCTGAAGCATTATTTAATCTGCGGAAATCACCGCAAGGGCGCCACGAGCCGTCAGCTTTGGGTACCATGTGCAGGGGTGACGACCAGGCGCTGCTCGAACGCCGGACTATGCCCAACTTTTCCAAGTTGGCAAATTCCTCGCGCGCGATGGCCAGTTTAGCTGGGTCCAGCCGCCGAGCTTTTGCAAAAACAGGGGGGCCCGAAGTACTTATGAAATGCTCGACCCCGTGTTTGGCAACTGACGCTGAAAATGTAGGGACCGTGAGTGCTGGAAACTGGTTGAGTAATGCATGAAACTTACCACCCGCAGCTGTGACATTGGAATGTGCAGAAGGCAGGGCCACCCGAGCTGTGCAGGAGATAGAGTAGAAAGACAGTGCATTTACAATACGTCTATTAGCAAGATCAACTAACAAACTGTTTGAGCACAAAAAGTCAGCACCTAGCATGTTGTTGTTAACTGTAGCGACAACGAAGGTCCACTCGAAGTTGCGCCCGTGGAGGGACAGGCGGAGTGTCTTCTCCCCATAGGTTTTGATCGTGGAGCCGTTCGCCGCTAACACCAGGGGGCCGCTGGCCGGCGCCAGTGTGTCCGCGTAGGTAGGCTTGACAAAACTCAGCTGGGAGCCCGTGTCCACCAGGAATTCTTTCCCAGAATTCGCGTCCGTCACGAAAAGCAGCCTGTTCTTCGTGCCGAGAGTCGCAGCTGCTACCGGCTCCCGGTCTTGGCGTTTCCCTGGCGCTGGTACCGGCACGGTGGGACGCATCTGTGGGCTTTCTCGGCGAAACGTCGATGGTAGAAGCAGAGGGCGTTGTCAGCTCCGCTTCTCCTGGTCTCCACCGCTGCTGCCGTCAGTGGATCCGGTGCCGCAGCCTCTGGTCCCCCTCCTTCTCGCGAAGGGGCGGTCATCTCTGCTGCTGCCGTCGTGGCTGCGCGCCGTCTATGGGAGTCGACGAGCAGTTGCGCCACCTGTCCCAGCTCGTGGTAGTTACGGTTGACGAGCGGCTGCGAGCTGGTCAGGGTGACTCTCACTGCTGGCGGGAGCGTTCTGAGGAAGAGGTGGGCGAAGATAAAACTGTCGTCGTCCTCGCCTCTCAGGCTCATCATCTTTGCCATCAGATCCGCTGGCCTGTCTGCTTCTCCCTCTGTCAGCGCCAGGAGCTTCTCTGCCCGCTCTTCCAGCGAGGGAGTGAAGGCTCGGATGAGGGCATCTTTCAGTGTGCTATACTTGTTGTCTTGGGGCGGGTGGTTGGTCAGGCTCTCCACCCGTTGCACTGTGAGGCTGTCCAGCTTCACGACGACATGGTAGAACCTCGTTGCATCCGCTGAGATTCCCCGAAGGTGAAATTGCGCCTCCACAGTGGTAAACCAGGAGCGCGGGTTATGTTGCCAGAAGTCGGGCAGCTGTAGCGTGGTAGCCACGTTAACCCGGTTGGCTCCTGAAGAGTCCGGTGCGGAAATCTCGCCGTCACCGGCCATAGGTAGTCGTAGGTCACCAGTGTAGAAGATGCCTTACAAACGAGACTGAGTTTATTTCTCAGGAAAGCTTTATTGGAAGTCACATCTTCTATCATCAAAGTTCTCAGCAGAAAAGAGACAGAACCAACTTTCCTCACAGCTTTTATAACCCAGAGATACTAAACCCCCACATCAAGTATCTCACACCTTCACCCCACAGAAGTTTAGTAAACACATGAACCCACAGTCACATATAGCCACCGAGACTTGCTGGTGCCTCTGTTCCCTTCTTCACCTCGGGGCTCCTGTTGGGACATTGTCTCTGACCTCCGTCTTCCCCCAGCACCCACCTCCTAGCCGAGGTCCCTGCTGGGGCATTGTTCCTTTGGACGTTTGATCTGTAGGGTCTGCACCGTCATGCCTACTGGATGCATGTGGGGGAGAATGCGTACCATACAAGCATGCCATATACAGTATGTGCCTTAAATATGCACCATAGTGGTACAATAGAATTGAAACTCTGTAGACTTAAAGTAAATGACGTGGATAGTTAAATGGTAAAATGAATATGTAATATAGAAAAATGACCAAATACCTAAATATTCAATGATGGGCCATAAATCCAGCCTGGATTGAAGGGTTCAGTGTAAAGGAGTCCAACCCACTAGCACAACTTAAAGAAGGTTTCTTAGAAAAAAGCTCAAGGTGGTGAACAGCAGTTCTGCAGTCATGGCTTCCATGCTGAGAAGAGACAGAGGTGGAACCTAACCAGGCCCTGATCAGCAGCCACAGATCACAGGATCCCACAGGTGTTCCCAGGTTTGCTGAAAAAGTGAAAATAAATAAGATGAAGAGTGAGAATCTCAGCTGGAATCAATGAAGAAAGTAGAAAAGCACTCAGAGAGGGCATACCTCCACCAAGGCTCCTTCTGTCCCTCATGGATCACCTCCAAAATGTCATGGGTTTGTATGTAGGCCTAGAGCCACTTCTGGTGAAAATTGCATCAAGGTCTGTTCAGTAGTTTTGGAGTGTTGTTGCTCACACACTTTGAGAAGATAAGAGCCTTGGCTGAGGTATGCACTCTCAGATCGTCACCAAAATGTAATGGGTTCCTCTGTAGCCCAAGAACCACCTTGGTCAAAATTTCATCCAAATCCATCCAGTAGTTTTTGTGTAATCCTGCTGCTCAAATACAAACAAAGCCCTTGGTGGAGGTATGCACTCTCAGATCATCACCAAAATCTAATCATCTTTTCCCCGTGCCATTGCACACCATTCCTGAAAATTTCACCAAAATCCGTTCCTAATTTTTTGAGTAATGTTGCTAACAGACAGATAAACCAACGGCGGTAAAACCAGCCTCCTTGGCAGAGGTACATCTGTCATCAAAGTGCTACAACTGTTGGACTGTTTGCTTTAAATTGTGACTACTGGTGGATCAGGAAACTCTTTAGTCGGGGCAGCCCTGGTCTTTCTTGTGTTTCTTCATCCCTCTGTTCTCTGTAGAGAAGCAGTTAGAAATGTAGTGAGGGCTCCATCAGGTCATTCCTTCTGACTGGATTATTGCTGCTTTCAAAATCAAAAGAAAAAAAACTAGAGGGCACTCAGAGAGCGTATACCTCTGCCAAGGCTCCGTCCCTCCCTCCCTTTGTCCTCCCCTCCATCCCTTTGTCTGTCAATATTGCCATCCATCCGTACATTGTGAGATAGGACCTTGGCGGAGGTATGCACTCACGGATTACCTCCAACATCTAATGAGTTCATCTTTGGGCCAAGAACCACCTCTGGTGAAAATGTCGTCCAAATCCATCCAGTAGTTTTGGAGTATTGTTGCTAACACTGAGAAGATAGAGCCTTGGTGGAGGTATGCATTTTGAGATCTTCACCAAAATCTCATCGTGTTCAGTGTGCCATTACACACCTTTCCTGAAAATGTGAATGAAAGGCGCTATATAAATGCAATCCATCATTCCCTCCACCAAGGGAGGACGGAGGTAATGTTTTTAGTGGCGTTGGTTGGTTTGTCTGTTAGCAACATAACTCAAAAAGTTCTGAACAGATTTTGATGAAAGTTTCAGGAAAGGTGTGTAATGGCATGGGGAACAAATGATTAGATTTTGGTGGTGATTCGGATAACGATGTGGATGCAGGAATTTTTTGAATATTATTTTATACAGTGGTGTGAAAAAGTGTTTGCCCCTTCCTGATTTCTCATTTTGTTGTATGTTTGTCACACTTCAATGTTTCAGATCATCAAACAAATTTAAATATTATCCAAAGATAACACGAATAAACACACAATGCAGTTTTTAAATAAAGGTGTTTATTATTAACCCCTTGCACTCTGGTCAGTTTCCCTAAAAACGCCTAAAAATAACGTACCCAAAGTAAATCAAAAGCTGTTCTTCAACCCTTTGCAGCATCTTCATGGGGTTGGTCTCATTTAAAAGAAAACACTTTGAATTTTTTGGCAAAACAGTCATAATCTCTCTAAGTGCTCCTGCCACTGAGTAACAGTCATCTAAACATACTGAATCTGAAGAAAATTAATTTCGCCTGGGTGGTTTTTTTTTTTAGATACAAATGCTTGCAAATAACACACAGCTGTCAGATACTGGCTGGAAAATGCAACAGAAATGTAGAACCAAGTGTTATCCAGCTGAGGTCAAAATTTTGTAACAATACCACGAAAAATGAATATATTACACAGCTTTTTTGTCAGGTTGTTCCCAGGCGTTTTTGAACTGTGCCAAAATGTGCCAAATGGCACAGTTTGGAAAAACGTCTATAACTTTTGAATGCTTCATCATAGAAGCTTGATCTAGGGCTCTAATGAAAGGTGACACTCAGGGCTGTGTGTGTGTGTGTGGGGGGTGTTGTTTATTCATTCATGAATGAATGAATTTACAAACAAGCCCCCCACACAAAGAAACATGCCCCGTAAAAAATGTGTGGCCTTTTTTTTTTTTTTTTTTACAAGAAAAAATAACCTACAGTGCACTAAAAATTATACTAAAATATCTGCAATGTAGAGAATAACAACTCCCCCCCCCCCCGCTACAGAGGAGCTCAGCACACAAAAAACGGTCCGTCAAGTGGCCATGACGCACCGTTGTATTTACCAATCAGTCAAAAGTCATTTTTATTACTATTTTCATTGATAAAGAATAATTTAGCTAAAAACACTTACCTGTCCACAACAGCAGTGTCGTTGGCGAACATCTGTTCCTCATTGTCAGATGAACATGAAGCTGGTCCGGTTGTTACGGACTCGTGGTTCTGGTCACGCAACCCGGTCAAACCATCTCCTCCATGACTGCGGTTTTTGCGAACGATTTTTCAAAACAAATAAGAACAGTAGTAATAAAAAAGACTGGCTAACGCTACCGTTACACAGGTCTCAATGTGTGTCACCCAGCGGCTTATTGACAAAACAGATTTTACGCACGCGACGCACGCGTTTCAATCGTCGAACTTCTCTGTTTCAATTGGCTCGTTGTATTCGCGGTCGTTGGTAGGCAGGTCCTTCTTGCTAGGTTTTCAATCATTGGTTCTTCAAGGTTTCAGAAACCCAACTCAAGGCTCTTTTTAGTCGAATGAGAGGTCAATCAAATCTAAACCAATCAAAACACTGCTTTGGCTTTCTGTTCGCCGGCTGTGTCTGTACTGGAAGAACGGAAATGCAGCTTTTTTTTTCAGTGTGCACTGAGACGCACAATGCACTCTGAGATGCACTAGGACACAGAGACGTGACCGCCCGCGGTATAACGGAGTGCAAGAGGTTTTAAAGGAAGAAAAAAATCCAAACCTACATGGCCCTGTGTGAAAAAGTGATCCCCCCCCCCCCATTAAAAATAAGTTAACTGGTTTATCACATCTTTGGACAGCTCAGTTCAATTTCTGTAGCCACACCCAGGCCTGATTGCTGCCACACCTGTTCTCAATCAGGAAATCACTTAAATAGGACCTGCCTGTCAAACTGAAGTAGACCAAATGATCCTCAATAGCTAGACATCATGCTGCGATCCAAAGAAATTCAGGAACAAATGAGAAACAAAGTAATTGAGATCTATCAGTCTAAACACCTTCATTTAAAAACTGCATTTTGTGTTTACTTGTGTTATCTTTGTCTAATATTTAAATTTGTTTGATGATCTGAAACATTTAAGTGTGACAAACACAAAAAAATGAGAAATAAGTAAGGGGGCAAACACTTTTTCACCCCACTGTATATTAATCTGGCGCTTTTCATGTACTGCCCCTTTAAGACGGGTCCACTCAGTTGTGTGCGTGGTCACGCCATAGGGCCACAGGCCTCGGCAACCCGGAAGCCAAACACTACAGAAAAAGTATTAAAGGGCGTGTCCACAAAACTCATTTTTCCTGCTGTGGGCGACTATTTTCTATTCATTCTCTATGTAGTCCAGCATTTACAGCACTCAGTGCCCTTGGTACTGACACACTTTGAGCGGTGACAGCTTTTTGTCACTGTACGCTGGGCTGAAAAATGTTCAACTTGACAGACTACGAAGCATTCATTCATTCGTTCATTTTCTTCCGCTTAATCCTTTTTGGGTCGCGGGGGGGCTGGAGCCTATCCCAGCATCTTTGGGCGAGAGGCAGGGTACACCCTGGACAGATCGCCAGTCCATCGCAGGGCCAACACAGAGAGACAGACAACCATTCACTCTCACAGTCATACCTAAGGACAATTTAGAATCCCCAGGTTGATGCCAATTAACCTAACTTGCATGTTTTTGGCATGTGGGAGGAAACCGGAGAAATCCCGGAGTAAACCCACGCCGACATGGGGAGAACATGCAAACTCCACACAGATCACTGTTGGACAGGGGCTGGGATCGAACTCAGGATCCCCCGGCCAAGGGTGAGTTGCTGTGCTGACGCAGTGCTAACCACTCCGCCACCGCGCTGCCCAGCCAATCATAATTAGGGAAGGGCGGGACATAGGATACTTGTACAGGAAGATGAGAACGGGAGGTGAAGGAGGTGTAAGCTGAACTTTGCTGCATCAATGTGAATTTGTCGTTGATAACTGCAAAAAAAAAAAAAAAAATGATATGATGCTGTGCTCTTTTTATTTAATTTTTTTTTTTTTTTTTTAAATTTTGTGTACTTTATTGATCCCCAGAGGGGAAATTCAGGGCATCCACCTAGATGGATGAAGCAGCCATGATACGGCACCATCCCTTCACCATTCACACCTAAGGCCACTTTAGAGTCTCCAATTAACCTCATCATAGCAGTCTGTCGTGGGCGACAATGACTGTTTCATTTAGGTCTGATCAGATTTTTTTTTTTTTTTTTTTTTTTTGTTACTTACTTGTACCCGTAGGTAGACTTGGTTTGCAGTCTGGTGACAAGCCACCGGCTGCTGGTCGCTGCGTGCGCGAGCGCCCTAAACCTACATGTTTTTGGTATGCGGGAGGAAACCGGAGAAATCCCGGAGTAAACCCACGCAACACGGGGAGAACATGCAAACTCCACACAGCTCACTGTTGGTCGGGGGCTGGGATCAAACCCACGATCTCATGATCCCCGCGATCCCCCGGCCGAGGGTAAAACTGTGCTGCCACAGTGCTAAACCACTGTGCCACCGTGCAGATTCCTCCACACAGCTCTGTCCTTAGCCTTCCACTGCCAGGAACTCCTGTCTATGTCCAACTTCTTCAAGTTTCTTTTTACGGTGTCTTCAAATCTGAGCCTTGGTCTACCCTGATTGCGTTTGCTCTCGCATAACTGTGAGTAAAGTAACTGCCGAGGAGACGCTGGTGGTCCATCCTCTCAACATGTCCGAGCCATCTCAGGTTCATCTGTATTAGCATGTCCTCCATTGATGGTAGACCAGCTCCTTTCAACACTTCTATGTTGGTTATCTTGTCTTTCTGTCACAGTTTGGGAATGCCAATTACTGTGAGCATTATGAATAAAAGATGATTCTCGGGCCACAACAACATAAACACGCAGGGAGGCATGAAAACAATTATACAACTTTATTAAACAACGCTTAAAATGGTCATAGACTAAAACACACTAAATAAGAACCATAATCCCCAATAAGAACCATAAATTTCCCAATGTGCACAATTAAAAAAAAAACACAATAAAATATAAATACCATAAATACCCTAAAAGCACACCAGGGAAAAAAAAGCAATACAATTCGAGTCAATTCGAGCCAGGAACTCCTGCTATTGTCCTCCTTGTCCTGAAAGGTAAGCACCGTTTGTCCGGGCTCATCCGAGACCCTCCTGTACGCCTCGAAGAAGGAGTGTTCTGTCCCCGAGGAGAGATGGCAAACAGTCGGAGAGAAGTGGAGCGACTCCTTCGTTCCGTCGTCCGGGGGAAACCTGCAGCACACAGCGCAGCACAACCTTAGCCTCCCGTGAACGCACCGGGGCTAATATACATCACACACACAAACAGTGAGCACGTTCCTTTACTTAGCTGAGTTTTCACCCTTCATCCAACACAACGGCGTCTCCGTCGGCTGGTCACTCTCCCGGCATCTTCGGTCCTGTGCTGCCGCTGCAAATCCCCACAATTGCGCTTCCTCCGTCCTTTCTCCGCTCCGGCCCACGTCTCCTCCATGGGAAACTTCACTGTGGAAAAGTTCGCTGTGGACAGCTTCTGCATGTAAAACTTCTGCTTTGACACAGTCAAGCACCATCCTTAAATACGTCCTTCCGGACAGACAGGTCACAGCAGAGCCCGCTGATTGGCTCCTGCTGATTTGATCAGTTAGCGCAGGTGTAACTCATAATCCATCAATCCAAACAAATAAAATACACACATACAAATATATAAAAGAAAACAATAATCCAATGTACATTAATATTATCATTCACCATGTTACAGCCTTAAAGCTGTAACAAACCAAAAAAACAATAAACACACATCCCCTAAAATGCTCTACCCTGACATTTCTCCCCTCAGCTTTTTAAATAGTCGTCCCCGACTATTCGCTTCCATCACCATACCTTACTGGCTTTTTCCCCAAATTGCTACGCTGAGAGCGCCTCAGGGGTACCTGTTCCTGTGGGGACACTGAGGTAGGTGGATCAGAAGCCTGCACCACCTCTTGTAAATGTTCCACTTCCACGGCTGGACTTGGGACTAAACTGGGCCCTACAAAAGGCAAAGACACAGGCAGGAACAGACGTGCCCCAATGTTCTCAGGCTCAGCCGGTGGCACTAGCACATCCTTTGGTGGATCACTGGGTCTGATGGGACATGGTCTGAGGTTGTTCCTGTGGATAGTCCTCTCTGGCCCACTCAGCCCCTCTGGTCGGATCTTATACACGGGTATGTGTGGACCCAACTGAGACACCACCACAAAAGGGGAGGGTTGCCATCGGGGGGCAAGCTTATTTTGATCACGGCGTCGAAAATTCCTCAGCAACACCCTCTCCTGGCACCAGCGGAACATCCTTGGCATGACGACCACACCTCTGCTTGTCCTTGTATTGCTGCCGCTGCGTTTGGGCCAAGACTCATTTGTGGGCTCCATTCAGAATCCTGTGATGATGACGAACCCACTCTTCCATGGTATACTGTTCAGGCTGGGGGCAAACTCCCGTGGCAATCTCCACCAGCAACCTTGCATGCCGCCCTGTCAGAACAAAATGAGGGGTCAAACCTGTGCCGCTATGGATTGTGTTGTTATAAGCAAAAAGCAAAGCAGGCAAACTTTCTGTCCATCTGGTCTTCTCCTCCTCAGTCAACGAACACAACAAGGACAGCAAAGTTTGATTAAAGCATTCACATGCCCCGTTTCCCTGGGGATGATAAGGGGTAGTGCGCACCTTTTTGCAGCCATACAGTGGGGCAAAAAAGTAGTCAGCCACCAATTGTGCAAGTTCTCCCACTTAAAAGATGAGAGAGGTCTCCAATTTTCATCATAGGTATACCTCAACTATGAGAGACAAAATGAGAAAAAAAAATCCAGAAAATCACATTGAAGGATTTTTAATGAATTAATTGGTAAATTCCTTGGTAAAATAAGTATTTGGTCACCTACAAACAAGCAAGATTTCTGACTCTCACAGACCTATAACTTCTTCTTTAAGAGGCTCCTCTGTCCTCCACTCGTTACCTGTATTAATGGCACCTGTTTGAACTCATTATCAGTATAAAAGACACCTGTCCACAACCGCAAACAGTCAGACTCCAAACTCCACCATGGCCAAGATCAAAGAGCTGTCAAAGGACACTAGAAACAAAATTGTAGACCTGCACCAGGCTGGGAAGACTGAATCTGCAATAGGTAAGCAGCTTGGTGTGAAGAAATCAACTGTGGGAGCAATTATTAGAAAATGGAAGACATACAAGACCACTGATAATCTCCCTCGATCTGGAGCTCCACGCAAGATCTCACCCCATGAGGTCAAAATGATCACGAGAACGGTGAGCAAAAATCCCAGAACCACACAGGAAGACCTAGTGAATGACCTGCAGAGAGCTGGGACCAAAGTAACAAAGGCTACATCAGTAACACACTACACCGCCAGGGACTCAAATCCTGCAGTGCCAGACGTGTCCCCCTGCTTAAGCCAGTACATGTCCAGGCCCGTCTGAAGTTTGCTAGAGAGCATTTGGATGATCCAGAAGAGGACTGGGAGAATGTCATATGGTCAGATGAAACCAAAATAGAACTTTTTGGTAAAAACTCAACTTGTCGTGTTTGGAGGAGAAAGAACACCATACCTACTGTGAAGCATGGGGGTGAAAACATCATACTTTGGGGCTGTTTTTCTGCAACGGAACCAGGACGACTGATCCGTGTAAAGGAAAGAATGAATGGGGCCATGTATCGTGAGATTTTGAGTGAAAACCTCCTTCCATCAGCAAGGGCATTGAAGATGAAACGTGGCTGGGTCTTTCAGCATGACAATGATCCCAAACACACTGCCTGGGTAATGAAGGAGTGGCTTCATAAGAAGCATTTCAAGGTCCTGGAGTGGCCTAGCCAGTCTCCAGATCTCAACCCCATAGAAAATCTTTGGAGGGAGTTGAAAGTCCGTGTTGCCCAGCGACAGCCCCAAAACATCACTGCTCTAGAGGAGATCTGCATGGAGGAATGGGCCAAAACACCAGCAACAGTGTGTGAAAACCTTGTGAAGACTTACAGAAAATGTTTGACCTCTGTCATTGCCAACAAAGGGTATATAACAAAGTATTGAGATGAACTTTTGTTATTGACCAAATACTTATTTTACCGAGGAATTTACCAATTAATTCTTTAAAAATCCTTCAATGTGATTTTCTGGATTTTTTTTTCTCATTTTGTCTCTCATAGTTGAGGGATGCCTATGATGAAAATTGGAGACCTCTCTCATCTTTTAAGTGGGAGAACTTGCACAATTGGTGGCTGACTAAATACTTTTTTGCCCCACTGTATAACGCACAAAGTTGCTGCAACACTGCAGACTCAAAGGCAGCCCCTCTATCTGACAGGATCCTTTCAGGGCAGCCCCATGTTTGAATAAGGTTCCGCAACAATACCTGAGCTGTTGTAAATGCTGTGTAGTCTTTAGTTGGCACTGCCCATCCATACCTTGAAAACAAATCAGTCATAACCAAAATATATGGATAGGCGCCTTGAGGGTTTCCTAAAGACAGGAAGTCAATGGCCACGGTTTCCAGAGGATAGAATGAGACAATCGGCTGAAGGGGTGCCCTTACTTCTGGCCTGGCCTTATTCTCACAACAAGTAGGGCACTCTGTAGCCCACTTGCGCACGTCCTTGCTCATCCGAGGCCAAAAAAACCACCTCTTCAAAGTGGCCTCAACATGATTTGCTCCCATGTGGCTACAAGAGGCATGGAACCGTTCCCACAATGGCCTCGCATTCACTAAGGGGACCACAATTTGGAACACCACCTGGCCTGTTTGTGTATCTTCCACCTTCCTCTGGAGCAGGCCATGACTCAACCGTAACCTTTTCCACTCCCTCAACAACCGTCGGGCCAGTGGTAGAGCTTCCCGCTGACACTCTTTAGATGGCCAGTTACCCTGTTGGAGCCATGCACACACCTGCTGCATTGCCGGGTCTGCCCTTTGGTGAGTAAGCCAATCTTCTGTATCCTCTGGGGTAGCCATCACAAGGTTCGTGCCAGCCTCAATTTGGGATTCATCCTGTGGGAGCCTAGACAAGATATCCGCATTCCCATTTGCCACTCCAGGATGGTATTTAATGGTAAACTGATAGTTGGAAAGCTGGGCCACCCACCTTTGCTCCACTGCACCAAGCTGTGCTGTGTCCAGGTGGACAAGGGGGTTGTTATCAGTAAAAGCTGTAAAAGGCACCCTCCACAAGTAATCCTTAAACTTTTTTGTAACAGCCCACTTTAGTGCCAACAACTCCAATTTAAAGGAGCTATAATTTTGATCATTCCTTTCGGTGGGATGAAGACTTCGGCTAGCATAGGCGATCACCTTCTCACGCCCATCCTGAACTTGGGCGAGCACCGCTCCCAGCCCCTCCAGACTTGCATCTGTATAAAGGTTGAAGGGCTTGGAGAAATCAACATAAGCTAGCACCGGAGCACTCAACAGTGCCAGCTTAAGTCTCTCAAAGGCGGCCTGACATTCCGGAGACCAAACTATGACCTGATTTCTCCCGCGTGAACCTGCCTTCCCCACCAGAGTAGCGTGTAGAGGTGCTGCGATCTTCGAAAACCCAGGAATGAAACGCCTGTAGTATCCCACAAAACCCAGGAATGATCTGACCCCTTTCACTGTACTAGGTGGCTCCCACTGCTGGACCACCCTGGTCTTCTCAGGATCAGTAGCCACACCATCCTTGCAAATGATGTGCCCCAGATACCTCACTTCACGTTGGAAGAGATGGCACTTCTATGGCTGCAACTTCAGTCCATGTCTAGCCAAACGCTCGAACACCTGTTCCAAATGGGTGACGTGGGAATGGAAATCAGGTGAGAAAACGATGACATCATCGAGGTAAATCAAAATGAAGTCATTCACCATACTGCCCAAGCACCGACGCATCAGTCTCTGAAAAGTAGCTGGGGCATTACAGAGACCGAATGGCATCCGCTGGACCTCGTACAATCCCGTAGGTGTTATAAAGGCGGTCTTCTCCTTGTCCCTTGGGTCCACTTCCACCTGCCAGTACCCACTGGCCAGGTCAAGGGTGGAATACCAACGTGCTTGCTTGAGACAGGTTAGGGACTCCTCAATTCGTGGTAAAGGAAATGAGTCTTTGTGGGTCACAGAATTCAGTTTCCTGTAATCCACACAAAAACGTAGGGACCCATCCTTCTTCCTCACAAGCACAATTGATGCAGCCCAAGGACTAGCGCTCTCTGTCACCACTCCTCGTTCCAACATGCTCTGCAGCAGACTTTGCAGCTCAGGATAAAGAGAGGGGGGGACAGGCCGATGTCCTTCTCGACTTGGAGGTGCGGTTCTGGTTGGTATCTGGTGCAACACCACAGTAGTATGGCCAAAATCCTCCTCATCCTTAGCAAAGACAAAGTTCCATCGGCTTACCAGTTATTTCAACTCTTGTTGCTGTTCCGGACTAAGGTTGTCCCCCTCAAAAGTCCACGACACAGGTTCACTGGTTCTTGGTGCCTGAACAGTCCGAATGTCCACCTCCACCGTGTCCTGGTCAACAACCTGCAGCGCCAACTGCTTGTCACCATATATCTGATCAGGGGACAAAGAGTACACAGAGGCCAGAGCCTGTCGTGGCGGCAGACCAATGGGGTAAGGATTAACGTTACATACCTTAATCAGTATTTTACCTCCTTCCAGGTTGGTCACAGCCCGGGCAACTTGCCACTCCATGCTATCCGACACCCCTTCCACCAGGACAGGGTCCATTGGAGGTGGCGGCCCCCCAACACAGGGGCCCAAATCACCATCTCGCTACAGGCTGGAATGTCTACTGGTGACTGCTTGGACACCCGTGCCACACCTATTTTCCCATCCACTGATTCCTCCTGGGCCACCCGACTACAGACCGCGAATGCTCTTTCCCATTGCCCTAAGGCAGGTGGAGACACTGTAACCTTAAAAGCAGAGACACCAGGATGGGGTCCCTGAAACAAACACTTCCAGCAGCTAAAGATCACATTCATACCCAAAATCCCCTTGTCAGAGCCTAAACAGGTATCTTTCACAATGACTGCCCCCTTATTCGGCACCACAACTCCCGCGACCTCAAAATCAAGCAGCACATAACCCACATAGGGAATATTTAACCCATTTGCTGCTTTCAGAGTCAGCCACTTCAGCTGTCCTGCGTCTGCCAAGGGGACATGGCTCAACCACTTCTGGAAGAAAGTCTCAGAAAACAGTGTCACTTGCGAGCCTGTGTCTAAAACACACGGAACTTTTGTGCCGGCCACCTTTACTTCTACACCTGGACACGAGCCAACCATCTTCTCCTTCAAGGTCCCGGTTTCGGGTTCCTCAGTCACCAGCCCCGTAGCAGGTGGAACAACTACTTCGGAAACCTGGGCCGGTTGAGTTCTATCTGGACAAGACCTTTGGATATGGCCTGGCTTCCTACAGCCTCTGCAAATTGGATGGCCCTGTTCATCCCACCGGGAAGCTGGCCTATGGTGGGAGGGGATGATAATTTTCCTCCTAGAAGAGGTGCCCGCTGGTGGACTCCTGTAGCACATGCCGGGCAGTAACTGCTTCATTTCCTCCACCACAGTGCGGCTGAGTTTGGACATCTGTTCCTGCACCTCACGATATACTTCCACCTTGAACCACTCTTTCCAATCTTCAGTTTCTGGCCTGGGTACAGTCTGTGCAGGTGCATCTATTCTCGAAGCCCAAACTTCCTCTTGGCCTGGATGTTCTCCGTCCAACGCTCTAGCCTCTTTACAGGCTTCCACAAAAGTCATACATGGCTCTTGTCTCACCAGCCGCTGCAACTCCTGGCGGACAGCGCCAGCCCTCAGACCCAGTATTAGCTGATCACGTGCTGTGCTTTCATCCTGTGCAGAGCCATCAGGTTCCTGCTCACACCACCTGCCAAACAGTTCTCGTAGACGCAGGAAAAAGGACCCCACACTTTCTCCATCCCCCTGCTTGCACTTGAAAAATTGGACCCGCAATTCAGCTAAAGGGATTTGTGCACCATACAGCCGTTTTAAGTGAGACAAAATTTCATGAACATTCCTTCTGGAGCTAGGGTCTAACAGCTGAATTTCTCTCCTGGCATCACCTTCCAATGCCCCAATAACAAAATCAGCTTTCTGCTCGTCATTAAGGCCCTGAGCTCTCAACAGTGCTTTGATCTGCCACAACCATTCCCCAAACTTGATCTGGCTCATCTCCCCAGAAAACTTTGGGACCCAAGGTACCCCCATAAACCATGGCATAGCAACCGTGTTAATTACAGTTTGATTGACAGCTGAGGTTGAGGGTTCATCATGCTCTTCCATGTTTATGTTGTGTGGCAAGATGCCAATTACTGTGAGCATTATGAATAAAAGATGATTCTCGGGCCACAACAACATAAACACGCAGGGAGGCATGAAAACAATTATACAACTTTATTAAACAATGCTTAAAATGGTCATAGACTAAAACACACTAAATAAGAACCATAATCCCCAATAAGAACCATAAATTTCCCAATGTGCACAATTAAAAAAAAAAAAACCACAATAAAATATAACTACCCTAAAAGCACACCGGGGGGAAAAAAGCAATACAATTCGAGTCAATTATAGTCAATTCCTACGCTACAAGAAAAAACCTTCTGAACGTCCACACTCGAGCGTGATGCATTCACTGGCTGTCCGGCCAGGAACTCCCACTATTGTCCTCCTTGTCCTGAAAGGTAAGCACCGTCTGTCCGGGCTCATCCGAGACCCTCCTGTACGCCTCGAAGAAGGAGTGTTCCGTCCCCGAGGAGAGATGGCAAACAGGCGGAGAGAAGTTTAGCGGCTCCTTCGTTCCGTTGTCCAGGGGAAACCTGCAGCGCACAGCACAGCACAACCTTAGCCTACCGTGAATGCACCGGGGCTAATATACATCACACACACAAACAGTGAGCACGTTCCTTTACTTAGCTGGGTTTTTGCCCTTCATCCAACACAACGGCGTCTCCGTCGGCTGGTCACTCTCCCGGTGTCTTCGGTCCTGTGCTGCCACTGCAAATCCCCACAACTGCGCTTCCTCCGTCCTTTCTCCGCTCCAGCCCACGTCTCTTTCGTGGGAAGCTTCACTGTAGAAAAGTTTGCTGTGGACAACTTCTGCATGAAAACCTTCTGCATGGAAAACTTCTGCGCATAAAACTTCTGCTTTGACACAGTCAGGCACCATCCTTAAATACATCCTTCCGGACAGAGAGGTCACAGTGGAGCCCGCTGATTGGTTCCTGCTGATTTGATCAGTTAGCGCAGGTGTAACTCATAATCCATCAATCCAAACAAATAAAATACACACATACAAATATATAAAAGAAAACAATAATCCAATATACATTAATATTATCATTCACCATGTTACAGCCTTAAAGCTGTATCAAACCAAAAAAACAATAAACACACATCCCCTAAAATGCTCTACCCTGACATTTCCATGAGATCTTCATTATGGCTCGAAGGTGTCTCATCATGTACACATGGAGTTTCTTCACCTGCACTCTGTTGACAGTCCCAAGTTTCAGCACCATACAATAGAGTAGCCAGTACTGTCGCTCTGTACACTTTGCATTTCACACGGATAGACACATGTCGATTGTTCCACAGTCTCTCCCTCAAGTTTCCAAACACAGCGCTCACTCTTCCCATTCTGAGAGATAGTTCATCCTCCAGCCTAGCAGTCTCTGAAACAGTACTCCCTAGATACTTGTAAGTCTTGCACTTGACTAGTGGCTCTGTACCAATGCTGATCTCTTCTGGTAGTCATGCTGATAACTGGAACTTTGGTGGTTGATAAAGGCACTCTGTCTTCTTGATGTTGATTTGGAGGCTGAATTGGCTGGCTGCTCTTGCAAATTTCTCCACTAAAGATTGCATATCTTCCACGCTGTGTGCAACTAGAGCACTGTCGTTGGCAAAGAGCATTTCTCTTACTACCTTTATCGATGTCTTACTCTTGGGTTTAAACTGTGCCACATTGAACAAGTCTGCTTCTTTCTTTATTTGAATGTATACTCCTTCTGAAGTGTCTTTGAAGGCCACCTCAAGCATGGCTGCCAGATATAATGAGAAGAGTGTAGGTGCCAGCACACACCCTTGTTTCAGCCCGTTGCTTACTGAAAAGTCTTTAGATACTGAACCACTCATTGCCACGTTTGCTTGCATACCTGTATGGAGTGCCTCGATCAGACTGACAAACTTCTCTGTACAACCATATTTCTTGAGTACCTGCCAAAGTCCTTGTCGCGAAACAGTATCAAAGGCTTTACTGAAGTCTATGAAGACTACATAAAGCGGCATGTTCTGTTCGATACACTTTTCTTGAACCTGTTTCAAGCAGAAAATCATGTCCATTGTGCTTCTTCCACTTCTAAAGCCGCACTGGGTTTCCGGTAGTACATTCTGCAAGATGTGTTCACTGAGTCTGTTAAGTAGTACACGTGAGAGAATCTTACCAACAGTGGCTAGCAGTGATATACCTCGGTAATTTCCACAATCTTTCCTATCACCTTTCTTGAACAAAGACACAATACTTGCATCCTTCCAGTCTTGAGGTACTTTCTGGGCATCCCATATCCCTTGGATGAGCTTGTGCAGGCAGTTGGTCAGCGGAACACCACCAAATTTCCACACTTCTGCTGGAATTCCATCCCTTCCTGGAGCTTTACCATCCTGTGTTGTCCTGATAGCTGCCATTAGTTCATCAAAATTTGGTGGTTCGTCTAGACTTGATACAACTGGTCGCTGCACTAGAGCTTCTTTAGCCTCTTCAGTGAGATCTCCAGGGTTGTTTAGTAGTTGGTCAAAGTTGTCTGCAAATCTGTCCAGGATCTTGTCTTTCTCCTGCAAAACCGTTTCACCATCCATAGCCTTTAGTTGGATCAATCTTCTTGGTTTAGGGCCGTAGATTTCTCTCAAACCTGTGAAGAATGTTTTCATGTCCTTCCTGTCTGCTGCAGTTTAAAGTTTCTCCGCTTTTTCATCCCACCAGTTGGACTTCATCTCTCTGGTGTACTTCTGTAGCTCACTCTGAGCCTTTGAGTATTTCCTCTTCTTCGACCTTGTGTTACACTGTAGGTTTTCCTGCCTAGCTGTATTCCTCGCTTCTAGTAGTTTCTTCATGTGTTCACCATGCTCATCAAACCAATCTTGATGTTTCCTCTCAGGGTAGCCTAATACATCACTTGCAGTCTGATACACCGTATCCTTCAGTGTTGCCCATTTCTCTTCTATGTCATTCTCTGAGTTGTTGCTGTCCCAGTCTTTCAAGTTTTCATCCATTTCCTGTGTAAGTTCTTCCTGCTTCTTTTGGCCTTTCAGTGCACTAGTGTTTAGCTTCCGTGGTGGCTTCGCACCTGTCCTGCAGTGCTGTTTTCATCTGCAAATCCTTAATCTAGATCTCAACATAACATGATCAGTACCACAGTCCGCACCTCTCATTGCTCTGGTGTCCAATACATCCCTTATGTCTCTCTGCCTGACTATGATGTAGTCTAATAAGCATCAGTGCTTGGATCTTGAGTGCATCCATGTCTTCTTGTGTGTGTCCTTGTGCTTAAATAGAGTGTTGGTTATCACAAGGTTGTACTCTGAACATAGTGCAAGTAGAAGTTCTCCATAAGCATTGCACTTGCCTACTCCATGACTGCCTAACACTCCTTTCCATTTCTCAGTGTCCGAACCAACTCTGGCATTAAAATCTCCAATGAGTATCAGCCTGTTAGTCTGATAGTCTCATGTAAATCACTGTAGAACTCTTCCTTCACCTCCTCTGTGTTGGTCATTGTTGGGGCATATACACTGATGAGTGTGGCATACATCTTCCGCTGTAGTGGGAGTCTCATAGTCATTATCCTGTCATTGATTGGCACCGGTTCCTCATCAAGCATTGCTGCTATCTCCTTTCTAACTGCAAAGCCCACTCCTGCTTCTCTCCTTTCTTGAGTTGATCTCCCACTCCAAAAGAAGATGTACCCATGGTTTTCCAAGCTGTCATATCCAGGCAATCTTGTTTCACTAAGTGCAGCTATGTCTACATTGTACCTGTTCATTTCCAGGGCCACAAGCGCAGTCTGTCTTTCTGGGTGCTGTGATGTTGTTCTGTTCAGCGGAGTGCGTACATTCCATTCTGCTACACACAAGGCTGCTGTTTTCCTCTTCTTTTGTCTTCCTGCTCCTAGCTTACTTTTCACTGCCTGTCGGGAGTATGAACAGATCAGCATGGACCTTGTAAGCCCGGGCGATGTCCGAGCGGGTATGAGTTGCTTTCTGATTGACCATTTCATGAAACTGCTTGCAAAGTATTGGAGTACTGCTAGCTTTTGCTGGACTAGCAGCACATTCTTGGCAGATAATGGTATTATCAGTGGCAAGGACAAGCCAAGACAAACTGACTCCAGTATCTGTTGCAGTGACTGACCAGATGATAGGTTTGTTTATCTCTGCTCTTTGTGTAGTGCATGTCACAATGCACCGACTGGCAGTCCACCACAGACCTTGCGACAGATGTGTTTATCTGCCAGGATGTCCAGTCTCACCCTGTGTAACTGGGAGTGGTCCACCACAGACCTGTGGCAGATGTTGTTTTTAGTTCTGCCAGGATGCCCTGTTTCACCCTCCACGCCCTCGGAAGGGCGGGGATGCCGGTTGAGTCACCGACGGCCTGACCCATGAGACAGGTAGTACCGGTTTTCTTGGTTATCCGGTAGCAAGCAAGCCAATGCCTGACCTGACACAATCAATTAACCAATTAACCTAACCTGAATGTTTTTGGCCTGTGGGAGGAAACCGGAGTACCCGGGGTAAACCCACACAGACACAGGGACAACATGCAAACTCCAAAAACTGACGAAAACCGACCTGCAAGATTCAACAAACCATGATATTGGTTGAAGGTGGAATTGCCCAGCTCCAATGTATGATTGATACAATTATGACAGTATTATTATTATTATGTAGTCATATAATGTCATATTGTTTTTGCTGTCATTTCTCTGCTAATAATAATAGACTGCATTAATATAGCACCTTTCATTCAAATTTTCAGGAAAGGTGTGTAATGGCACACTGAACACATGATTAGAGTTTGGTGATCTCAAAATGCATACCTCCACCAAGGCCCTTATTTTCTCAGTGTTGGCAACAATACTCCAAAACTACTGGATGGATTTGGATGAAATTTTCACCAGAGGTGGTTGTTGGCCCAAAGATGAACTCATTAGATGTTGGAGGTGATCTGTGAGTACATACCTCCACCAAGGCCCTCTCTCTTCTTCTTCTCCTTTTAGATTTGATTGGCAGTTGGCAACCAGCTTACAGGTGCATTCCCGCCAATGACTTCATTATCATCACTCTATATGTTTGTATAAGGAGTTCTGAACAACTCCTTATGTATGGAAAAAATTATCCGTCCTTGGACTGTGTCCTGGACTGGTCCTACTCACAATGTACAAATGGATGGCAATATGGACAAACAAAGGAGCAGAGGGGAGGACAAAGGGAGGAAGGGACGGAGCCTTGGCAGAGAGGGCCCTCTAATTATTATTATTGTTATTATTATTATTACTAACAGAGAGCAACAACAGCAAAAACAATATGACTACATTATATGACCACATTATAATAATAGCAGTCACTCTATACTAGTCCAAACCTGTGCATGCTCGATACCCATGCATGCCCATAGAAAGTTACTGTTACCATGACAGCAGTAACCATGGTGAAACCTGCCTTTGATCTTTGACATCTCCACTCGTTCAGTGTTGCCTGCCTTTGTTCTGTAATACCTGCCTTTGATCTTTGATGATGTCATAGCGAGTCCTTTGGTCGTGACATTGTCACATCCATCGTCATCATCAGATTTCTTAAATTATATACGGTGGGGCAAAAAAGTATTTAGTCAGACACCAATTGTGCAAGTTCTCCCACTTAAAAGATGAGAGAGGTCTCCAATTTTCATCATAAGTATACCTCACCTATGAGAGACAAAATGAGAAAAAAAAATCCAGAAAATCACATTGTCTGATTTTTAAAGAATTTATTTGCAAATTATGGTGGAAAATAAGTATTTGGTCATTAACAAAAGTTCATCTCAATACTTTGTTATATACCCTTTGTTGGCAATGACAGAGGTCAAACGTTTTCTGTAAGTCTTCACAAGGTTTTTACACACTGTTGCTGGTATTTTGGCCCATTCCTCCATGCAGATTTCCTCCAGAGCAGTGATGTTTTGGGGCTGTCGCTGGGCAACACAGACCTTTCAACTCCCTCCAAAGATTTTCTATGGGGTTGAGATCTGGAGACTGGCTAGGCCACTCCAGGACCTTGAAATGCTTCTTACAAAGCCACTCCTTCGTTGCCCGGGTGATGTGTTTGGGATCATTGTCATGCTGAAAGACCCAGCCATGTTTAATCTTCAATGCCCTTGCTGATGGAAGGAGGTTTTCACTCAAAATCTCACGATACATGGCCCCATTCATTCTTTCCTTTACACGGATCAGTCGTCCTGGTCTCTTTGCAGAAAAACAGCCCCAAAGCATGATGTTTCCACCCCCATGCTTCACAGTAGGTATGGTGTTCTTTGGATGCAACTCAGCATTCTTTCTCCTCCAAACACGACAAGTTGAGTTTTTGTTTTTTTTTTAATTTAAGTTTTTGTAAAGGGTATACAGGTCATTACAGCATTGCATTGTTTACATTTTCATCACACGTTCCCTTATTTTTTGCTATTTGACAACATTGGTAGGATAGTTGCACATATATTATACATAGTTACACCCCCTTTTTTTTTTAAAGTGAAAGAAAAAGTGAAATTAAAGAGAATTAAATAAAAAAAACGAATAAACAAACAAACAGAACAGCAAAAAACAAACAGAAAATTAAGTAATTAAAAGTAAAAGAGCATCTGAGTAGCGTTGGAACAAAGAGCGGGACCATCATTGAAATGGTATTTGTCAAAGATTAGATCTAATGGAAGACACATATGCGATCCAGGGTTGCCAAAAGCTCATGAACCCATCCATGTCCTGTCTCAGTGCGAATGTCAGCTTTTCCATCGAGTAAATGTCTTGAATCACGTTAATCCAATCTTCAGGTGTAGGACAGTCCTTCAGCATCCATTTTTTAGTTAGGGCTTTTTTACTTGCCAATATTAAAACATTGAATAAGTATTTATCTCCTCGTCTTTCCAGTGAGTCCGGTAGTAAACCCAAATACAAAGTTACAAAAGAAAAGGGAACTGTTATTTTGAATATTTTCCCCAATATTGTCTGTACATTGGTCCAATATTGGTGGATAACTGGGCATGACCAAAACACATGAAAATGATTTGCAGTCTTTTCACCACACAAGCGCCAACAGTTCAACCCCTTATGGGTAAATTTGTTTTGTGCAGGTGTTCTGAAAAATCTTACCAAGTTTTTCCATCCAAATTCTCTCCACTGCAGGGATGAGGTACTTTTCCATTGCTGTCTATTTAGCTTTTCCCATATTTCCAATTGTAAAGTGAAATTCCCCTCTTTTTCCCATCTCTCTTTTATATTATATCTTTTTTTTTTTTCCTCTCTGTGACATTCTGTCTTAGATTTGTCTTGAATAGTAACCGCTTAACTTAGCTTAGCTTAGTTTTCTTTTTTTTTTTTCTTTTTTTCTTTTTTTTTCTCTCAGTCACACTTTGTCTTAGCTTTGTTCTAAATTGTAATCACTCTTGTCTTGTTTACTCTTTTTTCTTTGAATTCTTGGATGGAATATGGGTGGGCAATATAAGCTGCGGCTTCAGCCATCACCCATTTCGGATAACTCATGTGGAATTGTTTAGTAGAAGGAGTCTTTGTCTAATTTGACCTTGTTGTTATATTATACAGTTTCTTTTAACCTGTACTGTATTATCCAAAATAAATTCATTCATTCATTCATTCATTCATATATGATGTGTTGTCTCCCTTTCAGTCTTGAAGACCTTGGTATATTTTAGAAATGTATCTGATCCCTGGGATCCCTTTATATGCCATTAAGAAGACCTTCATAACACCTGACTGGGCCCTTTCCAAATCCTCCTTTTTAAGTATATTGTTTATGTGGTGTCTAAGCTGAAAGAACCTGTAAAGATCTTGATTTATTAGACCTTGTTTTTTCAAATCTTCAAAACTTCTTAAAGTTTGCCCCTTAAAAAAAATCGTAATATTTTATCAGCCCTTTCTCTTTCCACTCTTTAAATCTAGTTTCTGTTTTATTGGGGGTAAAGTCTTGATCATAGGCAGTCCATTGCAGAAGTCGATAGGGCTCTTTAGCTTGATTCTCTCTGACTATCTTAAACCAAATTTTTAGCGGGGTCTCTATCCACGGGTTAGTGTTATTCAAGAGTTTAGGTAAGGCATTGTTCCCTATTATCGCCTGTAGGGGGATGTCACTTGTTATTTGGCATTCCATCTCCTTCCATTGTGCAGTGTAGACTGGGTTACATATCTCTACTAAAGTTTTAATTTGTGCAGCTATAAAATAGTCCCTGATATTTGGCAGCGCGAGCCCACCTTTGTCTTTGTTTAGCTGTAGGGTTCTATATCTGATTCTAGGTCTCTTGCCCTGCCATATGAATCTTGAGATCCTTCTGTCCAGCTCCTGTCATGTTTTTTTTGGGAGGTTCTACCGGTATTGTTTGGAAAAGGTATAGAAGACGTGGAAGTATATTCATTTTGACTGCTTCAATTCTTTGTGCAGTGCCTAAGAATGGTATCATATTCCATCTTGCTAGGTCAGATTTTATTTTTGTCACCAGTGGATCATAGTTTAGTGTTATAATTTTGTCGAGTTGTTTCAGGATATTGACCCCCAGATATTTCATAGATTCCAACTCCCAGTTAGTTTTGAGTTCACTTAGTGAATAATGATTTGGGTCATAGTTGAATGTTAAAACTTGGGTTTTATGCATGTTTAATTTGTACCCCGATAAATCTCCATAGTCTGAAAAAACTGAGATTAGTTCTGGTAAAGAAGTGTCTGGCTGCCCTAGGTATATTAAAATGTCATCAGCAAAGAGTGCTATTTTATGTTCCTTCTGACCAAGTGTAATACCTTGAATTTTTTGATTTTGTCTTATCCATTGGCTCAGAGGTTCTATGAAGATTGCAAAGAGCAGTGGAGACAGGGGGCAGCCTTGACGACATCCTCTTTCCAGCTCAAAAGATGATGATAAATTACCGTTAATCCTTATTTTAGCTGTTGGTTTTTTATATAATGCCTGTATAGTTCTAATGAAGTTGTTATGAAAACTGAAACTGGATAAGATTCTATATAGGAAAGACCAGTCAACCGAATCGAATGCTTTTTCAGCATCTAATCCCAATATGACTGCATTTAAGTTATATTTTTTTATATGATGAATTATGTGTAAAGAGCGTCGAATGTTGTCTTGTGTCTGTCTTTGTCTTATAAAACCTGTTTGGTCTAAGTGAATTAAGTCTGTCAGTATGTTTTCTAACCTTTTGGCAAGGATAATGGTAAAAAGCTTATAGTCCTGATTTAATACACTGATTGGTCTGTAGTTGGAGCATTCTCGTCTATCCTTTTCAGGTTTAGGTATAACTGCAATGACCCCTTCTCTCCAGGAGGGGGGGATTTCCCCTGTGTGGAGGACATAGTTAAATGTTTTCAGGAGGAGAGGAGATAGTTGCTGTTTAAAGGTTTTGTACCATTCTGCTGTATAGCCATCTGCTCCTGGGGATTTGTTAGCTTTAAGTTTCATAATTGCTTTTTCCAATTCTTTAGGTTGTATTTCTGACAGTAGTGTTTTATTTTGTGATTCCGTAAGTTGGGGAAGGTGTAATGTGTTTAGGAATGTCTCGGATGCGTTTTTATGTTTTTTGTGGGAGTATAAGTTCTTGTAGTAATTCTCGAAGCTTTTAAGAATATCCTGAATTCTGAATTTTATTTCCTTTGATACTGGGTCTCTGATTTTGTAGATTGCTCTGTTTGTTGTTTCCTCAATTTATAGGCTAGTAATTTTGCCCATTTACTGCCTGCTTCATAGTGTTTTTGTTTCAGAAATGTAAGTTTCTTCTGGATTTCTATTGTGTAGATCTCATTTATTTGATTTTTAATTTCTTTAATCTTGAGCGAGCCATTAGAATGAGTGTTGTCTTTGTGTTCTTTTTCTAGGTTCTTGAGTTCTGACTCTAGTGTGATTAGTTTTTCTTGTCTCAGTTTCTTTTGGGTTGCCAGTTTTGCAATAATTTTTCCCCTTATTACAGCTTTGCACGCATCCCACAGTATTAAAGGGGATACTTCTCCATTATCGTTTTCTTCCAAATATCTGAAAATATCTGATTCCAATTCATCTTTCAGTGGTCCTTTCAGGACATTTGAATTCAACCTCCAGGAAAATGTATTATTTGTGTATTTTTGGATGTTTAAGTCCATATAGATCGGACTGTGGTCAGAGAGATCCATCAGTCCTATTTTACATGTTTTTACTCTTCCAATGTCTCTATTAAACATAAAAAAGTAATCAATCCTTGAGTAAGATGAATGTGGCGTTGAATAAAAAGTATAATCTTTTACATTGGGGTTGAATTCCCTCCATACGTCACAGATTCCCATTTCTTTTAGTAGCATCCGAGTTTTCCTATTTTGAGTGTTATTTTGATGTGAAGAATTACCTGTTGCATCCCAGTATGGATTCAGTCTTAGATTGAAGTCTCCATCACATATCACTAAACCTTGGGCTTTAGTTATCATTAGGTCGAATACATTTTTATAAAATTTCCATTTAGCCCCTGGTGGTGTATATACATTCAGCAGGGTGATATCTTCTCCCTCTAGCCGCCCAATTACCAAACTGTACCTCCCTTCTTTATCTTTGTGTTCTGATTTTTTTTTCAAATGTAATTTTGGTTGATATTAATGTCGCTACTCCCCTCCTCCTCCCTGATTTATATGAAGATGAAGAGATCATTTTAAACCCTTGTCTATTGAGTTTAGTGTGTTCCACGTCTGTTAGGTGGGTTTCTTGTAAAAATATTATTTCTGCTTTGTCTTTTTTCATTTTGCGTAGAATCTTGGATCTTTTAACTGGATTCAGGATCCCTTTTACATTATATGAGGCTATTTTGGTTACACCCTGTTTCTCCATTGTATTTTCTTATTTAGTATAACAGTGTGGTGGCCCTCTTTTTTGCTACTCAGAAACTGAAAGAACATTAAGAACATAAAAAAAACATTAAGAACATAGTGTACGAAACTTTAAAACAAAAAACTGTCAAAAAAATTTCCTGAGCTGGGGTCTCTTTAAAGACCCTGTAAGAGCCCTGATGGAGTGTAGGCTCGGAGGGAAATTCCTCAAACTCTGTTACGTGTTGAGGGCCCTCTCTTACCCCTGTAAGTTGTCCCATGTTTTTAACGTGAATTTCAGATCCCAATCCGAATTTGTAATGATTTTTTTTTTTTTTTTTATGCCTATACCCTATGAG
The DNA here is from genome assembly GCA_020510985.1 of Pholidichthys leucotaenia. Taxonomy (NCBI): domain Eukaryota; kingdom Metazoa; phylum Chordata; class Actinopteri; order Cichliformes; family Pholidichthyidae; genus Pholidichthys; species Pholidichthys leucotaenia. Next base: position 282,417,059 of record CM035844.1, read on the forward strand.
ATTGTGCGCACCCTCCCACCCCATCACAGCAAACATTCACTCTAATACAGTATTTGTTAGTGTGGAGAGAACATGTGGGTCATTGTTACATTTCTATTTTAACAAGACTTTTTTTTCCCCTTTAAATTAAGAAGACATTTGTTTCTAATGCTATAACTGCTCCATGAAAGGTTTTACCACATGCTGATTCTGCATCTCCTTTAATGTTTGTTACCTTGTAGGAGGGGGGATGGAAGTGCAGAATGACTGAAAAGAAAAAAAACCCCAAAAAGGTCGCTATTCCTTCCTGGAACTGGAAAGCTTATCTTTGTAGCTCTGGGGCTGGGTTTCCCGCTGCTGGCCCATGGATTTTGAAGGTCTTTGAGTGGACCACGTTTGAGCTCTGATCTTCTCGCTCCGATTCGCTGCGGGTTTAAACACCGTTACCGGGAGCCCTCTTCTTGCCATGTCAATTGTTGCTTCTTCCGCTGAATTATAGAGACATGACTCTTCACCGTAAAAGACCCTTAACTTCGCCGGAAATGGCGTCTGAAAGCGTAGATTCTTTTCCCGTAGAACCTTTTTGGCGTAGTTATATTCCCGTCGCTTTTTAAGAACCTCAGGGGCGTAATCGTGCTCCACGAAGACTTTTCTCACTTGATGCATAAATCCTTTTTTCTGCCAAGCCCGTCTTACAACCTCTTGCTTTATTTTGAAATTGGAGAATCTTACCACCACCGAACGCGGGGGCGCTTCTGCCGCTGGCTTTGCGGCTAATGTACGATGGGCCTTTTCTATCTTCAAATCGGTGGTTTGTGGAATATCCAACTTCTCTCTCAATAAGGATTCCACGCATTCCGCCACTGTGTTGAAACTATCCTCAGCTCCTTCTTTCAGACCGTGAATTCTGATGTTATCTCGTCTCTTGTCTTCCTTCTTGGTCGGTTAGCTTAGCCTCCAGCCTTGACTGTTTTCTGTGTAAATCCAGCATAGAATCTTCAAGCACTTTTACTCTTTCTTCAGCTTCCAAGATTCGGTTTTCGGCCTGGTCCATTCTGCTATTCGTCCTTTTTAGTTCCTCTCTGAATTCATGAAATTCGGCCCGAAATCGTCGTAATTCATCAAATAGCGATTTCAAGCTAATCTTTTTGTTAGCTAGGTCCAGCTCCTCGTCTCCTGAACGGAGGTCCTCCGGTTCAGATTCTGCGGCCGCTGCGCGTCCTGACCTGTGGAATGTCAGTTTCTTGTGTTTTTGGTTAGGCATGGTGTTTTTGTCTTTTGATTTTTATTCTTCCAAAAATCCGTTAAGTCTGATTTTGAAGATGTTTTCCTTGGATTGGGTCTGGGAGGTTCAGCATTAAGTTGCTATCACCATGGCGTCCAGACCGGAAGTCTCACAAGTTGAGTTTTTACCAAAAAGTTCTATTTTGGTTTCATCTGACCATATGACATTCTCCCAATCCTCTTCTGGATCATTCAAATGCTCACTATCCAAGATGGCGCCCACAGTGGTCGCCATGGTGCTTCGCTGTGCTTTTCTTTGTATGTTTTTGTTCGTCAATTGTGTGTCTGCCTGCTCTTACACCCGTGAAGAGCTACTAAATATCAGGACTTTCACTCCCACGGACCTACTCCCAGTTTTTTTGGCTCCTGCCGCCGATCTGGTTCACTTTTTAGCCCAAAAAGTGAGACGGCGAAAGAAAGGAAGGCGAGCGGGCGCTCTCGTGCAGCTTCGCAGGAGAGGCACGCGCACGGCTTTGCCTGGCATATTTCTGTCCAATGTCAATACTCTCTTTAACAAGGTAAATGAACTGAGACTGCTGATGCGATTTAAGGACCTCTCTACCTCATGTGCCCTCTGCTTTACTGAGACCTGGCTTAAGAAAATGACTCCGGACAGCGCGCTCCTTCTCGAGGGATTTCAGCTGTTTCGTGCAGACCGAGACACGAAGCTCTCCGGCAAGTCCACAGGAGGAGGAGTCTGCATTTACATCAACAGCAGCTGGTGCTCCGATGTAACGGTGATCTCCCAACACTGTTCTCCCGCTCTGGAATATTTATTCATTAACTGCAAGCCTTTTTATTCCCCGCGTGAGTTTGCTTCATTCATCCTGGCCGCTGTTTACATCCCGCCCGACGCGGACGTGCGCGAGGCTCAGCGCGTGCTCGCGGATCACATTCAACAAACGGAGCGGACTTTTCCGGACTCTCTGGTTATTGTGGTTGGCGACTTTAACCAGAGCAACCTGAGCCACGATCTCTCCCGATACAAACAGTTTATTAAATGCCCCACCAGAGGAAAGAACACACTGGATCACTGTTACACTACAGTGAAGGATGCGTATCGCGCTGTTCCCCGCGCTGCGCTCGGACTATCTGATCATGGGATGGTCCACCTGATTCCCACATACAGACAGAGACTGAAGCTCACAAAACCTGTTGTGAGCACTATGAGGAAATGGACCAGTGAAGCTGGGGAGAAGCTGCGCACGTGCATGGAAATAACTGACTGGGGCATGTTTAAAGGAGCCACGCATGATCTGGATGAGTACACGGACACTGTGAACTCATATATCCACTTTTGTGAGGAGAGCATTCTCCCATCGCGCACCAGGGTGAGTTACTCCAATGACAAGCCCTGGTTCACTGCTAAGCTCAGACAGATCAGGAAGGAGAAAGAAGCAGCGTTGAAAAGTGGAGACAGGGACTGCTACAGGGAGGTCAAATACCGGTTTAGCAGATAGCTGAGGAGAGCTAAATCTGTGTATTCTGAGAGACTCCAGCAACAGTTCACTGCTAATGACTCTGCTTCTGTGTGGAGAGGACTGAGGCAAATCACCAACTATCGGCCTCAGGCTTCTAAAGGTCAGGATGACAAAGCCCTTTGTCAAAGACTGTCCCAACATTATGCCCGTTTTGACACCTCGTCAGCTGTGTCCATCTCCCCCCCTCCCCCCAGTGCCACTGCCTCCACGGTCCCCACTTCATCAAAGGCGGCCCCCGCCTCCTCCCCCCGCCCTTGCCATCAGTGAGCAGGACGTGCACAAACAGTTCTCCAGACTGATCCCGCGCAAGGCCCCCGGTCCGGACGGCGTGTCTCCCTCCACCCTGAGACACTGTGTGGAAGAGCTGACTCCTGTCTTCACAGACATTTTTAACACCTCCCTGAAGTTATGCCACGTGCCGACCTGCCTCAAAACCTCCACCATCATCCCTGTCCCCAAGAAGCCACGGATCACTGGACTTAATGACTACAGACCTGTAGCGCTCACCTCTGTAGTCATGAAGTCTTTTGAGCGCCTGGTCCTGCCCCACCTCAAGACCATCACCACTCCCCTCCTGGACCCGTTGCAGTTTGCCTACCAAGCCAACAGGTCTGTGGACGACGCAGTCAACCTGGCCCTCCACTCCATCCTGCAGCACCTGGACTCCCTGGGAACCTACGCCAGGATCCTGTTTGTGGACTTCAGCTCTGCATTCAACACCATCCACCCCGCTCTGCTCCAGGACAAGCTGTTCCTGCTCAACGTTCCTGACTCCCTCTGCAGGTGGATCACCGACTTCCTGACGGACCGGAGGCAGCATGTGCGGCTGGGAAAGACTGTCTCAGACCCTGTTAGCATCAGCACCGGATCACCCCAGGGCTGTGTACTTTCCCCCCTACTCTTCTCCCTGTATACCAACTCCTGCACCTCCAGCCACCAGTCTGTCAAGCTGATCAAGTTTGCGGACGACACCACCCTCATCGGGCTCATCTCCAACGGCGACGAGTCCGTCTACAGGAGAGAGGTGGCCCAGCTGGCGTCCTGGTGCAGCCACAACAACCTGCAGCTGAACGCTCTGAAGACAGTGGAGATGATCATGGACTTCAGTAAAGTCACAACCCCTCTGCCCCCCCTTACCCTCACAGACTCTCCCATCACCACTGCAGATTCCTTCCGCTTCCTGGGCACCACCATCACCCGGGACCTCAAGTGGGAGCCGACCATCAGCTCCCTCATCAAAAAGGCCCAGCAGAGGATGTTCTTCCTGCGGCAGCTGAGGAAGCTCAAGCTACCCACCAAGATGTTGGTGCAGTTCTACACGGCCATCATCGAGTCCATCCTCACCACCTCCATAACCGTGTGGTACGCAGGAGCCACTGCCAGGGACAGACTAAGGCTGCAGCGCGTCGTGCGCGCTGCTGAGAAGGTGATCGGCTGCAAGCTCCCATCCCTCCAGGACCTGTACATCTCCAGGACCCGGAGGCGTGCAGGCCGGATCATAGCCGACCCTTCACACCCTGGACATGTACTGTTTGCCCCCCTCCCCTCAGGTAGAAGACTTCAGTCCATTCAGACTAAAACCTCCCGTCACATGAACAGCTTCTTCCCCTCTGCCATCAGACTGCTGAACACTAAGTGACTTATTAGACTCTCGTGCACTATGTACAGCAGCTCAACCAGACTCATGATAATTATCACTGTTTTCTTTTTGCACTACCGACTGCAGTATGTGGAACTCCACAATATCTGCTGCTTGCTAATATATTTAAAAATTGCATAGACTAGTATTACTCATTCATATTCTACATTTTATTGCATGCATAGTTTTTTATTTCTATCTTTTATTTTTATCATGTTTAATGTTGCAGCATTGCACCGAGACAAATTCCTAGTTTGTGTACTACATGAACAATGGCAATAAATCTGATTCTGATTCTGAAATGCTCTCTAGCAAACTTCAGATGGGCCTGGCGTGTACTGGCTTAAGCAGGGGGACACGTCTGGCACTGCAGGATTTGAGTCCCTGGCGGCGTAGTGTGTTACTGATGGTAGCCTTTGTTACTTTGGTTCCAGCTCTCTGCAGGTCATTCACTTGGTCCCCCCGTGTGGTTCTGGGATTTTTGCTCACCGTTCTCGTGATCATTTTGACCCCACGGGGTGAGATCTTGCGTGGAGCCCCAGATCGAGGGAGATTATCAGTGGTCTTGTACATCTTCCATTTTCTAATAATTGCTCCCACAGTTGATTTCTTCACACCAAGCTGCTTACCTATTGCAGATTCAGTCTTCCCAGCCTGGTGCAGGTCTATAATTTTGTTTCTGGTGTCCTTTGACAGCTCTTTGGTCTTGGCCATAGTGGAGTTTGGAGTCTGACTGTTTGAGGTTGTGGACAGGTGTCTTTTATACTGATAACGAGTTCAAACAGGTGCCATTAATACAGGTAACGAGTGGAGGACAGAGGAGCCTCTTAAAGAAGAAGTTACAGGTCTGAGAGAGTCAGAAATCTTGCTTGTTTGTAGGTGACCAAATACTTATTTTCCACCATAATTTGCAAATAAATTCTTTAAAAATCCTTCAATGTGATTTTCTGGATTTTTTTTTTCTCATTTTGTCTCTCACAGTTGAGGTATACCTATGATTAAAATTGGAGACCTTTCTCATCTTTTAAGTGGGAGAACTTGCACAATTGGTGGCTGACTAAATACTTTTTTGCCCCACTGTATAGTGCATACCTGTGCATGCCCATAGAAAGCAAGTGTAATCAAACATTTCTGCATGCCCATAGAAAGTTACTGTTACCATGGCAATAGCAACCATGGTGAAACCTGCCTTAGATCTTTGACGTCACCACTCGTTTGTTGATGCATGCCTTTGATCTGTGATGCCTGCATTTGATGTTTGATAATGTCATCGCGAGTGCTACGATCACGAGTAATGCCTGCCTTTGATTTTTGATGATGTCATAGTGAGTCCTATGATTGGGAGTGAAGCCTGCCTTTGATCTCATAGCAAGTCCTATGATGTTTTAGCGAGTCCTATGATCGTGGCATCATGACATCGTGACAGACAGAGATTTCTTGAATTATATCTAGAGTGATATTCCTTGTCTCCAGGGCATGGGTCCCAGCCCACATCCTCGCTTTAAGTTGGGATTTTCTGTATTTCACCTTATTGTTATTATCCTGGGTTGCTATTGTAAGATAAGATAAGATAAGATAAGCCTTTATTAGTCCCACAATGGGGAAATTCCAGGATTGCAACAGCACAGGGATCGCAACACTCAGAGCAACAATCAAGAAGACAAGAAAAAAACAAGAGCAGCGAATATACACTACCGTTCAAAAGTTTGGGGTCACCCGGACAATTATTTTGTGTTTTCCATGAAAAGTCACATTTATTTACCACCATGAGTTGTAAAATGAATAGAAAATATAGTCAAGACATAGACAAGGTTAGAAATAATGATTTGTATTTGAAATAATAATTTTTTCCTTTAGACTTTGCTTTCGTCAAAGAATCCTCCATTTGCAGTAATTACAGCATTGCAGACCTAACATGTTTGCACAAGGGTTTTCTAATCATCCATTAGCCTTCTGACGCAATGAGCAAACACATTGTACCATTAGAACACTGGAGTTGCTGGAAATGGACCTCTACACACCTATCTAGATATTGCACCAAAAACCAGACATTTGCAGCTAGAATAGTCATTTACCACATTAGCAATGTATAGAGTGTATTTCTGATTAGTTTTTCAAAAATAAGAAAATTTCTAAGTGACCCCAAACTTTTGAACGGTAGTGTATATATGTACATATAAACATAAATATATAAACACACAGTGCGGCGCACTGTAGCTAGATGGAATAAATATATAAACACACACAGTGCGGAGCATTGTAGCTAGATGGAATGAACAGCATAACCGTCTACTTAGTTATCCTATACATGGTATGATTATGTACCCATACATATTGTCACCCTCCGTAGTGACCGGTATTGTCCTAGTTGTATACCGGAGGGGACCATTGTGTAAGTCTATTGTGTCTTTTGCATTCAATACTATTAGGTTGTCACGTTTTTTCTGCTATCTCTGCGAGCAGCCCTGCTTAGGTTATACAGTCTGACAGCCGTAGGTAGGAAGGACCTGTGAAACCTCTCGGTTGCGCACCTAGGATGATGTAGTCTGCTGCTAAATGAGCTCCTCAGTGCGTTCAGTATGTCCTGCATAGGATGGGACTCAGACTCCAGCAGAGATGACAGTTTAGCCACCATCCTTCTCTCTCCCATCTCCTCCACTGGGTCAAAGCGTTGCTCCAGGACAGAGCTAGCTTTCTTGATCAGTTTGTTCAGTCTCTTCCTATCGGCTGCTGTAACACCACTGCCCCAGCAGACCACTCCAAAAGTGATGGCTGATGCCACCACCATGTCGTAGAATGTCTTCAGCAGCGCCCCTTGTACACCAAAAGACCTGAGTCTCCCCAGTAGGAACAGCCTGCGCTGTCCCTTCTTGTAGAGTGTGTCGGTATTGTGTGACCAGTCTAGTTTATTGTTCAGATGAACACCCAGGTACTTGTAGGATGTCACCATCTCGATGTCTGTTCCCTGTATGTTTACTGGTACTGTGGGGGGTTGTCATTGCCTGTGGCAGTCCACCACCAGCTCCTTAGTTTTTCTCGCGTTGATCTGGAGGCAGTTCCGATGGCACCAGTCCACGAAGTCCTGGATAAGTCCTCTGTTCTCAGCTTCATCTCTGTTGGAGATGAGGCCAACGATCGCAGAGTCATCAGAGAACTTCTGTAGATGGCAGTGTGTTGTGTTGTGTGAGAAGTCCGCAGTATAAAGGGTGAACAGGAAGGGAGCCAAAACCGTTCCCTGGGGGGCCCTCGTGCTACCGATGATCGTGTCGGACACACAGTCTCGGGTTCTCACAAACTGTGGCCGGTTAGTGAGGTAGTCCAGGATCCATGATGACAGGTGCTGGTCCACCCCTGCGCACAGCAGCTTGTCCTTCAGGATCATCAGTTGGATGGTGTTGAAAGCACTGGAGAAGTCAAAAAACATCATCCTCACCACATTCCCGGGCTTATTGTTATTATATCAGCATTGTTATTATTATTATTATCATCATCATCATCATCATCATCATTATCATTATTGCCTTGGTCTTGTCTCCCCTCTGGTCCCCTGTGTGTGATTATCTGTGTAGCCCCGCCCATACTGTTTTCTGTAACCATGCCCTGCTGTATCTGTTTGCCTCTGCTTGTTACTTCTTCTCCTGCTTGTTACTGTTCTGTGTTATGTTCTTCTTCTTTTAGATTTGATCGTCACTTGGCAACCAGCTTATAGGTACATTACCACCAAAACTAATCTACTACTACTACTACTACGTACTTCACTCTATAATATAGAGTCTATATCATCACTCTATCTGGTCAGGAACTGTAGTCCTTCGATCATCATTGCTGTGTCCAATCAAACCTCAATTCTATCTTCAGACATCACTCTTCTTCGTCTCCTTGTACTTCACTCTATATCATCGCTCTATGGTCCTATGATCCTATGATCGCCGACATCATAGGAACATCATAGGACAGCATGCAGACATCATAGGCTGTCCTATGATGTCCTATGATCGTGACACACTGACAGACACACACACTGACAGAGATTTCTTGAATTTATAGTGACCCCACTTTAAATTGGGATTTTCTGTATTTCACCTTTTTGTTATTATCCTGGGTTGCTATTATTGTTCTTATATCAGCATGATTATGATTATTAATAAGTGCATACCCGTGCATGCCCGTAGAAACCAAGTATTAGCATGTATTTCTGTATGCCCGTAGAAAGCTGGTGTAAGCAAGGGTGAAAGCAAACACGTCAGCACTCATTCAGTGATGCCTGCCTTTGATATTGGATGGTGTCATAGCGAGTCCCATGATCTTTGATGATGTCATAGCGAGTCCTATGATTGCGAGTGATGACTGGCTTGGATCTTTGCTGAGGTGCGTTCCCGTAGAAACCAAGTATAATCAAGTATTTCTGCATGCCCGTAGAAAGCATCACGAGTCTTATGATGCCTGAGATCATAGGATCATCATAGGACATCAGGCAGACATCATAGGCCATCCTATGATGTCCTATAAACGTGACAGAGACACACAGATTTCTTGAATTTATAGTGATTTATAGAGTGAGAGTGAGAGTGATATAATTCAAGTAATCTCTCTTGTGTGCCTGTCACAATCATTGGACTCGTTAAAAAGATCAAATGACTTGCTATGCCATCATCAAAGATCAAAGGCAGGCATCACTTACGATCATAGGACTCGCTATAAGATCATAGGACTTGCTATGACATCATCAAAGATCATAGGACTTGCTACTGATGAGCATAGGACTCGCTATGTCACGATCATAGGACTTGCTATGACATTGTCACAGATCAAAGGCAGGCGTCCCTGAACGAATGGTGACGTGCTTGCAAAGCGCTATCATCACTCTATATATACTAGTACATATCCGTGGATACCTGTCCATGCCCGTAGAAACCAAGTATAAGCAAGTATTTCTGCATGCCCATTGCTGAAGGGTCTCCTCCTGTGTGAGACGGCTATGTTGTTCAGTCATGTCGCAGGCATCACTGACAGAGATTACTTGAATTTATAGAGTGCCTTCTTGCCTTACTGAGATTTCCTCGTGTTCTTCTTCGAATGGGTGTGGGTTACAGTAGTGTGCCGTATTCGCTCTCAGCTTCTCTGTGCCTTGCCTGGCGTGCAGCGTTGGCGGCCAGCTGACTATTCCGCATCTCCTGGGTCTCAGCTTGTCTGTGCCTTGTGTGGCATCCAGCGTTGCTTGCTTTGCGAGCATTTCGGGCTTCAAGTGACTCAGCACGTGCATGGCGCACTGCCACACGTTTCCTGTCTGTGTTTGCATCCCTTGTCTGTTGTACCCTATGCTGGTGAAGGGTCTCCTCCTGTGGCAGGCATCATAGGGCACTCCATCATACTGTAGGTAGGCAGGCATCGTGAGTGATGGTCTATATGACATCATAAAGACATCAAGGCTGGCATGATAGGACACTACATCATAGGTAGCCAGTCCTATTGCCTATATGACGGCATCGTCTATATGACGATCATTGCGAGTCCTATGTTCCTTGAGATCATAGGATCATCACAGGACATGCTGCAGACATCACAGGCCATCCTATGATGTCCTATGATAGTGACAGACACAGACATTTCTTGAATTTAGTGAATTCAAGAAATTGTGTGTCTGTCACGATCATAGGACTCGCTAAAAGATCATAGGACTTGCTATGACATCATCAAAGATCAAAGGCAGGCATCACTCATGATCATATGACTTGCTATGACATCATCAAAGATCATAGGACTCGCTATGTCACGATCATAGGACTCGCTAAAAGATTATAGGACTTGCTATGACATCAAAGATCAAAGGCAGGCATCACTCATGGTCATAGGACTCGCTATGACGTCATCAAAGATCATAGGACTCGCTACTGATGATCATAGGACTCTGTCACGATCATAGGATTCAGTTAAAGATCATAGGACTCGCTATGACATTGTCAAAGATCAAAGGCAGGCAGCACTGAACGAGTGGTGATGTGCTTGCTTACACCTGTTTCTACAGGCATGCAGAAATACTTGCTTATACTTGGTTTCTACAGGCATGCACAGGTATGCACTAGTAGTAATAATAATAATAATAATAATAATAATAATAATACTGTCATAATTGTATTGACCATGTATTGGGGCTGGGCAATTCCACCTTCAATCAACATCATGGTTTGTTGAAACTTTCAGGTTTTGTTTTGGTTTTTTTTCCCCCTCCTCTCTTCTCCATTACAGTTTACTGACAAGGTTCATAATTATTAAGCAATAGTACACAACAGTGTGGCGTCATACCATTTTTTTTTTGCAGTTATCAACTACAAATTCACCTAGTATCCACACTATCTAGCCCAACAAAGCTGCCAGAAATATGACCATAAAGGGAGAAACGCTCACCTGGCATATCGACAGATGCGGACATGTTCCTCCAAGCGTTTGCTTTCAAATTTTGATCATGGTAGCCTTTTATTGTCAGATCAAAGAGTACCGGGTTGTTTGATGCAGCAAAGTTCAGCCTCTCCACCGTCCGTCACCTGCCCTTCTCATCTTCCTGTACCGGTGTCCTATGGCCCGCCCTTCCTGAATTCTGATTGGCTGCTGAGACATGTCTGACATTGATGAGCGCAACTGTACAATAGTCTGACAAGTTGAACTTTTTTCAACAAAAAGCGGCTGCCACTCAAAGCGTTTCAGTGCCAAGAGCGCTCAGCGCTGTGAATGCTGGACTACATAGAGAATGAATAGAAAATAGTTGCCCACAGAAGAAAAAATGAGTTTGGTGGACATGCCCCCTAATACTTTTTCTGCAGTGTTGGGTTTCCAGGTTGCCGACGTGTGTGGCTCGATGGCGTCGTCACGCATGTAACTGAGCAGACATGTCTTAAAGAGGCAGTACAAGAAAAGCGCCAGATTAATATATAAAATAACATTCAAAAAATTTCTGCATCCACATCATGATACAAATCACCACCAAAATTGAATCATCTGTTCCCCGTGCCATTACACACCTTTCTTTAATTAAATACGGTTTTATTAATATTTTTTCTTTGTAATGAGAGTTAAATTATTGTTCTGTTCTGACTGCAAAGTTATGGTCAAAAATATAAATTGTGGTATTTGGTTTTTTTTTTACATTTTCCTTATAACAGTCTGTTTCAAATTTATTGAAAAAAACACTAATTTTATTTTAAAAAACAGACAAAAATAAGCCATAAAATAATCCACAAATTTATAATAAAGTTTCAAATGTACAAGAAAAGTCAATTTTACAAGAGGAAATTACAAATTTGAGGAAAATAGTTTCAAATGTAGATACATTTACAGAGAAAACTAGAAAACTATAAGAAAATTGTTATAAATTTTGGAGAAAACCCTCAAACCTTCAAGACTGAAGTCATTACTCAAGTTTTAAGTGGGTGCTCTTTGTAACCTTAACTAGAAATTTTTGGTTGTCTCCTTTAACCCCTTGCGCTCCGGTCAATTTCCCTAAAAACGCCTAAAAATAACGTGCCCAAAGTAAATCGAAAGCTGTTCTTCAACCCTTTGCAGCATCTTCATGGGGCTGGTCTCATTTAAAAGAAATCACTTTAAATTTTTTGGCAAAACAGTCATAATCTCTCTAAGTGCTGCGGCCACTGAGTTACAGTCATCTAAACATAGTGAACTTGAAGAAAATAAATTTGGCCTGGGTGTTTTTTTGGATACAAATGCTTGCAAATAACACACAGCTTCAGATCCGGGCTGGAAAATGCAACTGAAATGTAGAACCAAGTGTTATCCAGCTGAGGTCAAAATTTTGTAACAATACCACAAAAAATGAATATATTACACAGCTTTTTCCTCAGGTAGTTCCCAGGCGTTTTTGAACTGTGCCAAATTGTGCCAAATGGCACAGTTTGGAAAAACGTCTGTAACTTTTGAATGATTCAATATAAAAGCTTCATCTTGGGCTCTAATGAAAGGTGACACTCAGGGCTGTGTGTGTGTGTGTGTGTGTGTGTGTGTGTGTGAGTGAGGGGGGGGGGGGGTTGTTCCCCCCCTCCCTCGCTACAGAGGACGGACATCGGCCATCGCTACATGACGGAATAGACTCATGTGGCTATGTGGCGACTGCGGCGCAGTCACCGTGCCCCCCCCCCCCGCTACAGAAGAGTAGTGGGGGGGGGGCTTTCATGGTCCGGACGCGGCGAACGAACCGTGTACCGCAGCGCACGCACTTCGGACTTCGTGCGCCGCACAGTTGTAATTTACCGATCGGTCAAAAGTCCTTTTTTGATTACAATTTTCAGGGATAAAGAATAATTTAGCTTATAACACCTTACCTCTTCACAGCAGCATTATCCTGGCGAACTTCTCTTCCTCATTGTCAGACGAACGCGACGCTGGTCCGCTCGTGGTTCCCGGTCAAAACATAATTCCATGATTGCGGTTTTGGCGAATGATTTACGACCTTTGTCGTCGGCCTCCGTCGGTCTATGATGACCATGGAAGAGAATCCTAAACGTCTATTCTGCTGGAATAAGTACAGGTCGCACTTGTGGGTGGTCTCCGTGCTGCTGGGTCTGTAGCAGGTTCTTCCTGCGGGTCCTTTTTTTCATCTGCTGCAGCAGTCAGTCTCTCTTCACCCAGCCCGAACTTCTGTTCTTCAATTGGCTCGCTGCATTCACAGCATTGGTAGGCAGGTCCTTCTTGCTAGGTTTTCAGTCATTGGTTCTTCAAGGTTTCAGAAACCCAATTCAAAGCTCTTATTAGTCGAATGAGAGGTCAATCATATCTGATCTGTTCGCGGCTGTGTCTGTAGTGGAAGAACTTTTTTTCTTTTTCAGTGCGTGCTTGGACGCAGCGCCCTCGTGCGTCTTAGAGTGCACGAGGGCGCACGAGAGCGCCCTCGTGCGCTCTGGGACGCAGAGACGTGCCCGTCCGCGGTACACCGGAGTGCAAGAGGTTAATTTACATGACACTTGATATTTTCTACCCTGTTTGTATACCACCATAGACAGAGAGAGAAGCAGAATTAGACAGAGCTCAGAGAGGGCAAGATGAGACAGAAGAGAGGAGCCAAGGAGAGGAAAGTGTTCAGGCAGAGGAAGGAGAGAAGGATGACACCAGTAAAAAGTCCAAATACACAACGTCTGGGTGGGACCCCAAATAGCCCAATATTCCAGTATTCAAGCCTTGGTTGTACAATACTTCAAATTGTAAGTTCCATGTGCAGGGCAGTGGCTCAGGAAGTCGTCCAATAATTGGATGGTTGGCAGTTCAAATCCCACTGTCCTCAGATATCCTGCCATTGTGTCCCTGGACAAGACACTTTACCCACCTTGCCTCCAGTGTCCATAACACTGGGTATGAATGTGTATAAATGTTCGGTGGTGGCCAGAGAGGCCGTTGGCCCGGATTGGCAGCCACATTTCTGTCAGCGGGCAGTGCGGTAGCGGAGTCGTTAGCACTGTGGCAGCACAGCAACTCACCCTTGGCTGGGGGATCCTGAGCTCGATCCCAGCCCCCGACCAACAGTGATCTGTGTGGAGTTTGCATGTTCTCCCCGTGTCTGCGTGGGTTTACTCCGGGATTTCTCCGGTTTCCTCCCACATGCCAAAAAACATGCAAGTTAGGTTAATTGGCATCAAACTGGGGATTCTAAATTGCAGGGATGGCAACAGGAAATTCTGATTTCAGCTGAAATCTAATTTGGTCGATTGACTTATGGGGGGGCTGGGGGGGCGCAGCCCCCCTGAAGCTGGGAGGTTTGTTAAAAAAATGAAATACTAGACTTAGATAAATCATTAAATTTAATGAAAAGTTAACTTACTTTTTCTTCAATGTTGTCTCACTGTCTTTAGTCCAACATATTTCACAGTTCTATAAGAGTTTATTACACTATTTACACTGGACTGCAAAACAAATCTACTTACGGGTACAAATAAAGTAACCTGAACTTTTCTCTGAAGCCATTGGAACTTATTTTTGACACTTTTGTCTATTTCTAGCACTGATGACTCCTGATCCTTTGATAAAAATCTCATAATTCCGCTGAAAACAATACCAAAAGCTCAGAATTCCAACACGAACCAGGGATGTGATTTGGGGTTGGGGAAATTATCTGAAAATTCAGTAGGGGGTCTGGGGGACATAGTCCCCCAGCAGGGTCTGGGGCAGAGCTCTGGTGGGGAGTGGCTCGGGGGGCAAAGCCCCCCGAAGCTCCTGGGTTTTTATGATTTTTAAGTACCAGAACTGTGCTTAAATGACATAAAACAAACAACTGAATGCCACTTATTACTGTATAATATTGACTTATGTTCCAAGAAGATAGCATTCCTAAACTAGAAAAGCACTCGGAGAGTGCAGACCTCCGCCAAGCGCCACAGTTCCCCCCATACAGTGTTTAACATCATAAATATTAATCCTCCATTTATTTTGTGTAACTTTATAGATTCCTTGACCATGAAAAAAATGCCATTCGCAAGTGACATATATTAGCTATACTGTGATGCTTGTTGCGTGTTTATAGCTTCATTTGTTCTTTTAAAAATTTCAAAGGTTCCCTATTTTTTAATTTTTTTGCATCATTATCCAGATTTATTCCATTTCCTTAGGTCTTAAATGTCTTGTAGAAGCTGTTGAAAACTTGTCCTGTATTATGCAAATTACTGTGATTCCCGTTTTGGAAATCCCAATAAGTAAAAAAAATTCCTGGATCCCGAAGGTGATCCGGATCACCACCAAAATCTAATCATCTGTAGGATACCCCATTTCTGACAATCTCTGAAAATTTCATGAAAATCCGTCCATAACTTTTTGAGTTATCTTGCTAACAAACAAACAAACAAACAGACAGACAGACAAACCAACGCCGATGAAAGCATAACCTCCTTGGCGGAGGTAAATATTCCAACAAGCATTATCCATCACATGCTTTAACACTTGATCAAATCAAAATCAGTTAATTTTATCTATTCCATAATAGAAATAAAATTCCAACATACCATTACTTTTTATAATTTCAGCATTCATTTCAGATCACCAGTTTCAATCTCCATTGAGACTTGAGCAGTTCATTTTGCACAATCACTCATGTAGCCAAGTCTTAGAAATATTCAAAAGTTATGAGTCAATGTCCACTGTGCACTGTCAATTTCAAACTGTTTGGAATCATAAAAGGGGATGGTTAACTTTTATTACCGTTTCCTCCCCCGCGCAGCCCAGCTCATACAGCCGTTGTACGCCACCAGTAACAGAGAGTTAATGGCTCTCCACCTGGCCATACGCCACTTCCAGTCCTGCCTGAAAGGGCGCATCTTCACTGCGTTCGTGGACCACAAGCCGCTAACATACTTAATGTACTTTATCTTCCTGGAAGATAAAATAAAGCGGAATTCGGCGAATTAGCAGAAAATCACATCCCTGAGAACACGTCGCCATGAATTTTTGAAAAAGCATACAATGAACCATTTGACTGGTCCAATCGTTTGCAACTATCCAATCGCAAGGCTGTTTACAATACAGCAGTAGCTTGAACACAACACATCCGGGTTATTGCGGGAGACGACTTCCAGGGAAGCGCCGAGCGCTTATGTAATCATGTTACCGATTTTAGCGAAAATCAACAACAATAAGATACCTTACCCCCATCCATCCATCTTTTTCCGCTTAATCCTTTTCGGGTCGTGGGGGGACTGGAGCCTATCCCAGCATCTTTGGGCGAGAGGCAGGGTACACCCTGGACAGATCGCCAGTCCATCACAGGGCCAACACAGAGAGACAGACAACCATTCACTCTCACAGACATACCTAAGGACAATTTAGAATCCCCAGTTTGATGCCAGTTAACCTAACCCCCCCTAAAATTTTCTCAACGGATTTAGACGATTCACAGAAATTATCAATTTGAAAATAAATCAGCAGAAATCCGCGGATCAGCGGAAAATTGCCATCCCTGAAATTGTCCTTAGGTATGACTGTGAGAGTGAATGGTTGTCTGTCTCTCTGTGTTGGCCCTGTGATGGACTGGCGATCTGTCCAGGGTGTACCCTGCCTCTCGCCCAAAGATGCTGGGATAGGCTCCAGCCCCCCCCCCCCCCATGACCCGAAAAGGATTAAGCGGAAGAAGATGAATGAATGAATTAATGAATGAATTTCCGTCAGCCTGCCCTGGGACAGCTGTGGCTACAGTAGTAGCTTACCACTACCACTGTCTGTCTGGAGTGAATGAATAATGTATCTGTAAAAAGCAGCTTTGAGTGTCTATGATAAAGTGCTATATAAATCTGATGCATTATTATTATTATATGCAATGTTGCTGTGCAAAATTAAAACAGAAATAAATAGTATAAAATTAACATATTCATACACGTGTTTTCTGCCTTCCCCCCCCCGGAAAAATATGTTGCCACTGCGCCGAGGTCTTTAAGCCAGAGGAAACACTGCTTTCTATCTTTAACATATAAAAAGTTAATTACTGTTTTTGAGATGCTGAATAAAGCATGAACATCATATTCCTCAAGGATTTATTGTATCATTTGCATTTTTTTGCGACAGACAATGGCTTTTTTTTGGAGTTTAATAAATTTTGTACTGTATAGTGTCTACTATGTGCTGGTACATCTCAGTAAATTACAAATGTCATGATTTTTTATTTATTTTAAACACTATTACCAATATCAAAAATGTGTTTTTTAGTTACTACATTACACAAAAGCCTTTCATGTTCTAATTTACTGAGATGCACTAATAGACTGTTTTAACAGGAAAATCAACTGTGAGCTGCTTCATCTGTTGCATGTTAAACATTATCACAGTAGCCCGACAATCCAGGCAAACCCAGAACGATCTGGGCCGCCTCTGTTGTCTCTTACCTCAGTGGTAACGAGTCTTGTCTGCTTTCCCATCTTGCGGTGAAGGGATAGAGTTTTGCGCTCATGTAATCATTTATTTGCTCCAGTCAGTTTCTCCGCTATGTTAATTTGAAGCAGGTGGACCTTCAAATGCACGTGCTGTTAGAACTTGTGGCCGTTGTTGGATGCAGTGCAAATTATATCACACAGACCCTCATCCTCCACAAAGCTAATCAGTCTGCAAGCAGCGGTGATCCATTTAACAATGACTGTGCTAAAGGGGTCATTGACTGCACTTTTTCCACGTTTCAATAGCTCACACCTGTCTTAATGAAATGTTTGTCATATTTTGTTCACATTTTCTGAAATCTTTTTAATTATAGAAGCAAATTTTTTTCCTGGTTTTCTATAAACGCTCTGATTTAAGGCCTGTCCCTTTAAGAAACATTTTTCACCATTTCAGCTCTGCCCTCCCTCTTATAGCTGACTAGCTTCTAGCCTGCTAGCTCGGTTGAGCAGCGCTCTGGTTCCCTGATCCACAGTAAATGATGTATCTCATGTCAGTCCAGTCTATTTTCCTATAAATTTTGCCACGATTCCACAACAAATCACTAGCACCGCATGCTGGACGATCGCCACAACCCGAGGCGAGAGATCTCAAAGGACGGTGTGGCTCTGTGGGACTTTGCTCTGCTCTGCCAGCTGAAAGCTGGAGCAGCTACACTGCCTGTGAGAGCAGAGCGGATCCATAGAGGATGGTGGGGTTGCTGGACATGAGAGCCAGGAGCATCTGGTCCTGGGAGATTTTGATTGTGAGGAGCCGGAGGCTTCGTCGTGATTCCGCGGCCGATCACACATACTGGTGTTATGCCGAGAACCCCCCCCCCCCCGCCAATCCGGGGGAGTTCTCGCCGTAACACTGGTCAGTAGCCCTGGTCCTGGGCCATAAAAGCGACTGGTGTGATCATGATGAAACCACTGGGAGATGGGTGGAGTGAACCAGGTGATAACAGGAATGGCTATTAGGGTGACTAAGATTTGAAGAAAATAACAGTATAAGCCGCGTTTACAGCCAGTGTCCTAGTAGCAGTGTTAGCTTGTGGGCTAGTAGCTCAGGGGCTTACCGGAGTGGTGGCTCAGTTGGTAGAGCATCCGCCCCACACCCGGGAGGCAGGGGTTCAAATCCCGGCCGGGTCATGCCGAAGACCATATAAAAGTGGAACTTCCTGCCGTCCAGCTTGGTGCTCAGCAATAATGGAATGGAGGAGGGAATTTTGTGGCGGCGCCTTGCATGGCAGCGGCCCTCTGATTCTACACTTGGGGTGTGTGTGATTGACACAGTAGATAGGTAAAACACAACCTCGTTCTACTGTACATGATTGGTTGTACAGTTGAATGACAATAAGGGTGATTTAATTTAATTTAATAGGCTACCTTTACACTTCGATCTACATGACGGACAGCTAAGCGGGCCAATAATAGCGCAGTGGACGGGTTTCAAGGACGGCAGTGGGTTGGCTTTTTTGAAACTTGATGTATGTGATTTACCCGTAATAGTCAAAAAACTTTTTGGGGAGTTTCTCTGAGAGAAAAATGAGATGGAGGCAGTGCACTTTTTTCAGATAGTTGACATTTTGGACAATTTTTTCTAATTACATGAACAGTTGACATCGTTGAGACAGTTAAAACCTACAAACACATCATTTTTCTATCAATGACCCCTTAATTAAAGCAGCATTATGTAGGAATTGCTCTTGGGCTCCCCCTACAGTTCCAAGCTGTAATTGTTACTACTGTTGTAAATTAATGTAATGTGAGCCACGTGCATTTGTTTACAAACTGAAGGAGAACGATGCATTCAGGAGCCTTTGCTTCCTTTGGAAACAAGCAAGTTCACAGACAAGGGAAACAACTTGATCCAAATCTGACCATATAGTTACCATTATATGCTGTTACATTTTTATCAGTTTTTACTAAAATTGTATTTTTTCTCACAAATACATTTATTTTACATTTGTAATATATTTTCTTGTATATTTAACACAATTGTGTAAGACAACTCAAATTCGAGACGTCTTTACAAATGCAACATTATTTTTAACAACTTGTGAGTTTTTGTGATAATTTTTTTCTACAAAACTTTTCAGCTTTTTTCGTGTCCTTTGGAACTCATCTCTAAATAAAAAAAATAGTGAAATGAAAGTGAAAAACGATGGTGTCAAATCACAGGCGGAGGCTTGTGGGTTTCTTTCTGAACTCTCTTTCTAATGAACGGCTTGTATGCTCATAGATAGCTATATTTGCTAAAAAAAAACTCCACACTTCCCATGACTCCCCTCTCAGAGCCAATCAGCTCTCACTTTCTGTGCATACGTCATCAAACGAAGATAACACTGGTCAACACCAAATTTATTGTCTAAGTTTTTTTTAGCTGATTTAGGACAATTTTGATGTGCTGAATCCAAAAATCACTTTGGTTTTGCTCAATCAGGTCAACTTTTTGAACTATGGCCACATGTTTTTTACGTTTTTGTTTACATGTACGGGTATTTCGCTTTATATGATGCAAAATTCTTTATTTCTTGAAATTCTCTGAATTTTGAAAAATGATGATGTAACATTCAATTTACATGTACTTACCTTCATCAATGTCTACTATTCAATTTACAGTAGAACTGTACAACTGCTTACAACTTAGCATAAAAACCTGACCTGATCGAGAGAAACGGATGTCATTTTCAGATTCAGCGGCACAAAATTGTCTTAAATCAGTTGAAACAACACAGACAACTTACAAAAAAATTATTTTTGTTATGTTGCGTAATGTATAAGTCAAGCTGCTTCACTCGTCTAGCATCCTTAACACCTCCCCCTTTTGAGTTTTAATACAACTTAATGAATCCTCTGTTTAACCCACAAATCACATACTCTTCTGGACCATCAAAGCAAAAATTAACTTCACTATGCGAGCTTACTATGCATTGGAACTATGATTTAAATTCACAACTCTGTATGCTGTGTAACACAGGTTCTAACCTTTACCAGCACTGTTACAAATTTAACTTTTCCACTGGTTTGCAAATTCTTCCCGACCTTGTGACCTTAAACCCTGCTTCATGCTGCAATTCCCTCTAATCCGCTGTGGTCCACGTACGCTTTGGACGAGCCCGGCACACACGTGGCATTGCTCATGCTCACTTTTTTCATCTACCCAGGCCAAGTGGTTGACGCATGCGCACAACCATCATTTGTAGTTTCACTCCTGCCCGATACGTAGCGCCAAGGTGCTTACGCACCACGATTTTCACCAACGAAGAAACGGCGGACTTCTTCACAAAGTTTCTCTTCAAATAGAGTCCATTTCTGCTGTCTGACTTCCCGGTTTTCACTCCTTTTCCACAAAGATGCTGCTGCCGCTGTGAAAGAAAGTATGTATGTCTGATTCATGGTAAATGGCGTTCACTGATATAGCGCTTTTATTCTCATCACTAGATGACATGATCCTCATGGATCGTCACCCCCCTCCTCATGGATCGTCACCTTATCGTGGTGGGGGGGTTTGCGTGCCCCAGTGATCCCAGGAGCTATGTTGTCCGGGGGCAATTTGCCTCTGATAAGGTCTCCCAAGACAAACTGGTCCTGGGTGAAGGGCCAGACTAAGAACGATCCAACAGACTCTCATGATAAATTGTATATCAAGGATTCAGTGTACCCCGCCCGGTATGGGGTTACCGGGGCCCCACCCTGGAGCCAGGCCTGGGGGAGGGGCTCGAAGGCTAGCGTCTGGTGGCCGGGTTTCCACCCATGGGACCCGGCCGGGCTCAGCCCGAAGGAGTTACATGGGTCCGCCCTCCAGTGGGTTCACCACCTGCAGGAGGGATCATGGCATGGCAAACCGGGGTGGTGGTTCCTCTCTTCAAAAAAGGGGACCGGAGGGTGTGCTCCAACTTTAGAGGGATCACACTCCTCAGCCTCCCTGGGAAGGTCTATGCCAAGGTACTGGAGAGGAGAGTCCGGCCGTTGGTCGAACCTCGGATTCAGGAGGAGCAATGTGGTTTTCGTCCTGGCCGTGGGACATCGGACCAGCTCTTTACCCTCTCGCGAATTCTTGAGGGTTCGTGGGAGTTTGCCCAGCCAGTTTACATGTGTTTTGTGGACTTGGAGAAGGCATTTGACCGCGTCCCTCATGGATTTTTGTGGGGGGTGCTTCGGGAGTATGGGGTAGCGGGCTTGTTGTTACGAGCTATTCGGTCTCTGTACGACCGTTGTGAGAGTTTGGTTCGTATTGCCAACACTCGGTCGGAGTCATTCCCAGTGAGAGTTGGACTCCGCCAGGGCTGCCCTTTGTCACCGATCCTGTTCATAATTTGTATGGACAGGATTTCTAGGCGCAGCCAGGGAATGGAGGGTGTCATGCTTGGTGACCACAGGATCTCATCTCTGTTGTTTGCAGATGATGTTGTCCTGTTGGCTTCATCCAGCAATGACCTACAGCTCTTGCTGGGACGGTTTGCCGCTGAGTGTGAAGCGGCTGGGATGAGAATCAGCACCTCCAAGTCCGAGTCCATGGTCCTCAGCCGGAAAAAGGTGGATTGTCCTCTCCGGGTTGGGGACAGACTCCTGCCCCAAGTGGAGGAGTTTAAGTATCTTGGGGTCTTGTTCACGAGTGAGGGGAAAATGGAGCGAGAGATCGACAGACGGATTGGAGCAGCATCTGCAGTGATGCGGACGTTGTACCGGTCTGTTGTGGTGAAGAGGGAGCTTAGTTCTAAGGCAAAGCTGTCGATTTACCAGTCAATCTACGTTCCTACTCTCACCTATGGTCACGAGCTTTGGGTAATGACCGAAAGAACGAGATCGCGGATACAAGCGGCTGAAATGAGCTTTCTCCGTAGGATTGCTGGACTCACCCTCAGAGATAGGGTGAGGAGCTCAGTCATCCGGGAGAGGCTCAGAGTAGAACCGCTGCTCCTCCACATTGAAAGGAGTCAGTTGAGGTGGTATGGGCATCTGATTAGGATGCCTCCTGGACGCCTCCCACTTGAGGTGTTTCAGGTACGTCCCACTGGGAGGAGACCCCGGGGCAGACCCAGGACTCGGTGGAGAGACTATGTCTCCCAGCTGGTCTGGGAACGCCTTGGTATCCCCTCTGAAGAGCTGGAGCAGGTGGCTGGGGAGAGGGAAGTCTGGGCTTCTCTGCTTGAACTGCTGCCTCCGCAACCCGGACCTTCGGAAAAGCGGTAGAAGATGGATGGATGGATGGATGGATAGATGACCAAAGCGCTTTACAGATCCTGCTATCCACCCATTCACACACACGTTCACACACTGATGATGGCATAGCTGCTCAACATGGCGCTGTCCAGACCCACCAGGAGCAATTGGGGTAAAGTGTCTTGCCCAGGGACACAACGGCAGGATATTTTTTTTTAGTATTTAGTATACTTTATTGATCCCCAGAGGGGAAATTGAGGGTCATCCACCACCTGGATGGATGAAGCAGCCACGATACGGCGCTATCCCTTAACCATTCACACACACATTCACACCTAGGGCCACTTTAGAGTCTCCAGTTAACCTAACCTGCATGTTTTTAGCATGTGGGAGGAAACTGGAGAAATCCCGGAGTAAACCCACACAAACACGGGGAGAACATGCAAACTCCACACAGATCACTGTTGGTCGGGGGCTGGGATCGAACCCACGATCCCACGATCCCCTGGCCAAGGGTAAACTGTGCTACCGCAGTGCTAACCACTGCGCCACTGTGCAGCCCACCGTGCACCCCAGGATATGCGGGGAGAGCGGGATTCGAACCACCAACCATCCGGTTATTAGACGACCCGCTGTACCTCCTGAGCCACTGCCGTCCCCATGTATATTTTTAGTCTTGTTTTCCGCCTCCTCGTTGTCTTCTTCTTCTACTGATGTATGCTGTGCCAACATGGCCACCTCTTGAATGGGATGTTCAGTCTTGCGCTTTTCAATGCGTTCAGGTCGTGGACACGTGGCGCGGTCACAAAATTTTGGCTGCACGCAGTCGTCCGCGATCAAGCACTGCAGACACTAGCGGAGTGGAGACGATGACATACATTTCATCATACGTGGTTTCCAGTTACGCATACGCGGACAGCAGAGGTGTAGCATGAAGCGGGCTTAAGTCCTTCTGGGGTCCGTGTCATTTGTGTTGGAACACACACAGTCCTACCAGAGTCAAGCTCAGAGTCTTTGTGAGCCTCTTTTCCTAAAGCGTTGTCACCTTCATCACCTCCAGACTCTTGCTGGAGAACTTGCAGATGTCTGCGATTTCTCCTCTTTCCCCCTCCCCCTGGGGAGTGGACCATATATGACTGCTGTGTAAAATTCTCCTGCTGGACCACAGAAGGAGTGTTCCAGCATTTCTCTGAGTCCAGTTAGATCAGGACCCTATCACCCAGCTTCAAAGCAGGTAGATGTCATGCTCCGTGTCTTGGGTTGAAGTGAAAGGCCTGCTGCTCCTTCTCCCCTGCATCCTTCCGCCTGACACTGGAGAGACTGGGCCATTCAGGTTTCAGGTTACAATCCAGTGTTGGCAACGTTGTGTGAATCTTCCTGCCCATCAGGAGCTCTGCTGGGCTCACTCACCCCTGTAGTAGTTGTGGGTGTAGCACAGAAGCTCATGAGGGCCAGCACAGGATCCTTCTGCTGCAGGATTCTCTTGGCTGTCTGCACTGCACGTTGCGCCTGACCATTTCCTGATGGGTGGTGTGGATTGGATATTTCTTGTGTAACATCATACTCTCGACTGAATCTTTTGAATGTTTGACTTGAAAATTGTGGACCATTATCAGAACATACTATATCTGGGATCGTATAGCTTGCAAATGTCACCTTCAGTTTTGACACAACTTGTTAGTAGTAGTAGATTAGTTTATTTGACAGGGACAGTGCAATAAACATAGACAATTAATCAAAGACAATCAATCTGATGTGTTGCACATAGAGTGTATAGCTATTAGCTAATTTGCAACTCTTGTCCCTGGATGGGACAAGAGTTGCATCTTCAACTCAACAACATCTGAACCATCTGACATGGTTCAGATGTTGTTACTGGTAGCTCCAGGATCTTGAGGTACTGTGTGAAGTAGTGAGAAACTTTTAGGGAGTTTTTCCTTTTGTGTTCACATAAGTCCATTCCGACCCTCTGCCAGGGCCTATCTGGTAATGGGGTAGGGTTTAGTGGTTCTTTCCACTGTGTTCTCTTGTTCTTACAGCAGGACTTGCATTTCTCCAGCAGCTGCTTTAGTTCTGCTGAGAGGCCTGGCCACCACACCAATCCTTGTGCCCTTTCTCTGCATTTGGAGAGGCCTTGGTGACCTTCATGGACCCTTTTTAATGCTTCCTCTCTCATTGACCGTGGGATCACTTTTAGCACCCCCTGGTGACCAGTCCATCAGTTTCTGAAAACTCAGCCCTGTGGTGATTAAAGTCTCTTGCCGATGGGTGCAGTTGACTTGTGTGCTCCAGCCAGCCATTCCTTATGTTCAATTCAATTCAACTTTATTTATATAGCGCCATTTCACAACAACAGTCATCTCATAGCACTTTCAACTGTAGGGGAAACCCTCACAATTGCATAAAGACCCCAGCAATCAGGCGATCCCCTGTGAGCAAGTGCTTGGTGATGGTGGAGAGGAAAAACTCCCTTGTAAGAGGAAGAAACCTCCAGCAGAACCAGGCTCAGGGAGGGGGCAGTCATCTGCTGCAACTGGCTGGGGGGTGAGGGTATAGAGAAGGCAAAAAGAACAGCCATGTGTTCAATTACCATCTTCAGTTCCACATCTGTGACTGTGGCTGCTCTGATCTCATCTAGCTTCCTCCTGGAAGCAGGTAGAGTATTTATTATGGAGTTCAATTAGCAGCTGACGTCTTCTTCTGTGTCACTGTCTGTGGTGCTGTCTATAGGGCTTTGAGACAACGCGTCTGCCTCCACCAATGTTATACCTGGTGCATATTCTGCTGTTGCACTTAATTTCACCAGTTGGAGAAGCAATCTTTAGCACCTTATTGGCACAGTGCCCAGATCTTTAGTGTTTATTAGAGGAATCAGGGGTTTGTGGTCTGTTATGAGTTTGAAACGATCCATGCCACTCAAATATTTGTTGAAGCACTCACATGCCCAAACCCCTGACAGGCACTCCTTTTCGATCTGTGCGTGGCATTTCTCAACACTGGTGAGCGTTCTTGAGCAATATGCTACAGGCTTTCAACTGTCTCCATGCTGTTGTATGAGCACCCCTCCCAGTCTGAAGCTACTGGCATCTGCTGATAGAGCGGTTGGTCTGTTTGGGTCATAATACACTAACACTTGTGAACTCATGGGGGCTTGTTTCAGACTCTGAAAGGCTCTTTCCTGTGGACCCTCCCATATCCATGCATTGTCAACCTTCAGAAGATCATTGAGTGGTGCGGTGATGGTTGCTAGATGAGGAATGTACTTCCCTGCTTGATTAATCATTCCAAGTGCACATTTTAACTTACTTATGTTTGTTGGAGCTGGGAGATCTGCAATAGCTTTAACCCTTTCTTAGTCTGGCTGCACACCTCTCACTTACCACATGACCCAGAAAGTGCAGCTGTGGTTGTCTGAATCGACACTTGTCTCCGTTAAGCTTTAGTTCTGCTTTCTCCAACCTGCTCAGAACTGTCTCCAGTCAGGCATTGTGCTCCTGCATATTGGATCCATGAACTATCACATCGTTCA
This sequence comes from Pholidichthys leucotaenia, assembly GCA_020510985.1. Classification (NCBI taxonomy): domain Eukaryota; kingdom Metazoa; phylum Chordata; class Actinopteri; order Cichliformes; family Pholidichthyidae; genus Pholidichthys; species Pholidichthys leucotaenia. The sequence goes on from CM035844.1 coordinate 282,443,027, forward strand.
TGGAGACCTCCACTCCATCTACATCTGCCAATATTTTGTGCATTTTTCTTTGGAAGATTTCTGGTGCTTTGCTGATACCAAATGGTAGCCTTTTGAAACAAAGGGTGTTATCTACCAAAGGGTGTGATGAATGTTGTTAGCACATTTCTCTCACTGAACAAAGGGATTTGCCAGAACCCACAAGAAGCATCAAGGGTGGAAAAGACTTTCGCACTGGCGAGCAAATACCGCTCTCTTTTCATCTGCTCATTTACTTTTTTCATATCCACACAAATGCAGACTTTTAGTTTTGTGTTTATGACTGGCACCATGGGACTGCACCAGTCAGTTGGATGCGTCACTCTCTCAGTCACCCCCAGTGTTTCCATTCTTTTAAGTTCCTCTTCACCTTTAGGCATTAAAGGCTATGGTATTCTTCGTGCAGTTGTTACTGCATACGGCACTGCCCCCTCTTTGAGATGTATTTTTACAGGCTCTGTTTTCAAAGTGCCATGCTCTCCAAATGCTCCTTCTATCTCTTCCACTGTTTTCACCAACCCCAGTGCTACGACCACCTCTCTCCCCAGCAGGTTGCTCACTGTTGGGCCTGTGATCACATGCACACATGGACAAAATTGTTAGTACCCCTCTGTTAATGAAAGAAAAACCCACAATGGTCACAGAAATAACTTGAATGACAAAAGTGGTAATCAATAAAAATTCTATGAAAATTAACCAATGAAAATCAGACAATGCTTTTGAATTGTGGTTCAACAGAATTACTTAAAAAAACAAACTCATGAAACAGGCTTGGTCAAAAATGATAGTACCCCCAAGAAAAGATTAAAAATAATGTGACCATAGGGACATGTTGAACCAAGATGTGTCCTCTAATTAACATCACAGGTGTCTACAAACTTGTAATCAGTCAGTCGGCCTATTTAAAGGGTGACAAGTAGTTACTGTGCTGTTTGTTGACATGGTGTGAACCACACTAAACATGGACCAGAGGAAGCAAAGGAGAGAGTTGTCTCAGGAGATCAGAAAGAAAATTATAGACAAGCATGTTAAAGGTAAAGGCTATAAGACCATCTCCAAGCAGCTTGATGTTCCTGTGACTACAGTTGCACATATTATTCAGAAATTTAAGATCCATGGGACTGTAGCCAACCTCCCGGGATGTGGCTGCAGGAGGAAACTTGATGAAAAATGGAAGAGACGGATAATACGAATGGTAACAAAAGAGCCCAGAACAACTTCTAAACACATTCAAGGTGAACTCCAAGGTCAAGGTACATCAATGTCAGATCGCACCATCCGTCGTCGTTTGAGCCAAAGTGGACTTCATGGGAGACGACCAAGGAGGACACCACTGTTGAAAACAAATCATAAAAAAGCCAGACTGGAATTTGCCAAACTGCATGTTGACAAGCCACTAAAGCTTCTGGGACAATGTCCTATGGACAGACAAGACAAAACTGGAACTTTTTGGCAAGGCACATCAGCTCTATGTTCACAGACGCAAAAATGAAGCATACCAAGAAAAGAACACTGTCCCTACTGTGAAACATGGAGGAGGTTCTGTTATGTTCTGGGGCTGCTTTGCTGCATCTGGCACATGGTGTCTTGAATCTGTGCAGGGTACAATGAAATCTCAAGACTATCAAGGTGTTCTAGAGAGAAACGTGCTGCCCGGTGTCAGACAGCTTGGTCTCAGTCGCAGGTCATGGGTCTTGCAACAGGATAATGACCCAAAACACACAGCTAAAAACACCCATGAATGGCTAAAAGCAAAACATTGGACTATTCTAAAGTGGCCTTCTATGAGCTCTGATGTAAATCCTATTGAACATCTGTGGAAGGAGCTGAAACATGCCGTCTGGAGAAGGCACCCTTCAAACCTGAGACAACTGGAGCAGTTTGCTCATGAGGAGTGGGCCAAAATACCTGCTGAGAGGTGCAGAAGTCTCATTGACAGTTACAGAAATCGTTTGATTGCAGTGATTGCCTCAAAAGGTTGTGCAACAAAATATTAAGTTAAGGGTATCATCATTTTTGTCCAGGCCTGTTTCATGAGTTTGTTTTTTAAAATAATTCTGTTGAACCACAATTCAAAAGCATTATTTGATTTTCATTGGTTAATTTTCATAGAATTTTTATTTATTACCACTTTTGTCAGATTCAAGTTATTTCTGTGACCATTGTGGGTTTTTCTTTCATTAACAGAGGGGTACTGACAATTTTGTCCACGTGTGTACATCTTTGTGTTGTGGTGCTTTCCCTTGTAGCTGAGATAAGTTTTGAAGAACCCAAGGCATTCTAAGTGACCCCCAGGACTTACAAGAGGGATATCTGGTTTCTGTAGAGTTTGGGTCTGTTTCATTTTTCTAAAACGTTTGTAGCTCAACACTGTGGCATCAGCCCCTCTATCAATCTTGAATGGAACTGATGTTTGACCATGGCCAAGAATCTCTGTCCACTTTTCTGGGTGGCTGTCTGAGTGAATAGACCCGAGGTAAAATGTTCCCATTTCCTCTGTCCTGTCTCTGACCTCCATCACTGCCTTTGATCTGCACATGCACTCCCAGTGTCTCTTTTCATTGCATTTCCTGCACACAGATTCCAAAGCTGGGCAACTTGACTTATCTTTATGATGCATTTTTCTACATCTTGTGCATCTTCCACCTCTGCTGCCGAGTGCATTCCTCCCACCTTGTTTAGGTCTGAAGCTTTTTCTTTCATGTGTATCAGCCCTGTATACTCCTTTGCCTGGCTGAGGCTTTATCTCTTATATGCTGTGTGAGGACTCCCCCTGCTGGCTAATTTGCAGCTGAACATCCTCAGCTTATCTGACCATCTGAACAGGCCTCATCCAGAGTCAAATCTTTCATTAGCCGCAGTCTTTTTCACAGCTGTTTATCGCGTATTCCCACAACCAGTCTGTCTCTGATATTTTCATTTCTTTTATCTCCAAAGTCACAGTGCTCAGACAATTCATACAAATCCCTTATAAAGATCTCTGCCTTCTCACCCGCTTTCTGTGTGCGCTGGTGGAACTGGGCTCTCTCGTGGATCACATTTTTCCGAGGCACCAAGTATTCGTCAAACATCTTCAGCACGACGTCGAAGTCATTCTCACTCTTTCTCGTAGGGAATGTGAATGATTTCCTGATGTTTTCAGCCTCATATCCCATGGCATAGATTAATGTGGTCACTTGGACCGCCTTGTCCTCGTCGGTCAACTTTCATGCCGTGCGATACCGTAGGAAATGCTGCTGCCACATCTGCCATTCCTCCGGCCTGTCAAAGCTGAAATTTTCCGGTGGCTTGAAATTCGGCATTTTCTTTAGTGTGTCCACCCCTTTAGGGTGTCATGCTTGGTGACCACAGGATCTCATCTCTGTTGTTTGCAGATGATGTTGTCCTGTTGGCTTCATCCAGCAATGACCTACAGCTCTTGCTGGGACGGTTTGCCGCTGAGTGTGAAGCGGCTGGGATGAGAATCAGCACCTCCAAGTCCGAGTCCATGGTCCTCAGCCGGAAAAAGGTGGATTGTCCTCTCCGGGTTGGGGACAGGCTCCTGCCCCAAGTGGAGGAGTTTAAGTATCTTGGGGTCTTGTTCACGAGTGAGGGGAAAATGGAGCGAGAGATCGACAGACGGATTGGAGCAGCATCTGCAGTGATGCGGACGTTGTACCGGTCTGTTGTGGTGAAGAGGGAGCTTAGTTCTAAGGCAAAGCTGTCGATTTACCAGTCAATCTACGTTCCTACTCTCACCTATGGTCACGAGCTTTGGGTAATGACCGAAAGAACGAGATCGCGGATACAAGCGGCTGAAATGAGCTTTCTCCGTAGGATTGCTGGACTCACCCTCAGAGATAGGGTGAGGAGCTCAGTCATCCGGGAGAGGCTCAGAGTAGAACCGCTGCTCCTCCACATTGAAAGGAGTCAGTTGAGGTGGTATGGGCATCTGATTAGGATGCCTCCTGGACGCCTCCCACTTGAGGTGTTTCAGGCACGTCCCACTGGGAGGAGACCCCGGGGCAGACCCAGGACTCGGTGGAGAGACTATGTCTCCCAGCTAGTCTGGGAACGCCTTGGTATCCCCTCTGAAGAGCTGGAGCAGGTGGCTGGGGAGAGGGAAGTCTGGGCTTCTCTGCTTGAACTGCTGCCTCCGCGACCCGGACCTCCGGAAAAGCGGTAGAAGATGGATGGATGGATGGATGGTGTCCTCCTCTGTTCAGACCGCTTCTGACACCATGTCAAATCACACGCTGAGGCTTGTGGGTTTCTTTCCGATCTCTTTTTAATGAATGGCTTGTTTGCTCACAGATGGCTAAAAATTGCTCAACAACTCCACATTTCCCGTGACTCCCCTCACAGAGCCAATCAGCTCTCAATTTTTGTGCATATGTCATCAAACAAAGATAATGTATAAGTCAAGATGCTTCACTCGTCTAACATCCTTGACTGATGGGAGTCTGTTTTAGTCAAAACACAATTGTTATAGGAATAAAAATCTCATTTCTACACAGTTTTCAAATCAGTGAAATCAAAAGTAACTCAAAGTATAACCAAATGTTCTTGACCAAAAGGACAGTTCTGTCAACAATGTACTCAAAGAGTAGAAAGTATCCTGAAATAGACGCAGTAAAGTAAAACTTTGTGAAAAATTACAGGTGCATCTCAGTAAAGCAGAATGTCAACAAAAAGTAGATTTTTTTTTTTTTAGGTAATTCAATTCAAAAAATTAAAGTTCTTTTTTTTTAGAGTCATTCCACAGTGAGTGATATATTTGAAGTGTTTATTTATTTTAATTTTGATGATGATAGCTTTCAGCCCATGAAACCCCAAATTCAGTTTCTCAAAAAATTAGAATATCACATAAAATGAATTTTAAAAAAATAGTTGTTAAATAGAAATGTTGGCCAACTGAAAAGTATGTCCATGTACACACTCAGTACTTGGTCGGGGCTCCTTTTGGATTAATTACTGTATCAATGTGGCATGGCATGGAGGTGATCAGCCTGTGGCACTGCTGAAGTGTTCTGAAGGTCCAGGTTGCTTTGATAGTGACCTTCAGCTCGTCTGCATTGTGTGTGTGTGTGTGTGTGTGTGCGTGTGGGGGGGGGGGGGTTGCCAAGTCCTGCTGGAAAATGAAATCAGCTTCTTCATAAAGCTTGTCATCAGATGGGAGCATGAAGTGCTCTAAAATTTCCTGGTAGATGACTGCGCTGACTTTGGTCTTGATTAAACACAGTGGACCAACACCAGCAGATGACCTCTGTTCAGATAAAAGTAAATCTTGCATTTCATTTGGAAATCAAAGTCCCAGAGTCTGGCGAAAGAGTGGAGAGGCATAGAATCTAAGTTCCTTGAGGTTTAGTGTGAAGTTTCCAGAGTCAGTGATGATTTGAGGAACCATGTCATCTGCTTGGTGTTGCAACATATCTTAGAAGTTTTTTGCACTGAAAGTTGTGTGAGGAAGTACAGATTTTAAAGTAGCTGCTTTTTCCATAGTTTACAGTAATGCTATTCTATGTAACACCACAAGAAAAACACAGGCTTTCCAAAAAAATCCTCTTTAGCAGTGATTGATTTAGAATTAAATGCTCTGTAAAATTGTCAAAAAATGACCAACATTTTGTTCTTGCTGAGAGCTTGAATAAAAAAGATGAATGAAATAATTAGCCATTTTAACAACTAAATTGCATTGAATGCATGTTAGAGTATGGAGAAAATTATTGCAGCACCTTCTCGAATCTTGAATTTTAAGACTAAGACTCCTGAAAAATTTTGAGGTCTTGTTCTGTGCTGAAATCCACAACGAAGCAGGGATGGCTCCTTTGCTGACAAACTCTTCCCTTCAGAACATCTCAGTGCAGGATGGATCTTGGAGTGGAAACCCAGTCTTCACAGATCTTAAGGGAATATGGAAAGGAGAATATATTTCAAAGTAAAATTTATCATATTTTTAAATCCCCACACCACAGTTGGGTTTAATAATTCAGTTTTTTTTAATTTTTTTGTTGTTTATATTTTAATTACAAATTGACTTTCATTTTTTGAAAAGAATTTCAATTCATTTCCTGGGAAGATTCGTCATTGACTTTTGTTTATGTTCCAACACAACATTGGACGTAGTACAAAAGAATTTATCCTGGCTTTATGAAAAATATTCAGAAATTGTTCAGCACAGTCTTTAGCTGTGACCTTTGTTGATAAATTTAGACACGTTATCACACACGTTGGCAATTCTGCTCATGTAAACGTGGTAGTAAAGATGTGAGCGTGCGGTGCATTCTCGTATGATTGTTCAATCACGTAAGACTTCAGCCAGTTGCTTGCGTTTTGTGTTTCATAAATGTAAGAGCATTATATCAAAAGATCAATCTGCAAATTTTGTGTATCAATATCAGTTCAGTCAAATGTGAATTGATTCAAATCAGAGAATTGATCTCTTGAACCCACCCCTTTTGAGAAGTACAAGAGGAACAACAGACAGGGTATTTATTTGTTGCAAGACAAATACAGGAAAAATCTCAAGCAGAACCAGTACTTGTTTATGGCCTTCATCGACCTATCCAAGGCCTTTGTTTCTCTAAATCATGAGGCGCTCTGTACTATTCTGCAGAGAATTGGCTGTTCCACAAAGTTCATCACCATCCTGACACTTCTACACGAAGATATGACATCAGTTGTTAAACACAACAACTCATTATCAGCAGCATTTCCAGTTCAAACTGGAGTTAAACAAGGCTGTGTGATTGTTTGGAAGATTGTTTTGGATAAGTAACAGTAAGGCAGTGAGATGGATGTTGAACAAACATGGAGCAGAGTTGATCTTCACTATCGAATGGATGGCAACTTGTTCAATCTTGACAGACTTAAATCTGAATTGAAAGTCATCCAGTTCAGTGTCCTCGAGTTTCAGTATGCCGATGATAGCATGCTGTGTACACACAACCTCCATGACATGCAAAGGTCTATGAGTATCTTCAACATCAGCTTCAAGAAACTTGGTCTGAATCTTAACATCTCTAAAACCAAGGTCCTTGTTTAACCTCGGCCAGGGAAATACATTGCCTCCCTGACTTGGAATCCAGTCACTGTAGATGGAGAACCACTTAAATTTGTTGACGTATTATGTTACGTGGGAAGTCACCTTACCGAGGTCAATAATGTTGATAAGGAAATCCAAGGTAGAATCTCCAATGCAGCAAGCAGCCTTTGCCAAATTGAAAAAGAGAGTGTTCAAAAACAGAACTCACTAGACAAACAAAGCTTGATGTTTAATTTGCAGTTATCATACCTGTCGTACTCTATGGTTTTGAAACATGGACAACATATTGTAAACAACAAAGAAGTCTTGAATGATTTCATCAAGGGTGCGTCTTCGAAGAATACTGAACATCTCTCGGGAAGATTATCACACTATCCTGAGCGTTCTAGTAGAAGCAATTAACACTAGAATAGAAGCTCGCATTATAAAGCATCAACTCCGATGTGCCAGCCACCATTTTCGCATGGCTGACACAAGATTCCCGAAGCAGGTTGTCTTTTCCAAACTGTATCACAGTCAGAGAAAATTTGGAGGACAGATCAAATGGTGGAAGGACGCATTGAAGTTGTACATGAAACATGTAAGGGAAACTTGAACTTCAGGACATGGGAAACACAAGCAACTGACCAAAAGCAGTGGACAAACATTATCCACACTGCTGTGGAAACCTTTGAAACAACAGGAAGAGATCATTGAAATGAAAAAAAAATGAACAGGAAGAACCAGAAGCTCCACAGGTTGAAGAGGAACATGAGGAACTCTACATCAGTCAGGAGAGAGAACAGCTGGTAGTGAAGCTGGAGGCTGAGCCCTTCATAGTAGCTCTTATTTCTGAGGAAACGCAGCAGAGTAAAGCAGAACCAAACAGTGAGCAGCTCCTCTGTCACAACTCTGCTGGAACTGAGATCCAAGATGAGAAAGGAAGCCATCATGTAGACTCAGCATCAACTAAAGAAGAAGAACCCAAACCAAAGAAGAGACGACTGAAAACAGGAAGTCACAGTAACAGTGAAGATGACTCTCTGACCTCAAAGACTGTCTGTGAGAATGAAACAGGTAAAAAGTTAGAAAATGTTCAGGTTGAGTCTTTGTGAAACTGTCCTAAAATAAAATAATAATGTTAAAGTAATATTTCCAGTAACTGCATAAATGGTCTCAGTTTGTGTTTGACTTCGACTGATGTAACCCAGTGGAAAAAACAATTTCATCTCTTTGACTATACAGTTATAGTTTGCTCTTCAAATGAGTTTTTCTTTTGGTTCAGTGGACCAGGTGGAGGAATTGTCTGCTCTAGCCAGTTAGCCATTAGCCTCTGCTAGCATCTCCAACAGGAAGCAATGCAGGATTTGGTTATTTGTGTATAAAAACACCATTGTGACATGTTCAGAAATAGAAGTTGTACAGTGCTGCGTGTGGGACCGACTAGAAGAGACGTCTAAAACACACAGCCGGTGACAAATCAGAAATGCTCACTGAACGAGACCTAGTGAGATCATAGTGGACCCTAACAAAGCAACAGGGTTATGTTTTTTTAGTATTTTTATTGATAGCCACTCCAGATAGATAAATTCATGTGTAAAAACACCGAAAAAGTAAAAAATTTCATCCTGTTTCCCCTTTTAGACCTCAGGGATCCATGTTAGCATGTGGAAAATTAATTTTGTCTCCTTTAAATTACTTGTTGAAGCTGAAACAGGTTCATCACTGCTGTACTGTAATTATCACATGCAGGGATAAGAACTGGGCAACTCGGTGGAGCAGTGGTTAGCACTTTGGCAGCACAGTAAGAAGGTCATGGATTTGATCCCACCCCAGACCATCGGTGATCCTTCTGTGTGGAGTTTGCATGTTCTCACCATGTCTGCGTGGGCTTTCTCCAGGTCCTTTGGTTTTCTCCCACAGGCCAAAGACATGCATGTTAGGTTAATTGGCATCAACTGGGGATACTAAATTGTCTTTAGGTATGAATGTGAGAGTGAATGGTTGTCTTTCTATCTGTGTTGGCCCTGCGATGGACTGGTGATCTGTCCAGGGTGTACCCCACCGCTCACCCAAAGATGCTGGGATAGGCTCCAGACACCCCCCCCCCCCCAACCTGAAAGGGATTAAGCGGTTTAGATCTCATTTGTCTGATAGGCTTCAGTTTGTTCATGTCAATAATTATTAGTTTTCTTCTAACTCTGAGCTCAGTCATGGAGTTCCACAGGGCTCTGTGCTAGGCCCTACTCTTTTTACTTTATATATGCTTCCGTTAGGCAACATCAGTAGAAAGCACTTGTAGCATCATCTCACTTTGGCTCAGCAATAATTATTCTCCTACTTAAAGACATTTTTGTTTCATCCAGGAATAACGCAAAGGAATGGATTTTCTTCCCCCAGGCCACAGCTGAAATCCCCCTTTCTTTTGTTAAAACCAGCCTAAGGAATTTCCCCCAATGTCCGGCTTCACTTTTATTGCCCCCATAAACATGCAACAGACCTGGCCACACAGACCCACAAATTTCCTTAAATTCTGGGAAACGCTGGATTTTAACCAGTGAACTTTAAAAGTACATTATTACAAACTCAATTCTAAACCTTCATTCTTTTCAGAACTATGAAAATGCAGATGGACTCTGATGTTTTTGATGTGGAAAATCAATATGTGTGAAATGCATTAATCTGTGATTTTATATATATGCATGCTAATGTTTATTATATGGTGCATATTTAGTGCACGTATGTAGCATGCTGTATGGTACGCATTCTCCCCCACAGGCATACAGTGGCTCGATGGTGCAGAGCCTACAGTCAAACGTCCAAATGAACAATGCCCCAGCAGGGACCTCGGCTAGGAGGTGGGTGCTGGGGGAAGAAGGAAGTCAGAGACAATGTCCCGGCAGGAGCCCCGAGGTGGAGAAGAGAGCAGAGACGCCAGCAAGTCTCGAGGGCTATGTGTGACTATGGGTGCATATGTTTACTGAGCTTCTGTGGGGGTTAAGGTGTGAGATACGCTATGTGGGGGTTGAGTATCTCTGGGGGTTATAAAAGCTGGAGGAAAGTTGTGTTTCTTTCTCTTATTATGCTGAGAACTTTGATGATAGAAGATGTGACTTTCAATAAAGCTTCCTGAGAAATAAACTCAGTCTCGTTTGTAAGGCATCTTCTACACTGGTGACCTACGACTACTATGTCCACTGACGACAACCTTTCCACGCCGGACTCCGCAGGAGCCCACCGGGTTAACGCAGCTACCATGCTACAGCTGCCCGACTTCTGGCAACATAACCCGCGCTCCTGGTTTACCACTGTGGAGGCGCAATTCCACCTTCGGGGTATCTCGGCAGATGCAACGAGGTTCCACCATGTCGTCGCGAAGCTGGACAGCCTCACAGTGCAACGGGTGGAGAGTTTGACCAACCACCCACCCCAAGACAACAAGTACGGCACACTGAAAGCTGCCCTAATCCGAGCTTTCACTCCCTCGCAGGAAGAGCGGGTAGAGAAGCTCCTGGCGCTATCAGAGGGAGAAGCAGACAGGCCAGCGGATCTGATGGCACAGATGATGAGCTTGAGAGGCGAGGATGATGACGGTTTTATCTTCGCCCACCTCTTCCTCAGGACACTCCCGCCGGCAGTGAGAGTTGCCCTGACCAGCTCGCAGTCGCTCGCCAACCGCGACTACCACGAGCTGGGACAGGTGGCGCAACGGCTCGTCGACTCCCATAGACGGCGCACAGCCACGACGGCGGCAGCAGAGATGACCGCCCCTTCGCGAGAAGGAGGGAGACCAGAGGCTGCGGCACCGGACCCGATGACTGCAGCAGCGGCGGAGACCAGGAGAAGTAGAGCTGACAACGCCATCTGCTTCTACCATCGACGTTTCGCCGACAAAGCCCGCAGATGCGTTCCGCCGTGCCAGTACCAGCGCCAGGGAAACGCCAGGACCGGGAGCCGTTAGCAGCTGCGACTCTCGGCACGAAGAACAAGCTGCTTTTCGTGACGGATGCGAATTCTGGGAAAGAATTCCTGGTGGACACGGGCTCCCAGCTGAGTTTTGTCAAGCCTACCTACGCGGACACACTGGGGCCGGCCAACGGGCCCCTGGTGTTAGCGGCGAACGGCTCCACGGTCAAAACCTATGGGGAGAAGACACTCCGCCTGTCCCTCCACGGACGCAACTTCGAGTGGACCTTCGTTGTTGCTGCAGTTAGCAACAACATGCTAGGTGCTGACTTTTTGTGCTCAAACAGTTTGTTAGTTGATCTTGCTAATAGACGTATTATAAATGCACTGTCTTTCTATTCTATCTCCTGCACAGCTCGGGTGGCCCTGCCTTCGGCGCATTCCAATGTCACTGCAGCGGGTGGTAAGTTTCATGCATTACTCAACCAGTTTCCAGCACTCACGGTCCCTACATTTTCAGCGTCAGTTGCCAAACACGGGGTAGAGCATTTCATAAGCACTGCTGGCCCCCCTGCGTTCGCAAAGGCTCGGCGGTTGGACCCAGCTAAACTGGCCATCGCGCGCGAGGAATTCGCCAACTTGGAAAAGCTGGGCATAGTTCGGCGTTCCAACAGCGCCTGGTCGTCACCCCTGCACATGGTACCCAAAGCTGACGGCTCGTGGCGCCCGTGCGGTGATTTCCGCAGATTAAATAATGCTTCAGCCCACGACCGCTATCCGATTCCGCACATCCAAGATTTTTCGGCGCATTTAGCGGGGGCGCGCATCTTTTCCAAAATAGACTTGGTGCGTGGTTATCACCAAGTTCCAGTCCGCGCACAGGACATACCCAAAACGGCAGTTACAACCCCTTTCGGGCTTTTCGAGTTTTTGCGCATGCCTTTCGGCCTCAAGGGCGCCGCGCAGACGTTCCAACGCATGATGGATGCAGTGCTGCGCGACCTCCCTTTCGTGTTCACTTATTTGGACGATATTTTGGTAGCCAGCGCGTCCGAAGCCGAACACGAACACCACCTCACAGCCGTTTTTCAGAGGCTCACAGAACACGGGCTGATCATTAATCCAGCGAAGTGCCAATTCGGGGTAACGAAAATTGATTTTTTGGGACACCGCGTGTCGCCAGAAGGTGCGGTCCCGCTGTCGGATAAAGTGCGCGCGATAACGGATTTCCCCCAACTGCAGACGGTCAAGGCGCTGCAAGAATTTTTGGGGATGGTCAATTTTTATAACCGTTTCCTCCCAAACGCGGCACGGCTTATGCACCCATCGTACGCGGCATTAAAGAAGCAAAAACCTACAGCCAAGGTCGAGTGGTCCCCGGATCGGGAGCGCGCTTTTTCACAGGTCAAATCAGCCCTCGCCAACGCTGCGTTATTGGCACACCCGGTGCCGGCAGCTCGCATGGCGCTAACCACAGACGCCTCCGACGTGGCAGTGGGAGCGGTGGTCGAGCAACTGGTTGCAGGATGCTGGCAACCACTCGCATTTTTCAGCAAAACATTGCGCGATAGCGAACGTAAATACAGCGCGTTTGACAGAGAGCTTTTGGCCCTACATTTGGCCATCCGCCACTTCCAGTTCTGGTTGGAGGGACGCCATTTTACCGCGTTCGTGGATCATAAACCTTTAACTTTTGCAATGGCCAAGGTTTCAGAGCCCTGGTCGGGCCGACAACAGAGGCAGCTGGCTGCAATTTTGGAGTTTACCACGGACATTCAACACGTGGCAGGTAAACACAATGTAGTGGCAGATTGCCTCTCGCGCGCGGTTGCAGCGACAGGCCCCCAGGGGGCAGAGTCGGCTACGGCAGACCTAGGTCAGGCTGGCGGCACGGGAGCGCTCACAGCTCCGGTCTGCGTCGGTTTAGATTACGCAGCCATGGCCGCTGAACAGGTTGGCGACGCGGACGTGCGCGCGCTCCAGTCTGGGCCAACAGGGCTAAGGCTGGAGCACAGGGTGCTTCAAAGAGGCATACCCTCCCTAATCTGTGATATCTCCACGGGGCGTCCCCGCCCCGTAGTCCCGGCTGCATGGCGTCGCCGTGTTTTTGACTTAATACACTCACTGGCACACCCGGGCGTCCGCGCTTCTATCAAAATGGTAGGGGAGAAGTTTGTTTGGCCGGGGCTGCGTAAACAAGTCAAAGAGTGGGCTGCAGCTTGCACTGCGTGTCAAAGGGCAAAGGTACACAAACACACACGAGCCCCTCTAGAACCTTTTCACATCCCAGCCAAACGCTTTGATCATGTGCATGTCGACTTAGTAGGACCGCTTCCGCTGTCCCAGGGTTTCACACACCTTCTAACCATGGTAGACCGCACCACGCGCTGGCCAGAGGCGGTTCCTCTGGCGGCAACTACAACGGCAGATGTTGCACGCGCCTTTTTAACGGCTTGGGTCGCGCGCTTTGGTATCCCGTCAGACTTAACGTCCGACAGAGGACCACAGTTTGTTTCCGAGCTCTGGTCGTCCATGGCACGCAGCCTGGGGGTGAAAATTCATCGCACGACCGCGTATAACCCCCAGGCCAACGGTTTGTGCGAGCGCTTCCATCGGTCATTGAAAGCAGCCCTCAGAGCGGCTCTCACGGACACAAATTGGGTTGATAAACTTCCATGGGTTTTATTAGGGTTGCGTTCAGCTCCTAAAGAGGACTTGCATGCCTCTCCGGCAGAACTCGTCTTCGCCCAACCCCTCCGGTTACCGGGAGATTTCCTCCCTGAGAATCCTGCTCCGGAGCGCCTCCCCACTCAGCGGCTGCAGAGCGACGCGGGGTCGCACACCCTCCCTGGTCCCGCTCATCACAGTTTTCCACGTGTTTTTGTGCCTAAAGCCTTAAAGAATGCAGAATTTGTCTTTGTTAGACACAACGCACAGAGGTCAGGTTTAAGACCACCTTACAATGGACCGTTCAGAGTGTTAGAAACCGGGGAAAAGCACTTTTTGCTTGATTTGGGAGACAGGACAGATTTAGTCTGCATCAACAGGCTCAAACCCGCTTTTGTGTTAGCTGACGACCCAGTCCAGTTAGCCAGTGCCCCCCGCCGCGGCAGGCCGCCCGGGAGACGCTCTGCTAAGCTTTCACGACGATGTGTTAACGATTCTACTTCACAGATGCAGCGGACAACAACAAGCAGAGCGAGACCGGCTCACAGCAGATATGGCAGAGTGTTGAAGCCCAAGCAGTGGGAACTGTAATCTGTTGTGCCAAGTTTTTTTTTCTCTCTTGTTCTGTGTAGAGTGTCATAGTTCTATGCATTTGAAGTGTACCTGGTCCTTATTTGAACGTTTGGGGGGGGGGGTTATATGGTGCATATTTAGTGCACATATGTAGCATGCTGTATGGTACGCATTCTCCCCCACAGGCATACAGTGGCTCGACGGTGCAGAGCCTACAGTCAAACGTCCAAATGAACAATGCCCCAGCAGGGACCTCGGCTAGGAGGTGGGTGCTGGGGGAAGAAGGAAGTCAGAGACAATGTCCCGGCAGGAGCCCCGAGGTGGAGAAGAGAGCAGAGACGCCAGCAAGTCTCGAGGGCTATGTGTGACTATGGGTGCATATGTTTACTGAGCTTCTGTGGGGGTTAAGGTGTGAGATACGCTATGTGGGGGTTGAGTATCTCTGGGGGTTATAAAAGCTGGAGGAAAGTTGTGTTTCTTTCTCTTATTATGCTGAGAACTTTGATGATAGAAGATGTGACTTTCAATAAAGCTTCCTGAGAAATAAACTCAGTCTCGTTTGTAAGGCATCTTCTACACTATGAATGTTTATTCCTGCATGTTGATTTAGAAGCACTGCTTATAATTTATACTAATCACTAAAGTTATCTTAGTTTAATACATAAAGGGAAATATTAACTTCCAGTATGTATGAGTTTTGCCTCTATCACATGTGACTCCAACAGCCAATCTCTGCATGACAACTCTTCTTTCCAAAGGACTCCGAACAATAGACTGTTTGTTCATTGGACTAAAAGTTCATCGAGCCCGCCCACGAAGGACGCTCATTGGCTGAGATTCCGGTCAGGCCGGGAGCCCGCGAAACTCAACAGAGCTTATAAAAGCAGAGAGACCCCTGCCCCCATTCTCTTTTTGCCTCTCTCTTTTCGGCTGCTCTCATTGTCTACACACAGCAAGGAAGAACAAAGGACTTCGACCACATGTCGCTTTTCTGAACACAGAGCAGATAACTCGTAATTTGTTTATGTAATTTTGTATTTTCTTTTCCTCTTAAATACCTAGGAATTCCTATTTCTTTGAGCTCAATTCTTAATAGGAGTTAAACTCCAATTTTTATTCATCACTTTTTCTTTGTTAAACTTTCTGTAAAACCGTTTGTTTGATTTTAATGTAAACTTAATCTTGACTTTATTTTATAATATTTTTCTTGACCAAGCACCCACCAGAAGCTACTATTTTTATCTAAAGTCCAAAAGTTTTCTTTTCTAATTTGAAATCGGATTAGATATCTTCTAATTATTCCCGAAAACCTCTGCAGCTGCTTGTCTACCAGGAAGAAAAGACGCAGCTGAGGAATCAACGCGCAGCTGTCCCACATCGCTCTGAAGAAGCATCGGCACCATCTGGCTAGAACCCGTTTCAACTGTGGGTCATACGGCCAAGATCCAGCCCCGTTCGACCGCTTGAATTTAAAGGTCGAACTGTGGACCCTGAAATATCTGCGGGCAGATATTTCCCCTAACATCCACAAAATCTTGGGCTGAGGACGACGACCGAACCATCGACCGAGGAGCACGTGAGCTGCAAACTTTAATTCCACTGCTGAATAAACTTCTGAGGTTCGGTAATAATTTGTATATCTAATCAGATGCAAATTAAGAAGCCCTTAACATAACTCTTCTTTTCAGTAAAATTCCGTTTTTATTTTCTTAAGATTAATTTAGGACTTCTTCATATAAGTAATAAACTTTTTCCATAAATTTGCATTGTTTTTAATAATCCGTTAACTCAAACTGATAGAAATTCATCTCTCAGTTTAACCCTGGTTCCGAAAATATTGACATTGTTAATCTATCATTTACAAGATTGATTTTATAATTATTAATGAAATTACTGCAATGTCTGTTAATCATTAAGTTTAATAAATATTTAAAAATGAGAGAAGTTGTTGGAAATTTATTTCATTCTGAGTCTGTTTCAAGCCCAGGTATCGAATTCACGGAAAATTTTTGAGACTGATTATTGATTAATTTATTGAGTGATCAAACAGGTATAAAGTGAAATTAAAGATCAAATTGCTTCTTAAAGATAGAAGCTGGTGCCCCTTACGAGTGTTATTAACTTTTCTGATGTATATGAAATGAGATTTGAGCTCAGATTCCAATACATCAATATAAATTAAATAATTCATACCTGATCATATTTATTTTATTAATATTCCATATTTCCGTTACACACTGTATACGTTTTCATTGTTATGCAGATGACACACAATTATACTTGTCATTGAAGCCAGATGGTAGTAATCAATTAGCCAAGTTAGCCTGTCTTTAGGAAATCAAAGCTTGGATGACTTGTAATTTTCTGCTATTAAATTCAGATAAGACTGAAGTCATTCTTGTTGGTCCAAAAAACCTTAGAAATACCTTTCCAAAGTTTGGATGCGGTTACTCTTTCTCTGAATAGTTCTGTGAGGAACCTTGGAGTTATTTTTGATCAATATCTGTTTTTCAATTCACATATCAAATTTGTTTCTAAGACTGCCTTCTATCATTTGCGTAATATTGCCAAGATTAGGAGCATCTTGTCTCAGAGTGATGCTGAGAGACTGATCCACGCTTTTGTTAGCTCTAGATTAGATTATTGTAATTCTTTATTATCAGGTTGTCCTAAAATATCGTTAAAAAAATCTTCAGTTGATCCAAAATGCTGCTGCAAAGAGTTTTAGCAGGTACTAGAAAGAGAGACCATATCTCTCCAGTTCTGGCCTCCTATTGGCTTCCCATAGAGTTGAGAATTAAGTTTAAAATCCTTCTTCTCACTTACAAAGCTCTTAACAATCAGGCCCCTTTTTATTTGAAAGATCTGATTCTACCCTATCATCCTAACGGAGCACTACGCTCCCAAAATGCTGGATAACTTGTAATACCTAGAATCTACAAAAGTACAGTGGGAGGCAGAGCCTTCAGCTATCAAGCTCCTCTCCTGTGGAACCAGTTACCAATCTGGATTCAGGAGTCAGACTCGATCTCTGTTTTTAAGAATAGGGTAAAAACCTTCCTTTCCCATATAGCCTACGATTAGGGAGGGATCATGTATCTCTAAACCCTCCCTTAGTTCTGCTGCTAATAGGTTTAGCCTGCCGGGGGACCTCCAATAATGTACTGGGCTTCACTCCTTTAATGTTTGCACTCTATATGTCTGGTCTTTTCATCTTCTCTATCCCCTCACCCCCCCAGCCAGTTGCAGCAGATTTCTGCCCCTCCCTGAGCCTAGTTCTGCGAGAAATTTCTTCCTGTTAAAAGGGAGTTTTTTCCCTCTCCACCGTCGCCAGGCGCTTGCTCACAGGGGATCGCCTGATTGCTGGTTTTTTTGTGCAATTGTGGGGGTTTCCCATACATTTGAAAGTGCTATGAGATGACTATTGTTGTGAAATGGCGCTATATAAATAAAGTTGAACTGAATTGAAAAGACCATGAATGGATGGATAAGAACTCTTTGTTACCAGGTGGTGACTTTTTGGCCAGTCAGTGTATTTATTCATTCTTGTTTTTCTATTACTAGCATGGTCTATGTCTCTTTGTCCCTCTAGATGCTCCACAGCTACATGACTGTAAGGAGGAGGAGGAGGTTCTCACAGTCCAACAGCTCTGTGACCAGGAGAGGAACTCCACTTTGGACCAGGAGGAACACGATGGTGCACAGGTTAAAGAGGAAGAAGAAGAACTCTGTAGCAGTCAGGACGAAGAAGACTTTGGACTGAAACAAGAGACTGATACCTTCATGGTGACTCCTACTGATGAGGACAATGACAAGAGTGAAACTGAACCAAACAGTGAGCAGCTTCCCTCTCACAACTCTCCTGACACTGAGAGCCAAGACCAGGGAGCAGGTAAGAATGTAAACCCAGGATCAAGCAAACATGAAGAGCCACAGCCAAAGAAGAGACTTGACAGAAAGAGAAGTGACCATAACAATGTGGACAACTCCTCCATGTCAGAGAATCAGTGTAGTGCTGACACAAGTGAAAAGTCTGTAAAATGTTTGGTTAATGACAATGACTGTAAAAATGAGTCCCAGAAGAAGAAACATCACACAGTTAAGTCACATGTTTGCAATACATGTGGGAAAAGATTCAGGTTCAAGAATCATTTTATCAGTTCATGAGAGAATTCACACAGGTGAGAAGCCATTTTGTTGTGAAAAATGTGGACAAAAATTTCATCGACATGATAATTTGAAAATTCACATGAGAATTCCCACAGGTGAGAAGCTATTTTGTTGTGAAACATGTGGACACAGATTTAATCACCATGGTGATTTGAATACTCACGTGAGGACTCACTTTCTGGAGAAATCTGTTTGAGGACCCAGTTCAACATAAAAATAATAATTGGATTCAAACCATTGCTGAGAAAAATAAAGGAAAACAACAGATGCCCTCATTAAAAATCACAGAAGAAACAGCTCAAGAAAAATCAGGAAATACCTTAACTTCAAATCCCCTGGAATAGATAAAATACCAAACTTCTGGCTCAAAAAAATAACAGCACTACACAAACACTACGCAGAGGCATTTAATCGACTTGTAGGGGGAGAGGAAGAAGCACCAGAGTGGCTCACATATGGAAACACCATACTCCTGCCCAAGAGTCTTGAAACCCAACAAGTCAATAAATACAGACCCATCTGTTGCCTCCCGATCACATACAAATGGCTGACAGGAATCATTACTGAGGCCATTTATGAACATCTGGACTCAGAAAACTACTTGCAGCCACAGCAAAAAGGCTGCATAAGAAATAAGCTGGGAGCCAAAGAACAACTACTCATTAATAAAACCATCCTGGAAGACTGCAAGAGGCGTGAGAGAAATTTAAGCGTGGCGTGGATCGACTACAAAAAGGCATTCGACAGCATCCCCCCACTCCTGGATAATACGCTGTCTGGAGCTGTATAACATCAGCCCAGAGATTAAAACTTTTCTGGAGGTCCAGATGGCTAAGTGGAAAACCACAATTACGCTTAACCACAAAGAAGGACAAATAACAATTCCAGACATCAGGATCCAGCGAGGAATATTTCAGGGGACAGCCTTTCGCCACTGCTCTTCTGTCTTTGTGTCGACCCCTTAAGCAAAATCTTATCAGACCTTGACATCGGGTATGACTAAGCAAAGGCAGAACAAAAAAAGGGAGCAAGAGAGTGAATCATCTACTCTACATGGACGACCTCAAGCTCTATGCAGAATCTGAACAGAAACTGAATCAACTTGTCAGTACCGTTCACATGTTTTCAAAAGACATCTCCATGGAATTTGGACTTGACAAGTGTGCAAAATGTACAATAAAAAAAGAAAGAAAACGGCATCAGAAAATATCCAAATAGAAGACAATAAGCATATCAAAGACCTGGCAGGGGAATCGGCATATAAATATCTGGGCATAGAAGAAAACGCAACTATTGAACACAGAAAAATGAGGGAAATGGTCAAAAAAGAATACCAACATCGCCTAAAGAAAATCTGTAAATCAAATTTAACACCTAAAAATAAGATCACTGCAATAAACCAGTTGGCAGTACCAGTTGCCACATATGGATTTGGGGGTGATAGACTGGCCACAAGGGGAACTGGAATAAGTGGATGTTCGGACCAGGAAGACCCTAACCCTTCATAAGGTAACATACAGAAACCAATGCCTAGATAGGATATATATGCCACGTAAAGAGGGAGGGCTGGGCCTAATTGAAATGAACCAGGCCTACAGGGCAACAATAATAAGCATTGGTCAATACCTAAAAAAGCGCTAATGATGAGACGATGGAAAAGGTCACCCAACATCACGAAACCCTCAGTATTAACACATCTATAACTAAACAAGCCGTGACCTTTGCAGCAGATTTATTAGATAACATGAAAGCCAGTCAGCAAAACCCAGCAACAAAAATAGCTAGAAAGACGAGAGAAAAATACAGCAAAAGGACACAGGAGGAAAGAAAAGAAAGATGGAAACAACATAAGCGAGCAGGACGTTTCCAGGAGGAACTCAATAGGGATTATAATGATAGGGAAGAGACATTGCGCTGGATCAGGAATGGAGATCTGGGGTACGACGAGGAGAGACTAGTGGTTGGAGCACAAGACCAGGGACTTCTAACGAATGGTTTTAAAAAAATGGCAGGATTGTCACAGAGTGACAAATGTCGATTCTGTCATGTAGCGGTGGAGAGTGTAAGCCACCTGCTCTCCGGCTGCCAGGTCCTCATGGCCGATGGACACTACACTGCTCGCCACAATAAGATCTGCCGTTATATACACTGGAAAAATATGCAAAGATTCAAAATAGAAGTAAAAGGACCAGTATGGGAGCACGATCCAGAGCCAGTTAGCTCCAACGGAGATATTACCAGCTTTTATGACAGAGGAAATCCCAACTGGAAGACACATTGAAGGAGGAGCAATAAAACGGACATAGTTATCTGACAAAAAAGGGGCAAAACTGCCCAATTAATCGATGTAACTATACCAAACGACTACGGGCCTCAACAGAGCAGAAATGAGAAAAAAATAACAAAATATCAAGACCTCAAAACGACCTAAGAGCACCTGGAATCTGCAGGATGCAGATATTAACCTTGGGTGGTGGGAGCAACTGGGATGGTTAAGAAGAACTTGAAAAAATATCTACAAGCAATACCCGGCTGCCCTAGCATCTGTGAAATACAGATCTCAGCAATCAGAGGAACAGTCTCTATCTTAAAGAGCCCTTGGATACAAAGCTTTTTAATTTAAAGTGTAATCATAGACCCCTGGCTGGGGCCCATTGCACTTGTAAGGAAATGAGATGCAAATAAATAAAACAGTGAGAGCTGGTGGGGCCTTTTTCCTCAGGCTAGCCAGCGCGTCCCCCGGGTCACGGATGGGGGCTCCACCCTCGGGGACTATGAGTAATTCATGGCGAGCGTAGCTTTGAATAACCAATAAGAAGGCCGTGGACGATGAGGAACCCATATGAAAAATGAATAAAACAGTGCAGAGAGCGAGTGGTGCAGCTTCAGCTTCAAGTGTCACAAACACGTCATACCGGGATCCCCATCAGACCAGCACAGATCTGGCCTGGCCCAACAAGGATTCAAAAAAAGGACTAACGGTATACAAGAAAAGAAGAAACCTGTAAATGGTCCCTTGAGGAGAAGAAAATTATTCTGTCCTGCTTCACCTATTCAAGGTATGAGAAGTAGGGCAGAAGGAAAAAGCATATATTTGAGGAGAAGATCAGAGAATCCGAGCTACCACCAGAAAAGAAAGCAGCCACCACCACCTCCAAATTAACATCTATAGTCTCTCAGGTCTCAAAATACCTAGGACAAGAAGAAATAGAAAAGATCAAATATGAAGCTCAAGCTCAAGCAATACAAGACTATCAAGATGCCAACTTACTTGAACAACAAGAATACAAACAAAGTCAGTGGAGCATGGAGGAAAGATGGGTTTTAATATGGGCAACCGAGTACGCCAAGATGAAATACAGCAACCACCGGGAACAATACAATGAGTGGCAGCGACTCTTCTTCCATCACTGCCCGGATAAAACTGGCATACCCCGAGCCAAACTCACAACCCAGAGACACAACTTCCTCACCCAAAGGTACTTCACAGAGCAACAATTGGAGTACATGAACACCGAAATAGAAAAAATGGCACAGAATAACATCTGCCCAGTTGAGTGTCCACTACCACTAATTGAAAAACCTCTGGAACAACCTTGTCAAACACACCCTACAGAGGTGCCACCAGGCCACCCAGGTGAATCCCCTGCAACTTCTGGCTCAGAATCAGAACATCCTGATGAAGCAACAAGGGGGAGTGTAGACCAGGATCCAATAAGGAAGCAGATCAACCCCCAAATAGAAACGAGCCAAGATCAATTAGAAATGGAAGAGGACCTTGCCAACAAAATAGAAGAAACAAAAAAAATGACAATGAAAGAACGTCCTAAATTAATTAAGCTTAAAGAGAATAAAGAATTCAAATTACTACTGCAAAAGGTCAACAGAGGCCTATGTGAACTTGTACCCCAGGGGGTCAGTCTGACAGAGCTTAACTGCATAAACTTTGGTGCAGCGTGGTATGTGCAGAGTAAGCTAGCTCCACAGTATAAAGAAAAAAATGAACGTTGAACCAAAACAAAAATCTCCACACCTATTTGGAAAAACAAACTTCAAGGAAAAATTAATCGATTTAGGGCAGAAATTTCTCAAATGACTTATTACATACAGAACCAAAACTGCACTACTAAATTACTGAGAGTAATCAACAGAATCCAAGAAAAATATAACATTAGGAAAGAGCAAATAATAGGAAAAATAGCAGAGCATCAGGCGCAAGTCAAGGCCCTAGCAGCCCAAATCAGAAACAGGCAATGGAGAGAGAACTCAAAACTGATGAATAAATTATTTGCAGAGAACCCAAAACAAGTCTACAGGAGGTTTATAGATGCCATTGAAGTAGAGGCACCTCCTGAAAAACCCCAACTGGAAACGTTCTGGAGAAATCTGTTTGAGGAGCCAGTGCAACATAAAAGTAATAATTGGATTCAAACCATTGCTGATAAAAATGAAGGAAAACAACAGATGTCCTCATTAAAAATCACAGAAGAAACAGCTCAAGAAAAAAAATCAGGAAATGTCTTCACTTCAAGTCCCCTGGAATAGATAAAATACCAAACTTCTGGCTCAAAAAGATGACAGCACTGCACAAACACTACGCAGAGGCATTTAGCCGACTTGTTAGGGGGGAGGAAGAAGCACCAGAGTGGCTCACATATGGAAACACCATACTCCTGCCCAAGAGTCCTGAAACCCAACAAGTCAATAAATACAGACCCATCTGTTGCCTCCCGACCACATACAAATGGCTGACAGGACTCATTACTGAGGCCATTTATGAACATCTGGATGCAGAAAACTACTTGCAACCACAGCAAAAAGGCTGCATAAGAAATAAGCTGGGAGCCAAAGAACAACTGCTCATTAACCAAACCATCCTGGAAGACTGCAAGAAGTGTGAGAGAAATTTAAGCATGGCGTGGATCGACTACAAAAAGGCATTCGACAGCGTCCCCCATTCCTGGATAATACACTGTCTGGAGCTGTATAACATCAGCCCAGAGGTTAAAACTTTTCTGGAGGTCCAGATGGCTAAGTGGAAAACCACAATTACGCTTAACCATAAAGAAGGGCAAATAACAATCCCAGACATCAGGATCCAGCGAGGAATATTCCAGGGCGACAGCCTTTCACCACTGCTTTTCTGTCTGTGTATTGGCCCCTTAAGTAAAATCTTATCAGACCTTGACATCGGGTATGATTTAAGCAAAAGTAGAACAAGAAAAGGGAGCAAGAGAGTGAATCATCTGCTCTACATGGACGACCTCAAGCTCTACGCAGAATCTGAACAGAAACTAAATCAACTTGTCAATACCGTTCACGTGTTCTCAAAAGACATCTGCATGGAATTTGGACTTGACAAATGCGCAAAATGTACAATAAAAAAAGAAAAGAAAACAGCATCAGAGAACATCCAAATAGAAGACAATAAGCACATCAAAGACCTGGCAGGAGAATCAGCATATAAATATCTGGGCATAGAAGAAAACACAACTATTGAACACAGAAAAATAAGGGAAATGGTCAAAAAAGAATACCAACATCGCCTAAAGAAAATCTGTAAATCAAATTTAACACCTAAAAATAAAATCACTGCAATAAACCAGTTGGCAGTACCAATTGCCACATATGGATTTGGGGTGATAGACTGGCCACAGGGGGAACTGGACAAGCTGGATGTTCGGACCAGGAAGACCCTGACCCTTCATAAGGTAACATACAGAAACCAATGTTTAGATAGGATATACACTACCGTTCAAAAGTTTGGGGTCACTTAGAAATTTCCTTATTTTTGAAAGAAAAGCACTTTTTTTCAATGAAGATAACTTCAAACTAATCAGAAATACACTCTATACATTGCTAATGTGGTAAATGACTATTCTAGCTGCAAATGTCTGGTTTTTGGTGCAATATCTACATAGGTGTATAGAGGCCCATTTCCAGCAACTATCACTCCAGTGTTCTAATGGTCCAATGTGTTTGCTCATTGTGTCAGAAGGCTTATGGATGATTAGAAAACCCTTGTGCAATCATGTTAGGTCTGCAATGCTGTAATTGCTGCAAATGGAGGATTCTTTGATGAAAGCAAAGTTTGAAGGAAAAAATTATTATTTCAAATACAAATCATTATTTCTAACCTTGTCAATGTCTTGACTATATTTTCTATTCATTTTACAACTCATGGTGGTAAATAAGTGTGACTTTTCATGGAAAACACAAAATAATTGTCTGGGTGACCCCAAACTTTTGAACGGTAGTGTATATGCCCCGTAAAGAGGGAGGGCTGGGCCTAATTGAAATAAACCAGGCCTACAGGGCGACAATAATAAGCATTGGTCAATACCTAAAAAGCGCCAATGATGAGACGGTGAAAAAAGTCACCCAACATCATGAAACCCTCAGTCATTACACATCCATAACCAAACAAGCCGAGACCTTTGCAGGGGATTTATTAGATAACATGAAAGCCAGTCAACAAAACCCAGCAACAAAAATAGCTAGAAAGACGAGGGAAAAATACAGCAAAAGGACACAGGAGGAAAGAAAAGAAAGATGGAAACAACATAAGCGAGCAGGGCGTTTCCAGGAGGAACTCAATAGGGAGTATATTGATAGGGAAGAGACATTGCGCTGGATCAGGAACGGAGATCTGGAGTACGACGAGGAGAGACTAGTGGTTGGAGCACAAGACCAGGGACTTCTAACCAATGGCTTTAAAAAAATGGCAGGACTGACACAGAGTGACAAATGTCGATTCTGTCATGCAGCAGTGGAGAGTGCAAGCCACCTATTCTCCGGCTGCCAGGTCCTCATGGCCGATGGACACTACACTGCTCGCCACAACAAGATCTGCCATTATATACACTGGAAAATATGCAAAGTGTGGCGGTTTGGGAAAACCCCCACAAACAGACTAAGGACAGACAACTCGCTACTCCTGGTTTTTTCCGCTACACTACTGTGATAATGTCACCTTTCATGTATTGTGTTCATGCGTCCTGTCCTTACTGTGACCCAGAGACTCAGATCAATATGTAGATGTGCCTGTTAACCCCTTTGTTCTGCACCTAGAGCACAGTCTAGCAAATCTGCCTATTGTGATGTATGCCTCTCAAATGCAAATGCCATACTCCCTGCTGTGAATGCCTTTCATGCATTGTTTGTAACTGGTATTTAAGCTGACTGAAATCCATGCTCTCTCTCTCACTCACACTTCACCCTCTGCTGCAGGACACAGACTTTGTGTCCCTCCTTCTCTGAGAGCCAGAGGATCCCGCTCCAGCCTGCACACACTTGGGCTGGAGAGGGGATCCCGTGACGGTGGTATGATAATAAAACTCTACTTAAAACCTCCAACAACGCCGCTTTATTTCATGCCGCCGTACAAAGGACTCAAAATAGAAGTAAAAGGACCAGTATGGGAGCATGATCCAGAGCCAGTCAGCTCCAATGGAGATATTACCATCTATTATGACAAGGAAATCCCAACTGGAAGACACATTGAAGGAGGAGCAATAAAACCAGACATAGTTATCTTGAACAAAAAGGACAAAACTGCCAAACTAATAGATGTAACCATACCAAACGACTACGGCCTCAACAGAGCAGAAAGAGGAAAAAAATAACAAAATATCAAGACGTCAAAAACGACTTAAGGAGCACCTGGAATCTGCAGGAAGCAGATATTATACCTGTGGTGGTGGGAGCAACTGGGATGGTGAAGAAAAACCTGAAAAAATATCTACAGGCGATACCCGGCTGCCCTAGCATTTGTGAAATACAGATCTCAGCATTAAGAGGAACACTCTCTATCTTGAAGAGAGCCCTTGCATATAAAGCTTTGTGATTTAAAGTGTAACCATAGACCCCTGGTTGGGGCCCATTGCACTTGTAATGAAATGAGATATAAATAAATAAAAGAGTGAGAAGCCATTTTCTTGTGAAATATGTGGACAAAGATTTAATCGCCATAGTCTTTTGAAAACTTACATGAGAATTCACACAGGTGAGAAGCCATTTTCTTGTGAAACATGTGGACAAAGATTTAATTTACCATATTTTTTGGACTATAAGGCGCACTTAAAATCCTTTAATTTTCTCAAAAATCAACAGTGCGCTTTATAATCCGGTGCACCTTATGTATTAATTTTGGTTGTGCTTACTGACCTCAAACCGATTTTATGTGGTACACGGCGCTCAAAAATCTGTCAAAAATGTTTTAGTACGACTTTGGTAAGTTACGAAGCCAAACCGCTTGATGGATTTTCGGAGCATTACAGTAGTCAGGAGCCTCTCGGAGTAATATGTGCTTCAACATAATGGCCGGATGGCTTTTTCCACAAATCTCCATCCCTTTTGATCTGCCACTCCATGCGCGCCCATCTCACCGATACTGTCAAAACCCAAGTGAAGCAAACTAATTCGGAGCTTGCCATCATTCCGGGTGGATTAACTAAAGAACTCCAACCGCTATATTGGTGTCAACAGGTCGTTCAAAGTTAAATTGCTAGCGAGTTACGCCACTATCTGCCAATGGATCGTGGATCGAAACTGCTCCTGTTTAGCTGTAACTAATATTCAAAAATGATATTTTCGGGACGAAAGAATTCAAGCGTCCCGGCATTTGTTTGCATTGTTTACTTCTTGGGGCTGCTGCCGGAAAGCAAGCCGTATCGATTACTGAGCGAGTATCCTGGCGATGTAAACAGCCACAGACCAAAAACGTACATTTGCTCATGGAGCAGGTCATTCACACTCGCAGACAATCGCGCTATATGTGTCTATAATGACTATAGATAGGATTTTCTTTCCATGCACGCAAAAAAAAAAAAAAAAAAATTCCCAGATCCGATACCCAAAAGCCGATGGTGTATAGAACACGTATATTAGGATTTGTATGTGAAATTTCGGCATCGAAACTGCTCCCGTTTAGCTGTAAACGGGAGCAGTAAATACTTCTTTTTTTTTTTTTTTATTACTTATTTTGTACCCGTAGGTAGATTTGTTTTGCAGTCTGGTGACAAGCCACCAGCTGCCGGTCGCTGCATGCGCAAGCAGCCCTTAACTCCCTTACCTGCATGTTTTTGGCATGTGGGAGGAAACCGGAGAAATCCCGGAGTAAACCCATGCAAACACGGGGAGAACATGCAAACTCCACACAGATCACTGTTGGCCGGGGGCAGGGATCGAACCCACGATCTCACGGTCCCCGCGATCCCCTGGCCGAGGGTAAAACTGTGCTGCCACAGTGCTAACCACTGTGCCACCGTGCAGCCCATACGTGCAGCCCAAATACAGCTGTAAATACGGCTCGCTCTCTGCCGGAGAGCGAGCCGTATCAAGTACCGAGCGATATTCTGGCCAATATGGCGACGTAAACAGCCACGGACTAAAAACGTTCCGCCTGCTCATGGAGCAGGTCATTCACACTCGCAGACAATCGTGCTATATGTGTCTATAATGACTATAGATAGGATTTTCTTTCCATGCATGCAAAATTTTTTTTTTCCCGGCTCCGACTACCTCGCTTTAATGCGCCTTATAATCCGGTGCGCCTTATGTATGAAATTAGACCATCAAATAGGCCGTTCATTGATAGTGCGCCTTATAATCCGGTGCGCCTTATAGTCCCAAAAATACAGTATGTTGTAATTTGAAACGACACATGAGAATTCACACGGGTGAGAAGCCATTTTGTTGTGAAACTTGTGGAAAAAGATTTAATGTACATGGTGCTTTGAAAACTCACATGAGAATTCACACAGGTGAGAAGCCATTTTCTTGTGAAATGTGTGAACAAAAATTTAATCGAAATGATAGTTTGAAAATTCACATGAGAATTCACACAGGTGAGAAGCCATTTTGTTGTGAAACGTGGAAAAAGATTTTGTCAACATAGTAGTTTGAAAACTCTGAGAATATCTGTGGTGCTCCCACCACCACAGATATTATACCTGTGGTGGTGGGAGCAACTGGGATGGTTAAGAAGAACTTGAAAAAATATCTACAAGCAATACCCGGCTGCCCTAGCATCTGTGAAATACAGATCTCAGCAATCAGAGGAACAGTCTCTATCTTAAAGAGAGCCCTTGGATACAAAGCTTTTTGATTTAAAGTGTAATCATAGACCCCTGGTTGGGGCCCATTGCACTTGTAAGGAAATGAGATGCAAATAAATAAAACAGTGAGAAACATTGGCGTCAAACATTTTGAACTCCATTCCAAATCTGGGCATGAGTAGAAAGAGGCAAGACGGTGCCTCAACAAACTTTAGGCGGGAATGAAAAAAAGGAGGACTCCAGAAGGGACTGGATGGAGGCGACTCTCATGGTCGACGAGCTGGTGGCCTTTTCCCTCAGGCTAGCCAGCGCGTCCCCTGGGTCGCGGATGGGGGCACCCTCTCACTATGAGTAATCATGGCAAGGGTAGCTTTGAATAACCAATAAGAAGCCGTGGACGATGAGGAACCCAATATGAAAAATGAATAAAACAGGAAAAAGATGCTGGAAAGGTACTGACCAGGATAAAACGGTCCCCTCAGCTCGTTTCTGCACTAGGTGGGCTGTTGAGAGCGATGGTGCAGCTTCGTCTTCGAGTGTCACAAACACTCAACCGGGATCCCCATCAGACCAGCACAGATCTGGTCCTGGGCCCCAACAAGATCAAAAAAGGACTAAACGGTATACAAGAAAAGAAACTGTAAAATGGTCCCTTGAGGAGAAGAAAATTATTCTGTCCTGCTACGCCTATTCAAGGTATGAGAAGTGGGGCAGAAGGAAAAAGCACATATTTGAGGAGAAGATCAGAGAATCCGAGCTACCACCAGAAAAGAAAGCAGCCACCACCACCTCCAAATTAATTTCTATAGTCTCTCAGGTCTCAAAATACCTAGGACAAGAAGAAATAGAAAAGATCAAATATGAAGCTCAAGCCCAAGCAATAAAAGACTATCAAGATGCCAACCTATTTGAACAACAAGAATACAAACAAAGTCAGTGGAGCATGGAGGAAAGATGGGTTTTAATATGGGCAACCGAGTACGCCAAGATGAAATACAGCAACCAGCGGGAATGATGCAATGAGTGGCAGTGACTCTTTTTCCATCACTGCCCGGATAAAACTGGCATACCCCGAGCCAAACTCACAACCCAGAGACACAACTTCCTCACCCAAAGGTACTTCACAGAGCAACAATTGGAGTACATGCATACCGAAATAGAAAAAATGGCACAGAATAACATTTGCCCAGTTGAGTGTCCACTACCACTAATTGAAAAACCTCTGGAACAACCTTGTCAAACACACCCTACAGAGGTGCCACCAGGCCACCCAGGTGAATCCCCTGCAACTTCTGGCTCAGAATCAAAACATCCTGAGGAAGCAACAAGGGGGAGTGTAGACCAGGATCCAATAAGGAAACAGATCAACCCCCAAATAGAAATGAGCCAAGATCAATTAGAAATGGAAGAGGAACTTGCCAACAAAATAGAAGAAACAAAAAAAATGACAATGAAAGAACGTCCTAAATTAATTAAGCTTAAAGAGAATAAAGAATTCAAATTACTATTGCAAAAGGTCAACAGAGGCCTATGTGAACTTGTACCTCAGGGGGTCAGTCTGACAGAGCTTAACTGCATAAACTTTGGTGCAGCGTGGTATGTGCAGAGTAAGCTAGCTCCACAGCATAAAGTAGAAAATGAATGTTGAACCAAAACAAAAATCTCCACACCCATTTGGAAAAACAAACTTCAAGGAAAAATTAATCGATTTAGGGCAGAAATTTCTCAAATGACTTATTACATACAGAACCAAAACTGCACTACTAAATTACTGAGAGTAATCAACAGAATCCAAGAAAAATATAATATTAGGAAAGAGCAAATAACAGGAAAAATAGCAGAGCACCAGGCGCAAGTCAAGGCCCTAGCAGCCCAAATCAGAAACAGGCAACAGAGAAAGAACTCAAAACTGATCAATAAATTATTTGCAGAGAACCCAAAACAAGTCTACAGGAGGTTTATAGATGATGCCATTGAAGTAGAGGCACCTCCTGAAAAACCCCAACTGGAAACGTTCTGGAGAAATCTGTTTGAGGACCCAGTGCAACATAAAAATAATAATTGGATTCAAACCATTGCTGAGAAAAATAAGGGAAAACAACAGATGCCCTCATTAAAAATCACAGAAGAAACAGCTCAAGAAAAAATCAGGAAATACCTTAACTTCAAATCCCCTGGAATAGATAAAATACCGAACTTCTGGCTCAAAAAGATAACAGCACTGCACAAACACCACGCAGAGGCATTTAACCGATTTGTTAGAGGAGAGGAAGAAGCACCAGAGTGGTTCACATATGGAAACACCATACTCCTGCCCTAGAGTCTTGAAGCCCAACAAGTCAATAAATACAGACCCATCTGTTGCCTCCCGATCACATACAAATGGCTGACAGGACTCATTACTGAGGCCATTTATGAACATTTGGATGCAGAAAACTACTTGCAACCACAGCAAAAAGGCTGTATAAGAAATAAGCTGGGAGCCAAAGAACAACTGCTCATTAATAAAACCATCCTGGAAGACTGCAAGAGGCATGAGAGAAATTTAAGCATGGCGTGGATCGACTACAAAAAGGCATTCGACAGCGTCCTCCACTCCTGGATAATACACTGTCTGGAGCTGTATAACATCAGCCCAGAGATTAAAACTCTTCTGGAGGTCCAGATGGCTAAGTGGAAAACCACAATTACGCTTAACCACAAAGAAGGACAAATAACAATTCCAGACATCAGGATCCAGCGAGGAATATTTCAGGGGGACAGCCTTTCGCCACTGCTCTTCTGTCTTTGTGTCGACCCCTTAAGCAAAATCTTATCAGACCTTGACATCGGGTATGACTTAAGCAAAGGCAGAACAAAAAAAGGGAGCAAGAGAGTGAATCATCTACTCTACATGGACGACCTCAAGCTCTATGCAGAATCTGAACAGAAACTGAATCAACTTGTCAGTACCGTTCACATGTTTTCAAAAGACATCTGCATGGAATTTGGACTTGACAAGTGCGCAAAATGTACAATAAAAAAAGGAAAGAAAACAGCATCAGAGAACATCCAAATAGAAGTCAATAAGCACATCAAAGACCTGGCAGGGGAATCAGCGTATAAATATCTGGGCATAGAAGAAAACACAACTATTGAACACAGAAAAATGAGGGAAATGGTCAAAAAAGAATACCAACATCGCCTAAAGAAAATCTGTAAATCAAATTTAACACCTAAAAATAAAATCACTGCAATAAACCAGTTGGCAGTACCAGCTGCCACATATGGATTTGGGGTGATAGACTGGCCACAGGGGGAATTGGACAAATTGGATGTTCGGACCAGGAAGACCCTAACCCTTCATAAGGTAACATACAGAAACCAATGCCTAGATAGGATATATATGCCACGTAAAGAGGGAGGGCTGGGCCTAATTAAAATAAACCAGGCCTACAGAGCAACAATAATAAGCATTGGTCAGTATCTAAAAAGCGCCAATGATGAGATGGTGGAAAAGGTCACCCAACATCATGAAACCCTCAGTCATAACACATCCATAACCAAACAAGCCGAGACCTTTGCAGGAGATTTATTAGATAACATGAAAGCCAGTCAACAAAACCCAGCAACAAAAATAGCTAGAAAGACGAGGGAAAAATACAGCAAAAGGACACAGGAGGAAAGAAAAGAAAGATGGAAACAACATAAGCGAGCAGGACGTTTCCAGGAGGAACTCAACAAGGAGTACATCGATAGGGAAGAGACATTGCGCTGGATCAGGAATGGAGATCTGGGGTACGACGAGGAGAGACTAGTGGTTGGAGCACAAGACCAGGGACTTCTAACCAATGGCTTTAAAAAAATGGCAGGATTGTCACAGAGTGACAAATGTCGATTCTGTCATGTAGCGGTGGAGAGTGCAAGCCACCTACTCTCCGGTTGCCAGGTCCTCATGGCCGATGGACACTACACTGCTCGCCACAACAAGACTTGCCGTTACATACACTGGAAAATATGCAAAGAGTTCAAAATAGAAGTAAAAGGACCAGTATGGGAACACGATCCAGAGCCAGTCAGCACCAACGGAGATACTACCATCTATTATGACAAGGAAATCCCAACTGGAAGACACATTGAAGGAGGAGCAATAAAACCGGACATAGTTATCTTGAACAAAAAGGACAAAACTGCCAAAATAATAGATGTAACCATACCAAACGACTACGGCCTCAACAGAGCAGAAAGAGAAAAAATAACAAAATATCAAGACCTCAAAAACGACCTAAGGAGCACCTGGAATCTGCTGGAAGCAGACATAATACCTGTGGTGGGAGCAACTAGGATGGTGAAGAAAAACCTGAAAAAATATCTACAGGCGATACCCGGCTGCCCTAGCATTTGTGAAATACAGATCTCAGCATTAAGAGGAACACTCTCTATCTTGAAGAGAGCCCTTGCATATAAAGCTTTGTGATTTAAAGTGTAACCATAGACCCCTGGTTGGGGCCCATTGCACTTGTAATGAAATGAGATATAAATAAATAAAAGAGTGAGAAGCCATTTTCTTGTGAAATATGTGGACAAAGATTTAATCGCCATAGTCTTTTGAAAACTTACATGAGAATTCACACAGGTGAGAAGCCATTTTCTTGTGAAACATGTGGACAAAGATTTAATTTACCATATTTTTTGGACTATAAGGCGCACTTAAAATCCTTTAATTTTCTCAAAAATCAACAGTGCGCTTTATAATCCGGTGCACCTTATGTATTAATTTTGGTTGTGCTTACTGACCTCAAACCGATTTTATGTGGTACACGGCGCTCAAAAATCTGTCAAAAATGTTTTAGTACGACTTTGGTAAGTTACGAAGCCAAACCGCTTGATGGATTTTCGGAGCATTACAGTAGTCAGGAGCCTCTCGGAGTAATATGTGCTTCAACATAATGGCCGGATGGCTTTTTCCACAAATCTCCATCCCTTTTGATCTGCCACTCCCGGCTGTCCTAGCATCTGTGAAATACAGATCTCAGCATTAAGAAGAACAGTCTCTATCTTGAAGAGAGCCCTCGGATACAAAGCTTTGTGATTTAAAGTGTAACCATAGACCCCTGGTTGGGGCCCATTACACTTGTAATGAAATGAGATATAAATAAATAAAACAGTGAGAAAAATAAACTATTGAGAAAACAGGTGAGAAAAATACAACTATTGAACACAGAAAAATGAGGGGAAATTGTCAAAAAAGAATACCAACATCGCCTAAAGAAAATCTGTAAATCAAATTTAACACCTAAAAATAAAATCACTGCAATAAACCAGTTGGCAGTACCAGTTGCCACATATGGATTTGGTGTGATAGACTGGCCACAGGGGGAACTGGACAAATTGGATGTTCGGACCAGGAAGACCCTAACCCTTCATAAGGTAACATACAGAAACCAGTGCCTAGATAGGATATATATGCCCCGTAAAGAGGGAGGGCTGGGCCTAATTGAAATAAACCAGGCCTACAGGGCAACAATAATAAGCATTGGTCAATATCTAAAAGGCGCCAACGACGAGACAGTGGAAAAAGTCACTCAACACCATGAAACCCTTAGTTATTACACATCTATATCTAAACAAGACGAGACCTTTGCAGGAGATTTATTAGATAACACGAAAGCCAGTCAACAAAACCCAGCAACAAAAATAGCTAGAAAGACACGGGGAAAATACAGCAAAAGGACACAGGAGGAAAGAAAAGAAAGATGGAAACAACATAAGCGAGCAGGACGCTTTCAGGAGGAACTCAATAGGGATTATATTGATAGGGAAGAGACATTGCGTTGGATCAGGAACGGAGATCTGGGGTACGACGAGGAGAGACTAGTGGTGGGAGCACAAGACCAGGGACTTCTAACCAATGGCTTTAAAAAAATGTCAGGACTGTCACTGAGTGACAAATGTCGATTCTGTCATGCAGCGGTGGAGAGTGCAAGCCACCTACTCTCCGGCTGCCAGGTCCTCATGGCCGATGGACACTACACTGCTCGCCACAACAACATCTGCTGTTATATACACTGGAAAATATGCAAAGGATTTAAAATAGAAGTAAAAGGACCAGTATGGGAGCACGATCCAGAGCCAGTCAGTTCCAATAGAGATATTACCATCTTTTATGACAAGGAAATCCCAACTGGAAGACACATAGAAGGAGAAGCAATAAAACCGGACATTGTTAACTTGAACAAAAAGGACAAAACTGCCAAATTAATAGATGTAACCATACCAAACGACTACGGCTTCAACAGAGCAGAAAGAGAAAAATTAACAAAATATCAAGACCTCAAAAACGACCTAAGGAGCACCTGGAATCTGCAGGAAGCAGATAATTATACCTGTGGTGGTGGGAACAACTGGGATGGTGAAGAAAAACCTGAAAAAATATCTACAGGCGATACCCGGCTGCCCTAGCATCTGTGAAATACAGATCTCAGCAATCAGAGGAACAGTCTCCATCTTGAAGAGAGCCCTCAGATACAAAGCTTTTCGATTTAAAGTGTAACCATAGACCCCTGGCTGGGACCCATTGCACTTGTAATGAAATGAGATGCAAATAAATAAAACAGTGAGAAGCTGTAGTCTTGTAAAATATGGGGAACACTTTATTCAGTGTTTTTGATTTATAACATGAAATCTCACAGTTGAGCTGCTGTAGTCCAGTAACATCTGCAGATCTTTATTTTCAGGATTAAGTCTCTTTTGTGTGAATGACTTGTTCTTTCAATTGTTGAAGCTTGAATGCAAATCTAAATTTGATTCAAAAAGTCTGTTTTCAGATCATTTGCTTCATCACTTTGCTTTGGGCTCTGACCTCGAAGAAGAAGAAGCCAACTTTATTGTCATTCAATCCATACAGCACAACAAAATTATATTTCTCCTCTCTACAATGTTTATCACATCTAGAATCAGAGGAGCCGCTGCCATGGAAGGCACCGCCACAAACAACTTTTCCTTCCCCCATTCTGTTATGCTGAGCACCAAGCTAGAAGGTGGCAAGTATCATTTTTATGTGGTCTTTGGTATGACCCAGCCGGGCTTGAACCCACAACCTCCTGGTTGTGGGGTGGATGCTCTACCACTAGGCCACCACTCCAGTGGTGGTTTAATTGATCTTTAATGTGTTGTACACATGGACATTATGAGTATTTTTGAAGAGGAGGGCATTGTTGTCAGGGTCTGGAGTGTCCTCCCCACAATAAAAATGAATTGTAGTAGATGCCATTTCCTTTATTTGTTTATTTTAGTGGCTCACCAATTGAAATCCTTAATTTTGAACATGTAATAATCACTTAAAATGGAAAACAACAAAAGTGCATTGTGAACTGATGAACAAAGGAAAAAAGACACTGAAATGATAAGATAAGCCTTTATTAGTCCCACAATGGGGAAATTTCAGGATAGCAGCAACAAAGGGATAGCAGCACTCAGAGCAATAGTCAATAAGATAAGAATAGGTTAGCCCAAGCAGTAAATAAATATACAGAAACTACTCATAAAAAGTTAGGGATATTGGGCTGTAGTATGAAATTTCAGGGTGGACCTAAAATGCACTATAACTTAACTTAATTTGACCTTCTGTAACCCTTTGAATGCACATGTGCATCTGTTCAGTGTTTCAGTACTTTCTGCATAACTTGTTCTCTAACAAGGTGTTTAACAGCAAAATTCACAACAGGTGTTTGATCCATGAATCAACCAATAAATTTTCTGGTTCAATTAGAATTGGTATTTAAACAGTCCTCTTCATCGTGCTGTTTACATTTTGACATCATGAGACCAAGACTAGTGTTGTAGTCAAGACCTCATCAAGACCAGAGTCTCCCAAGACCAAGACCAAGACCAAGACCGAGAAAAAGTTGAGACCAAGACCCACATACAAAGTGGTCTTGACTTGGTCTCAGTCTTGGGATTCTGGTCTTGGTTTGCTCTCGACTACAACTCTATGGGAAGCAAAGGAGCAAACATTGCCATCGCTTATTGTGAAGAATGCATAAATAATATGCGGGTATTGCAGACATGCACATTTATATGCAGTATTCATATAACCAGTGTTGGACAAGTTACTAAAAAATAGTAACTAATTACAGTTACTAGTTACTTCTTTTCAAAATTAACTGAGCTACTTTACCAATTACTGCATGATTAAAGTAACGAGTTACTTGGAAATAGAGTTGTAGTCGAGAGCAAACCAAGACCAGAATCCCAAGACTGAGACCAAGTCAAGACCACTTTGTATGTGGGTCTTGGTCTTGTTCTTGGTCTTGTTCTTGGTCTTGGTCTTGGTGAGGTCTTGATGAGGTCTTGACTACAACACTAACCAAGACGACCCCTAACAATTGATTAACATTACCTTTCCTTTGCGAGGCTTCAAACAGGATGTTCTCAGGAGGAAGTGGCCACTGAGCTTATAGTGTCACAGAGTGTCATCAGCAGGTTGCAACAGAGATACAGAGAGCATGGAAGAGTCACAGAAAGACATAGATGTGGACTTCCTTTGGCCACATCCCATGCTGATGACCGCTTCATTGTGAACAGTGCCCTGCGGAACTGGATGATGAAGCCACTCAACTCCAGGTACATTTAAGGGAGGTGAGTGGTGCCCAAGTGCCACGTCAGACCAATCAAAACAGTTTACATCAGCGTGGTCTGCGTGCTAGACGACCTGCAAGGGTGCCTGACCACACCACTGGGCACAAGCTTCATTTTCTTGCATGGGCCAGGGATCATTTACTCTGGACAAGGGACCAGTGGGCCTCAGTGCTGTTCTCTGATGAAAGGTGATTCACGTTGAGCAGAAATGATGGCCACCAACGATGTTGGAGACGTCAAGGAGAGCGCTATGCATCAGACACTGTTGTCACCAGACGAGCCTTTGGTGGTGGTGGTGGTGGTGTTACAGTCTGGGCAGGTGTGTCTAGTCAATACAGAACTGCCCTACAGCTTGTGAATGGTACAGTGACAAGTCGACACTACCTGAATAACATCATTTATCCAATCATTGTGCCCCTGCATGAACAACACAGGCCTAATTTCATCTGCATGTCTGACAATGCTCCAGCTCATCGAAGTCACATCATTAGGAAACGGCTGGTGGAGGCTGGGGTACCTCAAATGGAGTGCCCTGCACTTTCTCCAGACCTGAATCTCATAGAAAACCTATGGGGTCCGCTGAGTTGCCATGTAGAGGCTCGTAACCCTGCACCCCACAACTTCAATGAGCTGAGGGCCGCCCTTTCAGAAGAGTGGAATGCCATGCCTCAGCAGACAATAAGTCGACTTGTGAACAGCATGAGATGTCAAGCTGTAATTGATGCTCAAAGGCACATGACAAGTTATTGAGACTTTGACTTTTTTTGTTGTGGTATACCCACCACTGTTGTTGGCTTTTGTTTCAATAAATTGTTTGCATTGAGGATATCAACATTGCATGCTTCTCCTTAAATGGCCTACTTTTTTGTTTTTATGTATTTGTACTTTATTGATCCCCAGAGGGGAAATTCAGGGCATCCACCTAGATAGATGAAGCAGCCATGGTACGGTGCCATCTCTTCACCATTCACACACACAGTCACACCTAGGGCCACTTTAGAGTCTCCAATTAACCTAACTTGCATGTTTTTGGCCTGTGGAGGGAAACCGGAGTAAACCCACAGAGACACGGGAAGAGCATGCAAACTTCACGCAGAAGGGTCACTGATGTTCAGGGGAGGAATCGATCCTGTGACCTTCTTCCTGTGCTTCCACTGTGCTAACCATTACATGATACTAGTACATACCCTTGCATCCGTCCATGCCTGTAGAAACCAAGTATAAGCAAGTATTTCTGCATGCCCATTGCTGAAGGGTCTCCTCCTGTCTCAGATGACTGTACTGGTCACAGTCACGCCTGCGCTGTACTGCTGGAACCTGAGGTGTTGCATGTCCACGGCATCTTTTCTGACGTGCAGCAGTTCTCCTCATTCTATTGCTCTCCACCTGGTGGGTCTTCTTCTTCGTTCAGACCACTGGTTGAGGGATAGGTGCGTCATAATTCCAGTTCATGGGCAAGATCATGAAAATAGATCTGAGCAAAAAGTGGCTTTCAACTCTGTTCAGGAAGGCCCATACATGCCTGTAGAAACCAAGAAACCGGAGCACCCAGAGAAAATCAGGGCTTTGCTTGGCATTTTACACATTTGTAGTGTAGACTGGCATTCTTCATGGTTACACATTTTCACTGTGTCAGCACCTCTTTAAAAATGACATTGCTGAGAAAGCGACACTTTTGCTTAGTTTCTTCATCTTGAGCAAGAATATGAAGACTGCTTGATCTGAAAACTGCTCTCGGCAACGTAGAATTGGCCATGGCTGCAGAAATCTGTTGTGCAGAAAACACGAACGCGCTGTAAAGACTGGCCCTGTGACTTATTCACCGTGCAGCAGTTGTCGTCATTCTGTTGCTCTTCATCTGGTGGGTCGTCTTCTTCTTCTTCTTGACCACTGGTTGAGGGATAGGTGCGTCATAATTCCAGTTCATGGACAGGATCATGAAAATAGATCTGAGCAAAAAGAGGCTTTCCGGCATGGACTCACTGTATATGACATCATAAAGACATGAAGGTAGCCTTGATGTATATGACATCATAAAGACATGAAGGTAGCCTTGATGTACACTGTATATGACATCATAAAGACAAATGTCATAAAGACATCATAAAGACATCATAAAGACAAATGTCATAAAGACATTTGTCTATGTGCCGTCATATAGGCATCGCGAGTCCTATGATGTTCAGGCAGAAATCATAGGCCATCCTATGATGTCCTTTGAACATGACAGACACACACAGACAGACACAGAGATTTATTTCTTTTATAGAGTGACGGAGAGATAATATCACTGCAGTGTGAATTTCTTATTTTCCCTCAATTTTACCCGAAAACCAAATATCCCTAACGTTTTGTGAGTAGTGTATGTATACAGTTATATACACAGTGCAGGAGCATTGCAGCTAGATGGTATCAACAGCATTGCAGTTATTCTAATTACCCAGCAAAATGTAAATATTGACCCACACAGTATATTTCACATTGAATGAACAGTGTTGTTGCCACCCTTGATAATAATTGTGATTGTCTTAGTTGTGTAATAGTGGGAACGATCTCTATTGGAGGACGGTGGCTAAACTGTCATCTCTGCTGGAGTCCGAGTTCCACCCTATGCAGGACATACTGGATGCACTGAGGAGCTCATTTAGCAGCAGACTACATCATCCCAGGTGCACAACCGAGAGGTTTCGTAGGTCCTTCCTACCAACGGCTGTCAGACTGTACAACCTAAGCAGGGCTGCTCGCAGAGATAGCAAAAAGACGTAACAAACTAATAGTTTTTTGAATGCAAAAGATGCAATAGACTTACACAATGGTCCCCTCCGGCATACAACTAGGAACATACCGGTCGCTATGGAGGGTGAGAATATGTATGGGCACATAATCTTACCATGTAGGATAACTAAGTAGACGGTTATGCTGTTTCATCCCATCTAGCAACAATGCTCTGCACTGTGTGTGTTTATATATTTACATATTTATTCCATCTAGCTACAATGCTCAGCACTGGGTGTGTTTATATTTATATTTATATATCTATATATTTATTCCATCTAGCTACATTGCTCCGTACTGTGGGTGTTTATATATTTACATATTTATTCCATCTAGCTACAATGCTCTGCACTGTGTGTTCATATATTCATATATTTATTCCATCCAGCTACAATGCTCTGCACTGTGTGTCTGTGTGTGTGTGTGTATATATATATTTTATAGTAATATGTACATATGTATATTAGCTGCTCTTGCTTGCTTGTTTTTTTCTTGCCTTCTGATTGTTGCTCTGAGTGTTGCTATCCCTGTGCTGTTGCAATCCTGGAATTTCCCCGTTGTGGGACTAATAAAGGCTTATCTTATCTTATTGTGCAGAGTTGTGATGTTTAATACGGCCTCTATGAGCAGTATTTAGATTATACAGTCTGACAACCGTAAGTAGGAAGGACCTGTGGAATCTGTCCCTCAACCACTTAAGATGGCACAGCCTACCACTAAATGAGCTCCTCAGTGCGTTCAGCGTGTCCCGCATGGGGTGGGACTCAGACTCCAGCAAAGATGACAGCCATGGTCCTCCTCTCTCCCATCTCCTCCACTGGGTCAAGGCGTCACCCCAGAACAGAGCTGGCTTTTTTGATCAGCCTGTTCAGTCTTTTCCTGTCCCAGCAGACCACTCTTTATGTAAAGGCTGATGCTACTACAGAATCATAGGTTTTCAGGAGTATCCCCCGCACTCCAGAAGACCTGAGTCTCCTCAGGAGGAACAGCCTGCACTGCTCCTTCTTGTAAAGCACATTGATGTTGTGTGATCAGTCCAGTTTATTGTTCAAGTGAACACCCAGGTACTTGTAAGATGTCACCATTCAATGTCTGTTCCCTGGATGTTTACTGGTGCTGTGGGGGACGTTGCCCAGGTTAACAAGGTCAGGAGTTCCTGGCAGCAGAAGGCGAAGGACAGAGCTGCATGGAGGAATCTGATCAGACCTAAATGAAACAGTCATTGTCGTCCCCGACAGACTGCTATGATGATGATGATGATGGGGGGTTGTCCACATCTTCAGCAGTCCAGTACCAGTTCTTTGGTTTTCCTCACATTGATCTGGGGGCAGGTCCACAGGCACCAGTCCACAAAGTCCTGGATAAGTCCTCTGTACTTCACATCATCCCCCTCAGCGATGAGGCCGACGATCACAGAGACATCAGAGAACTTCTGTAGATGCCAGTGTGAAGTGGTGTTTGTAAAGTCAGCAGTGTAGAGGGTGAACAGGAAGGGAGCCACAACTGTTCCATGGGGGGCCCCCGCACTGCAGATGATGGTGTCAGACACACAGTCCTGAGTCCTCACAAACTTTGGTCAGTCTGTGAGGTATTCCAGGATCCACGGTGACAGGTGCTGGTCCACCCCTGCACACAGCAGCTTGTTCCTCAGTATCACGGGTTGGATGGCGTTGAAAGCACTGGAGAAATCAAAAATCATGATCCTCACAGTGCTCCCAGGCTTCTCCAGGTGGGACAGGGAACGATGTAGGAGGAAGATCACTGCATCCTTCACCCCCATACCATGCTGGTAGGCAGACTAAAGTGGGCCCATCGCTGGTTCAACCAGGGGGCAGAGGTGGGTGAGGAGCAGATTCTCCAGGGTCTTCATGAGGTGTGATGTGAGAGCCGCTGGTCTGTAGCTGTTCAGGTCCTTGGGGTGCGGAGTCTTCGGCATGGGTACCATGCAGGATGTTTTCCAGAGCTCTGGTACCCTCCCCAGCTTCAGGCTCAGATTGAAGATGTGCTCCACGATCCCACATAGCTGGTCGGTACAGGACTGGAGGAGCCTCGAGCTGATGCCACCCGGACCTGCAGCCTTCCTCGCTTTGCTCTTCTTCAGCTCAGCTCTCACCTGGCTCTTAGTGACGGACAGACTGGGGCAGGGGGGCTGTGTGTTGGGAGGGGGGAGTGTTGGGTCTGTGAGGGGAAAAACAGCAGGAGATGTAAGGGGGGTGGAGGGAGGGCAGTGGACAGGTGGACTGGATGAAGGTGGAGGCAGCAGGGGTTGGTGGGCAGGCGGAGAAGAGGGCGATTGGTCAAACCTGTTAAAGAACAGGTTCAGCTCGTTCACCCACTCCCTACCCCCCACGGCCTGGGAGGAGGTATTCTGGTTCATGTGTTGAATCAAATTTTCTTTTAGATTAAGAAGATTTTTTTTTAGATCAGAATCCAACTTTAAATGTCTTTTTATCTCTAGAATTAGTGATTTCTTCTATGACTAACTAACTAACTAACCTGCACTTATATAGCGCTTTTCTAGTCACAAAGACCACTCAAAGCGCTTTCATTAATACTAACCCTCTATTCTAAGGGCCTATAGG
This sequence comes from Pholidichthys leucotaenia, assembly GCA_020510985.1. Taxonomy (NCBI): domain Eukaryota; kingdom Metazoa; phylum Chordata; class Actinopteri; order Cichliformes; family Pholidichthyidae; genus Pholidichthys; species Pholidichthys leucotaenia. The sequence continues at coordinate 282,485,398 of CM035844.1, forward strand.
AAACAGATATCTAGGGACAATTTAGAACAGCCAATTAACCTAACATGCATGTTTTTGGCATGTGGGAGGAAACCGGAGAAATCCCGGAGTAAACCCACGCAACACGGGGAGAACATGCAAACTCCACACAGATCACTGTTGGTCGGGGGCTGGGATCGAACCCACGATCCCACGATCCCCACAATCCCCCGGCCAAGGGTAAACTGTGCTGCCGCAGTGCTAACCACTGCGCCACCGTGAGTTCTGTTAATGCTAATGATGTAGACCAGTTTGCTCTGAATCCAGATTGACTGTCAGAGAGTAGTTTGCGTTGGTCTATAAACTTTTCTAATCCATCACTGAAGAGTTTTTCGAGAATCTTTGACAACTGTGTCAGAAGAGAAATCTGAAGTGTTCCTTGTCACCAGATTTCTATCATGGAATGACTTTTGCTGTTTTAATTTTATTAGGAAATTGTCCCGTTTGGAACGATAAGTTGAAGATGTGAGTTTGGAAATTCCCTCAATGACCTGTTTCACTGTTTTCATCTCTGTGACATCACAATCACTTGATGTTTTGTTTTAACATTTATTAACAATATCTCTGTTTTAGTTTTCTTCAGTTTTAATAAGGATTGAACTAAGATTTCTTTCTATGAAATCAATGTCATTATTATCTTTGGAGTTTTTTGTGATGTTTCCACCAACACTTACACAATATTTGTAAAACTTACCATCACCTTCACTTGTTAATATTGTCATAATTTTCAATAAAATGTTGAGGCTCATTAACCTGTCTAGGAACATTTCTGATTCTTTTTATTAATGTACTGCATGTACCTTCATTTTTTTTACTGTTTTCTTATATTTTGCTGTAATAATCTAAGGTCCCCAGTTGATGCCAATTAACCTAACCTGCATGTCTTTGGCCTGTGGGAGGAAACCAGAGTACCCAGAGAAAACCCACACAGACACGGGGAGAACATGCAAACTCCACCCAGAATCAAAATAAACTCTATTGTTCCTCACGGGAAATTCGTCTTGGATGACGGCGCTGCATGATGCTGCATTCACCTTCAGTCACAGTTTAAAACACACAATCAGCAATGTTTATAGACAAGAATTAACATTACAAAAAATAATCAATCATATTCCACAATAAAAACAATAAAATAGCCTCAGATCAATAAATAATTTGAACAATAAAAACCTAGAAAACTAAAGGCCAAGATTAAAAATAATGATTATAAGAACAGACCTAAACATTAAGAGCAGCTAAAATGGAGCTCATGTCCTTTTCAGCTGAGCAAGTTCCTGATTTCACAGAACTTTGGATGTCAGGACAAAAGAGGGCTGATAGCGGTTAGTTTTGTGTCTGATTGCTCTACAGCGTCTCCCTGAAGGTAACGGCTCACAATCAGGGTAAAGGATATGAGACGTGTCCTTTAAAGTTCCGTGGGCCTGATTAACAAGTTTTCTCATATATTGATTGGAGAGACTGATAAGTTATATTTCCTATTACTTTCATGGCAATTTTTACCAGTTTCTCTACCTTCGATTTGGACTGGACTGTAAGCGAACCATACCAGGCTGTCTTGCTGTATTTGATCAAGCTTCCCAACACTGCCTGATAGAAAGTCCACATGATCTTCGAGCTCACACCAAACAATCTCAGCCTCTGAAGAAAATGGAGTCTTTGCACATAGGAAGTCAACATGTTTGTCACATTTAAGAAATAAGTCCATGTAGACGCCTCGGTACTTGTATGAGCTTACCTGCTCAACTGAACAACCACTGATCACCACTGGGTCATGCACACGTACTGCTCTGGGATCAAATATCATTTCTTTAGTTTTTTTCTGTATTTAAAATAAGATGACAACCACCAGGCTTTAAAATCAGTGATCTCCCTGTAATAGCCTGAGGGGTCATCACTTCCATGTAACAGACTTGAAATTATTGTCGTCAGAAAATTTGATGATAAAATTATTAGGCTGTTTGCCTCTACACTCATTCGTGTACAAGGTAAAAAGGAGAGGAGAACTCACAGCTCCCTGGGGCACCCCTGTTCTACAGTGCTTGACTGCTGAAAGCCTGCCATTCACATTGACTTGTGACCAGTTGGTCAAGAAAGAATAAAACCATTTTATAATTAAATGATTTATTTCTAAGTTCAAAAGCTTCTGGACCAGCAGGTGGGGGTGGACAGTAGGTGCTTTCAGACAGAGAAGTTCAAGAACTCAGTTCTAGAACTTTTTAGGTCTAGGAACTACCCTCCCCTGGGGGGACCTTTTCATTTCAGTGTGCTCTTCACCCTGCTGACCCATGACTGTGTACCAGCCTACAACACCAACTACATCATGAAGTTTGCGGATGACACGACGGTGGTGGGCCTCATCACCAACAACGAGGAGGCCAACTACAGAAATGAGGTGAGCCAACTGGTCCAGTGGTGTGAAGACAATAACCTCTTCCTGAATGTGGGAAAAACCAAGCAGATTGTAGTCGATTTCAGGAGGGGTCACACACAGCATCCCCCCCTCTGATCATCGATGGTGCAGCTGTGGAGAGGGTGAGCAGCACCAAGTTCCTGGGGGTGCACATCTCTGAGGACCTCACCTGGTCCAACAACACCACATCACTGGCCAAGAAGGCCCAAACTGGCCTCCATTTCCTCCTCAAATTGAGGACAGCACAAGTCCCACCTCCCATCATGCAGTCTTTCTACAGGGGCGCCATTGAGAGCATCCTCACCAACTGCATCATGGTGTGGTATGGAAGCTGCACCACCGCCTGCCGGAAGACACTACAACACATAGTGGAAGCAGCCAGCAAGATCATCGGTATCCGCCCGGCCCCTGCACCCCCTCTCAGACATCTACCCCACCCACCTCACCCACAGAGCCATCGGCATCACAGGCAACACCTCCCACCCCTACACTCCCTCTTCAGCCCTCTGCCCTCGGGGAAAAGGTACCGAAGCCTCCGGGCCTGTTCCACAAGACTGCTGAACAGCTTTGTTCATCGGGCCATCAGGACCCTGAACTCTGTTCACCGCCCCCCCTTCCCCAAGACGGTAACACAATCAGCCACACAACAACTACCTCAGCTGCTGGCACAGAAAGTCTGGCACACCAACAGTAATACTGTTGTTTGTTGTACTTTTGCTGCTGTATGTCTCTGCACATTAACTGCAACCATTTGCACAAATGTCATATCTGCTGCTGTCTGTGCGTCACTGCAATACTGACCACGTTCAATCATATCTGTCACTATCTGCACCTACACTACCGCACTGAAATGCAACTATGGGTATTCATCTCTAGCTGTCTGTATATAGGATTGCTGGGTTTATTATCGTTAATCATGCATCTCTATGGAGGTCAGGGTCCTTCTGGCTGCCATTGGCACCACAGGTTGCATTACTGCACATAGACTGCTGTTGTTGCTGTTTGTTTTTCTTTTTTCCAGCCTTATTCCTTTTCTTTTTTTTAATAAAATGCACACCAATGAAGAGAGAGAAACGTCATTTCAATTCTCCTGTATGTCCTGCACAAATAGTAGTACTGACAATAAAATCTTTGAATCACCCACGGGGTGACGTCAGGCGGGTACGGCCCACTCTGTATATAGCTGAGTGTTTGGCCTAATAAAGTTCAGTTGGATGTCCCTCAAGAAGCTCTCCGTCTCGTGTCATTTTACAATATAACAGCTACCGCGTTCATGCTCTTCATGGCAGTATTATTTTGGACTGGACTAATGTCAAGGCTGGAGGAGTTCAGAGAGAGAGTCCAGAAACGAGACCAGTAGTCCAAAGGCAGGCGGCCCTTCTTTGTTCCAGGGAGGAAGAAAGAGCAGCGCTGCAGACTAAAGTCTAACTTATTAAACATGCGCCGATTGTATGCGTGTCGTATGGGTCAATATTTACTCATCGTTGAGCTGATTCTAACAATTGAATATTTCAGACGGTATTGTAACATGTACTGGTTGTGTTTCAGACATTGCTGCGATTCATTGTGCAACACTCCTCACCGTCCGAGTCTGGAGCGGAGAAGAAAAACGGTTGAACTGCTAGAAGAAAGTCCAGAGAGACATTTCAATACGTGTGTCTCAGCCTGAAGCCTGAACTGGAGACAATGGACACAAGTTCCGTCTGGCTGTCCAGCCACCTGCTGCAGACAGGAGATGGAGTGTGTGCAGCCTGATGTGTTCCCTGGTGCCTTCCAGCTCATCACACACAGTCAGCGCTGTGAGCATTTTTTTCATGTTGTGTGAAATAAACATTTGCTGCCTTTCAGCTGTGTGCATTATGAAATCTATCAGTAGTACATCAGCAGTAGACTTTAGAGGTTAAAGAATCAGTGACTGAAGGGGTTATTTATGGTTTAAAAATGTTTAATTATGAGGGGATACTGTCACAATATATGATCAGTCTGTGAGGGTTAAAATGTGGAAGGAATGTGGTGAAATGTTTGCTTCACTTTTAGAAGTGGCCACAAGTGCATCACGTGACAAAATCAGGCCCCCCTGTATAAGCCTGTTTTTAAACATGGACATATGGATATTTAATATTAATGTTAATACTGGAAGATTCACATTATATAATTAAAACAGGATGATGGATGGTTTCTTCTCGCTTTGGCATCTGACTTCAGCATGTCGTGAACAGCAGCCAGAAGAGTTTCACTTCACTTTCTCTTTCCAGGAAAAAAAAACATGAAGAGGATGGCGACAAATATGAACAGACAACAATTCTATTGCAGTTCTGAGACTCAACAACATGTATGGGCAATGCAGCAGTAATGTTTACCTTGGGGAGTGTGTGAATAAAGAAGCAGATTCATGGACAGACGGTTTATTACACACTTCACATCTCACAAGCACAGAACAGACTGAATCATTTCAGCAAGATCTCCTCTTTTCTCCAAATCACTCTTCACACGTTTCATGGCATTTCTCATCACACAGCATGACATTTACATTACACTGCATTCAACCCCCTATGTCCTTGACTCCTTCCTGCTATCTCACCAGGAACCCCCTGGGCATTGTTCTCCCATGCTTATTCACTGTTTCTGTCTGAGATGCTAAATAATCTGACTTCCCCAAGGTCCGTCTTCGTCTTCGAACGCACTGGCAACCAGGATATCGTCCAGGTAGACGAACACAAACGGGAGATCGCGCAGCACTGCATCCATCATGTGCTGGAACGTCTGTGCCGCGCCTTTTAACCCGAATGGCATGCGCAGGAACTCGAATAAGCCGAACAGAGTTATTACCGCTGTTTTGTGTATGTCCTCAGCGCGCACTGGGACCTGGTGGTAACCACGGACCAGGTCTATTTTGGAAAAAATGCGTGCTCTGGCGAGGTGAATGGAAAAATCCTGTATGAAAGCTCCTGGATCTAGCTTTAGCTAACTATAGACCAGCTAACTATAGCTAACTATAGACCAATCTCTAATCTCCCTTTCATTTCAAAAATCTTAGAAAGAGTTGTTGCTATGCAATTATTTGACCACCTGCAGGGAAATGGTTTATTTGAGGAGTTTCAATCTGGGTTTAGAATCCATCATAGCACTGAAACAGCCTTAGCGAAGGTCACTAATGACCTCCTCATTGCATCTGATAATGGACTAGTTTCTGTAGCTTGTCCTTTTAGATCTTAGTGCAGCTTTTGATACTATTGATCATAATATTCTACTTGATAGATTAGAACACTATGTTGGACTTAATGTGAACTTCGTTGCAGTGGTTTAGATCTTATTTATCTGAAAGGTTCCAGTTTGTTTCATGTAATGATGAGTTTCCTCTCCAGCTCAAAGCTTAGTCATGGAGTTCCACAGGGATCTGTGCTTGGCCCTACTCTTTTGAGTTATATATGCTTCCGTTAGCAACATTATTAGATAGCACTGTATACATTTTCACTGTTATGCAGATGACACACAATTATACCTGTCAATGAAGCCAGATGATACTAATCAATTAGCCAAGTTAGAAGCCTGTCTTAAGGAAATCAAAGTTTTGGATGACTTGTAATTTCCTGCTATTAAATTCAGATAAGACTGAAGTCATTTCTTGTTGGTCCAAAATACCCTTAGGAAATTCCTTTCCAATCAAACTTTCAGATTTGGATGCAGTTACTCTTTCTCTTAATAGCTCTGTGAGGAACCTTGGAGTTATTTTTGATCAGGATTTGTCCTTCAATTCACATATTAAATTTGTTTCTAAGACTGCCTTCTATCATTTGCGTAATATTGCCAAGAGTTAGGAGCAACTTGTCTCAGAGTGATGCTGAGAAGCTGATCCACGCTTTTGTTAGCTCGAGATTAGATTATTGTAATTCTTTATTATCAGGTTGTCCTAAAACATCTTTAAAAAGTTCTTCAGCTGATCCAAAATGCTGCAGCAAGAGTTTTAACAGGTACTAGAAAGAGAGATCATATCTCTCCGGTTCTGGCCTCCCTTCATTGCTTCCCATAGAGTTTAGATTAAGTTTAAATCCTTCTTCTTACTTACAAAGCTCTAAAAACATCAGGCTCCTTTTTATTAAAAAAGATCTGATACTACCGTATCATCCTAACCAGAGCACTACGCTCCCAAAATGGCAGGTTTTACTTGTAATACCTAGAATCTCCCAAAAGTACAATGGGAGGCAGAGCCTTCAGTTATCAAGCTCCTCTCCTGTGGAATCAGCTGCCAATCTGGAGTCGGGAGTCAGACCTCGATCTCATGTTTTTAAGAATAGGGCTAAAACCTACCTTTTTGATATAGCCTACAATTAGGGAGGGATCATGTGTTTTCTGACCCCTCCCTTAGTTATGCTGCTAATAGGTTAGTCAGCCCGGGGGACCTCCAGTAATGCACTGGGCCTCACTCCTTTCCTCACTCTCTATGAAATATTTTTTTTTTTTGCTGGTCATTTAACTTTGTTTGTTCTCTCCCATAGATTGAGTGCCCCATCGTGCTGTTTGCTCTCTACATGTCTGTTCTTTTCTTCTTCTCTATCCCCTCACCCCCCGACCAGTCGCAGCAGATGACTGCCCCTCCCTGAGCCTGGTTCTGCTGGAGGTTTTCTTCCTGTTTAAAAGGGGATTTTTCCCTCTCCACCGTCGCAAGTGCGTGCTCACACAGGGATCGCCTGATTGCTGGGGTCTTTCTGCTACTGTGGGGTCCCCTCCCTGACAGTTGATAGTGCCTATGAGATGACAGTTGTTGTGAAATGGCGCTATATAAACTAAAGTTGAAATTGAATTGAATTGAATTGAATTATGTGGGGTATTGGGGTAGCGGTCGAGTGCTGTGGGCGATGTCAACCTGCAGAAATCACCGCACGGTTCGCCACGACCCCCTCAGCCTTAGGGGGACCATGTGTAGCCGGGGAAGCCCATGGGGCTGTTATGAGCGCCTGATGATGCCCAACCTTTCCAGGTTGGCGAACTCCTCGCGCGCTATGGGCCAGTTTAGCTGCGTCCAAGCGCCGACGGTCTTTGCGAAACGGGCGGCCCGGTGGTGGTGATAGTGCTCCACCCCGTGTTTAGCACATGGCCATGCCAAACCGGTCGGGACGGGAGTGCTGGGAACTGAGTGAGCAGTGTGTGGAACTTGCCGCCTGTAGCTGTGACGTTGGCTTGTGCTGTTGGCTGGGTTCCTTGAGCTATACAGGGGAGAGAGTCAAAGGACAGTGCATTAACCAGGCACCTGTTAGCAACAAGTGAACCATGCGCACACAGAAAATCAGCACCCAGGATCGGGCAACACAGTGCTGCTATGATAAAAGTCCACTTGTACAAGTGGCCATGTAGAGATAAGGCCAGTGTTCTCTCACCGAACGTCTTAATCTCCGAGCCGTTTATTGCTACAAGACCGGGGCTGCTAGGTCATGCCAGCCGGTCAGCGTAGGACGGCAGGATGACGCTCTTCTGGGCTCCGGTGTCGACGAGGAAGCGTCTCCCCGAGCGCAAGTCCATCACGTAGAGCAGCTTGTTCTCTTCACCGGCGGTTGCAGCTGCTACCGACTGCCAGCCTTGGCGTTTCCCGAGCACTTGAACTGGAACGGTGGCGCACATCTGCGCGTGTTCTCTCCGAAGCGGCGGTGGTAGAAGCAGAGCGTGTCTCTCTTGCGCTCCTTGGCCCCCGCTGCCGCTACCGTCGGTGGCTCCTCGCCTCCTCTGGTTGTCTCGCTGGGCTCCGCCACTGCCGCGTTGACTGTGATCGCCCTGGTGGTGAGGATGATCCTGTCTGCCTCCTGGGCTAGTGCACGGTAGTCACACGCGGCCAGCAACAGCGAATTAGCCAAAACCGCTCTCGCCTCTGTTGGAAGGTTCCAGAGGAAAAGGTGGGCAAACAAAAAGTGCCAGTTGTCCGTGCCCATTAATGCCAGCATCTTCTCCATCAGGTCGACGGCCGAACCATCTCCTCACTCGGTCCGCCCCAGGAGCCTCTCCGCTCTCTCACATTCCGAGAGCATGTAGCGCTGGGTCAGCGCAGCCTTGAGCGCCTCGTATTTGCTGCGGGCTGGTGGCTGATCGAGCAGGCTCGCTACCTGCTGGGCTGTGCGAGCGTCCAGCGCTGCTACCACATGGTAGAATTTGGTGTCGTCTGCCGTTACTCCCCGGAGGGTGAACTGGGCCTCGGTGTGGTGGAACCAAGAGCGTGGGTTGTGCTGCCAAAAGTCCGGTAGCTTGACTGAAACTGTGCACGCGTTGCTGGGGGTTCCAGTCCGGGCCGGCTCCGGGGTTCTTGCCTCGTGTTCCATAAGTCGTCTAGGGTCACCAGTGTGGAGTGTGTGAATAAAGAGGCAGATTCATGGACAGTTTATTACACACTTCACAAGCACAGAACAGACTGAATCATTTCAGCAAGCTCTCCTCTTTTCTCCAAATCACTCTTCACACGTTTCATGGCATTTCTCATCACACAGCATGACCTTTACATTACACTGCATTCAACCCCCTATGTCCTTGACTCCTTCCTGCTATCTCGCCAGGAACCCCCTGGGCATTGTTCTCCCATGCTTATTCACTGTCTCTGTCTGAGATGCTAAATAATATGACTTCCCCAAGGTCCTACAACCTGGTCTAAGGTGGCAGAAGGTGCTGGCAGCAGCAGATGGCAGTCTCTGAATAAAGACACATCGGATCGTCTATGTCATAGACATAGATATGGATATGGATATAGGAACATCATAGACTCTATGATGTTCCTATGATCTCTACATGATGTCTATATAGGCATCACTGTCACGATCATAGGACTGTGTGGCTGACTTGATGTATTGTTGTAAAAGTGTCTCTCGCTTTGACTTTGCTCTGCCAATGTGGACCTCGTGAAAAAAAATGTAGTGAGGACCGCTACCCTACAGATGATGTTTGGTCTATTTCCCACTTTGTTTTTCCACAGCCAAGTCCAACCCAGCATTCAGAACACAGATTTAATCTCTTGAAGAGAGAGAGCATAGAAGGGCGTCGTAAAAGGTCTATATAATGTTCAGGCATGAGGTTGGCCAAGGACAAACAAGCAACAAGTAAACATATTTATTTATATTCCAAAAACCTGAAATCCAGAATCATTTTTAAAACTCACACTCCTGAATGTGGTGTATGTCCACCCCCTCCTCTTCTTCCTAGAGCATGCTTCAGGTGCTCTGCAGCATGTCTTCGGACAGCATCCTCTGTTGCCTCTTTGCACGACTTCAGCACAGCATCTGGAAAAATTGGAAGATGAAACATTTTAGCTGTGCAAAAATTAATTGTATGCCAGATTTGTTACAACTCCAGTCAGCAGTCTAGTGTTAACTGGCCCAGGCCTGCAGAGAAATCTAAATACTGGAATACAGCTCACATCACATGAAGCTTGACTGGACTGGATTATACTTGGTGTCAGCAGCAGAGGTGCTGCCGTCTGGAACAAGGCAGCTTTTTAGACTCCAAACAATAAGAATGAGCTGTCAGAAAGCTACGGGATATCAGCCACAGTTTTAGCCTATGTCATGGACCAAACCCACCTTCTTCCCCATTTCCTTCCTGAGACATTTAGATTACAACCTTTTTATTAAAAAAAAAAACCAAAAACGTTAATGGTAAGCAGAGATGGAGGCTGATCAATCTTGTCTATAAAACTATTTAATTCTCCACAAAAGGGTTTCATTTTTCATTTTCTTTATTTAGCAGACGCTTTTATCCAAAGCAGTTTACAACTAGACCTTCACATCCTGATGGAGCCATCAAGAGCAGTTAGTGTCTTGTCCAAGGTTACTTTGACATGCTTACCTTGTTTAGCTTGAGAGTTTTGTATTCTGCAGAGACATTTTGGCCTTCTTCCCCTTCATATTGAAATGGCTCATGAGAGCATCGCTGAAGAGCCTGAAGAAAAGAGAAATCTTTTACAAATTTAAGTCCACTTTTAACTGTCATAACTCTCCGTGCGCTCTGCCATTGCGCACGGAGGAGGAGAAGGATGGAAGGATTTAAGTACAGGGTTTCACCAAACGCACATTTATTAACATTGACTGTTCACTGGTATAGACGATCAAGTAAATTACAATGTAAATATGGATGCACTCGGAAGAGCAGGGAAGACTACAAGAAGCTCAACTGACTCTGGGGGAATGCAAACTGGGCACAGCCTAAGCGTAGCGGTAACACTGCGAGAAGGAACGCCACCCGAAGCATAGCAGACTCACTGCAAGAGAAAACGGTTCAGGTTGAGCATAGCAGCGACTGCACAGAGAAAAGCAACAGTTTACTCATGAGCAGGAACTGTCCAGAAAGTCCTTTTCTCTCGGCGAACATAAACCAATAGACCTTCCAGACGCAATGGTCACACCATAGAGAATGGGAGTGGTTCATTCAATAGTCCAGCGGCGTTTGTCCAGCAAAGAGCTGCTTACGAACAAACATTGCTGGCGTGGCAAATTGGGAGCACCTGGGCAAGGCACGGGAAGGATGATTACCGGAGCTGGAAACAGCTGATGGAGTCAGAGGGAGAGCGAGAGTGCGTGGCTGGATCGACAGACTGTCAGCAGCGTGAGAGAAAGTAGGTGACAAATGCTGACTAATAGCTGCGGGTCAGGCAGTGGCTAAGGATATGGAATAAACACACAAAGTGCACATAAACAATGGAGCCAAAACCCACAGAGAGATCAGGGCCGAGCCAGAGAAAAATAAGCCAGCTCGGCTCATGACATTAGCAATCGTCTTCAGGGATGAACCACAGTGTAAAGTCATTGTTAGTTCATAGCCTACCCATCAAGAACTTCGTGGACTGTCTTTCAGGTCTTTCCCTCCAACCCGAGCTAGATGCTGCACCTGTTATACAAAAGGAAAAAAAAGTTAAAGTTTAGTTAGAGTTTGTGTCTTCAGTATACAGTACCTGTCAAATTTTCCCAGTGTAGTTATTCGTAGGAAATTTAAGACATTAATATTTATTGTGAAATCTAGTATATGCAATAGCATGATTTGACATTTTGAATCAGTTGGCAATACTAGTTTTTAGATGCATAGTAATACCATGATTTGCCTAAAGTGAAGCTACCATACACATGCTGTACCATGAACATTTGATACATCATTTCCTCCTGCTGCATTTGTGTACCTATTCACTGCTATACTGATAACAGCATAGACTGGGCTCAGTTTTAAAATGACTAGCACTTTGAAAACAGTATCTAATGTTGACGCCCAAAAAATCGTGCTTAATTGTGAACACAATTCATATACTAATCATTATGATCCTGATGGAAATCCTACCAAGTTGTCAAAAGCTTCCTTGTCGTTCATATGTTGCTCTGCTCCTTGAAAGTCCTCCATGGTCTCCAACCTCTTCACGCTGGAAGCTGAAAGGGCAGGTTCACTTCGGTGAAGATTTTTAATTAACTTGGCCAAAACCCTGAAATAAAGAATTAGAATTACCATCTGGCTGTTGTCTGCCTCCGCAAAACAATATAGCCGCGATTTACAAGCAAAGTTTGTTTTAATGCACTGTTGTCAATTAATTCTTTTGTGAACTGAATGCAGAAATGTGCAAGACAGCCCTCTTGGCATATGCCTTGAGATGTACATACGGTCAACCCAAAAAAGTATGCCTGCGGATCTCTCCAACACAGAGGCATACAGAGCAGTTAGCTATCGGGGCCAAAGGTGTGAGGTGTGGTGTGGGGGGGACTTTGGGGGCCATTTTTAGGGAACCTGTAATATATAACTTAGAAAATGGGACGGATGGACGGACGGATGTACAACCTGAAAACAGTATGCCTCCAACTACGGCTATTGCCAATGCGAAAGCATCATCTCTTGCACTGATCTTGTTCAATTTCATGCCAATTTATTTAACATTCCTCAAAATTTTCAACTTACTTGCTGTGGACGTTGGGAATTTGTCCTTTGCTCCTGCCACTACAGCATCTGAAAAAGATTTTTTTTATCTTCAATAAGGCCTTGCTGAATTTATGCCTCGGCCGAGGTGAGATGGGGTAACAGTTCAGTCCAATAATTATGTGCACTTCCAGGGAGGTGAAAGGAGAGTGGGAGCTCCTGCTCAGGAGAGTTGGTCCTGGTCCACAGAGAGGAATGGTCCCAGTCCGCCAGGAGGATAGTCCACCTGTACACAAGTCCTAGAACACACAGAGGTTAATGAGGAGCAGAGTAATAAATGGTGGGGTTGCTTACGAGATCCCACGTAGGAGGAGAGGGTTGTAGCAAGGTGCTGAAGAAGCTGCACACAGTGGTGAGAAGCTCTCTAGGCTGCATGCAGAAGTTGACGTCTCCGTGCGGGAGTCTTCTTCTTCTTCTATTTTTTTTTTGGCGGGGCCACCCAACATAAAGGTGCATTACCGCCATCCAGCGCTGTAGTGTGGACCAGACATTGTAACCCAAACACCCTCAAAAAAAAAAAAAAAGAGGCACCCCTATATCCTATTAATAGTCCTGTATCTTTAAGGTAAACAAACAACTTCCTTACCCCCATTCCACAATATCAGGCTTAAGTTAGCATCTCCCACCCCTAGTTCCCTAATTCCCCCCACTAATCTGTCTCTCTCCTGGGTATACTTCTGGCAGTGCAGAATGACATGCTCCACATTTTCTTCCTCTCTCTCACAATAATCGCACATCCCTGCCTGGTGCTTACCTACCAAATGCAAAGTTCTGTTTAACCTAGTGTGACCCATCCTTAGCCTAGATAAAATATTTTTTCCTTTGTAGTTCTCGTTCCCACCCTGCCCTTCACTCCAACCGCGCTCTGGATAGCATACAAGTGTCGTCCTGTACCTCCTGTGTCCCACCTACGCTGCCACTCCTGCCCAGTATAGTCTTTAATCAATGTTTTTGCCTCAGACTTACTAAATGAAATATCCCACACCTCCTGGTGCCCCAGAGCCTGTTTAGCCAATTTATCTGCAGCCTCATTGCCCTTTACCCCCTTGTGAGCTGGAATCCACATAAACAATACAGCTATCTCTTTATTTCTAAGTCTATACAGAGTCTCATACATTTCATAGACTATGTCCTGCCTGCTGTCAGATGACCCTGATTTTATTGACATCAAAGCTGCACTGGAGTCCGAACAAAGGATAACATTTTTGATTGGCAGTTCCTCAATCCTCTATAATGCAGTTACCAAAGCCAACATTTCAACTGTATACACAGACAAATGGGAAGATGTTCTTTTGTTAACAGACATTTCCAAGGCAGGAATATAGAAAGCAAAGCCAGTGCAACCAGTGTCAGGATCTTCTGATCCATCAGTGAATACTGGGGTAAAGGAGTGATATATTGTTCCCAAATGATCCTCTACTAAAACTGCAGTGTTTCCAAATCCTCTATAACCTCGCATCTTTTCCAAAAAATACAAATCAACAGAAACTGGATACAAAAACCATGGCGGCATGACTGGCAAAGGAACTGATGGAATATATGTTCTGTCACATAATTTCATGTCTCTGGCTATCCTCCCAGCATAAAATGCAAAACTCTCCTTTTTGACCCTTTCCCCTTCCCAACAAGGCATCAAAACTCTAACTGTAGGATGTTTATCTTGAGTGTGCCCTTGCAGATTGACCCAGTAGTTCATCATCACCTGTTTACGCCTGACATTTAATGGCATTTCCCCCATTTCCACCTGAAGAGCAGCAACAGGAGTTGTTTTAAGTGCACCACAGCAGATCCTCAATACTTGGGCCTGGATGACATCTAACTTGTTCAACATGGTTTTGGAAGCAGATCCATATACAGTACACTCATAGTCCAATACAGACCTAATTAACGCAACATAAATGTTCATCATAGCCACTGTACTAGCACCCCACTCTGTCCCTATCAAGCACCTCATTACATTCAGCACCTTTTTGCAATTTACTGACATATTTTGAATATGTTCCCTTCAAGTTAGATTAACATCAAACCAGACACCCCAAAATCTGAAAACTTTGACTTGCTCTATTTCCTGAGCATACATTGTTAACTGGGCATCAGCTACCCTTTTCCTTGTGAATACAACAACCTTTGTTTTCTCAACAGAAAATTTAAATCCCCAAGAGTATGACCACCCTTCCACTGCACGTATTGCCTCTTGTATTTTCCCTCCTATATAATTAAAATTACTCCCTCTTTTCCATAATGCCCCATCATCAGCAAATAAAGAGCGGCCAATGTCATTCTTCACATCAGAAAAAACATCATTTATCATAATAGACAAAAGTACTGGGCTTATAACACTACCCTGGGGGGCGCCATTTTCCACCAAGTACCTATCTGGCAAGGCTCTGCCCACTCTAACTTGAATGTATCTATTAAACAAAAAGTCTCTGATCCAGTTGAATGTTCTCCCAGAAATTCCTATCATACTTAGCTTAATCATTAGCCCCTCCTTCCACAACATGTCATATGCCTTTTCAAAGAACACTGCAATTACCGACTCTCTACTAACTTGAGCCTTCCACATGTCTGTCTCCGAACACACAACAGGATCCATAGTTCCCCTTCCTTTTCTAAATCCACTCTGATGTGGTGACAAAATTCCTCTACTTTTGAGATAAAAGACCATTCTGTCTGTAATCATTCTCTCCATTACTTTTCCCAAATGTGACGTTAGAGCTATAGGTCTATAGCTCGTTGGGTCTGAGGGATCCTTTCCTGGTTTCCTTACAGGAACAATCACTGCCTCTTTCCATGCAGTTGGGAGCTTTCCCTTTTCCCACACTTTGTTGTAGACTTCCAATAGCTTCCTCATAGCCAAAGCCCCTAAATGTTTCACCGTGATGTAACAGACATTGTCTTTCCCAGTGGATGCTAATCCTGATTTGTTTACTGCTCTTTCCAATTCATCTAGAGTGAAAGGAGAGTCCAAAGAACTACTAAAATCAAGCCTTTCTTCCAGAGCCCCAGGGTGTGCTAATCTCGTCCTACTTCTTCCTCTTTTACCTTCTTCAGTCAAATTGCTTGAGCTATGAATTTGAGTCAGACTCTTTGCTATCATTGTTGCTTTTTCCTCATCAGTTATTGCAATCACTCCCCCACTTTTGAGTATTGGATACTGCCATTCCCTCCTTACTCCTGTCATAGCCTTGATCATACTCCACACATCCCCCACGGCTGTTGATCTCCCTACAGTGCTACAGTATCTCTGCCAGCTTTCTCTCTTAGTCCTCCTGTCACCACGGGTTGAGATGCCGTCTCGGCACTCAGCCCATGTTTTCCCTCATCCCTGCTTCCCATTGAGCAGCGTCTCAGCAGGCTCCCAGCTGGCAGCATTATGGACAGCTGGGGCCAATTAGTCCTCATCAGCTGGGACGCTGCCAATGAGGATAAATAGGAGCAGCCTCGATGACTTGGGGCTGCGACATAAACACATTGCTAAGCTGAAGCCCCTTCGTCTGGTGTCAGCTTTTACTCCTCTTGCAGCATTCCTGTGTTTGTATCCCGCTGTGAGTATGTACGTCTTGTTACCCCCATGTCCGGTACGAGCTGCTTACCTCTGCGCTGTGCAACCTGTGAGTGTACGTCTGCATGAGTATCTGTGCTCTCCTCATCCCTTACCCTTTACCCTAAATAAAACATCACGACTCACTGGCTTGTCCCCAGCTCTGATTGCCCGGCTCCCTAGAGCCGGATATGACACCTCCGGATAGTTTTCCTGGCTTTTGCTAGTGCCCTCTCATAATTAACCAGGTTTTGCCAATTATGAGTTCTTCTTAAGACCTTAAGTGTCTTATTCCTCTCTTTAATAGCTTTAGTGCACTCATCTGTCCACCAAGGCACTGCTTTCCTTAATCTTTTACCTTTACTTTCAGAGATTGACTGATTGGCTGCTTCAAGAAAAATAGTTTTAATCTTTTTCTCCACACTCTCAATGTCTTCACTGACCTCTACTAGGGGAAGGTCTCTCTCACAGATAAACCTAAATAGCTTCCAATTAACAGTGCTTAAAACCCATCTTCCTTTTTTATGACCACTTACCCTATTCACGGTTCCAAGGTTGTCATAGCCAGGAGCGGCACTGGGGTTAAGCTCCCAGTGCTCATAAAATGCTCCTTATGGCGTGCGTCTCGAAAAGCCTCTGACAACTAAGTCCAACTCCTAGCCTGCCCGTTGTGGTTTAGTCTCAAGCCCGGCGGAACTGCTTTTACTAATAGGAGAAAGGGGCGAGCGGCGGATCTCTGGTGCCTTAAAACCAGAATGCTTCGGGGTAGATGGTGGCTCGTCAACCTGGGAAGGTAGCCCATCTAGGGGAAGGTAAACCCTGATTTCAAACCTCTGCTGCCTTGCGGGCATACACGGTCACGGGAAAGGCTTCGGGAGTCAACCCTGAGGAAAATATCCGGAGTCGGAGCCCCTAAGGCCGTTCTAATGTTGTGCACAACATCGTTCTGGCAGCTTCCTGCAACGGCGCTGGTGCCAAACTGTAGCAGCCCTGCTGTTCCTTTGGATTCATCAGTGACGTGAGAGGGGGGACATGCTGCAGTGCAACATCTTGTCCCTCCATATCTTCCTGCCCAGGCTTGAATCCTACCAACGCCCAACGCTGGAAGGTAGAACACTGAATCACTGGAGAGGACACTCCAGCTTCGCCTTTGGCATAGACAAAACACACGGGGAATGACAGTTACCGGTTATAAGCCACTGCTCAATTGGCATAGAGCGTGGTGCCAGGGGTTGTTCCCGACGGTGGGAGGGATCATCAGATCTCACTGGACAGCTACCGTCCGCCTCAAGCTGGGCAGCCCCCAGCCAATAAGGTGTTGTCCCGCCACAGCTTGCTTTCCTCATTGGGTGCATGGGGATAAGGAGAAGTCCGAACAGCAGGCTGAGAACCTTCGCACCAGGCAAGACAATAAAACAAAAGAGACCAACTCTAAAACTGGGAACTTGGAACGTCCGCACTATGATGACAGGACTCGCTACTAACCTCAAGGACATCAACGACACCAGGAAGACTGCCATCATCAATAATGAGCTGAAGAGACTGGGAGTGGATATCGCCACTCTCCAGGAAATACGGTTGGCTGATGCAGGCACACTGAGAGAGAAGGACTACACGTTCTACTGGCAGGGAAAGGGCAGTGACAAACACAGGGAACATGGAGTGGGCTTCGCAGTGAAGAACACTTTGCTGAAGATGGTGGAACCGGGCAGCACTGGCTCTGCACGACTCCTCACCCTCCGCCTGAACACCACTCAAGGCCCAGTCACCCTCGTCAGTGTGTATGCCCCAACACTGACAGCCACACCAGAGGCAAAAGACGAGTTCTACGAGAATCTCACAACAACTGTCAGGATCATCCCCAACTCTGAACAACTCATTCTCCTTGGAGACTTCAATGCCAGAGTGGGTGCTGACCACGACTCCTGGCCCTCCTGTCTTGGACCTTTTGGCATGGGCAGAATGAACGACAATGGACAGCGGCTGCTCGAGTTATCACGATCTGTGCATCACAAACTCGTTCTTCAAGACCAAGCCCCAACACAAGGTTTCCTGGCAACATCCGCGCTAAAAGCACTGGCACCAGCTGGACTTGATCCTGACCAGGCGCACCTCACTGAAGAACGTGCTAATCACCCGTTCGTTCCAGAGTGCAGATTGCGACACAGACCATTCATTGGTGTGTTGCAAGGTCAAGCTGCAGCTGAAGAAATTCCATCGTGCTAGACAACCTGGAAAGGCACGGATTGACACCAGCAAGATGGCCCAACCAGAACTTGTTGAGCAGTTTGCCTCCACCTTTGAGAAGGACTTGGTGTACCACAAGAAGGAGAATCTGCACAGGCAGAAGTGGGAAGAGCTACGGAAACACCATCACTGCATCAGCCTTGGCTTACCTTTGGGAGGAAGACCTCGAAGCTCACAGGACTGGGTTGATGCCAAGTTGACCGAGGAGGACCCCCGTCATTGAAGCCAAGTCTGCTTCAGCACTTGCTGAGTACAAGAAGAACCCAAACGGTGAGTATCTCCAGATTCTCAGGGGCTGCGAGAAGCAAAGT
Source organism: Pholidichthys leucotaenia (assembly GCA_020510985.1). NCBI lineage: Eukaryota > Metazoa > Chordata > Actinopteri > Cichliformes > Pholidichthyidae > Pholidichthys > Pholidichthys leucotaenia. The sequence goes on from CM035844.1 coordinate 282,503,849, forward strand.
TCAGCAGACCTGCTCGGCGCTGTGGGCCAAACGAGTACTGGACTCAGCTCAGCCAGACAGTCAAACTGCTGCCTGAACAGGGAACATCCGTGGTATGTACGATGGCATCAAGAAAGCACTTGGTCCGGCTCAGAGCAAGATGGCCCCCCTCAAATCTTCCACTGGGGAGATGATCACAGAAAAGAACAAGCAGATGGAGAGATGGGTGGAACACTACTCCGACCTCTACTCTAGACAGAACACCGTGACACCGTCAGCCCTTGATGCCATCGACTGCCTGCCATCCATGGACGAACTTGACGCCGAGCCAACCATCGACGAACTCAGCAAGGCCATTGATAGCTTGGCCGCTGGCAAGGCACCCGGCAATGACGGCATACCCCCTGACCTGATCGATCACTGCAAGACCGCCCTACTGCTGCCATTGCATGACGTCCTCTGCCAGTGCTGGAAGGAAGGTGCCGTACCACAGGACATGAGGGATGCCAAGATCATCACCCTCTACAAAAACAAAGGGGAGAGAAGGGACTGCAACAACTACAGGGGCATTTCCCTCCTCAGCGTTGTTGGCAAAGTCTAGGCACGAGTTGTTCTCGTTCGTCTACAGAAGCTTGCCGAACGTGTCTACCCCGAGTCTCAGTGTGGCTTCCGCGCTGAGCGATCGACGGTAGACATGATATTCTCCATCCGCCAACTCCAGGAGAAATGCAGAGAACACAACATGCCTCTGTACGTCGCCTTCATCGACCTCACCAAAGCGTTTGATCTGGTCAGCAGAGAGGGCCTTTTCAAGATCCTGCCAAAGATAGGATGCCCACCAAAAGTTGCAAAGCTCATCGAATCGTTTCACACCAACATGCAGGGGATAGTGCAGCACGATGGCAACGGTCTCAGAGCCATTCAACATACGCAGCGGAGTGAAACAGGGCCTGTGTACTTGCGCCAACCCTCTTTGGGATTTTCTTTGCTATGCTCCTGAGGCATGCCTTCAGCCACAGCAACAGAGGGAATCTACCTGCACACAAGATCTGACGGCAGGCTTTTCAACCTCGCCCAGCCTGAAAGCCAGAACCAAAGTACGCGAGGCTCTAATCAGAGACATGCTGTTCGCAGACGACGCTGCAGTCGCAACCCACACACAGCAGGAGCTTCAGGCCCTGATGGGCCGCTCTTCTCCCAGGCATGCAAGGACTTCGGGCTTACCATCCAGCCTGAAGAGACTATCGTCTTGGCGCAAGGCACGGGAGCACCACCAACCATCACCATCGATGACTACAAGCTGGAGGTCATGAATCAGTTCACGTACCTGGGTCCACGATCACAACAACCTCTCCCTTGATACAGAGATCAACAAGAGGATTGGAAAATCAGCCTTCACACTCGCTCGCCTCACCACACGAGTGTGGGAGAATCCCAAACTCTCTGTCAAGACGAAGATGGCAGTGTACAACGCCTGCGTCATCAGCACACTGCTCTATGGGGATGAGACGTGGACAACATACACCCAGCAGGAAAAGAGACTGAACTCCTTCCACTTGCGCTGCATTCGCCACATCCTGGACATATCCTGGCAGACAAAGTGCCCAACACAGAAGTTCTGTCCCGCGCTGGGCCTTCCCTCCATGTTCACTCTACTCAGGCAGTGCAGGCTCCACTGGCTAGGCCACGTTCACCGTATGGAGGATGGCAGAATCCCCAAGACGTCCTCTGACAGAGAACTTGCAACTGGCAGGAGAGACGTTGGCCGCCCACAGCTGCGCTTTAGAGACGTCTGCAAGAGAGACATGAAGGCCCTGGATATCAACACAGAGCGCTGGGAGGACCTTGCAATGGACCGCTCCAAATGGAGAGGCACCCTGACCAGACAGCTCAAGGCAGGTGAAGAGAGACTGACTGCTGCAGCAGATGAAAAAAGGACCCGCAGGAAGAACCGCCACAGACCCAGCAGCACGGAGACCACCCACAAGTGCGACCTGTGTGACAGGGACTGTCATTCACGCATCGGCCTGTTCAGCCACAGGCGGTGCTGTTCCAGCAGAGTAGACATTTAGGATTCTCTTCCATGGTCATCATAGACCGACGGAGGCCGGCGACCCTATTCACTGAAATGAAAATATTACAATACACTGGGAAATGGTCACTTCCCACTGAGGACTCCTCTAAAACCTCCCACTCACACACACTTGCAATATTACTAGTCACCAAAGTTAAGTCGAGAGCTGAACCACTCCCCGTATGTACATCAATTCTAGTTGCTCTACCATTGTTTAAACATACTAGATTCTTCTCTTCCAAAAGTTCTTCAATAGTCTCACAATTTATGTCTGTATGATTTGCCCCCCATAATACATTATGGGCATTAAAGTCCCCACAAATTACCACCCTGCTCCCACCTATCCCCTCCATCTGAGATAATTGATTCAATATCAACCTCTTACAAGGATTATACAAATTAACAACTACTAATTCCCCCTCTTTTGTCCAAATTTCAACTACCACATACTCCAGTTCAGCCCCTTTACCTATCTCTCTGAACTGAATTCCCTCCCTCACAAATGTTGCACATCCACCTCCCATTCCCTCCCTTCTATCATTCCAAATAGAGACATATCCCACTATTTTAAAATCCAGATTGGGTTTCAACCATGTCTCCTGGACACAGATAACATTTGGCTTGTCTGAAAGTTCCTCAAGATACCTTTTGAATTCCTGTCCATTTGCCAGCAAGCTTCTTGCATTCCATTGAACCAAAATGACCATTAGCACAATTCCTATCCAATCGATGCTTGATCCTGACTTGTCTGACTACTAAGCCCATTCCTCACCTTCTCCCAAGTTAAACCACTGAAACCAAGATGATTAGCTGCTGCTTTCACTATTATTTGAATTCTCTCAGTTTTAGACTTGACTTCCATTGTGGCATTCACAACTCCTCTATAAAACATAACCAGCTTCTTCAGATCAACCTGGATTTCCCCATTTCGTCCAGTTCTCTTTCCCTTACAAGCAGCCTCCCCTCAGTCCTTTGCCATTCCCTCCTCTCTGGTTCATCCTTTTCACTGCTTCGACATAGGAAGATTTTTTCTGTACTCTGACTTGCTGAATTTCCCTTTCTTTCATCATCCTTTCACAGCCCCATAAGGCCACACTATGACTACCGCCCCAATTACAACATTTTGGCGTTTCTTGGGTCACAGTCTCCTACTGATGGTTGCCCCCACACCTTGCACACTTCTTCTCCATCTACATGTTGTTAGGAGCCGTATGCCCAAATTCTTTGGCAATTAGACTAACACCGGACTGGATTAGGGAACAAATTCCCGTATCCCATAATTCATAAACCCAAATTTACATTTTTGGGGAGCACTTCACCTTCAAACTCAATCACCACACCCTCAGTGGTCTCTCCGCTGTCCTTCCTGAGGTGGCCTGTAGTCTATACGAGCCTGCTTTTACTACACCCCCTTTAAATTAGCTTTTAATTTTCTTCCATTGAGACTCCTATGGCACCCCCCAAATTACACCCTTGTTCCACTTAGATCCGTTATCAATAAAGCTTGTACTTTTCACTTAGAACCGTTCCAATCTCCCTCATTTGTCAGCTCTTTCCTTTGCCTCCTCATTCCTACATAAATCAGTAGATTTCCATCTCTCAGCACCTTTGCCATGAGGATTTCTCCAACCTGGTTTTCATATTGTTGTCAATTTATCTGGGCTCATTGTAGATATCCCCTTTTCTTTCTCGAACCTTACAATAATTTTGAATTCGGCTCCTTCCTACCCTCCTCCCTCAGCGCCACCACCAATTCCACTACTTCTGGCCTTCTTTGTATTATTTTCAGGAAAGTTATTCTCCCTTTTTTCTCTCCTTTTCCCGCTACCCTGCCCAGTATCCATACTGTCTTCACTATTCCAGACATCAGAATCTCCCCAGTCTGGCCCATTCACAACGCTGTTGTGCCGACCCACCACACCTTCCTTTACCACGTTTCTTCTCCTCATTCTTCCATGCTTGTGAACTCCAGTCATGTCACCTGACTTCTTTGCCAAACCGTCTGACAAATTTCTTTGGCCTTCTTTCGGAGATCTAACCATCAAGCGTCGTTCCCCACTTTTCCTCTCTTCCCTGAAATGTTCCACACGCAAAATCAAACCGGGCCGCTACTGATGTGTCCCATGAAAGACGAGCTCTTCTTCTTCTTCTTCGTCTTCTTCGATCTGCTGCTGTTGTTGAGACGAGCTGTGGCTGTCATCCACGGCGTATTCGACCCAGTCTCCGTGCAGGAGTGAAGGGCCCATCTCAACTTAAAGGCTGCTTGATCAGAGAGAGCAGGTGTGGATGAAGCCGCAGCTGTGGGAAATGAGTAATAAGAGGAGAAAAACAGTGTGCAGCTTGGATCACTACAACTTTCCATCCATCCATCCATCCATCTTCTACTGCTTTTCCGGAGGTCCGGGTCACGGAGGCAGCAGTTCAAACAGAGAAGCCCAGACTTCCCTCTCCCCAGCCACCTGCTCCAGCTCTTCAAAGAGGATACCAAGGCTTTCCCAGACCAGCTGGGAGACATAGTCTCTCCACCGAGTCCTGGGTCTGCCCCGGGGTCTCCTCCCAGTGGGACATGCCCGAAACACCTCAAGTGGGAGGCTTCCAGGAGGCATCCTAATCAGATGCCCATACCACCTCAACTGACTCCTTTCATTGTGGAGGAGCAGCGGTTCTACTCTGAGCCTCTCCCAGATGACTGAGCTCCTCATCCTATTTCTGAGGGTGAAGTCCAGCAATCCTACGGAGAAAGCTTATTTCAGCCGCTTGTATCCGCAATCTTGTTCTTTCAGTCATTATCCAAAGCTCGTGACCATAGGTGAGAGTAGGAACATAGATTGACTGGTAAATCGACAGCTTTGCCTTAGAATTAAGCTCCCTCTTCACCACAACAGACCGGTACAACGTCCGCATCACTGCAGATGCTGCTCCGATCCGTCTGTCAATCTCTCGCTCCATTCTCCCCTCACTTGTGAACAAGACCCCAAGATACTTAAACTCCTCCACTTGGGGCAGGAGCCTGTCCCCAACCCAGAGAGGACAATCCACCTTTTTCCAGCTGAGGACCATGGACTCGGACTTGGAGGTGCTGATTCTCATCCCAGCCGCTTCACACTCAGCGGCAAACCGTCCCAGCAAGAACTGTATGTCACGTGGATGAGACGCCGTGCCATCCGGCGCTCAGACCATATTCCTTCAGCCCTGTTCTTTCTGTGACAGCGCCTCAGCGGGGACCCAGCTGTCAGTTACGGGACGGCTGGAGTCCAATTAACCCTCATCAGCTGAGGCGCTGCTAATGGTTATAAGAAGGAGCAGTTCCGATCATTCGGGGCTGCGACTTAGCACACTGAAGGCTGGAACCCCTACGCCCGGCGCCAGTCTTCTACCCGTCATTCTACATTACTTGTGAGTGTACCACTGTATAAGTATTTGTGCCTTTTGGCCCACGAGGCCGTGTGCTTTATCCCCTGTTCCCTACTATTAATAAAACATTGCAAACCCACTGGCTCGCCCTCGGCTCTCTTTGTGTGGCTCAAGAGGGCCACACGTAACAGTAAGTTGCAGCCGAATGAGTTGCCGGCGGCCGTGAGTTTGCGATTGGACTTGTGCCTTCCAGTCTGGGTGTCAGCTCTTTTAGCATGCCGTCTCCCAGGAGTCACGTTCGGCGCCAGGGTGACGAGCTGACGGCCATCTTGGAGGATGTCGACGGGACGCTCTTCACCGCCACCCTGTACAACACCTCCAACGAAAGATGCTGGCATCTAGACTATGCTGAGAATCTCCTGGACAGCCTCCCTTGCTATTCCAACCATCCTGAGGTCTGTGCCAGGAGGGACGCCATCACTGCACAGCGAGAGGAGCTCCGTGGGTTGGAAGGAAATCCTGGCAGGAAGCCGAAGAGGAGGAGACGTCGCCCTTCGCTTCGGAATCCCGTTCCTGCCTCTACTCCAGCCCGGGAGTTCGCGCCACCCAGAGGGCTTTCCCCGTTCAGCACGACGTCACTCGGGATTCCCCTGGAAGATCTGCAGCTGACAGCTATTAAGGTCTGGGACCGAGTGGCTGCTGGTAGCTCCGCTGTGCACCTGTCCTCCATCATGAGGCATGTGGCGGCGGCGGTAAGATTGGTGGAGAGTTGTCCAGGGCTGCGAGACTACCCCAAGTTTGACGCCCTCCTCGCCTCGGTCTCCGCTCAGGACCGGCGATTCCCAGGTCTCTCCTTCGCCTCGCCCCCTGGGAATAGCCGTCATCACATTGCCGAACCATCTCAGCATGAACCCCGTCCGGATCCAGTTCCGGGCTGCCGCAAGGTCTCTTCCTCCCACGCAGGTGTCACTCCTACGCCTCGTCTGAGAGGAGATTCCACAGCCTTGTCTCCTGAGCCACTCCCCTCCGCTGTCACGCCAGCACTTCGGGGCCGGCTCATCTCGGCTGTCACCCCCTCCTCTTCGACGCGCTCCCCGGCTGCTGTGTGCGCCTGGAATCCCGACCTGGCGAGCCCCCTCCTGGAATCAACACGAGCGGCTCCCCGACGTCCTCTCAGGGGGTCCTCCGTTACCGCCCGGCAGGGAAAGGGAGGAGCAACGTCGACTGCAGCAGGCACCATCCAGCCTCCAGGAGACAGGCAAGTCCCAGTTTTTTCACATTCACCCTGTGATTTGCCCTGTCAAACTCCTGGAGGTGGAGTTCGGGGTTCGCAGCTCCCCGAACTCCCACCACCTGCTGTAGCTTTAGTCATTAATCCTGCACCCTCTGTTTCTCCCTCCGCTGAGCAGTCCCCGGTGCCAGGCCGACGTCGTGGGATGAGGAGGGGGCCTGCGGTTCTGGTCAGCCTGGTTCCAGTTCCGCAGCTACGCCGTGAACGGAGGAGGAAGGCGGATTGCTACGTGGAATCAACGCCCACGACCAAGTGTCCCCGGGTCTCCACGGAGGAGTGGTCCGGTCCAGCGGGACGAGGTTCTCCTGCCACCACGCCGTATGGGCTGTTGGCGTGGACACCGGTGCCGGAGGAATCACAAGCTGCGCTGTCCATCATGCCAGCTGCGGAGCCCGACGCAGCTGAGTGGGAGCCTGACAACGACCTCCTGATGTTGGATCCCGGATCTTTGCAGTCCTGGACGGCGTCAGAACCCGAGATTAGGCAAGTGCTCTATCTCATCTTTCTTCTCCTTACTTTAGAGCACTTTGGCCTGTCTCTAGGGGAGATGAGCTGGGTGCAGCTGTCCGCTGTGTCCGAGCTTATCTCGCCGGGTTCTGGTGCTGCCGGTGATCCTGATCCCGGTTCTCTTTTCTCTCCCGAGCCTTCTCCCAGGGTCGCCGGCGAGGAGCTGCCATCACTCGTGGTGCCGGAGGGTCCAGGTTTGACGTCGGAGGTCGGTTCTGGTGCGGTGCCGGCCCAATCGGGGTCTGACGTGGGTTCACCCGAGACTCAATCGGGGTCCAATGTGGGTTCGCCCGAGACCCAATCGGGGTCCGACGTGGGTTTGCCCGAGGCCCAATCGGGGTCCGACGTGAGTTCGTCCGAGACCCAATCGGGGTCCGACGTGGGTTCGCTCGAGACCCAATCGGGGTCCGACGTGGGTTCTACACCAGCGGTGTCCAGGTCCGGTGAGGGGGTTGCTGATTCCCTGCCGTCTGTCGTTGGACCTCCTCTTCATCAGCTCTCCCCCAAGCCTCTTCCACCGGGGTCCGTTTGGACCTCTCCGTCTCCCCTACGGGCCTGGTGGTTGAGTGATGCGGGTCGGTCGCCGGAGGGCCTGCCGTGCCCGTTCGGCTCGCTTTTGCGGCAGCCTGACCCGCTAGACTTTCTGTTCGGCGATCTGGTTCGGCCTCCCGAGGAACTGTGTTTTCTGGCCTCCGGAACTTTTCCCTTCTCCCTCATTAGCGGAATGGACGCTGGGTGTGGGGAGACCCCCCGAACTGAATGTCTTTTGCTGTGCTTATGTTTGGGTGGGTACAGCTAAGCTGTTATTTTTTGTTCTGCATTTAGCGTGATTTTTTTTTTTGTGGGGGGGGGGGGGGGGGTTCCCTCCTGTGTGAGGGATGGCTGTATAGTTAATTTTCGCCCTTGGGAGTTCTCCTTTCATTTTGGGGGGCCCCGGGGTTGATTTTCGTTGTTTGACCTGTACTTGGTTTATAGGGTATTGTGGGGGTTTTTCCCTGTGTGTTGGGCTGTTATCTCCGCAATTCTGCCTGAATTGGTCTTCTCTCTCGTGCTATATTTTATGGAGTATTGTGTTGGGTTTTTCCCTGTACTCTATTGTAGAAGGAAATATGGAAAATTAATAAATAAATATGATCAGGTATGAATTATTTAATTTATATTGATGTATTGGAATCTGAGATCAAATCTCATTTCATATACATCAGAAAAATTAATAACACTCGTGGGGCACCAGCTTCTATCTCTAAGAAGCAATTTAATCTTTAATTTCACTTTATACCTGTTTAATCACTCAATAAATTAATTAATAATCAGTCTCAAAAATTTTCCGTGAATTTGATACCTGTGCTTGAAACAGACTCAGAATGAAACTAGAAAAGCACTCGGAGAGCGCAGACCTCCGCCAAGCGGCACAGTTCCCCCCATACAGTGTTTGTGTGTACGTTTTCAGATTCCCTGAGCATGAAAAGATATGACTAGCAATTGGATTCACAATGATTATTTGTTTATTTGACATGGACAGTGCAATAAACAGACAATTAATGAATGACAATCAATGTGATAGTGATAGGATTAGTGGTTCAGTAGTGTAAAACGGGGCTATAAGGGACGGCGGGTTAATAAGGGACACTTTTCTGGGAAATGTTTTTAAATGTAATTCTGCTTTTTTTATTTGAGCAGGACGCTGAGTTGTGTTGTTATTGTCAAATATCCATGAATCCTTCATCAAATCTAGGCGGAAGCAAAATTAAAAAAGCAGAATTACATTTAGAAAAGTGTCCCATATTACCCCGCCGTCCCTTATAGCCCCATTTTACGGTTGTAAAAGCATTGCCTCCTTGGCAGAGGAAATAAACTGAAGTGTTGATGTGTCCATCTCCTCCACTGACAGATGCAGATTGGTTAGACAGGTTGCCGTGGGTTTTATATTATATTGGGGTTGCGCTCCGCGGCAAAACAGAATTTAGAATCTTCCCCGGCAGAGAGGTCGTTTTTACGCAGCGCCTATAGCTGGGCGGGGAATTTGTGGCAAATAATCGGGCGGCGGACAGGTGGCCGTGTCAGGTTTTGCAGCGTGGCGCAAAAACAGGCACGCTGGCGGGCCCAGGCCAGCAGTGTTTTCCGCGTGCTTTTGTGCCTAAAACGTTGAAGAACGCGGAGTTTGTGTTGGTCATACACGACGACCAGCGCAATGTGCGCAGCACCTATGGCTGGCACAGGCACGCTGCCGGGCCCAGGCCACCAGTGTTTTCCGCATGCTTTTGTGGCTAAAACGTTGAAGAAGGCGGAGTTTGTGTTGGTCAGACACGACGCCCAGCGCCCTCCATTGCGCCTGCGCACATGTTGAAAATGGCCGTATGTCACAGTGTGGAAAAATGCTTTAAAAAATTTCTGTATGCAGACGGTGATGCGGATCATCCCCAAAATTTAATCAGTTCTTCCTTGTACCATTTCCAACAACGCCTGAAAGTTTCATTGAAATCCGTCCAAAAGTTTTTGAGTTATCTTGCTAACCAACAGACAAACAGACAGACAGACAGACAAACACACAGACAAACACACAGACAAACCCCGGCAAAAACATTACCTCCTCCTGGCCTTTCGGCCTGGCGGAGGTAATAAATTCTCAACAACTTCTCTCATTTTCACATATTTATTAAATGAAATGATTAACAGACATTGCAGTAATTTCATTAATCATAAAATCAATCTTGTAAATGATAGATTAACAATGTCAGTATTTTCGGAACCAGGGTTAAACTGAGAAACCAATTTCTATCAGTCTGAGGTAACAGATTATGGAAACAACACAAATTTATGGAGAAAGTTTACTAATTATATGAAAAGTCCTGGATTAATCTTAAGAAAATAAAAACGGAATTTTAACGAAAAGAAGAGTTATGTTAAGGGCTTCTTAATTTGCATCTGATTAGATACACAAATTATTACCGAACCTCAGACGTTTAATTCAGCAGATGAATTTAAGTTTGCAGCTCACGTGATTCCTCGCTTGGAGTTTCCCCGTTGATCTGCTTCAATGTTCTGTCGTCGTCCTCGTGAAGTTTTGATGTGTTGTTCATGGGCAAAACCCAGAATATTTGTCCCACAAATATTCTCTTGACGATGAATGAGATTTATGAGATCGGATGTTTGATCTCAACGGTTGAAATTCAGCAGAAGTGCGCTGATTCCTCAGCTGCACGTGATGTGGAGAGCTGCGTCTTCCCAGAGGCCTTCGATAATAATTAATTAAAGATATCTAATCTGATCTCAAATTAAAGAGTTTCGGACTTTAGATAAAAATAATAGCTTCTGGTGTGTGCTTGGTCAAGAAAAATATTATAAAAATAAAGTCAAGATTAAAGTTTACATTAAAATTAAACAAACGGTGATTTTACAGAAAGTTTAACAAAGAAAAAGAAATAAATAAAAATTGGAGTTTAACTCCGATAAAGAATTGAGCTCAAAGAAAAAGGAAAAACATTAAAATACAAAGTTACATAAACAAATTACGAGTTATCTGCTCTGTGCTCGGAAAAGCAACACGTGGTAGAAGTCTGTTCAGACGGTCCTTTGTTCTTTCTTGCTGTGTGTAGACAATGGACAATAGAGAGACGAACGAGAGAAGAAAAGAGCCGAAGAGATGAATCAGAGATCAGTGAGAGTGAAGAGAAGGGGTGAAGCAGGGGTCTCCCTCCTTTTTATAAGTTCTGTTGAGCTTTTGTGGGCTTCCGGGTTGACCGGAATCTCAGCCAATGAGCGTCCTTTGTGGGCGGGCTCGATGAACTTTTAGTCCCATAACAAAGTCTACAAGGGACCAATGGGACGAAGAAGCTGGGGTTACGTGAAAACTTGTGAAATGTGATATCAGTCCACAGGAATACACACAATTTTAAATACGTTGGAATATACTGTTACACACTTATGTATAACTAAACTAACCTTAATGTATCTTATAAGCAGTGCTTCTAAATCAACATGCAGGAATAAACATTCATTTAAACATTTTTAACATGCGTATATATATAAAATCAGATTAATGCATTTCACACATATTGATTTTCCACATTAAAGACATCAGAGTCCATTGCTTTTCATAGTCTTGAAAAGAAGAGGAGGTTTAGAATTGAGTTTGTAATAATGTACTTTAAAGTTCACTGGTTAAATCCAGCATGTCCCTGAGTTTAAGGAAATTAACTGAGTTGTGGATCTGTGTGGCCAGGTCTCCATGTCTCCATGTTTATGGGGGCAATAAAGGGTCAAAACAGGAAATGCATTAGTTGAATTCTTTCAACTGGTTTTAACAAAGGAATGGGATTTCAGCTGTGGTCTGGAGGAAGAAAATCCATTCTTTACTGTCTTACTCCTGGGTGAAACAAAATGTCTTTAAGCAGAAGAATAATTATCGCTGAGCCAAAGTGAGATGATGCTACAGTCCCCCCTCTGGTATCAATGGTGACGTTGATTCAGCGTTGATAGCAATCATAGGCATCAAATCCCAATTTGGCGAGGCTTGATCCAAATGCTGAACTAAAGTTCTGATGTCGATAAGTCTTAAGCTTGTAAACAGTATCTATTCCAAAGTATAGGTCCTTAAATTTGGTTTTCTGAAAAACTTCTAGAAATTTCAAAAATAATTTGAGCATGACCAAATATAAACATTGTATAATTGTCTAGGATATACTAAGGTTCTGTATATGCCTGTAAAGACTTAAAAATTCTGGGTACAAAAAGGGTGAACTATAAGTATGTGGGTTTTGACATACTTGATATAAATGTTTTGGGTTTGCGGAAAAATATCTATTCAAAATTTCAAAAACAGTTTAAATGTGCATAAAATCTAAATAAAGTATAAAGGATTATTTGTATATACACATGCATGTATCCAAAAATCTTAGTCAAAAGCAAAAATAAAATTCTTTCATACTTGAGGTAGATTCAGACTAATCAATATTGAGGTGACTCAAGGAGGTTCAAATTGAATTTGTTTAGTTAGACTAAACCATGGTTCCACAGATGTCCAAATCAGAGGGTGTTTGAGGCTTTTGTTCAGAAAAACTGAGTGGGCATAGGATGTCGTTATCATTCTTTGGATGGCAATGAGAAGTAAATGTGGATTTTTTCTTTGTAATCATAATATTGATCATATATGACCACTATTCTGAAATCAATGATTTTTTTTGCTCCTTCCTATTGTATTATTTCCTATGCTACCTGTACCCTTCTGTTGGCAGGCGCGTTTCAGATGCAGCCGTGTCACCGGAATGCAGGTTCATTTTCTGTGTCAAGTCAAATCCCTCGTATGTTATCAGTGATCTGTTATCAGTGACCTGTTATCAGTATCTGTTAATGTACTTGGCAATAAATCTTTTCTGAGTTCTGAGTTCTGAGTTCTGGATTTACTGCAAAAAGGATATGATGAGAGAGCATATTCATTGTTAAAGCGTTAACTGAAAAGCTAATGTTTCCAGCTACTTCTGAGAGTAACATAGACATTGTCTGTGTGTGAGTATAGTCAACCTTTAACACAAAGAGCAAAGAGTTCAAGACCTTGTTGAGTTTGACTGAAGCTTCGAAGCAAGCATTCAAAACCAACACAGTGTCTTGTAAGATTTTGGTAACAGTTTGTGGTTCAACAACCTGGCGTTTCGGTTTAGCGATGTTGACCGAGTTAACAGTGGGCATGCTAAGGCTAACAAGAGGCTCTAATGATGAGGCTGTTATTAAGAATCCACCCAAGGATCTTTGACCTTTCGTTTTGGCTTGGCCCAATTCTGACTGGGTAACAGTGGGTGTGATTGCTTGGCAGATGGCTAAACTGATAAACAGGAGGGCCATCATCTTGGCAAACATAAAAGTGAGTGGTTTTGGATCTTAATCTTCTTGTTGATCTTCCTTTAGATACCTGGTTGGCAAATGAAAATTCCTCTTAGAGGTGGAATGATTTCTTTTAGATGGATGTACTTTATTGATCCCAAAACTGGGAAATTACAGAATAGAGATTAAGAGATTGAACTCTAAACCTTGTGCTTGTTTTTCACCTTTGATGGGAGTTTTAAGATTATTAGCTCAAGCTAATGGTGTTGAATGTCTTGTGTATACTATTTGGTAAATGTAAGTTGATTGAAGTTTATTAGATTTTACAGAGGTCTTTGAAATTAGTTTAAGGGCTAATTTGGTTTTAATATACCCTTTCCTTTCTGGAGGTTTGGATGCAGTTAGCTGATTGTTCGGAGAGATTTGACTGAGTGTACCTGAGGCTAGTAGTTAGCTACAGTTATTTCTCAGACGTAGGTTTGATTTTAATCTTATTTATGGATTTACTTTGACAGTGTTATACCCGACAAGTCCCATGGGGTTTTGGTAAAGGTTACTCTGATTTTGGTGAGCCCATTTGAAAATGGGGTCCTGGATTTGGCACTTGAGTGGCCAAAGTTTCTTGGTGACAATGTGTGGATTCCTCCACTCAGGCAGGAGTTTAGGAGTGATTTTCTCTTCCTGTAAATTTATTTCAGGTGTCTGCGGTACAAATGTGGGGTGGAAGATCTTGTCCCCCCCTTCGCAGTTTGTCACGCGAGAGTTTTTGATCGTTGTATGCTTTGTGTCGTTTGGCGAATCGGTCCGAATGTTTTTGAAATACAGCCTTGGGAGCTTTGTATGTCATTTTGACGCAGTGTTCTGCAGCTGGAATGTTATAGGCATTGGCAGTCATCACCCCCCTCTGATTTCGAGGAACTCTGAGCGGTGGCGATGGTGGTTTGTCGGAAGCATGAACAGGAGTGCCCTTGTATAGCTGCAGAGAAGATTGTGTCGCATGAAGTGGTTTCAGGTTTGGTATGTCATAGGGTTTAGATGCGGGCAGCGCATGTACCGTTTTATCCGACTGGTGTTTGACGGTGTCATGGATCATTTGGTTGCAAGGTTGAGTGACTATGCGCCTTGCGTTTGCAAAAGTTGGGTTCATTGTCGCAAAAAGTTGAGGTTTCAGAGGGTCTAGAAAGCCGGTTGGTGCGGCTCTTGTGACCATGCAGGCCTCATGGGTGGGTGGGTGGGTTTCAAAATATGACACCACCATTGAATCATGGGTATCAAAGGTTTCAAGGGGGCCGTTTGGGGTTTTCTGCTCGGCCATTGAGTTTTCAAGGTCATTTGAGTGTTTGGCTTGACCTTGTATGTGAAGGTGACTTTTGACTTCTTTAGGATAGTACTCACCTTGGTCTTGGCGGTCGCTTTCACTCATTTACAGTTGTTCCAACAGTGCTAGTTGTGTGAGACTTGGGGTGTCCAAAGTGTTTAGAACAAAGCACTGTGATTCAGTTGTCCTTGTTGGGTCAAATGGGTGAGGGTGTTGCGTTTGAGCCCATAGTTGTCACGACTCGCCGCTCATCAGCGGCTTCAGCTGCGCGCGCACACCTGCGCCTCGTCAGCAGCAGGCTATTTAGCCCACTCAGCCCTCTGCTGCAGTCTGGAGCCGTCTGTTCTCGTCAGCGCTTCCAAGGCTCGTGATTCTACCTCAGATCACCAGCAAGATTCTTCTACACGTAAGAACTCCTTACCTTGTCTTCCAAGTTTTCACCCCTGTGCACAGGTGGACCTTCCCAGCGGCGGATTCCCCCCGTCATCACCGTATTATCTCCATCCTCCGCGCAGGCCCTGCAGGACGCTGTCTCTCGGGCTCATCACCTGCCGACGCCAGCCACCTGTCCCTGCAAGTAAGCAGCACTATCACTGATTATCCCTGTCTTGGTGTGGTGCCCGTTACACTTGTCCTCTGCTCTTTTCTCCATAGGGTTGTCCGGCTGAACGGCATGCTGCTCTGCTGCCTGCACATCGGCGTTCACCCCAGCACATATCCATACCGCATACATCCATTCATACACACCTGCTTGTTGAATAAAGCTGTTAAATCTATCCTGAGCCTGCGTGCGTGTTTCCTGGGCCAGACATTATGTCAGTACGGCTCCAGCAAAGCGGCCCAGCAGACAGCGGGCTCGCACGCCATCTTTCCACCCTCGAGGCTCGGGTGGATTTAATAGCTCATCAACAGCAGGTGATTCTCAACCAGTTGGTAAACATCACTCACCGGTTAGACCGCTTGGACCCCCAGCAGGCGTTCCCCTCGGCTCGCCAGGGCGGGCCAGCTCCTGCTGCTCCGATGCCCCGTCAGTCTTCCTCGGGAACGCCAACCCGGCTCACACCAATTCCAACTCCCGCCTGCTTCAGCGGAAAGCTTGAAGGGGCACAGGGGCTTATTATGCAGTGTGAGTCAGTGTTTCTGCGCGTTCCCGGGGACTTTCCCTCAGACCATAGCTGAATTGGCTACATTAGAAATCTCTTGGAGGGGCGAGCGCTAACCTGGGCTTACGCCGTAATGGCGAAGCCCAGTTACGCAAACCTCTCCTATAGCCAGTTCGTGCAGAGCTTTCTAGAGGTCTTTGATCACTCTCGGTGGGATAGCGTTCTAACTGACCGGCTCCTTGGTCTCCAACAGGGAAGCCGGTCAGCAGCGGACTATGCTATCGACTTCCGGGTTGCAGCGGAGGAGGTGGGCTGGGGCGAAGCCGCCCTCTGTGGCATCTTTCTCCGCAGCCTCAGCTCGGGTCTGAGGGATGAATTGGCTGGTCGGGATCTTCCGGAGACATTGGCGGAGCTAATCTCTACCGCCATTAGTTTGGACAATAGGCTGCGTGAACGGTCCACCGAGCAGAGGTTTAGCAGCCGCTCGCGTGGAGGTCCCGTCCGCACGCCTCAAGACTGCCCCCTGGTGCCACCTCCACCGGAGGCCTCCGAGGAGTCGGAGGCGATGGTAGTGGGCCGGTCAAAGCTCCCTCTAGCGGAGAAACAACTCCCCCGGAAGTTGGGTCTCTGCATGTATTGCGGAGGAGGCCAACATTCCGTGGAGCATTGCCCGGAGAAGCCAAACGGGGAGGTCCGCGAGTCACTGTAGGGGGCCTCGCGGACTCTAACCGGTCAAATCCCCTCACTAGTTTGTCTTTGCCCATTCATTTTTGTCACAACGCCACGGGGCATCTCACACACGCACTGGTGGATTCAGGAGCAGAGCAGAGCTTCATTTCAAGGAGCCTGGCAACCCAATTGGGCATTCCCTGTCACCCTCTGCCCGCTCCTCTGAGCCTGATCACCCTCTCCCGTGCCCCCCTTGGCCAAGTGACTCATCGCACGCAACCTGTCCCAGTTATTATCTCGGGCAGCCACCGAGAGGAACTCACCCTCTACGTCTTGTCCTCCTCTGTGACGCCTGTTATCCTTGGGGTACCCCTGGTTGAGCCTGCACAACCCGGTCCTGGATTGGCGGACTGGAAAGATCGCCGCCTGGAGTTCATTCTGTATGGGCACCTGCTTACAATCCGCAGCCTGCGCCCCGTCTTCTCCTCCCCCGGTCAAGGACGCCGTGCCTCCGGATCTCACCTTGGTGCCCTCGGAATTCCACGATCTGGGCCTGGTCTTCAGCAAATCCAGGGCGATGTCTCTTCCTCCTCATCAGCCCTATGACTGTGCCATCAACCTCCGTCCAGGGACTCCCCTGCTGTCAGGTTGTCTCTATAGCCTGTCAGCGCTGGAGCGGGAGGCGATGGACAGCTATATTAAGGAGTCTCTCAGCGCAGGTATCATCCGCCCCTCCTCGTCTCCGCTCGGAGCCGGATTCTTCTTCGTGTCAAAGAAGGATGGGTCCCTCCGCCCGTGTATCGACTTCCGGGCATTGAATGACATCACAGAGAAGGACCGGTACACGCTGCCGCTGATGGACACTGCCTTCCACTCCCTGCAGGGGGGCAACCTGGTTCACTAAATTGGACCTTCGCAGTGCCTGCCATCTCGTCCGGATCAGGGAGAGGGATGAGTGGAAGACAGCATTCAGAACGCCGAGCGGGCACTTTGAATATCTGGTAATGCCTTTTGGTCTGACCAACGCCCCAGCCGTTTTTCAGCGCCTAATTAATGACGTCCTGCGTGATTTCCTGGGACTCTTTGTGTTCGTGTATCTAGATGATATCCTCATCTTCTCCAGGTCACGTGAAGAACACCAGGGTGCATGTGAGGCGGGTCCTACAACGGCCGCTGGAAACAGGTTGTATGTAAAGGCAGAAAAATGTGAGTTTTACCGCCAAGACCACCTCCTTTTTAGGCTTTGTGATCTCACATAACCAGGTCCTGCCCGCTAAAGTTAAAGCGTAGTGGGAATGGCCCACGCCAACCTCCAGGAAGCAGGTCCAGCAATTCCTTGGGTTCGCTAATTTCTACCGCCGTTTTGTGCCCAACTTTGGTGCCATCGCTGCCCCGCTGACCCGTCTCAGGTCACCTAAGAACACCTTCCGCTGGACTGAAGAGGTCGCTGCGGCGTTTCAGGCGCTGAAGACGGAGTTCTCCTCCTCCCTGGTCCTGACCCAGGTCGACCCCGCGCTGCAGTGTCTGGTTGAGGTCGACGCGTCTGATACGGGGGTAGGGGCGGTGCTGTCCCAGCGATCACCTACTGATGGGACCAAGCGACCCTGCGCCTTCTTCTCACGGCGCCTGTCTCTGGCCGAGCCTAATTATGACGTCGGGGACAGGGAGCTTCTTGCCATCAAGCTCGCCCTGCAGGAGTGGCGCCACTGGCTGGAGGGGGCAGCATTACCATTCGTGGTGCTGACGGACCATGAGAACTTGGAGTATCTTCGATCTGCTAGACGTCTGAATGCCTGCCAGGCGCGCTGGTCTCTGTTCTTTGCCCGGTTCCGCTTCACCATAACCTATCGCCCCGGCTCTAAGAACGTCCTACCCAATGCCCTCTCCAGGCAGTTTGCCCCAGAGACATTGGAGGAGCCGGGCCACCCCATCCTGCCCAGTTCATGCGTGGTGGGAGCTATTTCTTGGTCCAGCCGGGACAAGATCCGGAGGGCCCAGGAGACCAAACCGGACCCTGGCGACGGACCGGAGGGAAGGATGTTCATTCCATCTCCTGTCCGGGGGGAGGTCATTCATTGGGTCCACACCTCCAAGCTTGCTTGTCACCTGGGAGTGTCTCGGCTAGTGGATCTCCTCCAACGCTCCTTCTGGTGGCCAGGTCTGCAGAAGGATGCTGCCAACTACGTCCGGGATCGCCCTGTGTGCGCCACTGCTAAGTCAGGTAATTCTCCTCCCGCCGGTTTGCTCCAGCCTCTGCCGACCCCTGGCAGACCCTGGTCCCATATTGCCCTCGACTTTGTCACTGGTCTTCCCACTTCCAGCTCCTACAACGCCGTGCTGACCATCGTGGACCGATTCTCCAAGGCCGCCCACTTCGTGCCACTTTGAGGTCTTCCAACTGCGGATCTCCTGGTTCAGCACGTGGTCAGGCTACACGGGATACCAGTGGATGTCGTCTCGGATCGGGGTCCCCAGTTTGTCTCTGAGGTCTGGAGGTGTTTTTGCAATGCCCTGGGGGCCACAGTTAGCCTCTCTTCCGGCCACCACCCACAATCCAACGGGCAGTGTGAGAGGGCCAACCAGGAGCTGGAGGCTGCCCTACGCTGCGTCACTTCGTCTAACCCGTCCTCCTGGAGCTCACACCTGGCTTGGGTTGAATATGCCCACAACACCGCCCGGTCTTCTGCTACAGGGATGTCTCCCTTCAAGGCATCCCTGGGCTACGATCCACCCTTGTTTCCAGACCAGGAGGCAGAGCTGGCTGTTCCTTCCGTCCAGGCGCACCTGAGACATCGGGCTCTGTGGTCCAGGACACGGGACGCGTTTTTACGCACGGCTGCGCGTAATAGCACCACTGCTAACCGTCGCAGGAGACCGGCCCCTGCCTACCAGGTGGGTCAACAGGTCTGGTTGGCCACTCAGGATTTCCATCTTAAGGGGGAGAAGAGGAAGTTGGCCCCACGCTTTGTTGGTCCCCACACCATTTCTAGGATTATCAACCCGGTGGCTGTGCGTCTGGCCCTCCCCCCCTCCCTTTGCATTTGTCCTACTTTCCATGTTTCCAGGATCAAGCCCTATGTCTCCGACCCCCTCTGCCCCCCGCCCGCAGCGCCACCCGCACCTATGATGATCGACGGCCACCCGGCCTGGAGAGTCACCTCCTTCCTGGACTCCCGGCGCCGAGGGCGTGGGTTGCAGTACTTGGTGGACTGGGAGGGTTTTGGTCCGGAGTTTAGATCCTGGGTGCCCTCCTCTTGGGTGTTAGACAAGAGCCTCATCAGGGAGTTCCATCAGGCACATCCGGACAAACCAGCGCCAGGAGGTGCTGCTAGGGGGTGGGGGGATACTGTCACGACTTGCCGCTCATCAGCGGCTTCAGCTGCGCGCACACCTGCGCCTCGTCAGCAGCGGGCTATTTAGCCCACTCAGCCCTCTGCTGCGGTCTGGAGCCGTCTGTTCTCGTCAGCGCTTCCAAGGCTTGTGATTCTACCTCAGATCACCAGCAAGATTCTTCTACACGTAAGAACTCCTTACCTTGTCTTCCAAGTTTTCACCCCTGTGCACAGGTGGATCTTCCCGGCGGCGGATTCCCCCCATCATCGCCGTATTATCTCCATCCTCCGCGCAGGCCCTGCAGGACGCTGTCTCCCGGGCTCATCACCTGCCGACGCCAGCCACCTGTCCCTGCAAGTAAGCAACACTATCACTGATTATCCCTGTCTCGATGTGGTGCCTGTTACACTTGTCCTCTGCTCTTTTCTCCATAGGGTTGTCCGGCTGAACGGCGCGCTGCTCTGCTGCCTGCGCATCGGCGTTCACCCCAGCACATATCCATACCGCATACATCCATTCATACACACCTGCTTGTTGAATAAAGCTGTTAAATCTATCCTGAGCCTGCCTGCCTGTTTCCTGGGCCAGACATTATGTCAATAGTTTGAGGTTCTTGAAATCAATCAGTGGCTCAAAACGGTTCAGTAGGTCTTTGCCAACAAGCAATGGAATGGCGTCAAGTTTGGACACATAGACCGGATGTGTCAAGGTCATGGGTCCAATGGACATGTTTAGTAGTGATACGCCCAACAGGGTTGTTTAAGTGAGTGCCTATGGTCGCACAGCTAATGAACAGGGTTCCAGTTTCAAATATTTGTTAGCGCGGTTAGCGACTACATGTAGTCTGTCAAAAAGGGTGTGTGACATGAGAGTGATGTCAGCAGCGGTGTCTAAAACAGCGTCCTGACACACCATGTCTTCAAAGGTCAGTGGAAGGTAGAATTTCCGTGCCACCCCCCTCTCGTTTAAATCGCATAGGAATTGTGGAACCGGTGGTTCGACACAGAGTTGCGACATGTTAGAGGAGTGGTCTGTGACCTGTGGTTGGGTTGCCATAACAGCACTGGACTGTGTTGAGTCCTTTGGTCCTTCCTCATTTGCATGAGGGATTTTCTTCTTGCGTTTCCTTCGTTTGGAATGTTTGTTTTGAGTTGGCACAGCTGATATAGCTAGAATGTTAGCAGTTTTATTCTCTTTGTAGCTTTGAATCTCTGCTAGGAGGTGTTTGACAATTTCAATATCTTCTCTACTGAATCTAGGAGTTTCTTCTTCCTTCCAAGGTTTGGGATAGGTCTCTGCTTCTGAGCTTCTGTGATGGGATGGAGACCATTTGTCGCGGTTACGCGTGTCTTCGTTTCGGTATCTGTCATCATGGCAGTCCGTATCGCGTTCTCGTGACCTATCCCATGGATATGGTCTACGACGGTAGTCGGGTTTTCGCAGGGTTGGTCCAAAGTGATATCCAGAGGACCTAGTGTGGTTTTGACCTTGATGAGGTCGGCTGGGAAAATGCTTCGGCTGTTTATGTACTCGCAGTGTAGGAGGTGGAGAAGAGCGAGGAGCTCCTTCCAACTCCAAGGTGTTGGATGCACCGCTAATAGCTAGCACTGTGGCAGGCTCAGCGTGCTTGTTGCGACTTTGTTGATGTTTTTAGAACGCGTAATGTGCAAACTCTCTCAGCTGACTTATTGAGTTTGACCTTGGGTTAGCTGTAACTCCCAGGTAATGACTCACAGTGGGATGGAGGTTTTGTATGAAGAGGGTCTTGAAATTGTGGTCTTCTTCCATCCCTGGTGTATTTTGAGATCCAAAATATGCAAGTAGGAGTCTCTGGTAGTAGGCTTGTGTTGGCTCTGAGCGTCCTTGCTTCACGGCTAGGGCTGCGGTTAGCCCTGCTTGTAGGCAGTTGTCGGAGAGCTCCTTTTCGATGGCTTCGCGGAGCAGCATGTAGTCTGCTTTGATGTTTGTCAGCTGTCTGTCTATGAATTTTGATACTGACCTGTTAGATATTAGCTTGATCAGATAGATGCGATCGTCAGTTGTAGCATCAGGATACTTACGCAGGTAGTAATCAATGTCCTGTAAATAGACTTTGGCATCAGGTGAACCCATAGGTCCTGGATCAAATTTGGTGATGTTTCGCGCGATCTTGTCAAGGTCGCAGTCTGAAGGGGCACACGCACGCAGTCCACGTGGTCGTCCGTATTCGAAATGGGAATCAGGCGAGGCAGCGCGGTGGATGTCCCGGTGTTCATGTCTTTCCCGTAGGAGCAGTTGACATTCCTTGTAGTCCTTCTTCACATTTTCAAGTTGACCTTCAACTCTTCTGAGTTCCTTCTTTGTGTCTTGAAGGGCATCTTCAAGTTCACTGTTGTCTTGATGAAGCGCGTCATTGTCATGCATCAACTGTTCATTTTCTTTCTCTGCAGGGTCCAAATCTTGTAACGCTTCATCCAGTTGGTTTTGAGTTTTGTCATTCTTCTCTTGAGATTGTTCCAGATTTTCTTTCAGTGTTTCATTCTTTTCTTGGAGAGATAGGATCGTTGTTTGTTGATTTGCTAGCTCGTTCTCGGCTACCTTTAATCTTGCGACTAATGTTAGCGCAAACTTACCTAACACACTGGTGAGATCCTTGCCTTCTGGTGGTTTTTCAGTGTGTTCATTCAAAAGTTCTTCAGTGAGTTGCTCCAATTCTTCGGGCTGTGTTTCCTTGACCCGTGTTGTGAAGCTAGAAATTAAATTAGAAGTCCATGCTTCCAATGTTGTTTGAAGGTCATCCAGTTTGGTAAGTTGGTCAGTTGTCTGTTGACTCGTCATGTTTGACTGTTGTTGTTATTTAGCTTTTAAAAAAAATTCAACTTGTTGATTATTCTTAAATTTGTTCAACAAGGTTTAACCTTGAGTGTTTTATTTTACAACCGTGATAGTTGAAAGTTCCTTTAGAATTTGTTTCAACTTGTAGGCTTGCAGGATGGGAAATAGAATTTTGAAATTATTTAGAAATGTAGAGATGTGGAGAGCGTGAAAAGATGAGACTGAGTTTATTTCTCAGTTCAGGTTTATTAACATTCACGTGTCTCCAACATCCTCTCCAACATCTGCTGCATCCCGATCCAAACGGAAATTATGGAATTGGTGAGCTGGGCTTTAAATGCAATTGACACCACTTTTTCAAAGAGAAAATCAGGCCCGGGGGAGCTCAAATGTCCTGCAGGTACTTCGGCTGCGGGTTGTGATCTTTTGATTGAAGATGTGGAGGACATCTATCTGTTTGGCTTCATGATCACAGGATTTCTGCTGTTTGGCTTTGGAGTTTTCCTGGTGTATCGGAAATTAAAGAAGTTGGAAAGAGCTTGTCAAAATGCGGACCCGGCGAAGCTCCTTCAACAATTTGACCAGCTGGGGAGGGCACTGATAGCGGCTAATGGCGAACTGAATCGGAAGGTGGGAACCATCTCGGAGTCGCTGGGTGCTCTCCAGAGAATGATTTTAATGCCTGGCAATGTAAATGTAAATTGTGAAGCACAGAATCGCATTAGATGTGAAAATTCTATGCTCTAAGTGAACTGTGCTTATCTGGCCTTGATTCGGCGCCCTTGGGAGAACTCATTCCTCCAGGAGAGAAGATAAGGCAGAAGGGAGTTTTGGCTTTCTCTAACCCAAACATTCTGATGTGCAACAATCTGAACTCTCTATGGAAAGCGTCATCATGTGACTAGCATGGAATTTTACCATCGGACATGAACTGAAGAGAGATGAACTCTTGAGGACATGTTATCTATGTTTTAGGGTACCATGGACATAACATCTAGTCACTGATTAAGAGAGGAATTTTGTTGTTCACCAGTAACTGATACTTCACACTGCATCACACTGCATCCATGAATATCACATAACTGACATACACACACTGGTCTCTCTCGCTCTGCTAATGTGTGGAATGTAACTTGTCTGCTAAGTGTGCAATTAGAGGGTTTTTTTTCTATGTGATCATAATCTTGCTCACTTGAGCACTATTTTGATAACTATGCTTTTTTCTCTCTGCCCAATGTGTCTCCCCCTTTTCCCTCCCCCTCTTTACCCCCACTGTATGAGGCGCCTGTCGGCTGCCGCGTCATTAGGGAGTGCTTAACATGAGCGCACCTAATGTCAAGTCAAATTCCTCGTATGTGTTAAAACATGCTTGGCAATAAAGTTCATTCTGATTCTGATTCTGATTCTGATTCTGATTCAAACAGAAAAGAGACCCATCCTCCCACATCTTCCCTTTTTATACCTGGGACATCAAAGTACAGAGTCACATTGTCCTTAAATCCCAAGACACAATACATCGACCCCCAGGTCTTCTCCTCTCCATCTAAAACCCTGGTGGTCAGGAAGTCTCTCAAGGCTATCTCTAAAGACACATTTCACACCCTCCTGTTATCCCCAGGAGACCCAGACATATTCTTCATTCTAAGACGTGAGGTAACAGTAATATACATATGCAGCCTAAGCAACTCAAATATGTGTGTCACATGACCCCCCCCCCCCCAAACGTCGAAGATGAAACAATACAACACAGTCTGCACATCATGATAAAATCACAAACATCAGTCCACGTGCTGTTTGGGCTTCAACCGTCTTCCGAACTTGCCGTAAGCGGGCTTTACCACTCCCGCGGCGCCATCATGCTGTGAATCTGCTATCTGAGGATGAGAACTGTTAGTCAATCTCTGTGGGGGCTCTGGGGCATGCTCCCTGGGAGGTCTGCCTCGTCGAGGAGCCCTCGCCACTTGCACAGCTTCGTCAGTCATCACAAAAGCAGGTTTGAGTCTGTCTAAGCCAATTGTTTCCCTCCTGCCCCCTAAATCTAGTAAAAAATGCTTATCACCTGTTTCCAGCAATGGGCCATCATACGGTGGTTGCAGGGTTGGGCGCTGAGCATCGTGTCTGACAAAAACAAACTCTGCATTTTTTAAAGACTTAGGTACAAAAACGCGCGGAAAAGTGTGATGAACGGGGCCAGGAAGCGTGCTCGCTCCCGTGTCGCTCAGTAACCGCTGAGCAGGGGGGCACTCTGGCGCAGGATTGTCTGGGAGAAACTCCCCCGGCAGCCGGAGTGGCTGCACAAACACCAACTCAGCTGGGGAGGCTTTTAAGTCCTCTTTAGGTGCAGAACGCAACCCCAATAAAACCCATGGTAGTCTGTTTACCCAATTTGCATCCGTAAGCGACGCTCTGAGGGCTGCTTTCAATGACCTATGGAAACGTTCGCATAAACCATTAGCCTGGGGGTGGTACGCGGTAGTGCGGTGGATCGTTACCCCCAGGCTGCGGGCCATCGCTGACCAAAGCTCGGAAACAAATTGAGGCCCACTGTCGGACGTAATATCCGACAGAACTCCAAAACGCGCTACCCAAGCCGTTAAAAACGCGCGCGCCACCTCCTCGGCTGTGGTTGATGCCAGTGGGACCACTTCAGGCCAACGCGTGGTGCGGTCCACCATTGTCAAAAGATGTGTGCACCCCTGTGACATCGGGAGGGGGCCGACGAGGTCGACATGCACATGATCGAACCTCTTGGCTGGGATGTGAAACGACTCTAAGGGGGCTTTAGTGTGTTTGTGTATTTTGGCACGCTGGCAAGCCATGCAGGCTCTTGCCCACTCCTTAACGTGCTTGCGCAGGCTCACACAAACACACAAACTTCTCTCCTACCATTTTGACCGACGCGCGCACCCCCGGGTGCGCCAGAGAGTGAATCAAGTCAAAAACACGGCAGCGCCACGTGGGCAGCGCCACGTGGTCAGCACCACCGGACGCGGTCGACCGGAAGAGATATCGCAGATTAGGGGGGGGCATATCATCTTGAAGCCTCCTGCTCTCCAGCCTTAACCCTGTTAGTCCAGACTGGAGCGCGCACATGTCCGCATCGCTAACCTGATCCACGGCCATGGCTGCATAATCTATCCCCACGTGGACTGGGGCCGCGCGTACTTCCACGCCACTGTTTTGCTCCGCGGCCATGGCAGTATAATCTACCCCTGCGCGGACTGGAGCAGTTACGGCGTGCGAGAGACAGTCTGCCACTACATTAAGTTTACCCGCTACGTGTTGAATATCGGAAGTAAACTCTGAAATTGCAGCCAGCTGCCTCTGCTGCCGGCCCGACCACGGCTCCGAAACCTTAGCCATCGCGAAAGTCAGCGGCTTGTGGTCGACGAACGCGGTGAAATGACGACCTTCCAGCCAGAACTGGAAATGGCGAATGGCTAAGTGGAGCGCTAACAACTCCCTGTCGAACGCGCTGTATTTTCGCTCGGGATCACGCAAAGACCTGCTGAAAAAGGCGAGCGGCTGCCAAGCCCCGGCAACATACTGCTCTACTACCGCCCCTATGGCCACGTCTGACGCGTCGGTAGTGAGCGCTATGCGGGCCATTGGGTCTGGATGTGCCAACAACACAGTGTCTGCCAGGGCTTTTTTGACCTCCGGGAATGCGCGCTCCCGCTCCGGGGACCATTCGATTGCATTTGTGGTTTTTTGTTTTTTTTAGCGCGGCATACAATGGTTGCATGAGCTGCGCTGCGCGGGGGAGGAAACGGTTATAAAAATTCACCATTCCCAAAAACTCCTGTAATGCTTTGACCCTTTGTGGTTGGGGAAAATTAGTTACTGCGCGCAACTTTGTCCGGCAGCGGGACTGCTCTGTCTGGAGAGACGCGGTACCCCAAAAAATCAATCTGGGTCACCCCGAACCGACACTTTGCTGGGTTGATTATTAACCCGTGCTCTCCCAACCTCCGGAAAACTGCCGTGAGGTGTTTTTCGTGTTCCTCTTCGGACGCGCTGGCTACCAAGATGTCGTCCAGGTAGACGAACACAAAAGGGAGATCGCGCAACACCGCATCCATCATGCGCTGGAACGTCTGCGCGGCGCCTTTAAGCCCAAACGGCATGCGCAAAAACTCAAAAAGGCCAAACGGAGTTTTTACCGCTATTTTGGGAATGTCCTCAGCGCGTACTGGGACTTGATGGTAACCACGGACCAAGTCTATTTTAGAAAAAAATGCGTGCCCCCGACAGATGAACGGATAAATCCTGAATATGGGGGATTGGGTAGCGGTCGTGCGCTGTAGCGTTGTTCAACCTGCGGAAATCACCACAAGGTCACCACGAGCCATCAGATTTAGGGACCATGTGGAGCGGGGAAGCCCATGGGCTATTCGAACGCCAGATGATGCCCAACCTTTCAAGGTTGGCGAACTCCTCGCGCACTATGGTCAGTTTAGCTGCATCCAAGCGCCGAGCTTTTGCAAAAACAGGGGGACCGGCGGTAGTAATAAAGTGCTCCACTCCGTGTTTAGCGACGGCTGCTGAAAATGTGGGAACCGTGAGTGCTGGAAACTGAGTGAGGAGAGTGTGGAACTTACCGCCTGCCGTAGCGACGTTGGCTTGTGCTGTGGGCGGGGTCACTCAAGCTGCACAGGGAATAGAGTAAAAAGATGCTTGTGCATTAACCAAGTGTCTATTGGGAAGATCAACCAACAGCCCATGTGAGCACAGAAAATTAGCACCTAACATGTTGAAACTCACCGCAGCTATAATAAAAGTCCACTCATATGTGCGGCCGTGCAGGGACAGAAGCAGAGTCCTTACACTGAAGGTCTTAATGCTCAAGCCGTTTGCCGCTGATGCTCCGTGACTCCCGGGGCCTGCCAGCCGGTCAGCATAGGTTGGCGTGATGAAACTCACTTGGGAGCCTGTGTCCACGAGGAATTGCCTCCCAGAACGCGCATCCGTCAGGTAGAGCAGCTTGTTCTGTTCACCGAGGGCCGCGGCTGCTACCGACTCCCGGCTCTGGCGTTTCCCGAGCTCTTGAACTGGCACGGTGGTATACACTTGCGTGCCCTCTCTGCGAAGCGGCGATGGTAAAAACAGAGGTTGTCTCCTCCGCGATGTTTGGTCCTCACCGCCGCCGTTGTCGGTGGGTCTGCCTCCGCCGCCTCTGGCCCCCCGCCATTCCCGGCCGTCACACCGAGGTCTGTCGCTGCTGCGGTGGCCGTGTGCCATCTGCTGGTGTTGAGAATCTGCTGCGCCTCCTGGGCCAGCGCGCGGAAGTCCCGCTGGGTCACGAACTGTGAGCCCGCCAGAGTCGCCCTCGTCTCCGACAGTAGGGTTCTCAGGAAGATGTGGGTGAAGAGGAAATCATCGTCGTCTGAGCCTCTCAGCCTCAGCATGTCTTCCATCAGGTCGACAGGCGTGCTTTCTCCCAAGTCGTTCAGGGCCAGGAGTCTCTCTGCTCTCTCCTGGGCTGAGGGAGTGAAACGTTGAATAAGCGCAGCCTTCAACCCGCCGCATTTGTCGCCAGCGGGTGGGCGCTGCACCAGGCTCTGCACATGTCAAGCTGTGCGTCTGTCGAGCTTGGCGATAACGTGGTAGAACTTTGTGTCAGCTGCCGTTATTCCCCCGAGAGCGAACTGAGCTTCGGCCAAGAGGAACCAGGAGTCCGGGTTGTCCTGCCAGAACTCTGGTAGTTTGACTGAGACTGCGTTTGCTCGGCTGGTCCCTAGCGAGTCCGGTTCGGGGGAATTGCTTCTGCTCATTATACGTCTTAAGGTCTACCAGTGTGGAAAGCGTGAAAAGATGAGACTGAGTTTATTTCTCAATTCAGGTTTATTAACATTCACGTGTCTCCAACATCCTCTCAAACAGAAAAGAGACCCATCCTCCCACATCTGCCCTTTTTATACCTGGGACATCAAAGTACAGAGTCACATTGTCCTTAAATCCCAAGACACAATACATCGACCCCCAGGTCTTCTCCTCTCCACCTAAAACCCTGGTGGTCAGGAAGTCTCTCAAGGCTATCTCTAAAGACACATTTCACACCCTCCTGTTATCCCCAGGAGACCCAGACATATTGTTCATTCTAAGACGTGAGGTAACAGTAATATACATATGCAGCCTAAGCAACTCAAATATGTGTGCCACAGAGATGCTTCAATTAATTTGTTCGTTGAAACTATGTTGTTAAATAAAGTTGAATTGAAATTGGATTGAATTTGTTTCACAAAACAAAGATTTATATTGTGTGGGTTGACTTCTTTACTTTGATTTTCAAAGTCTAGTATTGGAATTTGTCATCAATAACTAGCTTTGGAATTTTGCAAAATGTCACTTTGAAAGTGAGGATTTTATTTACAAAAGAAATACAAAAACAAAAGAGGCTAAATGTTTTAAAGATTTAAGATTACAAGTTTCCACTTTGTTTTAAAGTTAAGGCTTTCCTTTGGTTTTATTTGTTAAAGCCTATTTTCATTTGAAGCATTACCAATGTTTAAAATATTTACAAATTAGAAACAAGTGAATTGTTTGAATATTTGGTGTCCAAGGATTTCTTAGGAGTGAAGCCAATAGTGATCTGTCTTGATTGTCATCTATAAATTTCTTGTTTACAGAATAATCAATGTTTGCACCTTTTTGACTTTTCTTTTAAATCCTGGGAAAAATTTGAAAATTATGCAGGTTGGTTAAATGTTTTTCTTGTCCTGTAGAGAAAATATGAATCCAGAAATGACGCAATTGTAGAGAGTGTGAAATGAAGAGGCTGAATTTAAACATCCTCTCAAACAGAAAAGAGAAAGAACTTCCCACATCTCCCCTTTTTATACCCGGGGCATCAAAGTACAAAGTCACATTGTCATTCAACCCCCACTGCAAACCAAATCTACCTACGGGTACAAATAAGTAACAAAACAAAAAACAAAAAAAAACCCCAGAGACAATTGACCTCGCCAGCCCACGTGACAAACGCGTAATGCATTCTGGACGGGGTAGGAACAGCGATCGTAAACGGACTGCAATCACACAGCGCCTCGACATTTCTTGTGAATGAACGGGAAAAAAAAAATTAAAAAAAATCCCAAAATGGACCATGAAGGAAAATTTAAAGGGACCATACTCCGCCAAATTGAATGGGACTGCAAAGGCACGCTATTTGGCGAAGCTTGAAGGGGTTAATGGACTAGATCCGTATCAGCATATCACATGGAGTTCGGATGTAAACATTCTGCCAAACTTCGACCATGCCTTCATTTATAATTATATGACTAAGCATAACTCCCCACACACATGAAGTTTTTAGTAACTTTAGGTCTTTGAAGCAAGCAGAAGTGCAGTTCACAGACGGATGGGTGCATGACTTGTAGATGTACAAGGTAGACTTGAAGACAGTTGTGTTCACAAAGGTGTTTTTTTTTAATTTCTTGGCTTGATTACAAGTATTTATTTACTAAATAAAATAAGTGCATGCCATAAATTGTCCTGCACCTGTTGTGAAAAAGGCTGTGTGGAAATAAAATCCCATATAAGCACTGCAACAACAACATCCTGCAGGCCTGTGCAGACAATGATTTTTACCAGAAACTCTCTGATGGGAGACTAGAACTCAAGCAGTCACAAGTACTACAAGCAGGTACAAATGCAAATTTTTGTGACAAGCTCACATTTCTGTGACTTTGTTGTGTGGACCACAAAAAGTTGTGTTGTTGTACGCGTCACACCAGATTCTGACCTGTGGGAGCAAACACTTTTACCAGTGGCCCAGAACTTTTTTTATAAAGTTTTCCTACCTGAGCTTGTTGCCCGTCACTTTACTGACTCTGACCCCACAAGAGGAAAACTGCAGCTGATAAACCCACCCAGAAGCCCAAAAGACGACGTCTAACTGCATTACAGCCAGGTCCCACACACAATCCCAGAAGACAGGCACAGAACACAGCAGAAGTGTGGCGGACTTGCAGGCAGCCAGAAGAGCTGGATGACATGGTTGCCTGTGATAACCTAAACTGTGAAATTCAGTGGTTCCATTTAGGATGTGTGGGACTCTGAAGCACCAACCCCACAGCAGCCGTGGTTTTGCAATGTGCACATTAGAGTAGTGCTGTAACATGAGACAGTAATGCGCTATAACATGGTAGAACAATGATACATGTCGATCATGCATGTCAATTTATATTCTTGTATTGTGTCATGGTTATGGTTACAGTTTTGCATCTTTGAAATAAAGAGCTGGAGTTTGTAAGCCATTGTGTACTTTATTCCAAAAACTGTTACAAAGCAAGCAAGTGTATTTATATAGCACATTTCATACACAAGGGCAACTCAGTGTGATTTACATATATAAAAAGAGGAAAGAAAGCAAAATGTTTGAGCAATAAGAAAAATTGAAGTGCTGCTTTAACTGCTTCAATATTATTGACACAGTTAAAGACATGATGTCAAAATGGATAAACCACACCAAAAACATGTCAGTGCCTACATTCTAAAATTAAAAAGCAGTCAATAAAAACTGTGACCTTACTGCCAAACATTTCAACGTACTGATGTGGCATGCTAGCCTGCAAACAAGGTCTCTTTGGCCAGTACACCAAAAGGCTGAGGTGTGCATGGAGCACATTTATGGTGTCGCAGAACAGGATGGATGCGGTTTGTCTGCTTATGTCAAAAAGGTGTGCAATATGTTCAAGAGGCAAATTAATCCGCAAACGCATCATAGTTAAACGGAGAATTTGAAATTGGGAAATTTTTCTGTCTTTGGTAGACTGGGAAAAAACTGCATCAGCAGAGCCATTAAACTGAAAGATGGAAGCCCAGTGTAGTATTTCACCTTTGAGTCATTATCTTTGAGGAAATTCTCATCCAGGGTCTTTCTGGAGAGCTCTCCCTTTAACTTTCTGTTCTCCTCTTGCAAGAGTAAAATTTCTTTAAGCCTAAGGTGACACATGCTGCAGTTCTGTAGTTCTTGTGCATTTTCCTCTGGAGCATCATCAGCGTGACAGATCTGTGCTGCTTCATCAGATGTCGTCTCCTCCATCTCAGCCAGAGGTGTGGTGTCATCTGCTGCTGATCAGGACAATAAATAACTGTAGTTAATATATTTTGTAATCAAAAGGAATCCCAAGACACATTTTAGAAAGAAAAACATAGGTAAAATTAAAAAAAAACGACTACCTGAAGGAGCTACATTATCCATCTCAGTCACAGGGCCAGTGATGTTGGGGGTCTGTGCTCGGGGGTCACTTGCATGCCCTGCTGATTCTTTTTGTCATAATCTTGTCCTTCTGCATAAGCGGTTAAACCTGTCAGGAGTGGTAGCTGGAAGCTCTGCACGCCCAAGGTTTAGAGAAGGTGCCCAGTCAGGATCACAGTCTAGCATTTCATAAGCTGGTCTGCTGTTAAAGCAAAGGAAACGGTAAGAAAATACTTTGGTGTAGAACAAATTAAACCCGCTCATACAGGTGTGTGAGTGGTAACTTTTTCTAGCTAGTAGGTTATCGGAGTCTTTCTTTAGCTTAGCTCTGCTTAGCTTAGTACTGCTGACGTAGGGTAAAAGCGATGACCAGGCAAGTCTTAACCACAACACAAGCAAGTTTTAACAACAGACATACACAATAAATCATAACGTACCTTTATGAAAATGCTTTGAGCACACCGCCATCCATACAGGTGCGTGTTTGAAAGTTATGTCGGGTCTTCTGACTGCTGCAATCCAGGCCAGGCGTCGCCTCTTAAGGGCCTTTTCCACTAGCACGCTTTAGCGCGACACGGGACGGCTCAGCACGCTTTGTACGCTTTTCCACAAGCCCCAACACGGTTTAACAGCCGCGATTCTCAGCCCCGCTGAAGGGCAGGGTACAGCAGTGCTGAGCTGTGCCGTGTTGTGACGTTAACAGACTGGTCGCCGCTGATTGGTCAGGTCGTAACCGGCGCTGATTGGTCAGGTTGTAACCGCCCCTCTCCTCCTCCTCATCTACCAAATCTTCACGACCTTCTCAATAAAGTTTTTGAAAAAAAAAAAAAAAGAATCTTCACGACTGCCTTTACTCAGCACGCAACCACTGTTGGCGGTTCCTTTCAGAGTATTGCTGTGCTATTTTCATTTATTGTCTATCAAAAATGTCTTCGCGTAATAAGGGTGTTCCATGGACCAATAAGGAGCTGCAGTGTCTGCTCACTGCATTGTCAGACGAACGTATGCAGCGCGAGTTAGACGGAGCTGCCCGGAATGAAAAAATATACCGGGAGGTCTCGACATCGGAGTCCTTTAACGGTGAGTTTTAATTTTTTTTAATTGTGCGTTTTTTCGCAAATATATTCGGTAAGACGCTCAGTTTATTTATGCAATAAAAAAGCTGTTCATTTGTGGATGATGATCGCTGCTTAATTGTAGCACACTGCGGACTCAAGCTTTTATTTTAATTATTCATGTGAACAATACGCTGAAATAAGCTTATGTATTCTTGTTAAAAACTATTGTGCTGTATTTTATTGTGTGCATTTTCCTTGTAGAATCATCCCACGCGTCCGCCGCGACAGCCCGTCCGGATTATTCAACCGAGCCTTCCTGACCCACAGCTGGCAGAGACGCTTCATTCAGCCGAGTCGTGACCCAGTTTGGGAAGCTGGTGTAGACACTCAGTGGTCGGCGTGTATAAAATGTCGATTAACCTTCATGTTGTGTTGCAAAGTTTTTTTTTTCTTTTAATATTTTGTATATAATAAAATGGAATTGTTTTGGAAAGTGTGGTTTGTCTGTTATAACACTGAATTATAAAACAGTATAATTACATAGAAATTCCATTGCCTAGTCTGATCAAAATGATACTGATCTTCCTGTCAGGGTCAACCATTGTAAAGGTAATGTAATTTTTAACTAGACCAAAAAACAAATGTTTTTGTAAGCTTTGTTCTTTTTATTGAAATATCATAAAAAATTAGCCCCACATGATCCAGTTCTAAACTTTGGGTACATTTTTTATGTTAACTTATAAGAAGTTGCACAGTTGGACTTTAAAATGCAGCAGGAGAGACTGATCAAGCTTACAAGTCAATGTAAAAAAGTAAGTATATGTAAATTGAATGTTCTATCGGCATTCCAAATTCAGAGAATTACAATACTTTAGAAGGAGTGTAGCATCATCTAAACGGAAAATAATAATACTGTTGTTCCAAACGTTGACCTGAAGGTGAAAAACATGAATTTTTTTTAATTCAGTACATCCAAAATGCCCTAGGATGTAAAAAATAATAATTTGGTGTAGGCCAGTGTGCCACGTCTCATTATTTAATACGAATAAAAACAAGTTTCAGCTCTTTATTTCTAGGTCATTTGGCAGTTAATTCAAAACAAAAGTGACTTGTGTTGTTGCAGCTTAATTATGAGATAAAATTAATTGTGAGATAAATCCACAGAGCGAGCAAGGCAATAATCCTTGAATCCTTTTTTGTCTAAATAAGGACTCAGTCGGGTGCGTAACGTCATGGGAGTGTGGCCCCGTCTCGCTCAGAATCTGCTGCTGCCCCGCTTCTAAAACCTCCTAACAAACCATCACAGCACAAGCACAACACCAATGGAGACAGAAGCATTCCGAGCTGTACTGAAGTGAACCGAGCCGTACCGAGGTGTGCTGGGCTAGTGGAAAACAGGCTTTAGTTACATCCGAAACGTGAGCTGTGCTGTTCTTCTTCCATGCTGGAAAACGAAAAAAGCCTATTCCGTGGTTTATCTTTTCTCCACGGCGGTTGTGAGAACGACTATTACAGTTTACAACACAGCAAGACTTCGCCATGTCTGCTTTGTGACGATGTCTCCAGCTTTTACGTGATCTCAGCGAACGGTTCCTACCCTACCCAGCATGCACTTGGTGAATTCTATGGACACTACGTAACAATGGCGGAATCAATACATCACCCCCCAGGTCTTCTCTTCTTCACCTAAAAGCCTGGTGGTCAGGAAGTCTTCTCAGAACCATTTCTAAAGACAGATTTCACACCCTCCTGTTATCCCCAGGAGGTCCAGACTTATTGTTCCTTCTAAAATGTGAGGTAACAGTAATATATATCTGCAGCCTAAGCATCTCAAATATAACAGTGACATACATATGCAGCCTAAGCATCTCAAATATGTGAGCCACAGCAATGAGTTTAAATAACATCTAGGGCTTCTCTTAAGTGTTGATTGCTTGGTGTGATTTCCTAAATTTGAGAAAGAGGAAAAATTATAAATATTCAGTAAGTCTGTAAATTTGTTAAAATGCACAGGATTAATCTTACTTTAATGTTACTCTTGAGTAAGCATCAGCATTAGAATCCTTAAGCTAAAACTGGGTTTCTGTGGGAAGGGAATCACACCATATCACATTTAAAAACAGCAAAATAAGCACACATATAGCTTCAAAGTTTGCAACTTTTTTGCTTAAAAGTGTGTAAATATGTTTGCTTTTAGCTTAAAAGATTATAATATGTGGTTACATAAGTGATTAAATACAATAGGAGTGTTTATATATGTTCCTGCTATAGGTATCTATGCAGTGAGTGGGGTCTCACCACTGAGAAAAACTTTCAGAAGCCAACAGGTCCTTTTCCTTTTGTTCTTGGCATAAAAGTTTGGATTAGTGTTAAATTTAGTTTATTCCAAATAATATGAATTGCTTTGAAGTTACTTTGAAGACTTAATTTGGTTATAAATCGTCTTTAAAGATTAGAAGTTTAAATAAAAATTGCAGTCCCTATGTTTCACCACAAGATGGAGGCAGTTTTCGTCTGCACTTCCAGAAGAGGAAACCCAATGACGTCACTCAAGGAGTCAAGGATTTCTACTCAAAATGGCGGCTACAGGGAACTTTACCTAGACTCAAGATGGCGTCGCTTGGCCGATCTACACATGCGCAGTTTTTTGTGCACAGCTTGATGGTCGCGTGTGCGACTGAGCGTGCACGTGCCACACGAATGCAGCTCAAGCTTCAGTCCATAAAACCACGCCTTGCTTTCCAAAGGCAGGAAAACTTCGGTCTCCCTAAACTTTATTCAACAAGTTTATACAATGGTTAATTCAATTAAATCCCCCAAGGGTTTGCTTCGCCTGCGGGGTGTTGAAATAACGGGGAAAACAAATAGGATTTCTTTGCTATTTTGTTCCCAGGCCTATTTTAATTATTCAGCGTGTAATCACGCTTCTTAAGCATGCATTGAACAAAAAAAAACTGACTTGGGTAGAGTGGGGTCTCCCCACTTCTCTTGGTCACACGCACACACACACAGCAGCAATCAGGGGGGCGAATTCACCCCCTCCCCCTCGTGACACAGAGACAAAGACAAATAGACTGGCTGCAGACAAATGAACCACCTTTGTAAATTAAAAATCGACTAAAATCACACACAGCTTATGAATTAATTTCTTTCATTCTTAGTGAGTCAAGTTCAACCAGGCTCTCACACGGGGTACCAAAATAACTGTAGCATAAAATATGGAAAATTAATAAATAAATATGATCAGGTATGAATTATTTAATTTATATTGATGTATTGGAATCTGAGATCAAATCTCGTTTCATATACATCAGAAAAATTAATAACACTCGTGGAGCACCAGCTTCTATCTCTAAGAAGCAATTTAATCTTTAATTTCACTTTATACCTGTTTAATCACTCAATAAATTAATTAATAATCAGTCTCAAAAATTTTCCGTGAATTCGATACCTGTGCTTGAAACAGACACAGTATGAAATAAATTCTCAACAACTTCTCTCATTTTCACATATTTATTAAATGAAATGATTAACAGACATTGCAGTAATTTCATTAATCATAAAATCAATCTTGTAAAGAGAAACCAATTTCTATCAGTTTGAGGTAACAGATTATGGAAACAACGCAAATTTATGGAGACAGTTTACTAATTATATGAAAAGTCCTGGGTTAATCTTAAGAAAATAAAAACGGAATTTTAACGAAAAGAAGAGTTATGTTAAGGGCTTCTTAATTTGCATCTGATTAGATACACAAATTATTACCGAACCTCAGACGTTTAATTCAGCAGATGAATTCAAGTTTGCAGCTCACGTGATTCCTCGCTTGGAGTTTCCCCGTTGATCTGCTTCAATGTTCTGTCGTCGTCCTCGTGAAGTTTTGATGTGTTGTTCAGGGGCAAAACCCAGAATATTTGTCCCGCAAATATTCTCTTGACGATGAATGAGATTTATGAGATCGGATGTTTGATCTCAACGGTTGAAATTCAGCAGAAGTGCGCTGATTCCTCAGCTGCAAGTGATGTGGAGAGCTGCGTCTTCCCAGAGGCCTTCGATAATAATTAATTAAAGATATCTAATCCGATCTCAAATTAAAGAGTTTCGGACTTTAGATAAAAATAATAGCTTCTGGTGTGTGCTTGGTCAAGAAAAATATTATAAAAATAAAGTCAAGATTAAAGTTTACAATAAAATTAAACAAATGGTGATTTTACAGAAAGTTTAACAAAGAATAAGAGATAAATAAAAATTGAAGTTTAACTCCGATTAAGAATTGAGCTCAAAGAAAAAGGAAAAACATTAAAATACAAAGTTACATAAACAAATTACGAGTTATCTGCTCTGTGCTCGGAAAAGCAACACGTGGTAGAAGTCTGTTCAGACGGTCCTTTGTTCTTTCTTGCTGTGTGTAGACAATGGACAATAGAGAGACGAACGAGAGAAGAAAAGAGCCGAAGAGATGAATCAGAGATCAGTGAGAGTGAAGAGAAGGGGTGAAGCAGGGGTCTCCCTCCTTTTTATAAGTTCTGTTGAGCTTTTGC
This sequence comes from Pholidichthys leucotaenia, assembly GCA_020510985.1. Lineage (NCBI taxonomy): Eukaryota > Metazoa > Chordata > Actinopteri > Cichliformes > Pholidichthyidae > Pholidichthys > Pholidichthys leucotaenia. The sequence continues at coordinate 282,540,909 of CM035844.1, forward strand.
GGGCTTCCGGGTTGACCGGAATCTCAGCCAATGAGCGTCCTTTGTGGGCGGGCTTGATGAACTTTTAGTCCCATAACAAACAGTCTACAAGGGACCAATGGGATGAAGAAGCTGGGGTTACGTGAAAAGTGGTGAAATGTGATATCAGTCCACAGGAATACACACAATTTTAAATACATTGGAATATACTGTTACACACTTATGTATAACTAAACTAACCTTAATGTATCTTAAAAGCAGTGCTTCTAAATCAACATGTAGGAATAAACATTCATTTAAACATTTTTTTTTTTTTTTTTTTTATTTAAGTTTTTGTAAAGGGTATACAGGTCGTTACAGCAATGCAGTGTTTACATTTTCATCACATGTTCCCTTATTTTCTGATATTTGACAACATTGGAAGATTAATTCTTACAACACCCCTTTTTTTTTTTTTTAAAGTGAAAGAAAAAGTGAAATTAAAGAGAAAAAAAATAAAAAAAATAAAAAAAACAAACAAACAAACCTGTAAAAAACAAACAAAAAGAAAAAGTAAGTAAATAAAGATAAAAGAGCATCTGAGTAGCGTTGGAACAAAGAGCGGAACCATTATTGAAATGGTATTTGTCAAAGATTAGATCTAATGGAAGACACATATGCGGTCCAGGGTTGCCAAAAGTTCATGAACACATCCATGTCCTGTCTCAGTGCGAATGTCAACTTTTCCATCGAGTAAATGTCTTGGATCACGTTAGTCCAATCTTCAGGTGTAGGACAGTCCTTCAACATCCATTTTTTAGTTAGAGCTTTTTTGCTTGCAATATTAAAACATTGAATAAGTATTTTTCTCCTCGTCTTTCCAGTGAGGTCCGGTAGTAAACCCAAATACAAGTTACAAAAGAAAAGGGAACTGTAATTTTGAATATTTTCCCCAATATTGTCTGTACCTTGGTCCAATATTGGTGGATAACTGGGCATGACCAAAACACATGAAAATGATTTGCAGTCTTTTCACCACACAAGCGCCAACAGTTCAATCCCTTATGGGTAAATTTGTTTTGTGCAGGTGTTCTGAAAAATCTTGCCAAGTTTTTCCATCCAAATTCTCTCCACTGCAGGGATGAGGTACTTTTCCATTGCTGTTTATTTAGCTTTTCCCATATTTCCAGTTGTAAAGTGAAATTCCCCTCTTTTTCCCATCTCTCTTTTATATAAGATGTGTTGTCTCCTTTTAAGTCTTGAAGACCTTGGTATATTTTAGAAATGTATCTGATCCCTGGGATCCCTTTATATGCCATTAAGAAGACCTTCAGAACACCTGACTGGGCCCTTTCCAAAACCTCCTTTTTAAGTATATTGTTTATGTGGTGTCTAAGCTGGAAGAACCTGTAAAGGTCTTGATTTATTAGGCCTTGTTTTTTCAAATCTTCAAAACTTCTTAAGATTTGCCCTTTAAAAAAATCGTAATATTTTATCAGCCCTTTCTCCTTCCACTTTTTAAATCTGGTGTCTGTTTTATTAGGAGTAAAGTCCTGATCATAGGCGATCCATTGCAGAAGTCGATAGGGCTCTTTAGTTTGATTCTCTCTGACTATCTTAAACCAAATTTTTAGAGGGGTCTCTATCCACGGGTTAGTGTTATTCAAAAGCTTAGGTAAGACATTGTTCCCTATTATCGCCTGTAGGGGGATGTCACTTGTTATTTGGCATTCGATCTCCTTCCATTGTGCAGTGTAGACTGGGTTACATATCTCTACTAAAGTTTTAATTTGTGCGGCTTTAAAGTAGTCCCTGATATTTGGCAGCGCGAGCCCACCTTTGTCTTTGTTTAGCTGTAGGGTTCTATATCTGATTCTAGGTCTCTTGCCCTGCCATATGAATCTTGAGATCCTTCTGTCCAGCTCCTGCCATGTTTTTTTGGGAGGTTCTACCGGTATTGTTTGGAAAAGGTATAGAAGACGTGGAAGTATATTCATTTTGACTGCTTCAATTCTTTGTGCAGTACCCAAGAATGGTATCATATTCCATCTTGCTAGGTCAGATTTTATTTTTGTCTCCAGTGGATCATAGTTTAGTGATATAATTTTGTTGAGTTGTTTCGGGATATTGACCCCCAGATATTTCATAGATTCCGACTCCCAGTTAGTTTTGAGTTTGCTTAGTGAATAATGATTTGGGTCATAGTTGAATGTTAAAACTTGGGTTTTATGCATATTTAATTTGTACCCCGATAAAATCTCCATACTCTGAAAAACTGAGGTTAGTTCTGGTAAAGAAGTGTCCGGCTGCCCTAGGTATATTAAAATGTCATCAGCAAAGAGTGCTATTTTATGTTCCTTCTGACCAAGTGTAATACCTTGAATTTTTTTGGTTTTGTCTTATCCATTGGCTCAGAGGTTCTATGAAGATTGCAAAGAGCAGTGGAGACAGGGGGCAGCCCTGACGACATCCTCTTTCCAGTTCAAAAGATGATGATAAATTACCGTTAATCCTTATTTTAGCTGTTGGTTTTTTATATAATGCCTGTATAGTTCTAATGAAGTTGTTATGAAAATTGAAACTGGATAAGATTCTATATAGAAAAGACCAGTCAACCGAATCGAATGCTTTTTCAGCATCTAATCCCAATATGACTGCATTTAAGTTATATTTTTTTATATGATGAATTATGTGTAAAGTGCGTCGAATGTTGTCTTGTGTCTGTCTTTGTCTTATAAAACCTGTTTGGTCTAAATGAATTAGGTCTGTCAGTATATTTTCTAACCTTTTGGCAAGGATAATGGTAAAAAGCTTATAGTCCTGATTTAGTACACTGATTGGTCTGTAGTTGGAGCACTCTAGTTTATCCTTTTCAGGTTTAGGTATAACTGCAATGACCCCTTCTCTCCAGGAGGGGGGGATTTCCCCTGTGTGGAGGACATAATTAAATGTTTTCAGGAGGAGAGGAGATAGTTGCTTTTAAAGGTTTTGTACCACTCTGCTGTATAGCCATCAGCTCCTGGGGATTTGTTAGCTTTAAGTTTCATAATTGCTTTTTCCAATTCTTTAGGATGTATTTCTGACAGTAGTGTTTTATTTTGTGACTCCGTAAGTTGGGGAAGGTTTAATGTGTTTAGGAATGCCTCGGATGCGTTTTTATGTTTTTTGTGGGAGTATAAGTTCTTATAGTAATTCTCGAAGTTTTTAAGAATATCCTGAATTCTGAATTTTATTTCCTTTGATACTGGGGTCTCTGATTTTGTAGATTGCTCTTTCTGTTTGATGTTTCCTCAATTTATAGGCTAGCAATTTTGCCGATTTACTGCCTGCTTCATAGTATTTTTGTTTCAGAAATGTAAGTTTCTTCTGGATTTCTATTGTGTAGATCTCATTTATTTGGTTTTTAATTTCCTTAATCTTGGGCGAGTCATTAGAATGAGTGTTGCCTTTGTGTTCTTTTTCTAGGTTCCTAAGTTCTGACTCTAATGTGGATAGTTTTTCTTGTCTTAGTTTCTTTTGGGTTGCCAGTTTTGCAATAATCTTTCCTCTTATTACAGCTTTACATGCATCCCACAGTATTAAAGGGGATACTTCTCCATTATCGTTATCTTCCAAATATCTGAGAATATCTGATTCCAATTCATCTTTCAATGGTCCTTTCAGGACATTTGAATTTAACCTCCAAGAAAATGTATTATTTGTGTATTTTTGGATATTTAAGTCCATGTAGATCGGACTGTGGTCGGAGAGATCCATCAGTCCTATTTTACATGTTTTTACTCTTCCAATGTCTCTATTAAACATAAAAAAAATAGTCAATCCTTGAGTAAGATGAATGTGGAGTTGAGTAAAATGTATAGTCTTTTACACTGGGGTTGAGTTCCCTCCACACGTCACAGATTCCCAATTCTTTTAGTAGCATCCGAGTTTTCCTGTTTTGGGTGTTATTTTGATGTGGGGAATTACCAGAAGCATCCCAGTATGGATTCAGTCTAAGATTGAAGTCCCCACCACATATCACTAAACCTTGAGCTTTAGTTATCATTAGGTCGAATACATTTTTATAAAATTTCCAGTTAGCCCCTGGGGGAGCATACACATTCAGCAGGGTGATATCTTCTCCCTCTAGCCGCCCAGTTACCAAACTGTATCTCCCTTCTTTATCTTTGTGTTCTGATTTTTTTCAAATGTAATTTGGTTGATATCAATGTCGCTACTCCCCTCCTCCTCCCTGATTTATATGAAGATGAAGAGATCATTTTAAACCCTTGTCTACTGAGTTTATTGTGTTCCACGTCTGTTAGGTGGGTTTCTTGTAAAAGTATTATTCCTGCTTTGTCTTTTTTCATTTTGCCTAGAATCTTGGATCTTTTAACTGGATTCAGGATTCCTTTTACATTATATGAAATTATTTTTGGTTACACCCTGTTTCTCCATTGTGTTGTTTTTGTTTAGTATAACTGTGTGGTGGCCCTCTTTTGTGCTACTCAGAAACTGAAAGAACATTAAAAACAAGAAAAACATTAAGAACATAGTGTAAAAAACTTTAAAACAAAAAGCTGTCATAAGAACTTCCTGAGCTGAGGTCTTTTTAAAGACCCTGTAAGAGCCTTGATGGAGTGAAGGCTCTGAGGGAAATTCCTCAAACTCTGTTACGTGTTGAGGGCCCTCTCTTACCACTGAAAGTAGTCCCATGCTTTTAACGTGAGTTTCAGAACCCAATCCAAACTTGTAATGATTTTTTTTTTTTTTCCTTTTATGCCTAATCCCTGTGAAATTGTGTGCACCCTCCCACCCCCATCACATCAAACATTCACGCAAAAACAGTATTTGTTAGTATGAGGAGAACATGTGGATTATTGTCACATTTCTATTTTAACAAGTTTTTTTTTTTTTTTTTTTTTTATTACAAAGACTTATTTGTTTCAAATAATATGATTGTTCCATGAAATGTTTTACCACATGCTGAATATGCATCTCCTTTAATGTTTGTTACCTTGTATGAGGGGGGTTGGATGTGCGGATTGATTCAAGAGAAAAGAAAAAAAAAAAAAAAAGGATCGCTATTCCAACCTGAAAACGGATAGTTTATCCGCGACGCTCTGGTGCTGGGTTTCCCGCTGCTGGTCCGTGGATTTTGAAGGTCTTTGTGTTGTCCATGTTTGCGCTTTGATCTTCTCACTCGGGTCTGCGGCGGGTTTAAATACCGTTACCGGGAGGCCTCTTTTCGCCATGTCAGCTGTTGCTTCTTCCGCCGAATTATAGAGACACGTTTCATCGCCGTAGAAGACCCTTAACTTCGCAGGAAATGGTGTCTGAAAGCGCAATTTCTTCTCTCTTAACACCTTTTTCGCGTCATTGTATTCCCTGCGCTTTTTAAGGACCTCCGGGGCGTAATCGTGTTCCACGTAGACTTTTCTCTCCTGGTGCATAAATCCTTTTTTCTGCCAGGCCAGTCTTACAACCTCTTGTTTTATTTTGAAATTGGAAAATCTTACCAACACCGAACGTGGGGGCGCTTCCGCCGCCGGCCTAGCGGCTAATGAACGATGTGCCTTTTCTATCTTCAAGTCGGTGGTTTGTGGAATATCCAATTTCTCTCTTAGTAAGGATTCCACGCATTCTGCCATTGAGTTAAAACCATTTTCGGTTCCTTCTATCAGACCATGAATTCTTATGTTGTCTCTTCTTTGTTTTCCTTCTTGGTCGGTTAGCTTAGCCTCTATAGCTGCTTGTCTTTTGCGTAGGTCTAGCACAGAATCTTCGAGCACTTTTATTCGATCCTCTGTTTCCAAGATTCGGTTCTCGGCCTGGTCCACTCTGCTGTTTGTCCTTTTCAATTCTTCTCTGAATTCCCGAAATTCGGCCGTAACATCTCGGCGAAATCGTCGTAGCTCCTCAAATAGTGATTTCAGGCTAACCCTTTTGTTAGCTATCACCAGTTCCTCGTCTTCTGAACGGAGATCTTCCAGTTCGGATTCTCCGGCCGATACGTGTCCTGGCCTGGAGAATTTCAGTTTCTTCTGTTTTCCTTTAGACATGATGATTTTGTCTTTTGATTTTCACTCCTCCAAAAATCCGTTAAGTTTGATATTCAAGGTGTTATCCTGGATTGGGTCTGAGAACTTCAGTGTTAAGCTGCAGTCGCCATGGCGTCCAGACCGGAAGTCCCATTTAAACATTTTTAACATGCGTATATATATAAAATCAGATTAATGCATTTCACACATATTGATTTTCCACATTAAAGACATCAGAGTCCATTGCTTTTCATAGTCTTGAAAAGAAGAGGAGGTTTAGAATTGAGTTTGTAATAATGTACTTTAAAGTTCACTGGTTAAATCCAGCATGTCCCTGAGTTTAAGGAAATTAACTGAGTTGTGGATCTGTGTGGCCAGGTCTCCATGTCTCCATGTTTATGGGGGCAATAAAGGGTCAAAACAGGAAATGCATTAGTTGAATTCTTTCGACTGGTTTTAACAAAGGAATGGGATTTCAGCTGTGGTCTGGAGGAAGAAAATCCATTCTTTACTGTCTTACTCCTGGGTGAAACAAAATGTCTTTAAGCAGAAGAATAATTATTGCTGAGCCAAAGTGAGATGATGCTACACTATATTGGTTCATTGTCTGTTTTCTTTCTTTTCTCTGGTTTTTTTTTTCCCATGTTGTATTTTGTGGAGTATATTGTTTGGGTTTTTCCCCCTTGTACTTTGTATTGGTTTATTGTCTTTTTTTTTTCCCTTTCTCTAGGTTTTTTTTTTCTCTCCCTCGTATTTTATGGAGTATTGTGTTTAGGTTTTCCCTTGTACTCTATATTGGTTTATTGCCTGTTTTCCTTTCTTTCTCTGGGTTTTTTTCTTGTTTTATTTTGTGGAGTATATTGTTTGGGTTTTTCCCTTGTACACGATATTGGTTTATTGTCTGTTCTCTTTCCTTTCTCTGGGTTTTTTCTCATATTTTACGGAGTATTGTGTTTGGGTTTCCATTGGTACTCTGTATTGGGTTATTGTCGTTTTTTTTTTCTTCCCCTCTGATTCTCTCCCTCCTGACCTGCGCCCCATCCGCCCACCCTAGGTGGGGGGGGGGGGGTCTTGGATGGTATGGGTCATTCGTAGTCCGACCGTGAGGGGGGGGCTGTGTCATGTGGATGAGACGCCGTGCCATCCGGTGCTCAGACCATATTCCCTCAGCCCTGTTCTTTCTGTGACAGCGCCTCAGTGGGCTCCCAGCTGTCAGTTACGGGACGGCTGGAGTCCAATTAACCCTCATCAGCTGAGGCGCTGCTAATGGGTATAAGAAGGAGCAGCTCCGATCATTCGGGGCTGCGACTTAGCACACTGAAGGCTGGAACCCCTACGCCCGGCGCTAGTCCTCTACTCGTCATTCTACATTACTTGTGAGTGTACCACTGTATGAGTATTTGTGCCTTTTGGCCCACGGGGCCGTGTTCCTTATCCCCTGTTCCCTACTATTAATAAAACATCGGAAACTCACTGGCTCGCCCTCGGCTCTCTTTGTGTGGCTCGCGAGGGCCACACGTAACACTGTAGGTCATTGCTGGATGAAGCCAACAGGACAACATCATCTGCAAACAACAGAGATGAGATCCTGTGGTCACCAAGCATAATAATAATAATAATGCATCGATTTTATATAGCGCTTTATCATAGACACTCAAAGATGCTATACAAATAGATACATTATTCATTCACTCCAGACAAACAATGGTAGTGGCAAGCTACTTCTGCAGCCACAGCTGCCCTGGGGCAAGCTGACGGAAACGTGGCAGCCAATCTGCGCCAACAGCCTGTCCGGCCACCACCGAACATAACATGACACCCTCCATTCCCTGGCTGTGCCTAGAAATCCTGTCCATAAAAATTATGAACAGGATCGGTGACAAAGGGCAGCCCTGGTGGAGTCCAACTCTCACTGGGAATGACTCCGACCAAGTGTTGGCAATACGAACCAAACTCTCACAACGGTCGTACAGAGACCGAATAGCTCGTAACAACAAGCCCGATACCCCATACTCCCGAAGCACCCCCACAAAAAACCACGAGGGACATGGTCAAATGCCTTCTCCAAGTCCACAAAACACATGTATACTGGTTGGGCAAACTCCCAAAAACCCTCAAGAATTCTCGAGAGGGTAAAGAGCTGGTCCGATGTGCCACGGCCAGGACGAAAACCACATTGCTCCTCCTGAATCCGAGGTTCGACCAACAGAGGGACTCTCATCTCCAGTACCTTGGCATAGACCTTCCCAGGGAGGCTGAGGAGTGTGATCCCTCTAAAGTTGGAGAACACCCTCCGGTCCCCTTTTTTGAAGAGAGGAACCACCACCCCGGTTTGCCATGCCAAAGGCACTGCCCCCGACCTCCACACAATGTTGCAGAGGCCTGTCAACCATGACAGCCCAACAACATCCAGGGTCTTGAGGTACTCAGGGTGAATCTTGTCCACCCCCGGGGCCCGGCCACCAAGGAGATTTTTAACCACCTTGGTGACCTCAGCCCCTGTGATAGGTGAGCCATCCCCCTCGTCCACAAACCCTGCTTCCTCTGTGGAAGGCGTATCAGTGGGATTGAGGAGATCCTCGAAGTATTCCTTCCACCGCCCGACGATATCCCCAGTCGAAGTCTACAACTTTCTACTACAACTTTCACCAACATTTATTTTCAAACAGGCTGAAAATTTTTGAAGAGCACAACTTTCGCCAGCGTTTGCCAACAAACACCAGCAATCATTAACCTTTGCCAGTAGAGCCAAACCTTTGCCAAAATGTCAGTAAAAGTTGGTCCAAACATTGTCGAGTGAGTCCACCTTTATTCACATTACACTTTCAAAGGCTCAAATCTGATCATCAGTGGACACAAAGCATCAACTTTTCAGACAAAGGCAACTGTAGTTTTTATTCCTTTGATATTAACCTGTTGCACTTCGGTGTACCGCGGGCGGGCACGTCTCTGCGTCCTAGAGCGCACGAGGGCGCCCTAGGACGCACACTGTGCGTCCTAGGGCGCACTGAAGAAAAGAAAAGCTGCATTTCCGTTCTTCCACTACAGACACAGCTGCAAACAGAAAGCCAAAGGAGCGCTTTGATTGGTTTAGATGTGATTGACCTCTCATTCGACTAATAAGAGCCTTGAATTGGGTTTCTGAAACCTTGAACAACCAATGACTGAAAACCTAGCAAGAACGACCCGCCTACCAACGGCTGCGAATACAGCCAGCCAATTGAAGCACAGAAGTTCGAAAGCTGTTTTGTGTAAGGCTGGGTGACACACAGGCGTTCGCCAGTCTTTTTTCTTACTACTGTTCTTATTTGTTTTGAAAAATCGTTCACCAAAATCGCAATCATGGAAGTGCAAAACCGCAATAATGGAATTATGGATTGACCAGGTCGCGTGACCAGAACCACGAGTCCGTAAGAAGCGGACCAGCTTCATGTTCGTCTGACAATGAGGAAGTGAAGTTCGCCAGCTACGCTGCTGTTGTGGACAGGTAAGTGTTATATGCTAAATTATTCTTTATCCCTGAAAATTGTAATCCAAATGACTTTTGACTGATCGGTAAATTACAACTGTGCTTATCGCAACATGACGGACCCGGACCACTCCGGTCTGGGTCTGTCATGTTGTGAACGGCCCCCCCCCCGTCATGTTGTGAACGCCCCCCCCCCCGCTACTCTTCTGTAGCAGATTGCAGATATATTGCAGATATTTTAGTCCAACTGTGCGTAGTAGACCGCGGCGCACAGAGCGTGTACCGCGGCGCACGGACTGGACACGGTTCGTGCGCCGCTTCCAGACCGTGAATGCCCCCCCCCGCTACTGTTCTGTAGCGGATTGCAGATATATTGCAGATATTTTAGTCCAACTGTGCGTAGTAGACCGCGGCACACAGAGCGTGTACCGCGGCACACGGACTGGACACGGTTCGTGCGCCGCGTCCGGACCGTGAACGCCCCCCCTCCCCGCTACTGTTCTGTAGCGGATTGCAGATATATTGCAGATATTTTAGTCCAACTGTGCGTATTAGACCGCGGCGCACAGAGCGTGTACCGCGGCGCACGGACTGGACACGGTTCGTGCGCCGCTTCCAGACCGTGAATGCCCCCCCCCCGCTACTGTTCTGTAGCGGATTGCAGATATATTGCAGATATTTTAGTCCAACTGTGCGTATTAGACCGCAGCGCACCATCACCGCTTTCCGTCATGTAGCGATGGGCGATGTCCGTCCTCTGTAGCGGGGGGGGGGGGGGGAGTTGTTATCTTCTACATTACAAATATTCTAGTATAATTTTTAGTGCACTGTAGGTTATTTTTTCTTTTAAAAAAAAGCCACACATTTTTTACATGGCATGCTTCTTTGTGTGTGGGGGCTTGTTTGTTCATTCATTCATTCATGAATGAATAAACATCCCCCCCCACACACACACAGCCCTTCACCTTTCATTAGAGCCCAAGATGAAGCTTCTATATTGAATCATTCAAAAGTTACAGATGTTTTTCCAAACTGTGTACAATTTGGCACAGTTTGGCACAAACAATTTGGCACAGTTCAAAAACGCCTGGGAACTACCTAAGAAAAAAGTTGTGTAATATATTCATTTTTTGTCGTATTGTTACAAAATTTTGACCTCAGCTGGATAACACTTGGTTCTACATTTCTGTTGCATTTTCCAGCCCGGATCTGAAGCTGTGTGTTATTTGCAAGTATTTGTATCTAAAAAAAACACCCAGGCAAACTTTATTTTCTTCAAGTTCAGTATGTTTAAATGACTCTTACTCAGTGGCAGGAGCACATAGAGAGATTATGACTGTTTTGCCAAAAAATTCCAAGTGTTTTCTTTTAAATGAGACCAATCTCATGAAGATGCTGCAAAGGGTTGAAGAACAGCTTTTGATTTACTTTGGGTACGTTATTTTTTGGCATTTTTAGGGAAATTGACCAGAGTGCAAGGGGTTAATGACTCACCATGCTTGTGGTTGACACGTGCTTGGCTCCGTAGCTCATCTTCTTCGTTGTCTTCTTTGTCTTCTTCGGGTTTCAGCTTACATCCAAATTGTTGTACTACTTGTGTGGGGATTTGACTTTTGGGGCTTGCCATAGCCTGGCCGGGGGGGGGGGGGGGGTTGATGACGTCAGGCGGGCTACGGCTAGAGAATAAATTGAGTTGTTTTTATAATAAAGCGGCTTCAGTCTCATGTTATTCCGACATAAAACTACTGCCAACTTCTGGCTACTTAGATTCTATACCAGGGGTCACCAACGCGGTGTCCGCGGGCACCATGTCGCCCGCAGCCCTGTTCTAAAAATAGCACAACTCGCAAGTGAGCTGCGTCTAAGATGTAATTTTTTCTGCCGCTATTTTTTATTTTATATTTTTTTAAAATCACACTTGCATTTATATAGATTTTAAAATGACAATGTCTTAAAAATAAAAAAAATGAAAATATGTTTATTATACGTAAAGTTAAGGTGAACTCTGACCTAGTTCAAAGGTCAGTATTGTGCGCATGACAAAACCTTTGCGCTTGTGGAGCGTAAGCTAGCGGGCAGTGAAGATGGTGAGCAGTGTGCAGTTTCCTAGGCCAAAAACATGGCAAAAAAAGACAGAAAATTTATCATTTTCAAAGTGAGCGGGAGGAAGAGTTCTTTTTTACTACCGTGAAAGGAAGCTGCGTGTGTTTCATTTGCGGGGCGACGGCGAAGCGCCACTATGTGGAGCAACACTTCACTACCCACTCTTTTTTTTTTTGGACTTATCTTGTACCTGTAGGTGGATTTGTTCTGCATTCCAGTGACAAGCCACCAGCCGCTGCGTGCGCAAGCGCCCCTTAACTCCCTAACCTGCATGTTTTTGCATGAAAAACGAGAACATGCAAACTCCACACAGATCACTGTTGGCCGGGGGCAGGAATCGAACCCACAATCCCCCGGCCGAGGGTAAACTGTGCTGCCGCGGTGCTAACCACTGCGCCACCGTGCATATAAGCACTCTCAGTGCTGTTTAGCTTCTTCTCATGAAAGAACAGATGATTCTTGGCAAGAACTGTATGGATATAATTCCAGTGAAGAAGAACACACAAAAGTGTGTTTATTAAATGTAACAGATTTTGAGCAGAATTGCAGCAGATTTGTTCAGTTAAAAATGTGATAAGATTTATTTAATATGAAAGTTGATTTTTCTTAAATGTTGCATAACTTTTTCAAACATGGTTCAACATAGTTCATGAATTAAAAGGGTTTAGTTTTTTATGGTTAAAAGGGACTGGTGAAAACTGGACATTTTTTTAATGAAATGTAGAAGTGATCATCTGAACAACTGCTGAGATTAATAAAAATAAAGTGTTGAATATTCATCTTGTCTGTTACCCACTCTAAGTTATTGATAATTATTTATATATATATATATATATATATATATATATATATATATATACTATATATACACTACCGTTCAAAAGTTTGGGGTCACCCAGACAATTATTTTGTGTTTTCCATGAAAAGTCACACTTATTTACCACCATGAGTTGTAAAATGAATAGAATATATACTGTAGTCAAGACATTGACAAGGTTAGAAATAATGATTTGTATTTGAAATAATAATTTTTTCCTTCAAACTTTGCTTTCGTCAAAGAATCCTCCATTTGCAGCAATTACAGCATTGCAGACCTAACATGATTGCACAAGGGTTTTCTAATCATCCATTAGCCTTCTGACGCAATGAGCAAACACATTGTACCATTAGAACACTGGAGTGATAGTTGCTGGAAATGGGCCTCTATACACCTATGTAGATATTGCACCAAAAACCAGACATTTGCAGCTAGAATAGTCATTTACCACATTAGCAATGTATAGAGTGTGTTTCTGATTAGTTTAAAGTTATCTTCATTGAAAAAAGTGCTTTTCTTTCAAAAATAAGGAAATTTCTAAGTGACCCCAAACTTTTGAACGGTAGTGTATATATATATATATATATATATACATATACTGTATATATACAATTTGTTATTTTAGAGGAGTGTGTCAAGCTGGTGCCCTTCACATGACTCGATACCCATGAAGTAGCTCTTGGTTTCAAAAAGGTTGGTGACCCCTGTTCTATACTTTCCAGCTCCAATATCATTTTGCAACCTGCCCGCGCTTCAGCTGAAGGCTCTGGAGATGACAGGGGCCGTTTTAATTTTATATTCATCAGAAAATAATAATAATAATAATAATAATAATAATAGAACAAAATAAAATAAATAGAGTAAAATAAAATAAGAAGAACTGTTTTCATGCTAAACTGGTCTGGGCAGTATATTTGCACATCTCCACTGCACCTGACTTGCACGTCCAGAAGACGTCAAAAAAAATTAACTGCATTTTGGTCAAATGTTGAACGTTAGATCAACGTCCAGAGGGGGTCGTAGTTTGATGTCCAGATCCACAGCCTACTTTGGAGGTCATATAGACCTGCAGATGTTGTCCTGGACCGACCAATGCGATATGAACTTGATCTGGCGGTCCAAGGAACGTTGGATGTTTAGTGGGTATATTTACTTTATCAAACACCTCCACCTGCTGTCTGCTAATAATATTTTTGATGAATATTATTTGGATCAGAATAACAGATAAGATCAGCTGAGATCCTCATTGAACATAAATTCCCATTTTTAATGATTCTTCAAGACCCATCTGGATGCAGCAGCAATATGGCCGCCAAGTCATCTGTGTGCTGGAACTGTGTACCGGATTTCTGGATTTGGGGACTGGAAGTGACAAAGTTCTGTGGAAGGGACGCCCTCCTGTGAGCTGGAACCTTCTTTGTTCCACAGAGGAAGAAAGAGCAGAGCTGCAGACAAAGAGCTAACTTATTAAACATGCACCGATTGCATAAATATTTACTCTTGTCATTGAACTGATTATAATAATTGAATATTTCAGACGGTATTGTAACATGTACTGTTTGCGTTTCAGACGTCGTTGAGGGTCATTGTGCAACATTCCTCAAAACTCAAACAGGACTGTAACAAATAAGGACCCCAACAATCAGAACCAGGAGAACCAGAAGACCAGGAAATGTTCCAACATGAAACCTTGGCACTGCAGGCACAGGATACTGCAGTCTGCGTCCACAGAGGAGCTGAAGGTTGGCAAATATGTGCAAAGAATATGCAATTTATCTCATAAATTTGAAGCTTTTTTCACCCTCTTTACTTCTAATTTGTCTCTCCCAAATATGAAATCAATTTCCAACTCCTTTCCTAAACACGGCACTTTTTGTCACGTAATTCTGCAATATTTTTCTCTTAAATTTGCAACTTTTTCTTCTTAATTTGTTTGTTACCTTTTTTCCTCTGAAATGTGTTTTGTTACAAATGTACACCTTATTTCACAGAAGTTTCCAGTGTTTTTCTCTCTAAAATGCAGGGGGTTTTTTTTCTTCTAATGTGCATTAAAACCTCTTGACTGTCTGTGGTTCATTATTGCACCCGTCACAGTTTGAAGATGGAAATTACTGAGCACGTAATTTAAATCTGAGACTCCCGGGCCACAACAGCACAAACACTCAGAGAGGCAGAAGATCAGTGACACGTTTTACTATACAAACCTTCAATAATTTACAAAATACACCAATAAAACACACAAGTTAAAAAGTTGCACAACTTAAATTGTTTTTCCACTGGCTTAGATCAGTCAAACACAAACTGAGGCCAGTCCAAGTCCATCAGATTTTACCTGCTTCATTCTCACAGAGAGTCTTTGAGGTCAGAGAGTCGTCGTCACTGTTACTGTGACTTCCTGTTTCAGTCGTCTCTTCTTTGGTTTGGGTTCTTCTTCTTTAGCTGTGACATAACGCACGGCTCAGGAGACACACACGCAGGCTCAGGGTAGATTTAATAGCTTTATTGAACAACAAGAGTGCGTGGCTGCGTGTCTGTGGGATAAGAATGTATTGGTGATGGGCGTCTGCGTCAGGCACAGGGGCAGGAAGCCGTTCAGCCGGACAACCCTATGGGAGGAAGCAGAGGGAGAAGGGTAACGGGCCCCACACCAATACAGAAGACTGAGACAGTTTGCTGGCTTACTTGGTTTGGGCTGGTGGCTGGCGTCAACAAGGGCGTAGCCCGGGAGACAGCAACCTGGAGCGCCTGCAGCAGCAGCGAGGAGGCAGCGGCGAGGAGACGAGGTCCGCCGCCGGGGAATCCACCTGTGCACAGGGGAGAAGACTGGGAGAAAAAGAGGTAAGGGAAGCTTACTCAGGTTTTCTTCCTTGGAGAAGGGGGTTCCTTGCAGCAAGAGATGCCGATGAGAACAGACGGCTTCAGGCCGAAGCCCAGGGCAGAGTGAGTTAAATACCTCGCCGCTGACGAGGCGCAGGTGTGCGAGCAGCTGGCACCGCTGATGAGCGGCGAGTCATGACAAGCTGATCCTGAATCTACATGCTGGCTTCCTTCCTCATCTTGGATCTCAGTTCCAGCATAGTTGTGACAGAGGAGCTGCTCACTGTTTGGTTCTGCTTCACTCTGCTGCGTTTCCTCAGAAATAAGAGTCACCATGAAGGTCTCAGCCTCCAGCTTCACTAGCAGCTGTTCTCCCTCCTGACTGATGCAGAGTTCCTCCTGTTCCTCTTTAACCTGTGGAGCTTCTGGTTCCTCCTGGTCCTGAACAGAGTTCCTCTCCTGGTTAGAGATGTTGCTGCTCAGTCAGAACTTCCTCCTCTTTACATTCAGGTTGCTCTGGGAAATCTGGAGGAACAAAGACAAAAAAATCAGGGGAAAAACTAGAAAAGCACTCGGAGAGCGCAGACCTCCGCCAAGTGCCACAGTTCCCCCCATACAGTGTTTGTGTGTATGTTTTCAGATTCCTTGACCATGAGAACATATGACTAGCAATTGGATTGACAATGATAGGATTAGTGGTTCATGTGGGGAGCGTGAAATAACGAGGCTGAATTATTTCTTAATTCAGGTTTTAATGTTGCGATCACATCCCCAGCTATCTCTCAAGAACAGAAGAGAGAGAGCTGAGTCAAAACCTTCTTATTTATACATACAAGAACAAAGGAAGAATCACATATCACCATCAAAACCCCCTATTGACAATAACTCTCCCCCTGCGTCCTTCAGTCCTCCGCCTGGCCCCCAGGAGGTCAGGAAGTCTTTTCAGCTCCTTATCGCCGTACCTCCGTCTTCTTGCTGTTATCCACAGGCGGTCCAGACATATTGTCCCATCCAAGACGTGAGGTCAATCCACACATGCAATCTCAAGCATCCCATAGTACTTATACATATGTAGGTAAAAATACATGAGCTACATAACCCCCCCCCAAACGTCGAAGAATGGACAATATATCAGAGTTCACAAAACATGATAACCTCAATAGCATAGTCTATACAACATGATCATATCAAAAATCAGTGATAACATCAATAGCATAGTCTATACCACATGATCACATCAAAAATCAGTCTGTACGCCGTCTGGGTTTCAGACATCTTCCGAATCTGCTGTAAGCAGGTCTCGCCGTCCCTGCGACGCCGTCCTGCAAAGAATCTGCCGACTGAGGAAGAGAGTGGTTATTTGATCCCTGCGGGGGCTCAGGGACGTGTTCCCTGGGAGGTCTGCCACGTCGAGGTGCCCTCGCCACCCGTACAGACTCGTCGTTCATCACAAAAGCAGGCTTTAGTCTGTCAATACTGTCTCTTTTCTGTCTCCCAAATCTAGCACAAAATGCTTATCACCTGTTTCCAGTACCCTATATGGACCATCATATGGCGGGCGGAGGGTCGGTCTCAGAGCCTCGTGCCTGACAAAAACGAACTCGGCATTTTTCAAAGCTTTGGGAACAAAAACGCGCGGAAAAGTGTGATGAACGGGGCCCGGGAGCATGTCTGCTCCCGTGCCAATCAGTGGTCCCAGAGCCGGGGGGCGCCCCGGCTCTGGATGCTCTGGTTGGAACTCACCGGGCAGCCTGAGAGGTTGTGCAAAAACTAACTCGGCTGGGAGGCATTTAAATCCTCTTTGGGCGCAGAACGCAACCCCAATAAAACCCATGGTAGTTTGTTTACCCAATCTACATCCGTAAGCGACGCTCTGAGGGCTGCCTTCAAAGACCTATGAAAACGCTTGCATAAACCATTAGCCTGGGGGTGATAAGCGGTAGTGCGATGAATTTTCGCTCCTAAGCTGCTGGCCATTGCTGACCAGAGCTCAGAGACAAATTGAAGCCCTCTGTCAGACGTAATATCCGACGGAACCCCGAAATGCGCTAGCCAGGCCGTCAAAAAAACGCGAGACACCTCTGCAGCTGTGGTCAATGCCAGTGGGACCACTTCTGGCCAACGTGTGGTTCGGTCCACCATTGTCAAAAGATGTGTGACACCCTGCGATGACGGTAGGGGGCCCACGAGGTCGACATGCACGTGATCGAATCTCTTGGCCGGAATGTGGAACGGTTCTAAGGGAGCTTTCGTGTGCTTGTGAATTTTGGCCCGCTGGCAAGCCATGCAGGTCCTTGCCTACTCTTTCACGTGCTTGCGCAGGCTCGGCCAAACAAACTTCTCTGCTACCATTTTCACAGAAGCGCGCACTCCTGGGTGCGCCAGGGAGTGAACCGAGTCAAAAACGCGGCGGCGCCACGCGGCCGGGACTACCAGGCGCGGTCGCCCAGTCGATACATCGCAGATTAGGGGGGGCATACCGGTTTGCAAACACCTGCTCTCCAGCCTGAACCCTGGTGGTCCAGACTGGAGTGCGTGCACGTCCGCATCTCTACCCTGTTCCGCTGCAATGGCTGCGTAATCTATCCCCACGTGAACTGGGGCCGCGTGCGCTTCCGCGCTGTTATTTTGCCCTGCGGCTGCTGTAGTATAATCTGCCTCCGCGTGCACCGGTGCTGTGACCGCGCGAGAGAGGCAGTCTGCCACTACGTTGAGTTTACCCGCTACGTGCTGAATATCAGTGGTAAACTCCGAAATTGCGGCCAGCTGCCTCTGTTGCCGGCCCGACCAAGGTTCTGAAATTTTGGACATCGCAAAAGTGAGCGGCTTATGGTCGACAAAAGCGGTGAAACGCCGACTTTACAGCCAAAACTGGAAATGGCGGACAGCCAAATGGAGCGCTAACAGCTCCCTGTCAAATGTGCTGTATTTCCGCTCGGCTTCGTTCAAGGATCTGCTGAAAAATGCCAGCGGCTGCCAAACCCTGGCAATGTGCTGTTCCACGACCGCCCCATGGCTAAATCTGATGCGTCGGTGGTGAGCACTATGCGGGCTGATGGATCTGGATGAGCTAGAAGCGCGGCGTCAGCCAGGGCTTTTTTACCTCCGTGAATGCGCGCTCCCGCTCAGGGGACCACTCGATAGGATTGGAGGGTTTTTGTTTTTTGAGCGCGGCGTATAATGGCTGCATGAGCTGCGCTGCGTGGGGTAGGAAACGGTTATAAAAATTTACCATTCCTAAAAACTCCTGCAATGATTTGACCGTTTGTGGTCGGGGAAAATCTGCCACCGCGCGCACCTTATCCGGTAGCGGGATTGCCCCTTCTGGGGAGACACGGTGCCCCAAAAAATCGATCTTCGCCACGCCAAACTGGCACTTGGCTGGATTAATTATTAACCTGTGCTTTCCCAACCTCCGAAAAACCGCAGTGAGGTGTTTTTCGTGTTCCTCTTCTGAAGAACTGGCGACTAAAATGTCATCGAGGTAGACGAACACAAAAGGGAGATCGCGTAACACGACATCCATCATACGTTGGAATGTTTGTGCGGCGCCTGTAAGACCAAACAGCATGCGCAAAAACTCAAAAAGTCCAAAAGGGGTTATTACCGCTGTTTTAGGAATGTCCTCAGGCTGGACTGGAACCTGATGGTAGCCGCAAACCAGGTCTATTTTAGAAAAAATGCACGCCCCCGCTAGATGCACCGAAAAATCCTGAATGTGTGGGATTGGGTAGCGGTCATGCGCTGTGGCGTTGTTTAGTCTGCGGTAATCGCCGCAAGGTCTCCAGGAGCCGTCAGCTTTAGGGACCATATGCAGCAGCAAAGCCCATGGGCTCTTCGAACGATGAATAATGCCCAGTCTTTCCAGGCTGGCGAACTCCTCGTGCGCTATGGAAAGCTTAGCAGCATCCAAACGCCGAGCTTTCGCAAAGACGGGGGGGCCTGCTGTAGTGATAAAATGCTCCACCCCGTGTTTCGCAACTGTTGCCGAAAAAGTAGGAACCGTGAGCGCTGGAAACTGGGTGAGGAGTGTGTTAAACTTACCGCCTGCTGTGGCGACGTTGGTCTGCACCGGTGGTGAGGACACTCGAGCTACACAAGGAATAGAATAAAAAGATAGTGCATTAACTAAGCGCCTGTTGGCAAGATCAACTAACAAACCATGCGAGCACAGAAAATCGGCACCTAACATGTTGAAGCTCACTGCCGCTATGATAAAAGTCCATTCATAAGTGCGGCCGTGCAAGGACAGAAACAAGGTCCTTTCTCCGTAGGTGTTGATGCTGGAGCCGTTCGCCGCTGTTGCCCCGTCACCACGGGGGCCAGCCAACCGGTCAGCATAGGTCGGGGTGATGAAACTCACTTGGGCTCCGGTGTCTACGAGGAAGTGCCGCCCGGAGCTCGCATCCGTTATGTAGAGCAGCTTATTTCTTTTGCCGAGAGCCGAAGCTGCTAACGATTCCCGGTCCTGGCGTTTCCCGAGCTCTTGTAGCTGCACAGCGGCACACATCTGTGTGCCTTCTCTGCGAAACGCCAGTGATAATAACAGAGGCCATCTCCTCCGCTGCGTCGGGGCCGCGTCGCTGCCATTGTTGGTGGGACTGGCTCCGCTGTCTCTGGCTCCTCGTTGCCTCGGGTCGCCGCACCTAGGTCTGCCACTGCTGCTGTGGCTGTCTGCTCGCCGCAGGAGTCGAGGAGCCGCTGCGCGTCTCGGGCCAGCGCACAGAAGTCCCGCTGGGTCACACAAGGCATGCTGGAGAGGGTCCCTCTCATGTGCGTCGGGAGGTTACTTAGGAAGATGTGCTTAAACAGGAAATCATCGTTGTCCGATTCCCTCAGCTGCAGCATGTCTTCCATTAGGGCGACTGGCCTGCGCCCTCCTTGGCCGTGCATAGCCAGGAGTCTCCTAACCCTCTCTTCAGCTGAGAGTGTGAAACACTCGGTGAGGGCAGCCTTCAACTCGCCGTATTTGTTGTCAGCGGGTGGCTGCTGAACCAGGCTCCGCACGCATCGAGCTGTGCGGTTGTTGAGCCTTGCGATGACGGGGTAAAACTTAGTGTCATCCACCATTATTCCTGCGAGCGTGAACTGTGCCTCAGCCTGGAGGAACCATGAGTCCGGGTTGTCCTGCCAGAATTCTGGCAGTTTAATGGAGACGGTGCTTGCTTGGGCAGACTCTGACGAGTCTGCATCAGGAGAATACCTTCTATGCATTCTCACGTCTCTTGGTCACCAATGTGGGGAGCATGAAATAACGAGGCTGAATCATTTCT
Organism: Pholidichthys leucotaenia; assembly: GCA_020510985.1. NCBI lineage: Eukaryota > Metazoa > Chordata > Actinopteri > Cichliformes > Pholidichthyidae > Pholidichthys > Pholidichthys leucotaenia. The sequence goes on from CM035844.1 coordinate 282,561,366, forward strand.
TAATTCAGGTTTTAATGTTGCGATCACATCCCCAGCTATCTCTCAAGAACAGAAGAGAGAGAGCTGAGTCAAAACCTTCTTATTTATACATACAAGAACAAAGGAAGAATCACATATCACCGTCAAAACCCCCTATTGACAATAACTCTCCCCCCGCGTCCTTCAGTCCTCCTCCTGGCCCCCAGGAGGTCAGGAAGTCTTTTCAGCTCCTTATCGCCGTACCTCCGTCTTCTTGCTGTTATCCACAGGCGGTCCAGACATATTGTCCCATCCAATACGTGAGGTCAATCCACACATGCAATCTCAAGCATCCCATAGTGCTTATACATATGTAGGTAAAAATACATGAGCTACAGTTCAGTAGTTATTCAGGAAAATGGCATTTTCCGTAATGGCGGCCACAGTTCCCCCCATACAGTGTTTGTGTGTACGTTTTCAGATTCCTTGACCATGAGAACATATGAGTAGCAATTGGATTGACAATGATAGGATTAGTGCTTCAGTAGTTATTCACGAAAATGGCATTTTCCGTAATGGCGGTTTTCTTCTGGACGGTGATCTGGATCACCACCAAAATGTAATCAGTTCTTCCTTGTACCATTTCCAACAACGCCTGAAATTTTCATCGAAATCCGTCCAAAACTTTTTGAGTTATCTTGCTAACCAACAGACAGACAGACAAACCCCGGCAAAAACATTACCTCCTTGGCGGAGGTAAAGAGGGTTTCACTTTACAAATTTGTGAAAAATGTATCAAATTTATGATTTAAAAACAAAAATTTTGAAAGAAAATTAAGAAATTTGCACATTTAAAACGCAAACATGACTGAAAAACAGATTCAGAGTTTTCTAAAGCCTCATTCAGACCATTTTAGTCCTCCAGACCGATTGTGTGGATTTTTATCTGGGAGCACCAGCTCATAGTCAGTCGTCTGCTCTGACGATCGATCTCTTCCTCGTACTGGTTGGTGATTAGTTCAAAGTGAATGAATGAATGAATGAATGAATGAATTTATTTCGGATAGTACATTACAGGTTAAAAGAAACTGTATAATATAACAACAAGGTCAAATTAGACAAAGACTCCTTCTACTATACAATTCCACGTGAGTTATCCGAAATGGGTGATGGCTGAAGCCGCAGCTTATATTGCCCACCCATATTCCATCCAAGAATTCAAAGGAGAAAAAAGAGAAAACAAGACAAGAGCGATTACAATTTAAAACAAGGCTAAGACAAAATATGACTGAGAGAAAAAGAAAACTGAGCTAGTCTAAGTTAAGCGGTTACTATTCAAAAACAAATCTAAGACATAGTGTCAGAGAAAAAAGAAAAACTAAGCTATAACACAACACAGGCTGGAAATGTCAATCCTTATGTGAGTTTACATGTCGTCTTGTAAATATGTTTGGAGTATTTCTTCCTTTAGTTTTTGTTTAAATTGTCCAAGCTTTGTACATGATTTTAATTCAGGTCCAAAATCGTTCCATAATCTGACACCTTGCACTGAAATACAGTGTTGCTTGGTAGTTGTTCTCACTGTAGGCTTTTGAAATATACATGTTCCTCTGAAGTGATATCGTTTCTCCCTTGTTTGGAACAACTTTTGGATATTTGCGGGCAGTGTCTGTCATCATTTCTTCAGCAGCAGCAGCCAGTCGCTCTCTGACCAGCTCTCTCGCACACCGACCTGGAAACATCTTGATGCTTTGTTCACCTCCTCCAGATGTTGTGATGCGGCTGCTGACGGTCAGAGCCAGCAGGATGAGGCTAGTTCAGCTAGTCTGAAGGCCCAATAAAAGTCCTCAGACTCAGAATATGGACTTCTAGCTTGGTTCTCTGTTCTCCAGCACTCAGCACAGACCATCACTGGCAGGTCTCCACAGAGCTAGAACAGGAGCAGAACCACCCACACCCACCAGCTCATGGGCGACACACCCGTGGGGGATGTGGGACAGGGTTGAACACCCACAGTTTTTTCAGATTCCCACAAAAGGTTTCTCTGGCCCGCTGCTCTGGCCTCTCTGCGCGCGGCCCTCCACTGCAGTCAAGTGGCCCGTCGATCGCAAAGAGACGGTCAAGCCAGCCGCGGCTTAAAGTTTCATGCGCGTCTATTTTAGATATTACGGTAGATGAACTCGTAACTTTTTTTAATTCAAAGTGCTTTATTAAGAATTTTCAAAGTACAAATAAGTTTTGTCAAACAAATTTCAAACCAACAGGGCACGGTACAAAAAAAATTGAGCAAAAGAGCAAACAACATTCAACAAGAGAAAAGGGGAAAAAAGAAAAAAAATCAGACAAAAACAACAAAGGAAGACAAAAGATATTTCTATGGGCGCAGTCGGGGCTTCGTCACTTCCGGTTAGTAACACATCGCCGCCATCTTAACTAGGTGAAAACAACCCGTTACCAAGCATTGTCGAGTGCAGTTTTTTGACTTTTTCTCATGGCATGTGACTACGTAGAAAAGCTTGATGAGTCAGCCAGGCTACGTTACCTGGAGAAGCTGACAGCAAGTGGACTGACAGATTGCCCATACAAACTACCAGCCGGAAAATGGGTTAATGACCCGACCAGGTGGCCAGCTGTGCAGTGGCCGGACGTGTACAGCTACTTGATCGACACCCCTGGTAAGCATATTTGCTTCGACCCATATTAACATGATTAACCCTCTTACATGTTTTGAATGTTTTTAAGGAAAGGCCCCTATGGGTAACATGACCAGTCCATTAAATATCAGGGCAGCACAGGAGTAATTCTTAAAAGAAATAATTAAACAAGAAAATGTTCACTGATGCTAAACACTGCTTAGGTGCGCTTGTGTTGGATCGAAATAAGTGCAGGCGGACACGAGTGAAGTTTAAAAGGGTGCTTCATGCAGACAGTCAACATACAGTATATACCCGGCTAATGCATGCATGGCACATTAGCATCACAGTAGACGGCAGAAAGCATATACATTTGCATTAGTCACACATATCAGGCGCAGCATTACTGGCGCCGGGATTCCTCTCTGTTCCAGAGCCGCAGAAGGTGCGAGGCGCTTCTATAACGATCAGTAATTGCTCACGCTGAGCGCTCTGCCAGCTCGCTGTGGGAGTCACACGGTGGTGTTCTCTTTTCCCGTATATTTTTCTTTTTGGCGTACAGAAATGGCAATACGTCCGTATTTGCTAAAATTGCATTTTCCCCGTATTAAAATACAGCGAAACCGTATTTGTCACCTCTTTCATTAATGGCCAGCCCCTTTGTTGCACTATTTACTACAGTCTACAGTTAAATTAGTCAGGCTGACTGCACATAGAGAGGTCTGTATTGTTGGGTGAAAAGGGAATCAGTCATGCATTTCCATAGACGAAATGTCCGTCTCTGTTTACAATACAGAGAGGCTTGTGTCGGCGGCTAGCATTTTCAAAACGTGACCCATCAAGTGGCAACTAATTAAACTAACACAATATCACTCAATTACCTGATATAGGACGTGATGAGCTGAATATAATGCACTACGACGGGCTGGACAAGCTTGACTGGGTCACGGCAGCTGCCTGGGAATAGGTCGCCACTGAATTGTTTTCACCTAGTACGGCGTTGCCATGTGGGTTGCTAACCGGAAGTAGGCCAAATGCCCGGATGCCCGACTGCGCCCATAAATAAATAATATAGGCCTTATTAAACTAAACCAACTATTTCAAATGTTGCATATAACTTAAAAGCGTGTTTATTTTTAACAAGTTTTAGTGATGTTGTAGAGAATGTGGAAATGACGAGGCTGAGTTTATCTCACGAGTCAGGTTTATTCACATTCTCCAACATCATCCAAAAACAGAAAGAGAAAGAATCCCCCAACATCTGTCCCTTTTATACCCCAGGACATCAAAGCACACAGTCACATTGTACTTAATCCCCAGTAACAATGCATCTTCTTCCCGATCTTAACACCCCCCACCTTCAGTCTCTGGCCGCTGGGTGAAATCCCCCAAGGCCGTCTCTTTGCATGCCAAAGACTAAACTTTCACATCCTCGTGTTATCTCCAAAAGAGGCTCAGTCCTTTGTTCCGTCTCAGATGTGAAGCCTAAGGTGGTATATGTATGAATCATACAGTGATATACATATGTGCATATATGTGTCCCACAATGTACAAAATAAAAAGAAGTCATTTTGCCAGTGGTTTATCTGGGATTTAGTTTAAAAAAAAAAATCATCATTTATGAATAAAATGTTTACCAATTAAAATCAAATTGTTGGTCATTAATTCTAATTTCTTGTTTTCACAATTTAATCCAAACAATATCGTGGCGTCTGCTGAGGGAGAAATAATAATGTTCTTGGAATGAAGCCAACCTTGCACATCACTCCAAAAACCGTTGACAACCTCACATAAAAAAAAAATGTTCCAAACTCTCAGAGGGGATTTTGAACGCTTGGAACTGTATGTGTTCGTCTATCGGGTTTTTTTTTTTTAAATGTCCTCTTGTTTAAACCTTAATAAAATCCTTTCCTTAGTGGGTCACTACATAATCTCAATGGGTTGTTGTTCAGAGTGATGAGTACTATGAGTATGGAGCATTTTGAAATAACTTTACTGTCAAAATTATTAGTAAATTACAGACAAAGTGTCATGTTCAGCTGCGTGAATTCGCAGCGAACATAAAACATTGGCAGCGAGCCCAAAGTGCAGTTTGTAAGGTGTTTTATTAACAGTCTGAGTGAGTACACAACAATGTTCAAAAACAGTCACTGTCACATGGGGAAGACAACCGGCTCCATCATTGTGGCTAGGTTAAATGCCTAGCGCGCTCCAAACAGGATTGGAGCATTTAGGAAAGGCATAAACAGGAGAAGACTTACATTTATGTCGGAGCGGAAGGGCTCTGAGGAACAACATAATACAGTCCAGGGAGGAAGCCAACTATAGCGAGCCAGGAAGTCCAATGTTGATGTCGACTCTTGACTAAGCTGCTGCACCAGCCGGTCACACCCTACACAATAAATACCCATCCCAAATTGTAAGCAAGTGGACACAACTGTGGCGACATGTGCATGGCTGATTGAACTGTATGTATGTGTGCATGTGAGTGCGTGTGTGTGTGTGAGTGTGTATGTGGTGAACCGAAAGCCAGTGAATGCCTGGTAAAAGGGGACGTGGCTGTGGGACTGGCTGAGATCCAAGCTCAATCCGCCAGCTGGAGTTAATAAGCAATAATTAGACCCACAGCCCTACAGTCATGCTCAGTGTAACAACCCTGAATGTGACAGTGCCCCCACCCCCAAAGGGGTGGAACCAGACACACACCAAACCAACAAAACAAACAACTTACCCCCCCCCCACACACACACACACACTCAAAAGGCCCAAACAACAACCCAGGGTGGGAGATAAGGGAAAACAGGTTGGGGGGGATAAGTCGGGAGAGGATGAACACTACAATACCACACAATACCACTGCCCATCCCCAAGCCAAACTGACCCACCCCTCCCAAGAGTCTCTCGGTTCGGGGGGCCGGCCAGAGTCCAAGGCCTGGCGGGTAGCAGTGAGTTCAGGCGGTCAACCCCAGTTCCAGGGCCAGCAGGTGGCCTGCTGGATGGCGTTCGGTGGCCTGCCAGAGAGCAAGGGCCACTTGACCCCGGAACCTAATCCTTCGGGCGGCCTGTCCACACAATTAGGCCACCAGCACTGGAGGGACAGATGAGGCAGTGGCCTACCCACTGGAAGACTGGAAGATAGGTGGCGAGATTGGGAAAAAGAAACCCCTGCAGTCGCTGGTGGTGAAAGGAAAAGGATCCCGATGGTGCCTGGCGGTGGGAGGAGGAACACCCACAGGGCCCCCAAAAGGGAAAGTAAGGCCTTGGTGTCCCCAAACTGTCCCATGGCATCCCAGGCGGTCCCAGCATGGGACTGGAGCTCGGCTGCACACTTGATGGTCCCAGCTTGGGATAAAGTTGTACCCACGGTGGACCCGACCGAGCTATGGTTGCACCCACACTGGAGCCTGGCTGGGCCACTGCTGACCTCCACATTATCCCGACACTGGGCCAGCTGGCCCGTGCGAGAATCCAGGCCAGAAGGCGGTCAATAATCGGCCTCCCCGGGGAACTGGGCGGATGAGGAGCTGAATCCACCGGAACCACAGTGGGGCTGGCAGCGGCGATGATAACCTCCTGGGGTTAGCCTGGGCTCCCCGTCTCATCCACCAACGTGGACCTCTCTCCGATGAGCCTAGGAAAAGACTCAGACACAGGAGGAGGGGTCAGGGTCACCGGCACCGGCAGAGCCTGGCGAGGCGGGCTCAGGTGCAGCGTGGGTCTGCGACTGGCCCTCCTCACCTGGAGCTAGGCAAAAATACTCTATGAGGGAAAGAAGAAAGACAAAAGAGAGCACTTGCTTTAGCTCAAGCTCCACTTCCGTCCAGGACTCCGGCGATTGGGGCGATGTCCTCCCAAGTTCAGCCTCCAGGGGGTGCAGATTAGGTGCCTACTCTGCTGCTGCGCCCTCCGCAGCAGGTGTGGTAGTGGTCGCAGTCTTAGCCCCCCCAGAGAAGGTTTCCACATGGGTGGCTCTCCCTGCATGGACTCTGGAGGTGGAGTCTCCCTGCGCGCTGGATTCTGTAAGACTGAAGCCAGGGGACGCTCAATCATCGGCACAGGCTTCAGGTCGATTGAAGCGCCCTCTCTCTGTTCATGGGAGCTCTGCAGGGCCACGGGCTCCCCCTCCATCCGTTGACTGAGCTCCTGGGCCGATGGATGCTCAGTGGTGAGGGGAAGAGAGGATTGGTGAGCTCATTTCTGCTGCAACGGGTAATGAGGACCCAGTGGACTGCGGAAAATGGGGCTCACAACCGGGAGACTGGCAAGAAAATTTATCAACATGATAAGTGGAATGAAAAATTACTTGCCTGTTGCTCCCAGGTGTGATGGTCTTTGCTGCAGCTAGCCCAGGCTCCTCCATCCACGTGTCCATGATGACCTTAGACCCCTCAGGCAGAGACAGGGGAGACACAGAGGGATTAGAGTCTTTAGTTCCAACAGCTCAAGGAGGAAACGCAGGCGATAGCACAGCCTGCATCTCTCTCCTGGGTGACAGACAAGGTTTATCATTTTGAAAGGGAAAAGGATGAAAAACACTTGCCTGGCAACCCGGGTGTGGGAGTCAGCCGCAGACTTGTGTGGAGGAGTAGTAGGCCCATGGTCAAGTGAAGGGTGATGAGCCTCCAACTTCCGGGAATGTTTCGTCTCCCCACGGGGTGATTCCCGTGGTGGAGTGACTTTCTCCTGTCCCTTGCTCTCCCGTGAGTAGGAGAAAAAGGAGGCCAAGATGGAGGTGGCCTCCGCACAGCTCCACAAATAAGGACGTTGCTCCATTAGTCGTGCTGCACCATCCTGGCTCACACGGACCGCCTCGGGGGTGCCGGAGGTCTCAATCTGGGACAGGAGACTCTCCAAAACACACACTCCTCGCAGCTCCATGTCATCCAGCCAGGCCATGGTTCTCCAGGTGACTGGGAAAAAATACATGAAAAATAAAAAGGCACGATACAAACTGCTTGGGCCCTCCTTGGCGGCAGCTTACTGTCAAGTTCGGCTGCATGAATTCGCAGCGAACATATAACATTGGCAGCGAGCCCAAAGCGCAGTTTGTCACATGTTTATTAACAGTCTGAGTGAGTACACAACAATGTTCAAAAACAGTCACTGTCACATGGGGAAGACAACCGGCTCCAGCGTCGTGGCTAGGTTAAATGCCTAGCGCGCTCCAAACAGGACTGGAGCGTTTAGGAAAGGCATAAACGGGAGAAGACTGACATTTATGTCGGAGCGGAAGGGCTCTGAGGAACAACATAATACAGTGGTACCTCTACTTACGAACGTCTCTACATACGGAATTTTCAGGTTACGAGACGCCTTAACGGGAAAATATTGCCTCTAGTTACGAACGAAATTTCAGGATACGAAAGGCAAAAAAGTATGCGCTCCTCGCAGCTTCCGTAGTTTACCGAACGTAAACATACCTGTAGCTGCTCTGCCATTGGCTATCGCCTAGCATCTTCCTGGTATCCCATTGGCCACGAATTTTTTTTTTTTTTCCAAAACTTTATGCGTTTGGTTGATCTCGCCAAAGAATATGGCCGTAATACATCAACGATCAGCACGGTATTAAAACAAAACAAAGCACTTACAAGCCGACAAAAGCAAACGTCCTTGGATCAGAACATGAACCAAAGAAGGCAAAACGTGACGACGTCGACGACGATAGCAGTTAAAGGGTAAATGAACATAATTTTTATTATTCTTTCTCTTTTATTATTCTCTTTTATTATTCTTTCTCTCATTTTAAACTCTCATTTTATGTTTATTGTGCAGTAATCTAATTGTAACATGTATTTGTTACATGTTTTGATGCGTTTTTACGATTTATAAAAAATTTATGCCCGAATTTTGGGGGCTTGGAATGGATTACGGCATTTACATGTAAAACGCGCCTCTACTTACGAATTTTTCACGTTACGAGAATTCTTCCGGAACGAATTAAATTCGTAAGTAGAGGTACCACTGTACAGTCCAGGGAGGAAGCCAACTGTAGCGAGCCAGGGAGTCCAATGTTGACGTCAACTCTTGACTAAGCTGCCGCACCAGCCGGTCACACCCTACACAATAAATACCCATCCCAAATTGTAAGCAAGTGGACACAGCTGTGGCGACTGGTGCGTGGCTGATTGAACTCTGTGTGTGTGTGTGTGTGTGTGTGTGTGTGTGTGTGTGTGTGTGTGTGTGTGCGCGCGCGCGTGCGTGCGTGTGAGTGTGTATGTGGTGAACCGAAAGCCGGTGAATGCCTGATAAAAGGGAGACATGGCTGTGGGACTGGCCGAGAGCCAAGCTCAATCCGCCAGCTGGAGTTAATAAGCAAAAATTAGACCCACAGCCCCACAGTCATGCTCAGGGTAACAACCCTGAACATGACACAAAGTCCATGAAATCTGGACTGAGTGGTTAATTTCCTCACATTTGGATCCTCACGAAATCATTTCCATTAGAGGTCACAGAATAATTTCAGTGTATTATAGTTTAGACTGAACTACAATATGAATAAGATTTATTTACAAATAATTTTACACTCAAAATTAAATCATAATAAATTCTAATCTGATTCTAGTGGTTTTTTAAATCTTTTTCACTTCATTCACACTGTGAGTTTCTTAACTCAAAATCTTAAAGCAATTGTAACTATATTACAGACTAGAAAAGCAGTCAGAGCGTGCACACCTTTTCCAACCTGTGCAACGTTCCATCCCTCATGGATCACCTCCAAATGTAATGGGCTTGTGTGTAGGTCCAGAGCAGGGGCGCCCACACTTTTTTGGCTTGTGAGCTACTTTTAAAATGACCAGGTCAAAATGATCCACCTACATTTAAAAAAAAATGCCAAAATTGACAATATATGTTAGCGTACAATGTACGCCATACATTATATAACTGTGTGAACCCTTATGGCACAATACAATTGTGTCATGGGCAGCGAGAGCGCACCCCCTCCTTCCCATTCATCTCTCCTCAGGTCATCAACGCACCTGAGTGAGCGGACACACCTGCGCCCTCTCATCAGCCAACGTTCATCAGGAAGCATCCTTCAGTGATTCAACGCTGGCTTGTCTGTTCATTCTGCCTTACAAGACAAGCAAGTATTCGACTCACACAGGTGAAGAAATCATTAACCTGTGTGCTTTTGCTCCTCAGGTTGCTGCCATCTTGCGGGTGTGTCTCCGGGGCTGCGCATGCTCTCCTGCCACACCATCTTCCACCAACGGCATTCAACCTCCACCCAGTCAGGCACCAGACTGACAAACCCTGCCAGTTTGTCTATTCCTCACTGGGGCCCTGCTGGTTCTCCCTTGGAGGCTCACGTAAATGATAATTTGGCCAGCCCATTTTCCCTTACTCCATTCCTCCACTCACGGTTCTCGTCTCCTCTCCACAGGCTGTTTCCTCTGGCAAGTGACTATTTCTGTAGCTGTGCGGTGTTTTGAATATTTAATACAATTCTCAAACGTGTGCTGCTGTTTGATTGTCAATTCTTGTTGCTGCATCGCGCACGTGAGCTGATTGCCAACAACAATCATGACAGAACGAGCCAGCCTTGATCTTGGCTCAGCAGGTGCAGCAGCAGGACAATCAGTTCTGGATGATAGCTGCACCCGTGGTGGTCCCGATCCGGGGCATGGCTGCACCCACAGTGGGACCCGGCTGGGCCACGACTGCCCCCATGGTGGGATCCACGAAGACCACAGGTGGAGGGCCTGAACCCAAGGAGACCTCCGGAGTTACAGGATGTGCCTCAGCGACTCTGAAAGTAGACTTGAGGACAAGACAAACAGACACAGGGTCAGGGTCACCTGCAGCAGTGAACCCGGCAAGGCGAGCACAGCCGCTGCTGATGGCAGCAACCAGCTCTCCCTACCAAGAGCCAGACAAGATCTCTCCAATACTGAAATAATGAAAACAAAGGAGAGCACTTGCCTGAGCTCAAGTTCCACTGCTGTCCAGGACTCCGTCTATCCGGATGGCGATGACTCTAGCTCGGCCTCCTGAAGGTCCAACTCGAACTCTGCTGTGGCGGCCCCAACAGCAGGCATGATGGTCAAGGCAGTCTCAGAACCCCCTGGCGCTGTAATCCACACTGATGGCTCGCTTGATGGGGCGACAGGAGGTCAATCTCCATCTGGGGTAGAACTCTGCTCAATGGAAACCCGGGGATGCTTCCTCGTCGGCAGAGGCTCCAAATGACAGTCCGCCCTCCTCCTCTGTCCAAGTCGTGGCTGTGGGGCTTGAACCAGGTTCTCTAGGGCCACAGGCTACTCCTCCGTCCGACAGTCTGATCCTGGCACCGACGGACACTCGGGGAATAAAGGAGGAGACGCAGAGGAAGCAGGAGATGTATTAATGGCTGCAGCAGGTGGTGGGTGCTCAGGGGACTGCACAACCTGAACCTCACCCCTAGGAATCAGACAAGGTTAATCATCAACTAGTGATAAAGAATGTAAAAATACTTGCCTGTTTCCCTGGGGAATGGTGGTCACTGCTGCAGCAGGCTCTATTCTTTCCTCTTCCATCACATTGATGATGGTGGCCCCCTCAGGAAGACCAGGAGGAGCCACTTCATAAGAATCGGTGCTGGAGGCAGCCAGAGATGAAACCACAAGGCTAGCAGCAGCTGGAGTAAGCGCCATGCAGGAGGGAGGGGCAGCTGAGGCAGTCCGGGGTAGGGGAGCTGGCGAAACAGCTGAGAATGAGGACCTAGAGGCTGAAGCTGCTGACAGTTCACTCTGCAGGGGCGGAGAAAACACAGCTGACTGGGAGACAGGGGAATCCTTCTGGCAGCCCGTAGCTGAATCTGAACAGGAACCTCACAGCATAATCACGCGGTGATTCTTCTCATTCCGCTTAGGGACATCTGAGTCATGGGGAGGAGAAGGGTTCTCTGCCAGGTGGCGGCGTCTTTGGGCTGGAGACAACCCAATCCTTAAATCTGGAAAATGTCGCTGCTGGGCGGAGACAGTAGCCAGCAGCTTGGCAAACTCAGAATAATTATTCAGACCAGGATAAGCCTCCAAAACCCTGACAGCTGCCACCACACTCTTAAGAACCTTGTCCGGGTTGCAGGAGGAACAAGCTTCAGCCATACGGTCCCCGATGAATTCAGCTGCCCACTGTTCATCATACCTGGGAACCCCGGCTGCCCTCCTCCTATGGTGCGCTGGAAGACGGCTTTCAGGCGAAGCAGAAACTGGGGCTGGAACCATAGCAGGAACCTGGTCACGAGGCGAGGAACGGGAGTGCTTCGCCATCTGTCCCGTCTTAGGCTTCCTGCCAGACTTCTTCCCCAGTTCACGATGTTTCTGCTGGAGCACTGCTAGCTCAGCCATCCTCTCCCTGTCCTCAGAGTGCTCAGCAAGACGAGGATGACGATTAACATCTGCCTCTGCGAGGTCCAGATACCATAATGCATGCTTGGGTGTGGAGTACTGACGTGCAATGGCCAGGAGGTCATCTATCTCCATAAGAGCCTGAACGAGCTCGAAACCCAGGTTCATTGCCTACCACTGGCCAAAAGACGCCACAATACCGAAACCAAAAAAAAATGCTTGCACCCGAGAGAAAAAAAGAAAAATAGAGCCAAAAACAAAACTCACTGTGGCTAGCACCTGCTTTGGCTGCGACCTACTGTTATGTTTGCCCTTTGCAGGGCAAAGATGAAGCGCCAGAAGACAGGAGGGAGTTTATTATTTTATTAACAAAAAGTAACAAAAGAACAAGCCATGAGGGGCTAAAACACAAACAACTAAACATGCGACCCCGGAGGGTGACATATCTGAGAAAACAAAGGATCAAAACAGTCACTTACATATAAACTAGCAAGGGCAAAACCTGACACTGTAAAGGACTGGAGTCAGGGTAGGGAACTCCAGCCTAGGAAGGGTGAGGTCACAGCAAGGAATGAGCCTCGACTGCGATCTTAAATAGAGAATAAACTAAACAACAAACAGGTGTGCAAAGATAATGATAATTAAGTGCCAGCAGCTGTGACAGCCCGTGAGCAGACTGACAGGTGGAAGTTCTGCCACGGCGCTGTCAAAACAAAAGCACAAATAAAACACCATCATAACACGCCCGAATAAAGAGACAAAAAGGAGAAAATAATAAGTGACTCGAGCACGGAGCAGACCCACGCTCAGGATCACCACAAGTATAAGACTGTTGAAAATTTATTATTTCTTCATAAAAATGGTACACGTACACCAAGTAGCACAGGCACATTCACTGTACTCACCCCAGTTTTATTATTTCTTTTTTCCCTTATGATCATTGATATTTCTTAAAAGACAGCATATTTATTGAAATTGAAAAAATACACATTAAACCAATATTGCCCTTGAAAAATCGTCATGCTGTATACTTTTTGTTGACTACATGGCCTAGTAGAGCAAATGAAGTTTCACATGAGGCTTCATCAATATGAACCATTTTGATGGAAAGGCTCAAGTCTTCAAGAAAGCCTTATCTGGTCATCACTAAGTGGTAGCCTAGATTTAAAATCTCTGTCTTGCATCTGGAGAGTTGGGGTTCAAGTCCCAGTGGGGTTATTCTTATAATTCATTTGCAAGGTGAAGAATCTGTTGTGTTTCAAAAAGCTTGGATACAACAATAACACATCATTATCCTGAGGCACTATTGTGCCCTGTATGACTATAAAGACAGAGATGAATGTACTGGGAAAGCCAGTATAAGATTGTTGAAAAATTAATATTTCTTTAAAAAAAATGGACAAGTAGCACAAGCACATTCACTGTAGTCACCTCAGTTTTATTATTTCTTTTTTCCCTGATGATCATAGATATTTCTTAAAAGACAGTACATTACTGAAATGAAAAAATACACAAACCAATCACACACTTGTAAAAATCTGCATGCAAGTTGCAAGTCTGCATGCATACGTTTTGTCCACTAGATGGCTTAGTAGAAAAAATGAAGTTTCACATGAGGCCTCGTCTATACGAGCTATTTTGATGAAAGACTACTAGCAGAATAGGCAATGCAGGCAGAAGCCTGTGTAAAATGCCAGAATGACGCAGCGCCCAACTGAGGGGCTGCATCCTATAAATAACAGGTGAAGTGATTAGCCGAAATACAAAACAGCTGTGGGTAATCAAGAACACAAACCAGGCAAGACTGCCTGAAATGAGCCAATCTGTATAGATAATTTCATGGATTTTGGATTTCATTTTCTCATAATTTTAACAGTACATTTTTTTGAAAATGCCTCAGACTCATAGTGTAGGTCAGTCTGAACACTAATCCATTGGAATTATTCTGTGACTTCTGAAGGAAATGATTTTATGAGGGTTCAAAGTTTCAGAAATGAGCCAATCTGTATTGATCATTTCATGGATTTTGGATTTAATTTTCTGAATGAATGAATGAATGAATTTATTCGGTGATGATAATAATAATAAACACATACAATACAATAAGAACACACAAAAGAACAACCGAAAGGCTGTAGGCTGAAGCTAGTGCTTATATAGTGCCTACCCTGTTACAATTTTAAAATCAATAACATAAAAATTTAAGTCATACCCAAAATCATCGATTTAGTTAAATTTAAGACAGCACAAGTAATGTACAGGGCAATTAATAATCAACTACCAACTAATATACAAAAAATATTTAAAAAAGAGACAATGATCATAATTTGAGGGGAGACTTAAACTTTACAAAACCCAAGATACGTACAGCCAAGAAAAGTATGTGCATATCTGTCTGTGGGGTGGATTTGTGGAACAGTCTGGAGCCGGAACTGAAACTATGTACAAACAGAAATCAATTCAAAAAGAGGTATAAGCACCATTTGCTGAAAGGATATATGTTAGAAGGGTAGTATTTATATGTACGATTCATTATGTTCACTCTGGGACATTATGGGACACTATGGAATGGTGGGTAGGACAGCACTGTGCATATCTGTGTTGTTTGAGGCTGGTTTTGATGTATGGACATCATTGTATGTTTGGATGGGTGTTGATGTTGATTTGTAAAAAATACAGTAAATTGTTTACTTGGGGTCTTAAAGGTGGTAATTTGTATAAAATTCACAAGGGTGTAACTATGGAAAAGAGGAGATGGAATTAATAAGTGTTCACTTCTTCCTTCTCCCTTTCGAACAGTGTATACTGTAACTTTATTGCATTTGCCATTTGCCTGTATTTGTTATATTTTTGTGTTCGAAATAAACTATCTATCTATCTATCTAAAATCAACAAAGAAAATCAAATAGAACAAGTAGACAAAACAAAAAAAATTATCTCCCAGCATTTACAATGAGATACTGGGAGATTTTCTCATCTTTGTACAATTTTTTGAATTGCTTCAGAGTTGAACATGTTTTAATATTTTCAGATCAACAGTTCCACAGTTTAACTCTAGTGACAGACATGCAATGATACTTAGTATTTGTTCTAACCTTTGGCTTATTAAAAACAGAGTTACCTCTTAGCTCATATTTGCTTTCCCTTTTTTTAAACAGTCTCTGAATATTTGTAGGTAATTGGTTATTATTTGCTTTGTACATGATTTGAATGACATTATAATCTACCAGATCTCTAAATTTAAGAGTATGTAATTGAATGAATATTGGATTTGTTGGTTCACAGTAAGGTTTCTTTGATACTGTGACGTTTGCGGGATTCATACAAAGAAAAAGGAGCAAAATGGTTGTGATGAACAGGCTTTATTTACACACCACCGACCCCCAACCTACTTCTGAGCACAGAGAGGAGGGGGGGTCATTCTCCCAGACCTCCGTTTCAATCATGGTTACACACACATGATACATCTTTCCCTAATCCTGCTAAACACTGCTGGGTCATTATAACGCAGTTATAATGACACAGCAGTATAACTCAGAAATAACACATTTAATACACACACAGTAACGTTTTCAACTGGCAAAGCATGCTGGGAAATCCCTGCCCCCCTCAACATGGCCCCGACCAATGACGTAGATAGAGCTAGACCGCTCATTGCCCGCTGAGAGGCGGCAAATAGGAGCTGACTTCCGGTAGTGGCAAGACGTGGTGTCAGATTCGAACGTCAGCATGGAATGTGGCTTTGTGTTTCGTGATTTACCAAGGTTACAGTAAACTTCTGTGGTGGAATCAAGTCACAATGCTTGAGATACGTTGAGAACACCAGCAGGCCAGGAGGCCCTAGACCAGCACTGGCATTTTGAAGCCTTTGGACGCACTGAAAATTAGTAATTTGTTCACTTTGTGAAAATTATGTAGAAAAGTACACTTTTGGTGAGATTTTTAAAAAGCAATGCATTTCATATCGTCAAAATGCTTTTCTTAAACAATTTTGGCACGCTATTTCTGGGAAAATAGGCTGCTTCATAAGTTTCAAACATTTTATTTTTGCCCTAAAGCTGGCATTTTATAGCAAATTGTTCATGAAATTTCATTGTGAAATATATATTTCTTACAGTACTCCTGTAGTACTGCTGGCAACAGTACCGAATTAATGAGACACCCAGAGTCCCAGACCTGGCATGCCAGTTGGGAAGATGGCTGTGCGGGGAATCGAACCCGGGTCGCTGGCGTAGCAGCCCAGCATGCAAACCACAGCCGAAACACCAAGTCCCTGTACGACACCACCAAGTCCCTTGAGGTGAATTTTCTATCCCTCTTTACACTAAAACATAATTTGGAATTTTTGATTACTGCATGTGCTGCTTTTTAAGTCCAACTGAACAATTTGAATTCGAGAAAAATTGTTTAAAAAACAAAATTTCTTAATCGGCATTGGTCCGAATATTTTCTAGAGCCCATGAAACAGGGTAAGTGAAACACTAATGTTGCAGAAAGTATGAAATGTTTTTATTGACACAATCACTGCATCAGCATTCAGCAATCATTATGCATGTGTCATTGTGTGGTGGTCTCTGTTTGTTGTAGCCTCATGTAGGCAGAACGTGTGAAGAGGCTAAATATGAAGGATATTGGAGGCTCTGTGTTTGCTATTATATGAGTGTGATTGTCGTAGAAAGATGCCTTGTGCTTTGTTTTTATCTTTTTCAATCAGTTGGTGTGATGAAACAACACAAAGCGTGTCATCAAACACTGTTTGGAGACTTTGAAGTTAATGTGTTTTGAAAGGATCAAATAGCGTGCCACAGCTTCTTGCCACTACCGGAAGTCAGCGCCGATTTGCCATGGCGACGCTGTTGTCCGCCAAACAGTGAGCAGTCTAGCTCTATCTACGTCATTGGCCCCGACGTTACACTGCCCCCCGCTGGACTGATTTCTGTCCCCAGAAAAGTCAAAGTCCAACCCAGAAGTCCAACGCGAATCAATCCAGGTGTTGGGAGCAGCTTCGATGCCAGCGACCAGCACATCCAACAGCTTCAGCAGGATTACGCACAGCCCCTCCCCTGGCAGCGGGAGTCACGACTCCCACTGCTGCCAGGACCTCCCAGGCGGCCGCTGGCCCACGTCCAGGCGTCCAGCCCCTGCCGGGCCCGGGAAAAGACCGGATCTGTCCTGCTCGCTCCGCTGCTGCTGCGCGCCGAAGGCCTCTGTGACGTCACCGCCGGGGAAGCATCTGCAGGAGGCGGCTTTTCCCCGTCCATGCCACCTCACTCTAATTTAACGTTGGCGAGGGGCCAGTTTGTCGTGCGCTGCGTGCGGGGCAGTACCGTGTGAAGTACCCTGGCTCTGTGCAGCGGAAGCCCCCCTTCCTCGCGTCGCCGCCGCTGTCTCCTTCGTGCACGCGCTGCCGTAGCTCCTCCTCCCACTCACTCTCAGCACGGCGGTTTCCTCAGATGACCAGTCGTTCAGCATGGCAGCCAACTCGACCTGGGACAGGTGCTTATCCAACAGGTTCTCGCCGTTGTAGCGGGAAATCTTGGCCCGCTGCCGGATGAATGGGACGGTCACGTCCCGGTAGATCGCCGCTCCTAATTGCTCTGGAATTGCCAGCCGGCAGGAAACGGGGCTGGTTTGCTCTGCTCGGCCCGTTGGGTCCGCTGCTCCGTCCATCGCGGTGAACCTCTCCGGGGGCCGGCGTCTCAGCTCTACGCTCCGTTCCCAGCCGAGCGATGAACCGCTCTGGCCGCCAGACCTCCGCCTGGATCCTCATCTTGCTCCATCCCCACTCCTGATACCAGTGTGACGTTTGCGGGATTCACACAAAGAAAGAGGAGCAAGATGGTTGTGATGAACAGGCTTTATTTACACGCCACCGACCCCCAACCTACTTCTGAGGACAGAGAGGAGGGGAGGTCATTCTCCCAGACCTCCGTTTCAATCATGGTTACACACACATGATACATCTTTCCCTAATCCTGCTAAATACTGCTGGGTCATTATAACACAGTTATAATGACACAGCAGTATAACTCAGAAATAACACATTTAATACACACACAGTAACGTTTTCAACTGGCAAAGCATGCTGGGAAATCCCTGCCCCCCTCAACATGGCCCCGACGTTACAATACAATGCGTACGGCTTTTTTCTGTAGTAAAAAGATTAAGTTTGTGTTTGTTTTATATGTGTTTCCCCAGATCTCCACACAGTATGTCATAAAAGGAACTATCAGTGAATCATATAAAATGCAAAGAGATTTCTGACACAGGAGATCCTTAACTTTATACAGTACGGCAATGGATTTAGACATTTTAGTTTTGACATAATTTATGTGTGATTTCCAGTTTAGTTTGTTATCAACAATGACCCCTAGGAACTTGGTTTCGAAAACTGTGTCAATTTCAACATTGTTTATTTTAATTTTTCTGTGATTATATAATTTGCGGTTTCCAAATATTATACATTTTGTTTTTCCAAGGTGAATAGATAATTTATTGGCAGTGAACCATTGATTGATTTGTTTAAATTCATTTTCTGCTGAATCCAGAAGCTGCTTAAGATTTTCTCCACGACAAAAAAAGTTGTCATCTGCAAATAAAATACACTTGAGCAATTTAGACACAGAACATAAATAATTAATATACAAAATAAACAGCAATGGACCAAGCACAGAACCCTGTGGTAATTTTTTCATAATTTTGACCGTAAATTTTTTTTGACAATGCATCAGTATAGTAGTACACATCACTCTGAACACTAATGTCATGAACCAAGCCGGGTTGTTCTTTGGGCTCGGTTCTGACTTGCTGTGACTCAGGATTATCTGTGTATTTGTGTATTGTGTTATCTTTTGAGTTCTTGTCGTTTCTGTCACTTGTTCTTTTTCCGTACTTGTAGCCACTGTTCTGGCTGGCAGCTTGTAGGCAGCCTCCTTTGACCTACATTCGTGTGGGCACTGTCTGACACTTGCCGGTCTGACCACGCCCCTTCTCTCATGACAGCCAGCTGGATCTCCCCTGGTGATTGCCCTTCCAGCGCTTCGCCCAGGTGTTCCCAATGTGTGTTGCCAGCAATGCTTGCACTTAAGCATTGCGGGATTATTGTTCTTGTCATTGAGGTACGTTCTGCTACGGTTCACTGTGGTCTGCCTGCTGCACGCCTGGCGTGTGAGCCCTTAAGTGTACCCTGTTCCCTTTTTTGTATGGCTCTATTTTGGAACTGTGTGCCCTTTTTGTTAATAAATGTGCTTGTGGTGTAACCCTGTGATTAAAGCCGTCATTCCTCCTCACTCCTCCGTGCGCTGTGTAAAAGCGCACGAGGAGGGTTGTGACAACTAATCCATTGGAATTATTCTGTGACCTCCAAAGGAAATGATTTTACGAGGGTTCAAAGTTTCAGAAATGAGCCAATCTGACATGTTTGGTAAAAACCCAGAAGCAGACTCAGACTCGGAATAAATACAATTTTCTTTTATTTGTAGTGTGAGTGAATGTGAATGTGTGTGTGTGTGTGTGTGTGCTGAAGTGGGCAGCTGGGCGAGCAGAGCACGGATGAACTGGCAACCCTAGGAGAGAGGACAGACAGGCGGATGAGTATACTGAGACCAGGGTGAATAAACAGGTGAATGTACAGTCTTATGAACTGTATGAAAGGCTGAGGTGCTGAAGATCTCCCAGAGACTCCGAACCAGCTGCAGTCCGTTCTGTGTTGTTACCGAGGAGCGAGGTGAAGATGAGCAGGTGAGTATACGGTGCAATGCAATGTGCGGGAAGAAGTACAGGTCCACCGCCACCAGGAGGAGGTCCACCGCCAGGAGGTTTCCACCTGTGCACAGGGGAGAAAAGGTGAAGCGTGGAAGGGATGGAATCCCTAAGGCTTGCTTGACGTTGGAGAGCGTTGGCTCTCAGAAGACCTGACGGAGCAGGATTGGGGAAGAAGAGGATTCTCCGGAGCAGGATGACAGAGTAGTCGAGGAGGTCCTTCCAGACCAGAGGAGCTTTGACGTCTCAGTGCAGACCACACGGCAGCACGGCTTAAGAAGGCTGTCTAATGAGGTGAACAGGTGTGCGGGCAACTGTGGAGGCAATTAGGGCAGCAGGCACTCACAGCAGGTCACCACACAATGTTTATAGATTATTTCATGGATTTGGGATTTCATTTTCTCATACTTATGGCAGTATTTTTTAATTTATTTTTTTTTACAGTGCGTCAGAATAGTAGTACACATCACTCTGAACACTAATCCACTGGAATTATTCTGTGACCTCTAAAGGAAATGATTTTGTGAGGGTTAAAAATTTAAGAAATACGCCAATCACTATTGATCATTTAATGTATTTTGAGTTTAATTTATTAATAGTTTTGACAGTAATTTGTTTTTGAAAATGCATCACTCTCATAGTGTAGGTCAATCTGAACACAAATACATTGAAATTTTTCTGTGACCTCTAAAGGAAATGATTTTGTGAGGATCCAAATGTGAGGAAATTAACCACTCGGTACAGATTTTATGGACTTTGTCAGTAATTTACTAATAATTTTGACAGTAAAGTTATTTCAAAATGCTCCATACTCATAGTACTCATCACTCTGAACAACAACCCATTGAGATTATGTAGTGACCCACTAAGGAAAAGATTTTATTAAGGTTTAAACAAGAGGAAATTTTTAAAAAAAACCTGATAGATGAACACATACAGTTCCAAGCGTTCAAAATCCCCACTGAGAGTTTGTAATATTTATTACCTCTGCCAGGAGGTTATGTGATCATCAGCGTTGGTTTGTCTGTTTGTTTGTCTGTCTGTTTGTTTGTTAGCAAGATAACTCAAAAAGTTATGGATGGATTTTCATGAAATTTTCACAGATTGTCAGAAATGGGGTATCCTACAGATGATTAGATTTTGGTGGTGATCCGGATCACCGTCCACAAGAAAACTGCGATTACGTAAAATGCCATTTTCGTAAATAACTACTGAACCACTAATCCTATCATTGTCAATCCAATTGCTAGTCATATGTTTTCATGGTCAAGGAATCTGAAAACATACACACAAACACTGTATGAGGGAACTGTGGCGAAAACCGCCATTACGGAAAATGCGATTTTCGTGAATAACTACTGAACCACTAATCCTATCATTGTGAATCCAATTGCTAGTCATATGTTTTCATGGTCAAGGAATCTGAAAATGTACACACAAACACTGTATGGGGGGAACTGTGGCGAAAACCGCCATTACGGAAAATGCGATTTTCGTGAATAACTACTGAAGCACTAATCCTATCATTGTGAATCCAATTGCTAGTCATATGTTTTCATGGTCAAGGAATCTGAAAACGTACACACAAACACTGTATGGGGGGAACTGTGGCACTTGGCGGAGGTCTGCGTTCTCTGAGTGCTTTTCTAGATTTTTATGTGAGGTTGTCAGTGGTTTTTGGAGTGATGTGCAAGGTTGGCTTCATTCCAAGAACATTATTATTTCTCCCTCAGCAGATACCATGATATTGTTTGGATTAAATTGTGAAAACAAGAAATTAGAATTAATGATCAACAATTTGATTTTAATTGGTAAACATTTTATTCATAAATGATGATTTAAAAAAAACTAAACCCCAGATAAACCACTGGCAAAATGACTTCTTTTTATTTTGTACATCACTAAAACTTGTTAAAAATAAACACTTTTAAATTATATGCAACATTTGAAATGGTTGGTTTAGTTTAATAAGGCCTATATTATTTATTAATAGAAATACCTTTCGTCTTCCTTTGTTATTTTTGTCTGATTTTTTCCTCTTTTATCCCCATTCTCTTGTTGAATGTTGTTTGCTCTTTTGTTCAATTTTTTGCACTGTGCCCTGTTTGTTTGTAATTTTTGTTTATGACAAAACTTATTGTACTTCAAAAAATGTGAATAAAGCACTCTGAATTTAAAAAGAGCTACAAGTTCATTTTTTGCCTCTTCCGTAACATTTGCAATAGATGCACACGATACTGTGACGTTTGCGGGATTCACACAAAGAAAGAGGAGCAAAATGGTTGTGATGAACAGGCTTTATTTACACACCACCGACCCCCAACTTACTTCTGAGCACACAGAGGAGGGGAGGTCACTCTCCCAGACCTCCGTTTCAATCATGGTTACACACACATGATACATCTTGCCCTAATCCTGCTAAACACTGCTGGGTCATTATAACGCAGTTATAATGACACAGCAGTATAACTCAGTAATAACACATTTAATACACACACAGTAACGTTTTCAACTGGCAAAGCATGCTGGGAAATCCCTGCCCCCTTAACATGGCCCCAACGTTACAATACTTTTACTTTGAATTTAAAAAAGTTACAAGTTCATCTACCATAATATCTAAAATAGACGCGCATGAAAATTTAAGCCGCGGCTGGCTTGACCATCTCTTTGCGATCGACGGGCCACTTGACTGCAGTGCTATTCATCAATGAGGAGCAGAACAGGAGCAGAACCACCCCCACCCGACCACATGAAAGCTAGATATGTCCGTCTGTGCTGATTTTCTCCTGGAAAGACCATGAAGAGACTCATTCAGGAGTAAAACCGCAGCCTTCTTCCATGGAGTGAGCAGCCAGAGCTAACAGGCTAAAATGCTACTTGTAAAAATTAATTTTTGGACAGTTAGCAGAATCTTTTCATTTAACCAACCAATGAGCACAGAAGAAAATACTATTTTTCAGCTTAATTTTTATTGAACCACTCAGGGAGTCAACATGGCCATGGATCCTCCCAACTCCTTCTCCTGGGAAGACTCTGAACAAAGGAAGTCCCTCCTACATATAGCTTCTGAGTTGGTGGGTTGATCCCAACCACTCTCCAATACATGTCTATTGTTTCAAACTGTCCTCTTGGCGTCCAGATAACTCCCACATCCTTCCTCTCAGCGGCTCCAGATGTTTTCTCTTTATGGCTCCCTTTAGTTCATTTATGGCATTTACATCTGTTTACCTAAGCAACCCCCATGCCCTCATGTGGATGCAAGAAACGGAGACTAGAAATTTTGTGGGTGTGCATGTGTGTGTAGAGCTAAAGCACTTTTTTGGATGTGTGTATGTTTGTAGCTTGTGTGTGAGAGCACTTTGTGTAATATCTAACTAACTAATCTTCACTATTTATATTATTCTAACAATTTTCCCCTCTTGACTCCATTTTATGGCATCAATAACTATAATAAACAGGTATCAGACACCTGGTGTTATTCTTGTGTGATGGGTGAAAAACCTATAAGCAGTATAAACTTTCATGAGTAATCATTTAAATACAATTTCTTTTCTGTCTTCATTCTTTGAGCAATTTATACAGGAAAAATTCTCACCTGATTTCTACTACCTTTGACAACCATAGAAATGAGTCATCATTTACAAACATTCAGTATTACAATTTCAATATCAAAAATAAAAAATTAAAAAAACTTCCAATAAATATTTGCATAATTATATATTTGTATTAATGTATTTACATAATTTTCAGCTGTTACATCATGCTTTAGTCATTATAGGCATATTGTCAACACCAACATTTTTTCTTGCAGAGACACTGGTAGACATGATTTAAGCCAGACTGTCCTCGTCACTTGAATCCTTGTTGCTCTCCTCCTGCTAAGCCAGTCCTTCTCAAATAGTGGGGCGGGCGCCATGCGATGCCGGGGGGGGGGGGGGGCGCGTGTGACCCCGGGGAACAGGCTTTGCTTTTGCCGTGTAAAGTGTAATTGCACATCCACGGCAGCAGGTGGTGCAGTGGCGCTCTCATTGTCAAAAGTCTATGCGGGAGTTTAAAACTTTTTAAATTGCTGTCAACAAACCCCTCGAGAGACACCATGGAGAAATATTTAACAGTAACGAAAAGAAAGGCGGAGAGAGACAGAGGTAAAGAGACAAATGAAAGTCTCCCAAAAGCTAAGACGAGGAAATATGACGAAGCTTATCTAGCGCTTGGCTTCACTCTGACTGCGGTGGGAGACGAGGAAAGACCGGTGTGTTCACTGTGTCTGAAAGTGTTGGCAGCGGACAGCATGAAGCCAAATAAATTAAGACATCACCTACAGACATTACATCCTCAACACGTTGATAAGCCGCTTGATTTTTTTCAGCGAAAATGTGCGGAGTACGGCCAACAATCATCCCGCTTTGTGAACGCTACATCAGTAAACCAGCGAGCACTTTCAGCATCATTTAAAGTGGCGCACCAAATTGCGCAGTGCAAAAAAACCCACACAATTGCAGAGGAGTTGATACTGCGTTTTTCTACCTTTTTCTTTAGACTAAAATGTTAAATATATTGG
Organism: Pholidichthys leucotaenia; assembly: GCA_020510985.1. Taxonomy (NCBI): domain Eukaryota; kingdom Metazoa; phylum Chordata; class Actinopteri; order Cichliformes; family Pholidichthyidae; genus Pholidichthys; species Pholidichthys leucotaenia. The sequence goes on from CM035844.1 coordinate 282,585,608, forward strand.
TACTCCTGTGTTAATGTTCCAGATCAATTTACATTTAATATTATTTATTGATTGAATTATTTTTCTCAGCATCAAATGGTTCAGTTGGTCAAAAATGTTTCTAGTTTAAATAAGGATTGACATATTTTTTATTTCAGGCACTTTGATGCACTTTAAGTTTTTTTTTTTTCTGTTTTAGACTATAACAGGGTTTCTGTGTGGCAAAATAAAGTTAATATTTGTTGAAAGTTGATTTATATTGCTTTTTTCTTTTGTTAATGTTAAAAAGGATACAATTTTAGGTATACTTATACAATTTTTATAGATAATGATCTTATTTATAGTCACTGCGGCGAGTTGGGGGGGCGCGAAATATTTTCTCTTTCCTAGGGGGGGGCTTTGCAAAAAATAATTGAGAAGCACTGTGCTAAGCTAATATGAGATACTGGTGTGCACTACCAGCATGTACTGTTTTTTCAACAATGCCTCTACCACAGGGAATGCAGCAACATCTTACACATATAAGGATGGCAATTCCAATCATAAGGGACAATATTATATAGATTTTTTTTTTAATCACTCCTGCTCAAGGATTGTAGCCAGGCAGTGAAGACATCGGGTTCATTCTCAGTATCTGTCATGACATTAAGTTTTGACAGCTTACGTGCATGATGCCAAACACAGGAAGGAACCACACAGTGCGGCATGTTTGACAATCTTATTAATATCAAAATCCAAAGCGCACAGCTACAGAAGCAGTCACTCACCAGAGGAAAGGATCTGTGGAGAGAAGACGAGAGAAGTGAGCTGAGGAGTGGAGTAAGAGGAAATGGGCGAGCCAAATTGCCACTTAATTGAGAACTCCAGAGAGGACTGGCAGGACCCAGCAAGGAATAGACGAACCAGAAAGGTAAGAGGGAAAAGGTGAGCTGATGGTGCCTGACCAGGTGGATGAGATTGCTGAAGGACAGAGTGGTGGGGCAGGAGAGCACGCGCAGACCCGGCGACACACCTACACGGTGGCAGCAACCTGAGGAAGACAAGAGAATAAGGGTTAATGGTGTGTTAATGCTTAAACTTGTTAATTTGCTTGCTTGAACACAGGCAGTATACCCAGACGAGCCAGTGTTGACTGCGTGGAGGAAGCCTCCTTAAGAACGCTGGCTGATGAGTGGGTGTAGGTGTGTCTTCTGCCTCAGGTGCAGTGATGAGTTTGAGAAGGTGAGACCAGAGGGGAAGGGCACACTCCCGCCACCCATGAGAGGGCTCCCCCTTCTAGAAACGCCTCCTGGTGGTCCGGAGGGCTTTTCTGGGTGAGCACAGTGAAAAGCCCGGAACATCCCTTTGTCCAGTATCAATGATGAGGGAGTCCAGGATTGTTCCTCCAGGCCATAGCCCTCCCAGTCGACAAGGTACTGTAAGCCCCGGCTCCGGCGGTGAACATCCAGAATCCGCCAAACCGTGTGGGCGGGGTAGCCATCGATGATGCAGGGAGGAGGAAGCAGCTTCGGGGTGGGGCAAAGGGGGCTGGCTGAGAGGGGCTTGATGTGAGTGACGTGAAAGGTAGGGTTCACCCATAGGGACGGGGGCATCTTGAGCTGGACCGATGCATCGTTAATCACCTGGGAGATGGGAAAGGGCCCAAGGAAGCGGTGGGACAGTTTCTTTGACTTCTCCTTAAGAGGAATCTGACTAGCCACCAGCCAGACCTGCTGTCCCATGACATACTTGGGGGCCGGAACCCACTTCTGTTCAGCAGCGGCCCAGGTGCATTTCGTGGCGTGGGCCAGGGCGGCTCGAGTAGATCTCCAGACACGCCGGCAGCGCCGGGCGTTTGCCCCTATGGATGGAACTGAAACCTCCCTCTCGGCCATAGGGAGAAGAGGCAGCGTATATCCCAACAACACCTCAAAGGGGGTAAGTCCGGTGGCTGACGACACCGCAGAGTTCATGGAATACTCCACCCAGGTCAGGTGTGTGCTCCAGGATGAGGGATTATCGGCTGCTATGCACCGCAAGGCAGCCTTCAGGGACTGACTGGCGCGCTCCGCCTGCCCATTACTCTGGGGATGATTTCCGGATGAAAGGCTCACAGTGGTTCCCAAGGTCCGGCAAAAGGCCCTCCATACCTGGGACATAAATTGCAGACCCCGGTCAGACACAGTGTCGATAGGGATGACGTGGATCCGGATGATGTGATCTGTGAGGAGGACCGCTGTCTCCAAGGCCGAAGGAAGTTTAGAGAGGGCCACCAGATGGACTGCCTTGGAGAAGCAATCCACGATGGTCAGGACCACCGTCTTGCTGTGGGAGGAGGGCAGTCCGGTCACGAAGTCCACAGCGATGTGGGACCATGGCCGACCAGGGATGGGGAGAGGATGGAGAAGTACCGATGGTGGGGAGGAGTCAGATTTACCCCGGACGCACATCTGACAGGCTCTGACATACTCCCAGATGTCCCACTGCAGCGTGGGTCACCAGAACGCCCATTGGATAAAGTCGATAGACCGTGAGATTCCAGGGTGGCGTGCGAAGCGACTGGTATGACTCCATTGGATGACATCACTGCGGAGGGTGGCTGGGACATACAGACGGTTCCGGGGGCACCCTACTGGCAGAGGCTGCTGGGACTGGGACTGGCGGACTCTCCGCTCGATATCCCAAGTAAGGGCTCCAAGGACGCATGAAGGTAGTATGATGGTTTGGGGGGGGGGGGGGTGCTACGTCCCCGGAATCAAACTGGTGTGAGAGCAAGTCTGGTTTGGTATTCTGGGTGCCAGGCCAGTAGGTGATGGTAAAATTAAATCGCTACAAGAACAACGGCCAGCGGGCCTGCCTGGCATTCAGTTGGCAGGCCGACCGCAAGTACTCAAGGTTCTTGTGGTCGGTTCACATGACAATGGGGTGAATGGCCCCTTCTAACCAGTGTCTCCACTCCTCTAATGCCAACTTAATTGCGAGCAGCTCTCCGTCCCCTACGTCATAGTTTCTCTCAGTAGGCGTGATCTGCCGAAAGAAATATGTGCATGGGTGAAGCTTCTGATCGGGGGGCATGCGCTGCGACAGTAGAGCGCCAACCCTCCGAATCAGACGCATCTACCTCGAGGACAAATGGAAGCTGCGTGTCGACCTGAACCAAGATAGGTGTTTCTGTGAACTGGCGCTTTAATTTGTTAAACGCCAGTTCAGCTGCCTCAGTCCAACGAAAGGGGACTTTAACGGAGGTCAGCTGCGTCAAAGGCAGTGCAATCCCACTGTAGTTCCTGATGAACCTGCGATAGAAGTTTGCAAACCCGAGGAAGCGTTGGAGCTCCCTGCGGGAGTGGGGAGTTGGCCAATTTAACACTGCCTTTATCTTGGCCGGGTCGGCAATCAGCTCCCCCTCAGCCACGATGAAGCCCAAGAAGGTGGTGGATGTTGTGGAGAACTCACACTTCTCGACTTTAACGTAAAGCTGGTTCTCCAACAGCCGTTGTAAAACGGCTCTGACATGGACCTCATGTTCTTCCTCTGGCAAGCGGGAGAAAATCAAAATATCAAGATAGACAAAAACGTATTGGTATAGCATCTTGAGGAGGACATCATTTATTAACCGCTGGAAGACGGCAGGGGTGTTAGTGAGCCCGAATGGCATCACTAAGTATTCAAATTGGCCCTGGTGTGTTTTAAAGGCCGTCTTCCATTCATCGCCCTCAAGAATTCGGACCAGATGATACACATTCCTGAGATCTAACTTGGTAAACACCCATGAACGCTGAAGGAGCTAGAACCCTGAATTGATCAAAGGCAGGAGGTACTTATCTTTGATGGTAATTACATTAAGCTCCCAGTAGTTGATGCACGGGCACAACGAGCTATCCTTCTTTCCGACGAAGAAGAATCCGGCTCCAAGCGGAGCCAAAGATGGCCGAATTAGGTAGGCATTCAGCAACTCCTTAATATACTGCTCCATTGCCTCCCTCTCTGGGCCCAAAATACTATACAGCCGGCTGGATGGCAGCCTTGCCCCCGGGATGAGGTCGATAGCACAGTCATAAGAGCGGTGAGGCGGCAGCGACAACGCTCTTGACTTGCTAAAGACCTTGCTCAAATCGTGATAAGCCCGAGGGACGAGGCTGAGGTCTGGCGGCTCAGCCCGAGAGGGAGGAACAGACAGCGATGAGGAGCATTCAGCTGAACGCATACAGTGGGCCATACAAAACGGACTCCAGGCAGAGATGGTATTTTTAGCCCAATTGATTGTTGGGTTATGCCTCTGGAGCCACGGTTAACCTAGAACCACCGGGGATGATGAAACGGGGAGAACCAGGAACGATAGTTCCTCCCAGTGGTTTCCGGAAAGAATGAAGGATATGGGCACCATGCTAAGAGCGACCACCGCAACCTCACTGCCAGATATGGTGGTGATTCTCTGATTACAGGGCAATTTATGTGTGGGAATGCCCTCCTGCTTCACAAACTCAGCAGACACAAAATTACCCTCCAACCCCGAGTCAATCAGCGCCATAACTCTCCTCTTGATTCCCAGCAACTGTACAAGGGCCGAAATTGAAAAATTACTGAGGGAAGTGGATTTGGTCCCGCCCGCCAGACCCCCCATGGCTACTGACGGGCCACGTCTTTTTGGCCGTTGGTGGTACTCATCCAGACTGTGGTTCGGTGAACCGCAGTACATGCATGCGTTGACCCTTCACCTTTGCCAGTGCTCGTCATCGGTCAAGTGCCGAGAGAGCTGCTTTGGTTCAGGCGATGAGCCGGCGCCGCAAGTGCCAGTAACCACGGCAGGTTCACGCTCAGCACGTGGGCGAGGGGAGGACTTACGCTCCCTTGTGCGCTCACAGTACCGATTGTCCAACCCAGCTGCCTGATCTATGAGGCTGTTGAGCGTCTCCAGGACAGGGTGGACCTCCAGATCATCATGGAGTTGGTCATTCAACCCATGGAGGAACAGGCTGCGTAACGCAGTCTCGTTCCACCCTGAATCGGACGCCACAACCCGGAACTCCACCGAGTACTCGGCTACTGACCGGGTACCCTGATGGAGCATCATCAGGCAGCTCATCACATTGCCCTGACTCTCAGTCCGACCAAACGCACAAGTGAAAGCAGCCACAAATTGGTCAAACGTATAACAACGCCCCTCGGGGTTGTCTAGAGTGGACTGTGCCCACTCCAGGGCTCGATCCCTGAGCAACAGAGTGAAAAACTGGATCCGAGCAATGTCCCCCGGATACTCCTCTCCAACCTGCTCCAAGTACATCTGAACTTGAAGAAGAAAAGACTTACATTTCTCCACCTCCCCCGCGTATGGGGAAGGCATGGGAATGGAGGTAGTACGGTGCACCGAAGTGCGCGGAGCAGGCTGGGGGGGGCAACCGTGGGACGCGCTGTAGACCACAGCGTCATCATGTTTAATACCTGCTGTGTCAGTGCAGTGAGCTGATGCTCGGTCACCGCTAGGCATTCCAGAGCTGACAGCTCCTGCGGTGAGGCACCAGCTGAGCTACCATCCTGGCTGGCTCATTCTGTCATGACGTATTAAGTTTTGACAGCTCACGTGCACGATGCCAAACACAGGAAGGAACCACACAGAGGGGCACATTTGACAATTTTATTAATATCAAAATCCAAAGCGCACAGCTCCAGAAACAGTCACTCACCAGAGGAAAGGACCTGTGGAGAGAAGACGAGAGCAGTGAGCTGAGGAGTGGAGTAAGGGAAAATGGGCGAACCAAATTGCCACTTAATTGAGAAATCCAGAGAGGACCGGCAAGACCCAGCGGGGAATAAACAAACCAGTAGGGTAAGGGGGAAAAGGTGAGCCGATGGTGCCTGACCGGGTGGATGAGATTGCTGAAGGACAGAGTGGTGGGGCAGAAGAGCGTACGCAGTCCCGGCGACACACCTACATGGTGGCAGCAACCTGAGGAAGAGAAGAGAATAAGGGTTAACGGTGTGTTAATGCTTAAATTTATTAATTAGCTTGCCTGAACACAGGCAGTATACCCAGATGAGCCAGCGTTGACTGCGCGGAGGAAGCCTCCTTAAGAACGCTGGCTGATGAGTGCATGTAGGTGTGTCTTCTGCCTCAGGTGCAGTGATGAGTTTGTGAAGGTGAAAACTCAGTCAAAACTCAGTCCTAAGAATATTCTTTCCAGCCCCTGTTCAAGGAAATAGTGCAAGTGTGACTTTTCGGCCGATGCTCTAATGTTAAATTCAATTAATCTATTCGTTGCTCAGACTGCATCATGTGGTTTGTATTCCAGGTCCCTCTTTCAACGCTCTGACTGTCTGACTTAATCCAGATACATCATGATAGCGTGGTCAGTCAGTCATACAGGGGCGCAGACACCTCCTAGTCAGAGAGCAGGTGTCAATAGACCCTATGCCCACAGAGCCACCATCCTCCATTTAGTTCAAAGGTTCTGTTCTGCCCCAGCACTATTGACGCTGGGACTATGACTGCAGAGGATGGTTTGAAGGACCTGTTTGAAATGTTCCTAGGTCCTGAGCAGGTGGAATTTGTTCTCCTAGCAAGAAATTCTGCATATCCCCACCAATAGTTAGTTGTGAATACCTGTTCTACATATCTTGGTGTGTGTTTGACTAGAGTATTACTGTTTCACAATTAGGATTAGGATGAATAGTAGACCATGCCTACGCTCTCCCAAAGGGGTCTTTTCCAAGTACATCTACTCCAACATAATATTGTCCAGTATCAGACAACTTCAGAGATATTTTAGTTATTCTAATAGGGTTACAAATTGTGCATTCCTTATGGCCATATGTGAAGCTCATGTTCGTAGCACGTGCCCCATGGTGGGGTGACTATATAATGTATATGTGTTTTCTTAATTCATGATAGATATTAAAGTATTAAGCATCATTGGGTCCTTTATTTTATATAATTATATATAGCACAATAGTTAAACTAGACTACACAAGCTCTGTCTTCAGTGCACATTATGGTGGGTGGTGTCTCTTTATCCTTAATGTCAATGTTTATTGATTTGTCAGTTATCTTTTAAAATAGTAACTGAGCTGCACAACAGCCGTATCAGGAGGACTACGACAAGGACAAGCACGAGGAACACACATGTGAGCCATTCATAAAAACTGGAATCTACGTCAGGGGTCTTTCATTGTTTGCCATTTTGAGTGTATTCTACCTGCTGTAGACTCTTAATTTCTTCACCAAAGTTTGAGACAATCAGGTCAGCTAAAATACCTGATTCTCTTTGTTGCCCCAGACTTCCTCCACAACAGCAACACTATTCTGTCCTGATAATACGGCTGGGTATTGTAGACAGCGAACAATAAAGACAGCAGGCTGATTCCAGGTTGGCTGATTTACTGAAATCGTTTTTGTCTTGTTGTTTTTTTGTAAAACTGAAACACAATGAAAATATACATAGTACAGAATGTTACATAAGAAATAATAATACAACACTCTGTATATAAACAGTTTCTCTTATTACAGGCACTTAACTCAGGTAAGTAATTTGCTTTACAGATTCAAACTAAGGTAAGTATTTCACAGTTTCCACAGGTTACAAAGTTAAGGTAAGTTAAATCAGGTAAGTATTACGAAATTATACTAATACATTTTTATTTTACAGAGGACAGCTACACAGCTAAGTAAGCAGGTAAGCATAGCCAAATGAATAGCTAACTAGCTTTCACACGAAGCACCATTACAACACAATATAACTTGGGCTAACAAAGGGCTAAATGACTCAGCAGTTAGCTAAGTACCATTGCAACGATTAGCCATTAACACCTTTTAATCGCGATCTTTTTATAGCTACACAGTACCGGTTTTCATGCACATCCTTAAACCAATACTTTGTTGCAGCACCTTTGGCTTTTATTACACTACTCTATTACACTAAAAGTGGCTGGCCTGCAGCGATCGGCGCTCGTGGCGAACACGCACGGGCTGAATTGCCACCTCTGTTGGATTGCCCTTTAATCGCCTTTCTCCAGCGACTTCCTGCGCCTTCCTGAAGCGATTGCTAAGCTAACACTAGTTAGCTTAATGCTACCTGAAGCGATTGCTAAGCTAACACTAGTTAGCTTAATGCTGGCGCCAGTCTCTAAATAACTAACCTACAGCGATCGGATATACCTCCGGTGGATTACCCCTTTGATCGCTTTTATCCGGCCACTGTGAGTAAACTGACCAGTGATTCCAGCGCTTCCTTGTGATTCACTGATGTGCCCTACCTGAAGCGATTGCTAAGCTAACGCTAGTTAGCTTAATGCTGGCGCCAGCCATTCCACCTAACACCAGCCTGAATCAAAGCCCAGCTGCGAGGCCCAGCGGAGATACTACCAGGCAGGCGGCTATTTGTTGACGGGGCTCAGCAGAGATTTCACCCAGGCAGACGGCGGTAGGCGGCGGTGCCCAGCGGAGGACTTACCGTGACTGCAGCGGCGGTGTGCGACGAGACTACCCGAAGCGATTGCTAAGCTAACGCTAGTTAGCTTAATGCTGGCGCCAGTCATTCCACCTTACACCAGCCTGAATCGAAGCCCAGCTGCGAGGCCCAGCGGAGATAGAAAGTCTATAGAAAAATTTTCAAAGCAAATTAAAAGTAGACAACAGAAGATTAGCCTACCATGGTTAAATAATGAAATAAGAAAACTTATGAAGAGGCGAGACTATGCACTGAAAACATCACTAACCTCCAAACTACAAAATGATCACCTTGTGTACAAAAGTTTAAGAAATAAAGTGGTACATGAGCTGCGAAAATCAAAAATATCTTATTACAATAAACTGATAGATCATGCAAAGGGTAACAACAGTTCCCTATGGAGGCATTTAAATAACTTAACTAATAAAAAAAACGATCAGAAGGGGGTAAGGGAACTTAGAATCAATGGCAAGACCGTCAGTGACAAGGCTACTTTGGCAAATGAATTTAATTCACACTTTGTGGGCTCTGTGGAAGACTTAACAAAAATTTTTGTGCTGCCAAATGTGCTCAACAACACAAATTCCATACTTCCAACAGATACTTTTCACATCGATGAGGTAAATGAGAAGTTAATTGCTGGTATTGTTAAAACACTGTCAAACTCAAAAACTAATGATATCTACAATATGAGCACCTCCTTTCTCAAAATGCACAGCAAAATATTAATCAAACCACTGACTCATCTCATTAATCTCTCCATTAGGTCTAGTACATTTCCATCTGGCTGGAAAAAAGCTGTCGTCATACCAGTTCATAAATCAGGCAGTAAAGACGATATATGCAATTACCGCCCAATCTCTATCTTACCAGTCCTATCTAAGGTTCTTGAAAAAGTTGTAGCTACACAGCTGCTAGACTACTTACAAGACAGTCAACTTCTTCATCCACATCAATTTGGTTTTAGACCAGGATACTCAACAGAAACAGCAAATTGTTGCCTTATTGAAAACGTCAAACAGTCCTTGGACAGGGGTAATGTGGTAGGAGCTGTTTTTCTAGATCTCAAAAAGGCTTTCGATACTGTAAACCACAGTTTGCTTTTATCCAAAATGGTATCTTTTAACTTCTCCCCAAATACATTAGAATGGTTTGCATCTTATCTCCAGAATAGAGAACAGTGTGTAAAAGTTCACCAGGATAAATCCTCATTTTTAAACAACCGCATGGGTATCCCACAAGGGTCCATTCTTGGTCCTTTACTTTTCAGCATTTTTATTAATGACTTGCCGTTACACTGCTCAGCTGCAACATGCCAACTTTATGCAGATGATGCAGTTATTTACACAGCTGCCAAGACTCCAGCACAGGCTGCAGATGTACTGTCTACAAGTATGGTTGATGTCCAAGAGTGGCTCCTCAAGAACCATCTATTGCTGAACCTTCAGAAAACAGTCTCAATGTGCTTTTTCAATCAAAAAATGTAACCTGCAACATTTTAAAGTTAATATACATGATCATGACATCAGTTTAGCTACAGAATTCAAATACCTTGGCATTGTACTAGATCCTCAACTCAAATTTAATCTTCATATAAAGAAAATTTCAAAAACAGTAAAAAAAAAATCTGAACTGCTTTAAATTAATTAGATATTACATACCTTACGAAGCAGCTGCACTGTATATGCATTCTATGGTTTTTTCTCATATATCATACTGTTTGACAGTCTGGGCTCAAGCAGCCCCTTCCACAATAAGACATATAGGTTCAGTATATAATCAAACCCTAAAAATCTTGGACAAAAAGCCCATTAGGTGGCATCACTGTAATGTTTAAAAAAATACAACCTATTGAGTTTTGAGAGCTTCATTGACCTCTGTCTTCTGAAATTAACGTTCAAATGTTTCCATAAATCAGCACCCGAGCCACTTGCTGGTTTCGTCCAAAGACAGGACAGCAGCAGAGCCACCAGGAGTTCTGTTAACAATAACTGTAAAATATTCCACCGCAGAACCACATTTGGACAAACAGCTTTCTCTATAAAGGGCAGTCACATCTGGAACACAATGCCAAATGAAATTAAAATAATAACGGACTTTAAAACATTCACTAAAAATGTTAAAAACTGGCTGAAAAATAAACAAGAATGTACTCATGTATGAATTAACTGTCTGCAAAGTGAGAGTGAATGAAGGGAAGGAATAAATGTGTTTGTTTATAGTGAGTGACGGAGGGAGGAAGGCCTGAAATAGGCAAATGTGAGTTATGTTATATGTGTTAAATGTGAGTCAGGCTGTTATAGTTGTGTATTTATAATATTTATAATATTTATGTTAAATGTGAGTCAGGCTGTTATATTTGTGTATTTATAATATAATATTTATAATTGTGTATTTATAATTTTTCTGCATTGATGTATGTGATTATTGTGTATATTTTTTATCTTGATTCTTTTTTCTAAAGCCCATCCAGGGACAAGAGTTGCAAATTAGCTAATAGCTATACACTCTATGTGCAACACATCAGATTAATTGTCTTTGATTAATTGTCTATGTTTATTGCACTGTCCCTGTCAAATAAACTAATCTACTACTAGCTTAAATTTAGCGTTTTTAACATCATATTCCAAACTATGGTCATCTTAAACAAGTATTACAACAATTTTCAGCATTAACTTACTGTTGGTTCCACTCCTAGGTTAGTACAACCAAATTTCTGGCGAGCACATTTTCACATTGCTTTCATCATGGCAGATTGAACAAAAAAAAGGGTTTATATAGGAAACAGGAAGTAGCTACAATTAAAGGTGCAGTAACGCAAACCACCACTAGAGGGAACATAACCCCACCCAATATCTGACAGGTCAGCACAAACACTCTCTATGGTTTTCCCCCTGTAGCTTCTATGGGTTGTTTGATAATAATTTACAGTGTGTAAGGTGTACCCAAGTGTTTCTGCCTTGTGTTTTTACAGCTGTTGGAATTGACAATATTATCTTATGTGGCCCCTGCCAAGGGGCTTCTGACCAGGTCTTCTTTTAACAGTCTTTGAAAGTACTTGATTTTCGGGTTTTATGGTGATGATTCCTCCTGTGTGTTCCTTCCTAGGAGGAATAGCATAAACAGAATCTTTTTGAGTCAACATTTTTAACTTGTAATCTGCTAAACCAAATCGCTTCATTTTCTGGGTTGAATAGTCTAAGAGGGGGTACTAATTAAGGCTTTTCATATAAACTTTAAAATGGAGATAAAGCTTCTTTTGTAGGTATTTGACATGGGCAGCGAGGGCGCGCCCCCTCCATCCTGTTCATCTCTCCTCAGCTCATCATCACACCTGAGTGAGAGGACACACCTGCGCCCTCTCATCAGCCAGCGTACTTAAGGAGGCATCCTTCAGTGATCCAACGCTTGCTCGTCTGGGTATACTACTGTTAGACAGCATGTCAACTTCACACTGGTAAAGTTGTTAATAACCTGTGTGCGTTTTCCCCTTTCGTTCGGGTTGCTGCCATCGTTCGGGTGTGTCACTGGGACTGCGCGCACTCTCCTGCCACACCACCTCACACCACAGTAACCTCCCCCCGGTCAGGCTCCACCAACTCATTCACCACACTTCTGGTTCATCTATCCCCACTGGAGTCTGCCGGTACTCCCCTTGGAGCTCACGTAAGTGTAATTTTGGCTCGCCCATTTTCCCTTACACCATTCCTCCTCTTACAGCTCTCATTTTCTCTCCACAGGCTCCTTCCTCTGGCGAGTGACTGCTTCTGTAGCTGCGTGGAGTTTGCTGTTTAATAAAGAAAACTCAAACGTGTAGAATTGTTTGATTGCCTCTTGGTTGCTGCATCTTGCACGTGGGCTGAATTATCTTATCAGTCATGACAGGTATTATTCTCATATAAAATAGTATCAAAGGTAACCAGTAAATCCAATTCTGTCCTTTTTCTGCCATTGTTTTCTTAATCTTTCTATAATAGTCCAGTTATGTTGTTCCACAAATCCTGCAGACTGTGGGTGATATGCTGCATGGTGTTTCAAATCAATATTCAACACTTCCCCTAAATGTGAAATAATCTGTAGCCATATCTACGAAAACTTAACAGTATCTCTTCCCGTCACATTTGGCTAGCTCAATGAAGTCCATGCAAATGTTCTGGAATGGGTATGTTAATGATGGAAAACTACCCTTCTCTGGTCTTGACATTGCCCTGGGCATTATTTTTTGCACAAATTATACATTACTGGCAAAATTTTCAAACCCATAGGCTGTGATAACTAATAACCAATATCACCATCCCTCCCTTGAACATATGATAAAGTCTATGTGTTCAAGTAGCAACATAGTGAAATAATTTTGTGGGAGGATAGGTTTACCCTTTGGTCAGGTATAAATTTGGGAATCTTGATTAAACACAGCACCTTTGTTTAATCTCTTATAGACTCCAGCCTGCAGAGATATGTTTTGTTTGCATATTTCTTCATCAGGAGATGCCAGTAAGATGTCATAGGTGACATAATACTCGGCCCAGGAAACACCGCACGCAGGCTCAGACAGATTTGAAAGCTTTATTGAGCCAGCAATGTTTGTGAGTGGGTGCGTGTATGCAAGATGTGAATGTGACTGTGGGTGGAGGATGAGATCAGGACAGAGCAGGTTCGCCGTTCAGCCAGGCAACCCTATGAGAGAGGAGAGCAGGGATTAGCTGGGCAACCACACGGGAAAGTGACAATGTTACTGTGCTTACTTGTAGCGGCGCAGTGGCTGGCATGGCAAGTCCCAAGCCTGGGAGACAGCATCCGTGCTGTGCGTACGGGATGATGCGCAAATGGAAGGAGCAGCGTGACGAGGGAGAGTGAGTCCGCCGCCACGGAATCCACCTGTGCACAGGGGAAATCTGAACGGAGAAGGTAAGGCAGGAATGACAGCTTACGTGTCCGATCAGAAGACAGCTGGCCCGACGACAGGGAAGTAGCTGTGAAGGTTACGCAAGGAGACAGACAGCTCCAGGCCGCAGCTCAGGGCAGGATGGAATAAATAGCTGAACTTAACGAGGAGCCAGGTGTGCGAGCAGCTGAGGTGGAGGCCCGTGAGCTGTGGGTGATGACAGTACTCCCCCCCCCTACCAGCGCCTCCTGGCGCTGGCTTACCTGGGTGTGTCCGGTGGAACTCCACGATGAGGTCAGGATCCAACACCCACGAAGAGCGCACCCAGGATCTCCACTCCAGACCATAACCTTCCCAATCCACCAGGTATTGCAGCCCACAACCCCGATGCCGGGAGTCCAAGATGGCAGTAACACCCCACGCCAGGTCACCGTTGATCATCCTAGGCACAGGGGGAGACCTAGGAGGAGGGCAGAGTGAATTGGAAAGCACAGGTTTGATTTTGGAGACGTGGAAGGTGGGACACACACGAAGGGAGGGGGGGAGGGCCAAACGCACAGCCACCGGGTTAATAATCCTGGATATGGTGAAGGGGCCGAGGAATCTTGGTGCCAGTTTCTTCTTCTCACCCTTAAGGCAGATGTCCTGAGAGGAGAGCCACACCTGCTGACCCACCCGGTAACTCCTGGTTCGTGCGCTCACACTGCCCGTTGGACTGGGGATGATAACCAGAAGAGAGACTGACTGTGGCCCCCAAGGCGCTGCAGAAGCTCCTCCAAACCTGGGAGACAAACTGTGGACCACGGTCCGAGACCACGTCCAGCGGAATCCCATGCAGCCTGACGACATGCTGGACCAGGAGATCGGCCGTCTCACGTGCCGAAGGAAGATCCTGAAGAGGCACAAAATGGGCGGCCTTGGAGAACCTGTCCACGATGGTCAGGACCGTGTCATAGGTGTTGGAGACCGGGAGTCCGGTGACAAAGTCAAGTGCGATGTGTGACCAGGGCCTGCCCGGAGCTGGCAGGGGCTGGAGTAGACCTGCAGGTGGAGAGTTCGGAGACTTGCCGGTGGCACACTGGGGGCAGGCCCGGACATAGTTAGTAACGTCCTTCTGAAGACCCGGCCACCAAAACGAGCGTTGCAGTAAACTCACCAAGCGGATGATGCCAGGGTGACAGGCGAGTTTGGAGGTGTGGGCCCAATGAATAACTTCACCCCGAACCGCCGAAGGAACATACAGTCTTCTTTCTGGCCCCCCACCGGGATCCGGCTCCGCCTCCTGAGCCCTCTGAATCTTGTCCTTGATGTCCCATGAAATCGCCCCCACGATGCACGACTCGGGCAGGATGGTATGCTCGGGCTCTTCTGGACCCTCCGGGGCGAATTGTCTGGAAAGGGCGTTGGGCAACCCATTATTCGAGCCTGGACGGTACGTGATGGTAAAATTGAAACGAGTGAAGAACAGAGACCAGCGCGCCTGGCGGGCATTCAGGCGCTTCACTGACCTCAGGTACTCGAGGTTCTTATGGTCCATCCAGACCACAAAAGGCTGGGCTGCCCCCTTCTAACCAGTGACGCCACTCCTGTTAGCAGCGAGCTTGACGGCGAGGAGCTCCCTGTCACTGACGTCGTAATTCCGCTCGGCCGCCGATAGCTTCCTGGAGAAGAAGGCGCAGGGCCGCTTAACACCATTCACCGGTGACCGCTGGGACAACACCGCTCCCACCCCTGTGTCAGACGCGTCGACCTCCACCAGACACTGAAGAGCGGGATCAACCTGGGTCAAGACCCAGGAGGACGAGAACTCCGCCTGGAGAGTCTTGAAGGCGACAGCCGCCTCCTCAGACCACCAAAAAGGCACCTTCGATGACGTGAGGCGGGTCGGGGGGGGGACGATGGCACTGTAGTTGGGGACAAAGCGCTGGTAGAAATTAGCGGATCCAATGAATTGTTGCACCTGCTTCCTTGAGGTCGGCGTGGGCCACTCGACCACCGCTTTGACCTTAGCGGGGTCAGGGAGGATCTGGTTATGGGAGATCACGAACCCCAGGAAGGAGGTGGTTTGGGCATAGAACTCACACTTTTCTGCCTTAATGAACAGACGATTCTCCAGCAGACGTTGCAGGACCCGCCTCACATGGGCCTGGTGCTCCTCACGCGATCTGGAGAAGATTAGTATATCATCAAGATAAAGACGAAAACTCCCAGGAAATCCCGCAGAATGTCATTTATAAGGCGCTGGAAGACGGCAGGTGCGTTGGTGAGCCCGAACGGCATCACGAGATACTCAAAGTGGCCGCTGGGTGTCCTAAAGGCCGTCTTCCACTCGTCTCCCTCCCGGATCCTAACGAGATGGTAGGCGGTGCGGAGGTCGAGTTTGGTGAACCAGGTCGCCCCCTGGAGGGAGTGGAAAGCGGTGTCCATGAGAGGCAAGGTGTAGCGGTCCTTAATCGTGATGTCATTCAAGGCTCTGAAGTCAATACAGGGATGTAGGGACCCATCCTTCTTGCCCAAGAAAAAGAAGCCCGCACCAAGCGGAGACGAGGAGGGGCGGATGATTTCCTGCACTGAGTGACTCCTTTATGTATGTGTCCATCGCCTCGCGTTCCGGTGCAGAGAGACTGTAAAGGCGGCCAGATGGTAGGGGCACCCCCGGGCGGATGTTGATCGCACAGTCGTAGGGTCGATGCGGTGGAAGGGACAAGGCTCTGGACTTACTGAAAGCTGCCCCCAAGTCATGGAACTCCTGCGGCACCAGGGTCAGGTCCGGGGGCTCAGAGACAGGGGCCAACAGAGGGGCAGATGGAGCACAAGCTGCCGACTGGAGGCAGGTTCCCAGGCAGAAGGTGCTCCAGGACAGGACGCTGCCGGTTCTCCAATCCAGGACAGGGTTATGCAGCCGCAGCCAGGGGTACCCCAGAATGACACGGTCTGACAAAGAGGGCAGGATGTAGAGGGTCAGATCCTCCCGGTGGTTGCCGGAGACGATGATGGGAACTGGCTTGGTGCGATGAGTAACTGTACCCAGAGAAGAACGAGAGAGCATTACCAAGTTCAGGGGATTTGGCAGCTGTTGGCTGGGTATGCCCAAACGGGTTGCCAGGCTCTTTGAAATAAAGTTTTGCTCTGCCCCAGAATCCACCAGTGCGTGAGTGGAATGTCCAGTGGAGTTGTGGCAGAAACGTATTGGCAATGTGCAAGCAGATAGGGGATTAGATCGGTTGGAGTCCGTGAGGCCCCCTATTGTGACTCGCGGACTTCCCCTTTTGGCTTCACCGGGCACAGCTCCACGGGATGCCAGTCATCTCCGCAGTATATGCAGAGACCCCGTTCCCGCCGGCATTGTCTCTCCGCTAGAGGGAGCCTAGTGCGCCCGATAGCCATGTCCTCTGGTTCATCGGCGGACTCCGGGGCTGGTAACGCCAGGGGGCGCAACTGAGCTGGATGGAGGGAAGCTCCGCGCGAGCGGCTGACAGACTTCCGCTCCACAGCCCGCTCACGCAACCTGTTGTCTAGGCTAATCGTGAGCGAGATCAGCTCAGAGAGTCGCCCTGGGAGATCCCGACCAGCTAGTTCATCCCTCAGACCTGAATTAAGGCTACGGAGGAAAATGCTGCAGAGAGAAGCCTCTCCCCAGCCCACCTCCTCCGCAGCCACCCGGAAGTTGACCGCGTATTCCGCCGCGGACCGGACTCCCTGTTGGAGACCAAGAAGCCGGTCCGCGAGGATGCTGTCGAGTCGGGAATGATCAAAGACTTCAAGAAAGTCTCGCACAAACCGGTCATACGAGAGGTTTGAGTAACTTGGCTTCGTCATAACAGCGTAAGCCCAAGCTAACGCTCGCCCCTCGAGGAGGTTAGCCATGTACCCGATTCGGCTATGGTCTGAGGGAAAGTCCCCGGGAACGCGCAGAAACACCGACTCACACTGCAGTATGAACCCCTTCGCTCCACCGAGTTTCCCGCTGAAGCGAGCGGGGGTAGGGATAGGTGTGAGACGGGCTGGCGCTCCCGAGCTAGACTGGCCGGCTGTGGAAGCACCCGTAGCCATGTCACCAGGAGGACCCGGAGGGAAAGCCCGCGGAGGGTCCAAGCGGTCCAACCGATTGGTAATTGAGGTTAGTTGATTGAGAATTACTTGTTGCTGATGGGCAATCAAATCTACCCGAGCCTCGAGGGTGGTAAAACGGCCCGCGAGCCCGCTGTCCGCTGGGCCGCTTTCCTGGAGCCGTACTGACATATTACTCGGCCCAGGAAACACGCACGCAGGCTCAGACAGATTTGAAAGCTTTATTGAGCAACAATGTTTGTGAGTGGATGCGTGTATGCAAGATGTGAATGTGATGTGGGTGGAGGATGAGATCAGGACAGAGCAGTTCGCCGTTCAGCCAGGCAACCCTATGAGAGAGGAGAGCAGGGATTAGCTGGGCAACCACACGGGAAAGTGACGATGTTACTGTGCTTACTTGTAGCGGCGCGGTGGCTGGCGTGGCAAGTCCCAAGCCTGGGAGACAGCGTCCTGCTGTGCGTATGGGATGATGCGGCAAGTGGAGGAGCAGCGTGACGAGGGAGAGTGAGTCCGCCGCCACGGAATCCACCTGTGCACAGGGGAAATCTGAATGGAGAAGGTAAGGCAGGAATGACAGCTTACGTGTCCGATGAGAAGACAGCTGGCCCGACGATAGGGAAGTAGCTGTGAAGGTTACGTAGGGAGACAGACGGCTCCAGGCCGCAGCTCAGGGCAGGATGGAATAATAAATAGTAATAATAATAATAATAATAATAATAAATAGCTGGACTTAACGAGGAGCAGGTATGCGCGCAGCTGAGGTGGAGGCCCGTGAGCTGCGGGTGATGACAATAGGAGCAATTGACTCCTATTAGGAGGTATAAAACGTGCAAGATGTGCTGAAATTGCCTGAGAAAAAATTGTAGGAGACTCCCAGTACCCCTGTGGTAGTCTGGCGAGTGTGTACTTTTTGTTTTCAGATCTGAATGTAAACCAGAATTGATGATATGGGTGTACTGGTATGCCAAAAATGCATTACTAATGACTACCACTGTGAAAAATTGCATTTGGACTTCTAGTTCATTCAACAGTGTGTGTGATCCTGGTACACAGTGAGCACAAAGAATTATAGCTTTGTTAATTCCTGTAGATCATGTATCATCAGGATGTTTCTCACAGGAATGGGGAGGCTGAGCATGGCACTATGACATCTGCTGCTTTTTTTTTTTAGCTCTTTTAGAACCTGTTTTACACCTTTTTGAGCTTCTAGATGGGGAGGATATTGTGTAACTTTAATGTTATAGTGACATATTTTGCTTCCTTTTACTGTATAAGACCAACATCTGTTTCATCTTTTTTACTATAATGAATTTAGAATTTGCTTAAAATTGTCATGAGATGAGCCTGGTGGAAACACCAGAATCAGAATCAGAATCAGAATCAGAATCAGGTTTATTGCCATTGTTCATGTAGTACACAAACTAGGAATTTGTCTCGGTGCAATGCTGCAACATTAAACATGATAAGATAAAAGAAATAAACTATACATGCAATAAAGTGTAGAATAAGAGTAAGTGATACTGGTCAGCAGTTAAAATATATTAGTAAGCAGCAGATACTGTGGAGAACTATATAGTGCAGTCGGTAATGCAGGAAGAAAACAGTGATGATTGACATGAGTCTGGTTGAGCTGCTGTACATAGTGCACGAGAGTCAATAAGCCAAGCCTTCCACCAAGCCTGGTGGAAACACCAGGCTTGGTCTCATGGCTTTTTTCCTTATATTTACATATTTGTTGTATTTTGTGCTTTTTGGGTTTCTGTAATTCTTGTACTGTTTGCTATTTTCCTGTTTATGTTTTAGTTTTGTTACATTCTTATTTTGTATTAATTTACATTTATATTTCAATCTGCATTTGTCAATATTTTATTCTTTAGTTCTTTACTGCTGGGTTGACCAAGGGCATTTCCGGATTTTGTGCTTTGTGTGGGTGTCGCCCCTGTCAGCTGTCAGCTTCTGCTCCTCTCCTCTCATTGCCCCCAGCTGGTCCTATTATGTATCATTGGCTTCTTCTGCCAGCCCATGTGACCCACACCTGTCACTACTTATGTAAATTGTTTTTGACCCTATTTTAGGGCAGTGACTTTCATTTCTGATTGCCGCTGTCTTGAGGAAGTTTCTCTTCATTTCTACCAGAGCCCTGTCCCTGCTCTGGTGCGCTGCATTAGTAAGTTTACCTGTTTGTTTATATTTTCCATTAGAGCACTGTGTGATCTTTATGTTTGTTGTTTTTTTCAATAAATGTTCCAAACTCACAGTTCAGCGCGTGGCTCTTGCCTCTCTGCCCCGAAGGGCAATTCATGACAGAAGACAGCGGCCATTAGAGACCCAGCTGCTGTGAGTTTGTGGATTTTTGGTTATTTTTGCATTTTCACTGACCTATTTTTGTGGAGCTGTCACGTCCTCAGCATGCCGAACTCCAACAGTCAAAGGGAGATCGGCAGCGGGATTCCTGAGTGTGGAGGAGGAATGGGCTGCCAAGTTTATCCAGGGATTTGAGG
Organism: Pholidichthys leucotaenia; assembly: GCA_020510985.1. Classification (NCBI taxonomy): domain Eukaryota; kingdom Metazoa; phylum Chordata; class Actinopteri; order Cichliformes; family Pholidichthyidae; genus Pholidichthys; species Pholidichthys leucotaenia. The sequence goes on from CM035844.1 coordinate 282,605,464, forward strand.
ATGAAGCCCTCGCCTCCCCCAGCCCAAAGAAGATCTGGGAAAAGGTAGATTCAGCGACTGCCATTGTCACGGCGTATCTGGGGTTGTGGGAGCATGCCCAGTTTGCGGACTTGTTGGCTATGCTCTCCGTCCTCCAGCAATCATTTTCCAGGATGAGATGGGCACCGCCTTCAGCGAGTCCGAGGACAACGCCGAAGCGTGCTCTGTGGCAGATGCCCTCCTCCGCCTCCAATTTGCTCATTCCTGATCCCGCTCCATTGGTTCCACAACGCCGTCATCCTGCTCCGGACTGCCAGAGGAACACCCCCGCCTCTCAGGCAGCAACTTCCCCTTCGCCGAGGCAGAAGCCTCCCTCAGCAGGGCAACCTCAGTGCTTTTTCTCTCTGGCTGTATTGCCAGCCTCTTCCCTCTAAGTAGCTGCTGTGTCCTGCTTCTCCTCGGTGCTCTCTTCCACTGTCGGGAGGTCGTCTGTTTTTCCTCTGGTTCCGCCCACCTCCGTGTCCACAGGGGCTGCTCCTCCACGATCCGCTGAGGGGCCTATATCCACCATAGCCACGGAGAGGGATGATGCTACACCTGCTGCAGCAGGAAACATCGAGCTCCAGGAACACAGGCAAGTGTTATTTCATTCTCCCTCATTTTATGATGACATGCCTTGCCTGATTCCTGGTAGTGTGGCTCAGGGTTTGCAGTCCCCCGAGCCCTCACCGCCTGCTGTAGCCATTAATTTCTCACCTGCCCTCTCCGTGTCTCTTCTTATCCTCCCTGAGTGTCTGCTGACTACAGGGTTGAGCTGCCGGACGATGGAGGAGCCTGAGGTTATGAAGGCCCTAGTCCTAGCCCTGCAGCCACCGTCTGGACAGAGGGAGAGTACTAGTACCAAGATGATGTCTGCGTGGACAATGAAATGTCCCCAGGCTTCAGCTGAGCAGGATCCAGCGCCGGTGGGAAATGGATCTCCTGTCACCACACAGGGAGAGCCACCTGTGTGTGTCACATCACTAGGGGGTCCTGGGACTGCATTGACCATCATGCCTGCTGCTGGGGCCGCCACAACAGAGATCAAGCTGGATCTCCAGAGGACCGGACCCGAAACATCATCGCCTGGATCAATGGCGTCCTGGACGGCGGTGGAGCTCAAGCTCAGGCAAGTGTTCTCCTTTGTTTTCATTGTCTCAATTTTGGAGAGATCTTGTCAGGGTCTTGGTGGGGAGAGCCAAGTGCAGCCATTAGCTGCACCAGCGCTCACCTTGTCGGGCTCCATTGCTGCTGGTGACCCTGACCCTGTTTCTCTGTCTCTCTTGCCTGAGCTTTCCCCCAGGGTCACTGAGGATTTCTAGCTTAGCCAGAAGACTCCATGTGTTCTGGCTTGCTGCCTGAGATCCCCATAGGTCCACCTTCTCCTGCTGAGGTTGTCGTGGGTACTCCGTCCCAGCCCGGGACCTCCATGGGTGCTACTCCCCTTCCAGATGAGGTCGTCACAGGTACTCCGTCCCAGCCCGGGACATCCAAGGGTGCTGCTTCTCCATTGGCTGAGGTCGTTGCTGGTGTTCCGTCCTAGCCCATGACCTCCATTGGTGCAGATCCTCCTCAGTCCAGGTCTCCATGGGTGCTGTGTCCTAGTCGGGGACCGTCGTGGGTGCTGCGCCTCAGCCTTAAACTAACTTGGGTGCTGCGGTCCAGTGTGGGCCCACCGTGGGTGCTATGTTCCAGCCCGGGGGCCACCGTGGGTGCAGCTATGGCCCTGTCTGGCCCCACCATGAGTACAGCTATGGCCAAGCCCGGAGCCACCGTGGATGCTGCAATGTCCCAGTTTGGGACAACCAAAGGTGCTACAGGTCTGCCTGATGCCGTCGTGGTTCCCCCTCCTCTGTGAGTCGCCATCATGGTTCCCCCTCCTCTGCCAGTTGCCGTCATGGTTCCCCTTCCTTTGCCAGTCACTGTCGTGGTTCTCTCTCCTCTACCCAAGGCCATCGTGGTTCCCTCTCCTCCACCTGACATTGTCTTGGTTCCCCAAACTCCTCCATTGCCCCCACTGTTTGCTCTTCCCGTCAGGCAACCACCTCCTGGACCACCTCTTCTGTTTAGGTGGTTGAAAAACTCTGGCAGACCACCCAACAGACTGTGCTACAGAGTTGGGTGGCCCACGTTCTCTGGGAGGCCAGCTGACTCGATCCATTGTGCCATCTGGTGGGCCTGGGACTCTGGTCGGCCACCTGAATTGTCCAGCTCCTCGAACCAGCGGGCTTAGGGGAGTTGAGGGTTTTCCCTGATGTGGGTCCTGAGCGGGGTTTTGTTTTGTTCCCTCCTAGCCTGCCCCCCCCTACTCTTGCAGGGTGGGTTATTTTCTTGAGAGGGGGCTCTGTCATGAGACAAGCTCTGGAGGTTTCCGCCAGGCTCAGTCTCATGGCTTTTTTCCTTATATATACATATTTGTATTTTGTGCTTTTTGGGTTTCTGTAATTCTTGTACTGTTTGCTATTTTCGAGTATATGTTTTAGTTTTGTTACATTCTTATCATCACTATCAATTTAAGAAATCTGTGTGTCTGTCTGTCACAATCATAGGACATCATAGGACGGCCTATGATGTCTGCCTGATGTCCTATGATGATCCTATGATCTCAGGCTACATAGGACTCGCAATGCTGTCATATAGGTGATGCCATCATATAGACAGTAGGGCTGGCAACCTATGATGTAATGCCCTATGATACCTCCTTGGATCTCTTTATGATGTCATATAGACCATCACAGGCGATGTCGTCATATAGACAATAGGACTGGTTACCTATGATGTAGTGTCCTATGATGCTGGCCTTGATGTCTTTATGATGTCATATAGACTATCACTCACGATGCCTGCCTACCTATGATGGAGTGTCCTATGATGCCTGCCACAGGAGGAGACCCTTCACCAGCATAGGGTACGACAGACAAGGGACGCACAGACAGGAAACATGTGGCAGTGCGCCATGCACGTGCTGAGTCACTTGAAGCCCGAAATGCCCGCAAAGCGAGCAACGCTGCACACCAGGCAAGGCACAGACAAGCTGAGACCCAGGAGATGCAGAATAGTCGGGTGGCTGCCAACGCTGCACGTCAGGCAAGGAACAGAGAAGCTGAGACCGAATAGGACAGACTACTTTAAACCGCACCCATTCCAAGCAGTAAATCTGGAAATCGCACTCAGTAAGGCAGAAGGCACTCTATAAATTCAAGAAATCTCTGTCAGTGTGCCAGTCTTTCACCCGATTAAGAATAGGATACCATACTTTAAACCACACCCATTCCAAGCAGTACCCATGAAGAATGGCAGTCTACACTACAAATGTGTAAAATGCCAAGCAAAGCACTGATTTTCTCTGGGTGCTCCGGTTTCTGGGTTTCGACGGGCATGCATGGATATTGCTGAACAGGGTTGAAAGCCACTTTTTGCTCAGATCTATTTGCATGATCCTGTCCATGAACCGGAATTATAACGCACTTATCCCTCAACCAGCTGTCTCAACGAAGAAGAACAAGAAGACCCACCAGATGGAGAGCAATACAGTGATGAGAATGGCTGCACGTCAGAAAAGATGCCGTGAAGATGAAACACCTCAGGTTCGAGCAGTACGCCGCAGGCATGACTGTGAACAACACAGCTGTCTCAGACAGGAAAAGACCCTTCAGCAATGGGCATGCAGAAATGCTTGCTTGTACTTGGTTTCAACAGGCATGGATGGGTATGCATGGGTATGTACTAGTTTTGTATTAATTTACAATAGTGCATACCTGTGCATGCCCTTAGAAACCAAGTATGTATTTTTGCATGACCATAGGAAGCAGGTGTCATCTTCTTTTAGATTTGATTGATGGTTGGCAACCAGCTTACAGGTGCATTACCACCACTGACTTGATTATCATCATTCTGTATCTTTGTATAAGGAGTTTCATGTCAGCATTCAGTGATGCCTGCCTTAGATCTTTGATGGTGTCATAGCGAGTCCTATGATCTTTGATGGTGTCATAGCGAGTCCTATGATCTTTGATGATGTCATAGCGAGTCCTATGATCTTTGATGATGTCATAGTGAGTCCTATGATCGTGAGTGATGCTGTTGTTTGATCTTTGATGTCATAGCGAGTCCTATGATCTTTGATGATGTCATAGCGAGTCCTATGATCGTGAGTGATGACTGCCTTTGATCTTTGATGATATAGATATCAGGCCACATAGGACTCACGATGCCGTCATGTAGACAATAGGACTGGCTATCTATGATGCAGGCATGTCTTCCTATGATGCCTGCCTTGACGTCTTTATGATGTCATATAGACCATCACTCACGATGCCTGCCTTCATGTCTTTATGATGTCATAGAGACCAACACTCACCAAAGAAGACATATCACCCGATAACAACTTCTTCTTTTAGATTTGATTGGCAGTTGGCAACCAGCTTACAGGTGCATTACCGCCACATACTTCACTCTATATCATCACTCCATCAGATCAGGAGCTGTAGTCCTATAATCATCGCTGTGTCCAATCAAACCTCAACTCTATCTTCAGACATCCCTCTTCGTCTCCACGTAATTTACTTTATATCATCACTTTACTCTATATCATCACAGCACTTTAAACCAAATAGGAGTTGCCAGAAACAGGAAAGAAGAAATACTCATCACCCGATTAAGAATAAGACACACTAATTTAAACCAGGATCAAATGCAGGCATCATAGGACTCGCTATGCCATCATCAAAGATCATCGGACATAGGACATCTTCAAAGATCAAACACAGGCATGCCTCATGATCATAGGACTCCCTATGACATCATCAGTGGTCACAGGACTCACTATGACACCATCAAAGATCACAGGTACGGCCACTAACTTGATTATCATCACTCTGTATCATTGTATAAGGAATTTCAGGTCAGCACTCATTCAGTTATGCCTGCCTTTGAACTTTGATGGTGTCATAGCGAGTTCTATGATCATGAGTGATGACTGCCTTTGATGATGTCATAGTGATTCCTATGATTTTTGATGATGTCATAGCGAGTCCTATGATCTTTGATGTCATAGTGAGTCCTATGATTGTGAGTGATGACTGCCTTTGATGATGTCATAGTCATTCCTAATCTTTGATGATGTCATAGCGAATCCTATGATCGTGTGTGATGCCTGTGTTTGATCATTGATGATGTCATAGCAAATTCTGTGATCGTGAGTGATGCCTGCCTTTGATGTCCTATGATCGTGAGTGATGCCTGCCTTTGATCTTTGATGATGTCATAGCGAGTCCTATAATCGTGAGTGATGCAGTCCAAGGACAGATAATTTTTTCACACATGTTGTTCAGAACTCCTTATACATAGGAACATCATAGGGCATCATGTAGACATCATAGGAACATCACAGGCGTGGCACACAGACTCATTAGACAGACACACAGACATTAAACATCCTAACCGCACGCATTCTGGACGGGGCCCCTACAGATCGTGAGGTGGCGGGGCCAGGACACATTTGAACTCTCGAATGGGTCACGGTGCACTCCAGCTGACTCAGGAAGTCGTTGCCTGCACAGAGTCCAGGAACTGCGGCAGAGTGGACTGGTGTGGGTTGGGGCTCATCTGATGTGGGTAATAGAAACTCACAGGTGCGGCCGATGGAGTCTGGAGCAGGTTCCTCTTCTGTGGGGCGCTCGGCTAGGATGCGTCAGAGGCCCAAATACCTTGATGACTTTGTCTTGAAAGTAGCTTTAGCCAATGCGTGTTGGGAATGGGCGGCAGAATAATCCACCCCAGCATGGGAAGGTGTCCTTGTAGTCTACCCAGGTGCCCACTTAGTTAATTAGTTTTGCTGTTCTGTGTGTTTAAAAAAAAATTGTCTATATTGCGTGTGCTCTAAGGGGTCCATCTTATATATAAGTGAGTTGTTTATGGGGTTTCCATGTTTTGTAAGGGGAGGGAATGTTGTGTGGGGATTTGGCTCTTTGGGCTTGCCGTAGCCGGTGCCGGGGGGGTCGGGGTGGGGATGTCAGGCGGGCTGCGGCCAATGAATATATTGTGCCTGTGTTCCTTAATAAAGTTAGTTCATTGCTCAGTTCAACACGGCTCTGTTCTCATGTTATTCATACATTGTGGGGTAACCCCCACAGCCACGGACAAGCAGACCGCTCAGCTGGGGCAATTAGCAGAACAATGAGATGTGTGTATTGAGATCAATAGGCAGCCTCTCTTTGTCTAGTTCAGGCGCCAGTATCCTGTGGATATGTGTGACTCAAATGCAGGTGTTCATGCTTCCTGCTCTGACTGTGATGCAAATGTCCCATGCCTTTCATGTATTGTCTGTAACTGGGTATAAAAACTGCATATGCTCTGTAGCTCACTCTCTCTCTCTGACCACTGCTTCTGACGACACGCATTCTGTGTCTCCTCACGAGAGCCTGAGGACCCGCTCCAGCCCGCCTGCACAGGGCTGGAGTGAGTTCTATGATGGCGGGATGAATGATAATAAACTCCCTCAAAAACTCTGTTCGCTGCCTATTATTCTTCCGCCACAACATAACACATAGGTGTGGTCTATATTAACCATATATTCCATAACTACATATGTTGAAGCATGTGGAAATGTTTGGTAATTACATATGTAAAGAACTTCACACCTCTGAAAGGACAAAGGACTCTCACCCGCCGAGCGAAGAACAAAGACGTTCCCGGACGCGGTGGAGGAGACCGGAGGAGCCACCCTCACCCCCCAAGGCGAGGAGAGGAAATACCAAGACAATGGGGGGATTAAGATAATGAGGGATGTCAGCCTTTGTTATGCATGTCTTTTGTTGTGTGCATGTATAAAATCAGTGAGTTGGAGAGATTCTGCCTCTTTTCCCTTCTGCCACTCTCTGCACCAGATGAGACTTGTTAGAAGAGCTGAATATTAAAGCTTTGCTTATAAACCAAATCGCCTCTTCATTTCCAAGCTCCTCTACACTGGTGACCTTGACGCGAGTATGGACCTGAGGCGTTCCCCCGCAATCGACTCATCCGCGGCGACCCAGGCAGACGCCAGCCGCCACGCAGACGAGGGAGCAGATGGACAACTGTTCCCCCCGGCAGAAGAGATTGAGAGGGCTCAACCGAGCACCAGCACCGCCATGAGAGCCGAGGCAAGGCACTCTCACCCGGCGGGCACAACAGTGATGGTGTGCACGAATGCCGTCGCTGTCCAGCTGCCAGACTTTTGGCAAGAAGACCCCGCCTCTTGGTTTCAGCAGGCTGAAGCCCAATTTACACTGGCGGGCATCATGGCTGATGACACCAAATTTTATCATATCGTCTCCAAACTCGACGCCGCCACTTCGAAGTGTGTGCGGAGCATGATCTGGCGACCACCGGCCCGGGACAAATACAAGACGCTCAAAGCAACCATCGTGGCGGACTACGTCCCATCAGCGGAAGAGAGAGCCGAGAGGATCCTGGCGGTCTATGGCCACAGAGGGTGCAAACCGAAGGCCCTCATGGAGGATTTGCTACAGCTCAAAGAAGAGGACAATGACAACTTCCTCTTCCAGTTTATTTTCCTCAGCACGCTGCCGCCACACATGAGAGGGACACTCGCCAGCATGAAGTGCAACAACCACCAAGACTTCCGCGTGCTGGCCAATGAAGCTCATCGGCTCGTCAACGCCTGCAAGGAGCTGACACCCACAGCAGCATCCACAGACCTCAACGCTGACTCCCCGAGCCACGAGGAGTCACAATCCACGGAGCAGATCCAGCCCACGGTGACAGCGACACGGCCAAGACGTAACAGACGGAGCGATGTTTGTTATTACCACCACCGCTTCGCCGAGAAGGCTCACAAATGTGTTCCCCCCTGCAAATTTAAACGCCAAAGCCGAGAGCCGTTAACGGCAGCGGCTCTCGGCGAGAAAAACAAGCTGTTGTACGTGACGGATGGACACTCAGGCAAGCAGTTCCTCATCGACACAGGAGCCCAGCTGAGTTTCGTCATGCCCTCCCACGCAGATCGAGCCACGGGCACCCGGGGCAACGGAGCCGTGGCAGCCAACGGCTCTAGCATCGACACGTTCGGTGAAAAGAGCCTGCACCTCCTCATCCACGGCCGCAGCTACAGATGGACATTTGTTGTAGCGGCGGTGAGTTTTAACTTATTAGGCGCAGATTTTTTGTGTGCACATGGGTTATTAGTGGATCTAGCAAATCGGCGCCTGGTTAATGCACTGTCCTTTGCTTCTATTCCATGCTCAGCCCGAGTTTCTCCGCCACCTGTGCAGGCCAACGTCACCACAGCAGGAGGTAAGTTTGAGCAACTCCTCACCCAATTTCCAGCACTCACAATCCCCAAATTCTCAGCCACTGTGGCTAAACACGGGGTTGAACACTTCATTCCCACAACGGGACCTCCCGTTTTTGCCAAAGCTCGCCGCTTAGACGCGGCCAAGCTCAACATAGCACGGGACGAGTTTACAACTCTTGAAAAATTGGGCATTGTTAGACGCTCGAAGAGCCCCTGGGCCTCACCACTTCACATGGTTCCGAAATCCGACGGTTCTTGGAGACCGTGTGGAGATTACCGCAGATTAAACAACGCTACAGCGCATGACCGTTACCCAATCCCTCACATTCAAGATTTTTCACTACATCTAGCGGGTGCGCGCATTTTTCAAAAATAGACTTAGTCCGCGGTTATCACCAAGTCCCAGTCCGAGCAGAAGACGTTCCTAAAACAGCGGTAATAACCCCTTTCGGCCTTTTTGAATTCCTGCGAATGCCTTTCGGCCTCAAAGGCGCTGCTCAAACTTTTCAACGAATGATGGACGCGGTCCTACGCGACCTCCCTTTTGTTTTCGTCTACCTCGACGACATGCTGGTAGCCAGCTCGTCTGAGGAAGAACACGAGCAGCACCTCACTACGGTTTTTCAGAGGCTAGAAGAGCACGGGCTAATAATCAATCCAGCCAAATGCAAATTCGGCGTGTCACAAATTGATTTTTTAGGACACAAAGTCTCTCCGAAGGGGGCAGTTCCACTTCCAGACAAAGTTCATGCGATAGAAAGTTTTCCACGGCCACAAACGGTCAAATCGCTACAGGAATTTTTAGGGATGGTTAATTTTTACAACCGCTTCCTCCCCCACGCAGCTCAGCTCATGCAGCCCCTATATGACGCGCTCAAAAAAAAGAAAGCTTCCAACGCGGTCGAATGGACCCCGGAGCGCGAACGCGCTTTCGCGGAAGTAAAAAGCGCCCTAGCTAACGCCACATTGTTAGTTCACCCAGATCCCTTGGCCCGCATTGCACTAACCACAGATGCTTCAGACCTAGCTATAGGGGCAGTTGTAGAACAACTTGTCAGCGGGGTCTGGCAACCTTTAGCATTCTTTAGCAAATCGCTAAACCAAACTGAACGCAAATACAGCACTTCTGACAGAGAGCTGCTGGCGCTTCATTTATCCATCCGCCACTTCCAGTTCTGGTTAGAAGGGCGGAGTTTCACGGCTTTTGTAGACCATAAACCACTCACCTTTGCTATGGCTAAAATTTCAGAACCATGGTCAGGCAGGCAACAAAGACAGCTAGCTGCGATTTCAGAGTTCACCACAGACATTCGACACGTGGCAGGCAAACAACGTAGTAGCGGACTGTCTCTCTCGCGCTGTGACACCACCAGAGCGCGGGGAGACAGATTATACTGCCTCAGCAGCAGAACTCTTCACTAACGCAGACACATACGCAGCACCTATCCATGCAGGGATAGATTATGCAGCCATGGCGGAGGAACAAAACAGTGACGCGGACGTGCGCGCACTCCCGTCTGGACCAACAGGGTTAAGGCTGGAGAAAAAGGGTTTATGCGACGGCGTGCCCCCCCCTAATATGCGATGTTTCAACCGGCCGACCTCGCCCGTTAGTACCAGCTACATGGCGCCGCCGTATTTTCGACGCAATTCACTCCCTCGCGCACCCAGATGTGCGCGCCTCGGTTAAAATGGTCGCCGAAAAGTTTGTGTGGCCAGGCCTGCGCAAAAACGTAAAAGAATGGGCAAAAACTTGCATTTCTTGTCAACGCGCCAAAATACACAGACACACAAAAGCCTCTCTGGAGCCTTTTCCAATCCCTGCTAGAAGGTTCGACCACGTTCATGTCGACCTCGTGTGGCCACTACCTTCCTCCCAAGGTTTCACACACCTGTTAACAATGATAGACCGCACCACACGCTGGCCAGAGGCAGTCCCTCTAGCGGCAACCACAGCGGAGGAAGTCGCTTGCGTTTTTTTGACAAACTGGGTGGCACGTTTCAGCGTCCCATCGGACATCACGTCCGATAGGGGGCCTCAATTTGTCTCAGAGCTCTGGTCAGCCATGTCCAACAGCTTAGGGGCAACAATTCATCGCACCACCGCTTATCACCCTCAGGCTAATGGGTTATGCGAGCGTTTTCACAGGTCTTTAAAGGCTGCCCTCAGAGCCTCACTAACGGACACAAATTGGGTAAATAAACTTCCCTGGGTTTTATTGGGGTTGCGTGCTGCACCTAAAGAGGATCTAGACGCCTCTCCCGCAGAATTAGTCTTTGCACAACCTCTCAGGCTCCCAGGTGAATTTTTACCAGAGAACCCAGAGCCAGGGCGCCTTCCAGTCCCAAGGTTTTTAGGCAGCAACGGACCGAACTCTCTCCCCGGTCCAGCTCATCACTCCTTCCCACGGGTTTTTGTCCCTCAAACTTTAAAAAATGCTGAGTTCGTTTTTGTTAAGCATGAAGCTTTAAAACCAACTTTACGCCCAGCATTCGATGGGCCATTCAGAGTGCTGGAACATGGTGATAAACACTTTGTGCTTGATTTTGGGGATAGAAAAGAAACAGTCAGCATTGACAGACTTAAACCTGCCTTCTTGTTGAAAGACGAGCCTGCACAGTTGGCGAGAGCACCTCGGCGAGGTAGACCCCCCAAGAGAAAAGACTCAGCCCCCAGGCAGGGAACAAATAACCTCTCTACTTCCCACACTGCAGATTCCTCACAAGAAGGTCCCAGCAGGACGCCTAAACCAACCTACAGCAGTTTTGGGAGAAGATTAAAACCCAGACAGCACAGGGACTGATGCCAACCACTCCACAATTATTCACTAATTGTGCTGCAACAGTTTAGGACTGACTTATGATTTTACTATGCTGTTATGTTTACCACTGAACTCTCTTAGGAGCATGGCTGCTGGAAAGTTTCTTCCGTGGCAACAGATGTAACACCTAGTATGCCATAATAACTAGCTTAGACTGTGAACCTTTCTGTTGTCTTTTCTTAGTTGTTTGGGGGGCCTGTGGTCTATATTAACCATATATTCCATGACTACATATGTTGAAGCATGTGGAAATGTTTGGTAATTACATATGTAAAGAACTTCACACCTCTGAAAGGACAAAGGACCCTCACCCGCCGAGCGAAGAACAAAGACGTTCCCGGACGCGGCGGAGGAGACCAGAGGAGCCACCCTCACCCCCCAAGGCGAGGAGAGGAAATACCAAGACAATGGGGGGATTAAGATAATGAGGGATGTCAGCCTTTGTTATGCATGTCTTTTGTTGTGTGCATGTATAAAATCAGTGAGCTGGAGAGATTCTGCCTGTTTTCCCTTCTGCCACTCTCTGCACCAGATGAGACTTGTTAGAAGAGCTGAATATTAAAGCTTTGCTTATAAACCAAATCGCCTCTTCATTTCCAAGCTCCTCTACAATAGGTGTAGAATTCCTTACAACTGTATCCAAAGTTGCTCTTAACTTGGATTTCACATTTGATATGTTCCACAGAGCACCGGTTTCGTTGATCATTCCATGCTGCATTCATGAGGGAAAACACTCTTTCTACAGAGGCATTTGTAGCAGGGATGCTGAAGAAAAAGGATGCAACAGCTGTCAAATTTGGTGTCTTTGTGCCTTGAAGCAAGGCCGTCCACTTCTCCACCACAGAGACACCTCTTTCCACAATGTCCTGCTGGTGTGGCAAGGTCACACAGTACTCTTCATAGAGGTCATCCATAAGTTGAGGGAGCTGGGTGTGCAGGAACTTCCACTGAGTGGACTACTGTACGTGGTTGAGTGGGCACAGGTTAGGGTTTTGGTGGAATTTTTAAAGGACACGTGTGTTTATAATAGAATTTAAGGAGTTGGTAAAAGCAGAGAAAGTTAAGACAGAGGGTGAAAGGTAGATGTTTTTTTGTCGGATATTATTCTGTGAACCTGCCTATAGCCCACACTCCAGAGAAGTAGGGGGCAGTAATGCACAAGTAAGCTGGCTGCCAACTGCTGTAAAGCAAAAAGAAGAACAAAGAAGCTGCTAGCAGCAACATGGTGAACATGTGTTTTCATCATGGTGAATCCCTCCACATGTATGAAAGTGATGCCGGATTATTCAGACTGTCTCTCTGACTTCTTCACATCATGACTCCGTGTGGCTGTTATTGAGATTCAAAGGGGTAACCGAAGAGAACCGTAAACCGTCTGATTCTTCAGTGGAGTTTAATACAGTAGCATGTTAGCCTGTTAGCTCTGGCTGCTCCCTCCATGGAAGAAGGCTGCGGTTTTCCTCCTGAATGAGTCTGTTCATGGTCTTTGCAGGAGAAAATCAGCACAGACGGACCTATCTAGCTTCCATGTGGTCGGTGTGGGTGGTTCTGCTGCTGTTCTGCGCCTCATGGATGAATAGCTGATGTAGCTCCGTGGAGATCTGCCATTGATGGTCTGTGCTGAGTGCTGGAGAACAAAGCACCGACGTGGAAGTGTGAGGAGGAAGAGAAACCATGACTTCAGTTTCCACTATAAAATCACACAGACTGGGTATGTAGAACTAACGAGGCTTTGACAAGATTGTTGATTTACTGCTCAGACAGAATGTGATTTTGACCAAAGATAAAACTCACAATTTGTGAGAAAAAGCTGTTATATTAAAGGTAGACAGTTTTAAATTTACAAAACGTCTCAAATTCATAACAGAAAATTTCACCAACTTGACAGAAAAGTTACTAATTTACAGATTTCACATATCTTGGAAATAAATCAACTTTAAGTGACAAAAGGTTAAAATTCAGCAGCAAATGTCTGTAAATTTCCAATAAAAGTCAGATCTACAGGGGAATATTTCTTGTTGAGAGTAACAAGGCAGTCAGAGACAGCAGACTTTAGCCCCGATATAGTGTTTCCACTAGACTCTAGTGGAAGAGATCCACGGGTCCCTTCTTCTTTTAGATTTGATTGGCGGTTGGCAACCAGCTTACAGGTACATTACCGCCACATACTTCACTATCTGGTCACAGGCTGTAGTCCTTCTAGAACACATTACAAAAATAATTTTTTTTGTAAGTTGTCTGTGTTTTTCCAACTGATTTAAGACAATTTTGCACTGCTGAATCTGAAAATGACATCCGTTTTTCTCGATCAGGTCATGCTTTTACACTAAGTTGATTTTTAAAAAATCTTCTGGGCGAAGCCATTTAATTCACCTGTAAAATAAAAATACCAGTCATAAATTGGCGCATGCATACTCTTCATAGTTTGAGAAATTTCAAGAAATAAAAAAAGAGTTTTGCATCATATAAAACGAAAATACCCGTACATGTAAACAAAAACGTAAAAAACATATGGCCATAGTTCAAAAAGTTGACCTGATTGAGCAAAACCAATGTGATTTTTGAATTCAGCACATCAAAATTGTCACAAATAAGCTAAAAAAATTAAGACAATAAATTTGGTGTTGACAGTAAATTTGGTGTTGACAGAGGCAGCGCGGTGGGGCAGTGGTTAGCACTGCGGCAGCACAGCAACTCACTCTTGGCCATGGGATCCCTGTGTGGGCACATATGTTGGTTACATATTCTCCACAAATATATTGCTGTGTGTTTATTGTGTGCTGCACGTCTCATGGAACAAAAGGACTGAACCTCTGAGAGACAACAGGAAGAGTGTGAGATTTGGCCTTTGTTTCAGGGAGACGACCTGGAGAGATTTCCGGTCCACCAGAGACTAAGGGACAATGGTGTGAAGATCAAAAGAGTTAATGTGTGACTGTATGTTTGCTTAGACATCATGTGACTTTAGTTTCGATGTCCGAGGTATAAAAGAGTGATGTGAGATGATTCTGCATCTTTCCTTGCTTTGAGATTGTTGGAGCATGTGATCTGTGAATAAAGCTGATCCTGAGAAATAAACTCAGTCTCATCCTTGAGCACATTCTCCACACCTGGTTCAATCCCAGTCCCTGATCAACAGTGATCTGTGTGGAGTTTGCATGTTCTCCCCGTGTCTGCGTGGGTTTACTCCGGGATTTCTCCGGTTTCCTCCCACATGCTAAAAACATGCAAGTTAGGTTAATTGGCATCAAACTGGGGATTCTAAATTGTCCTTAGGTATGACTGTGAGAGTGAATGGTTGTCTGTCTCTCTGTGTTGACCCTGTGATGGACTGGCAATCTGTCCAGGGTGTACCCTGCCTCTTGCCCAACGATGCTGGGATAGGCTCCAGCCCCCCCGCGACCCGAAAAGGATTAAGCGGAAGAAGATGAATGAATGAATGACAGCAATGCATTGCTGTGTCCAATCGAATCTCAACTTTATCTTCAGACATCACTCTTCTTCGTCTCCTCGTACTTTACACTATATCATCACTTCACTCAATATCATCACTCTACACATCTTTGCCATGGCCAAGATCTCTGCTGCGGAAGACACTTTTATCTCAGTCTTCATAGGATGAACTTTCTTTGTGTCAGAACCATATTCCAACGCCTTTCTTGTGTCTCTTTGTCCCTCCAGATGTCCCACAGCAAAATGACTGTAACCAGGAGGAGGTTGTGGATGAGCAGCAGCTACTAAACCAGGAGAGAAACTTTATTGTTGTTCAGGTGGGAGCAGATTGTTCCCAGATGAAAGAGGAACAGGAGGACGTCTGCATCAGTCAGGAGGGAGAGCAGTTTGGACTGAAGCAGGAGACCCAAACCTTTGATGAAGGTTGGTGCAGGTCAAGGTTCCACTCAGTGATTGATGAGACAGAAGAAGTGAAGTGAAAAATGACATGAGGGCAGTCAGCCTGAGGAAAGACAAAGTAGTTATAGATCAGAAAGTTCTAACAAAAAAGACAAAAAATGATGTGGTACAATAGAATTGAAACTCTGTAGACTGAAAGTAAATGACGTGGATAGTTAAATGGTAAAATGAATATGTAATACAGAAAAATGACAAATACTTAAATATTCAGTGATGTGCCATAAATGCAGCCAGGATTGAAGGGCTCAATATAAAGGAGTCCAACCCACCTAGCACAACTTAAAGGGTACCTGTGGTGGTCGTCTAAACGCATTCAACTTGAAAACATTAGGCAAAGTATTCGTTATTTGGTTAAATAATTATTGCCAGCCATATACCACCAGAGAAATATGCAAATACGACCGCAGGCATGGCCAGCCAATGAAAACTCTGCTCGCAGCCATGACACATGCGGATGTGACATCACTACGTTGCTACTGAACAGTCAATACTCCGCCTGTATGAGAGACTAGGGTGCTTTTGTGAGTGTTTTTATTCTATTATGGCTGAATTGTCGGACTCTGAGGAAGAATTCGTCCAACATGGCTACAGGTTTGAGCCAGAAAGGTCTTCTGAGGGTGAAAGTGACGAAGTGGTCCTCACACACAACGCAATTTCGTCTGAAAGGACACGTCTGTGCCCTGTTCCGAAATTGCGCAATCACTTTTCCGCTACGATCTTCTGACAAGGTGAGCTGGGTTTGGGTACACAAAAGAAGTGTTTATCTTTGTTTTTTCGCTTATTATTGAGACATCCAAAGGCTTTACATTCCGCCATGTTGCGATATCCATATCGCATTGTATGTTTTTGTTGTTACAAGAGCGCCGAGTGTCTGCTGATCTGTATATACTTTCAGCGGCGAGGGAGGAGCCCAGCACCGAATCATCGGCCGTCTGGCGGCCGTTACGACCTCAGATCAGACGAGACGACCCGCTGAATTTAAGCATTTATTTATTTATTTTCTACTCGTTTTAGTTCTGCATTTAATATGAACCCTGAGTTTGAAATAAACGTTTGAATTTGAATATCCTGAAAGCCACTGCTCATCTGGGCACTCCAGGCTCAGCCAATATTGATCCAGATCGCGGTAGCCATGACACTATGTCACGGGAAGCGTCCTGCCACCCGCTGCCAGTATGGCTGCTCGCATGTTTTGCTGACATAGCTGAACCAGCACATCAGCAATGGATTTATATCACATTGCTTTGAACTTGAACTTAAACTTGAACTAGAACGTGAGACATGGGCTCAATATAATATCTTTTTTTTTCACGACCACCACAGGTACGCTTTAAAGAAGGTTTTTTAGAAAAAAGCTAAAGGTGGTGAACAGCAGTTCTGCAGTCATGGCTTCCATGCTGAGAAGAGACAGAGAGGTGGAACCTAACCAGGCCCTGATCAGCAGCCACAGATCACAGGATCCCACAGGTGTCCCCTGTTTTGCTGAAAAAGTGAAAATAAATAAGATGAGGAGTGAGAATCTCAGCTGGAATTAGTGAAGAAAGTAGAAAAGCACTCAGAGAGGGCATACCTCCACCCAGGCTCCTTCTGTCCTTCAGGGATCACCTCCAAAATGTCATGGGTTTGTGTGTAGGCCTAGAGCCACTTGTAGTGAAAATTGCATCAAAGTCTGTTCAGTAGTTTTGGAGTGTTGTTGCTCACACACTGTGAGAAGATAAGAGCCTTGGCTGAGGTATTCACTCTCAGATCGTCACCAAAATGTAATGGGTTCCTCTGTAGCCCAAGAACCACCTTGGTGAAAATTTCATCTAAATCCATTGTTAGAAAAGTCCTTGAAGACCTTCAGTCAAAAACCAGGCTGGATCAGAGTTTCAGCAAATTTAATTACACTGGCCAGAGGAGAACAATACAAGAACGGTCTCAGAGCCTATTTGAGCATCATTCTGACTCAGACACACATCACTCAGTTCTTTAAGCTTGCCGTTATCTGGGAAGTGGGGGGAGAAAATTGTCCATCCAGTACATCTGGTCAAAACTTGGTGTACAGATTAGCTTTTCTCAGGTCACTCTTTCCCAGTCATATAGGCGCCACGCAGGAAAACAAGATAATCACTAGTGCAGCTGTCGCCGTGACACTTTGACACAAACTCCAAGTTAGACTCTGAGACCAAACAAAGACAAATATAAGACATAAAGGGAATTTTCCTTTCATTCTCCCCCCTTTGATGCCATAACAGGCATAACTGAAAAGTGATCACAAGTTAAGGCATCTAAAACCGTGTTTTTAACCATTCTTTGTTCAACCGCTTCAATCACCTGGCCAGGTGACCAACAAAATAGTTCATTAGTGGTTGGTGGGCACTGTTGATGAGTCCTGGATTTGAGACCTTTGTGGTATGATTCCAGACAGATGATCTTCTTTCCGTTCTATAGTCATATATGAATTATTGCTCGATGAAATGAAGCTGGTTGCCTCTTCACATTGTCCCCACGATGGCAATCTGGGCCCCTCCTTATCTGTCTCAGTCTCCTTCTACACTCCGCCTGAAAGGAAGGAAAAAAGGATTTAAGTCTTGCTTGCGAAATCCAATGGCGTTTGTTTTTATTTTTCTTACAATTATAATATTTCAAATTGATTAAAGCAGTAGCAGACAGGATTTCTTTTATTCTTAGTTTTAGGTAAATGGTGCATCAGTGCAATATACAACAAATTGATCTGCACATTGGTTAGTTACTCACTTTCTTGTGTAGTCCAGTGTAGTGTGCTGAGGTCACTCTTCTTGACACAGACTCATTCAGCCAATAATCAGGCTTTACTCCAAACTTGACCAGATTTGTAAATGTATTATCAGAATCAGCCAATCAAAGCTATATTTGTATAGCTCATTTCATACAAAAACTGTAACCCAGAGTGCATAATAGATAACAGATCATTAGGATTAAAACAAGAGCATTTAATGTTGTTAAATTATATTTCTTTCATTTTCTCTCTGCTCTCACTTTAATCTTGTAGAAATTAAACTTACCAATAGAAGAAGCGTCTTCCAAGTTTTAAGTTTACTGCTTTTACCTATGGAGAAAGCAAAGCAAAAACAACCATATCTCCAAATACTTACCTCTTAAGATAAAAGATACAGTGGGGCAAAAAAGTATTTAGTCAGCCACCAATTGTCCAAGTTCTCCCACTTAAAAGATGAGAGAGGTCTCCAATTTTCATTATAGGTATACCTCAACTATGAGAGACAAAATGAGGGGAAAAAAATCCAGAAAATCACATTGTCTGATTTTTAAAGAATTTATTTGCAAATTATGGTGGAAAATAAGTATTTGGTCACCTACAAACAAGCAAAATTTCTGGCTCTCACAGACCTGTAACAACTTCTTTAAGAGGCTCCTCTGTCCTCCACTCGTTACCTGTATTAGTGGCACCTGTTTGAACTCGTTATCAGTATAAAAGACACCTGTCCACAACCTCAAACAGTCAGACTCCAAACTCCACTATGGCCAAGACCAAAGAGCTGTCAAAGGACACCAGAAACAAAATTGTAGACCTGCACCAGGCTGGGAAGACTGAATCTGCAATAGGTAAGCAGCTTGGTGTGAAGAAATCAACTGTGGGAGCAATTATTAGAAAATGGAAGACAAACAAGACCACTGATAATCTCCCTCGATCTGGGGCTCCACGCAAGATCTCACCCCGTGGGGTCAAAATGATCACAAGAACGGTGAGCAAAAATCCCAGAACCACACGGGGGGACCTAGTCAATCACCTGCAGAGAGCTGGGACCAAAGTAAGAAAGGCTACCATCAGTAACACACTACGCCGCCATGGACTCAAATCCTACAGTGCCAGACGTGTCCCCCTGCTTAAGACAGTACATGTCCAGGCCCGTCTGAAGTTTGCTAGAGAGCATTTGGATGATCCAGAAGAGGATTGGGAGAATGTCATATGGTCAGATGAAACCAAAATAGAACTTTTTGGTAAAAACTCAACTTGTCGTGTTTGGAGGAGAAAGAACACCATACCTACTGTGAAGCATGGGGGTAGAGACATCATGCTTTGTGGCTGTTTTTCTGCAAAGGGACCAGGACAACTGATCCGTGTAAAGGAAAGAATGAATGGGGCCATGTATCATGAGATTTTGAGTGAAAACCTTCTTCCATCAGCAAGGGCATTGAAGATGAAACGTGGCTGGGTCTTTCAGCATGACAATGATCCCAAACACACTGCCTGGGCAACGAAGGAGTGGCTTCGTAAGAAGCATTT
The DNA here is from genome assembly GCA_020510985.1 of Pholidichthys leucotaenia. Classification (NCBI taxonomy): domain Eukaryota; kingdom Metazoa; phylum Chordata; class Actinopteri; order Cichliformes; family Pholidichthyidae; genus Pholidichthys; species Pholidichthys leucotaenia. Next base: position 282,624,779 of record CM035844.1, read on the forward strand.
CAAGGTCCTGGAGTGGCCTAGCCAGTCTCCAGATCTCAACCCCATAGAAAATCTTTGGAGGGAGTTGAAAGTCTGTGTTGCCCAGCGACAGCCCCAAAACATCACTGCTCTAGAGGAGATCTGCATGGAGGAATGGGCCAAAATACCAGCAACAGTGTGTGAAAACCTTGTGAAGACTTACAGAAAACGTTTGACCTCTGTCATTTCCAACAAAGGGTATATAACAAAGTATTGATATGAACTTTTGTTATTGACCAAATACTTATTTTCCACCATAATTTGCAAATAAATTCTTTAAAAATCAGACAAAGTGATTTTCTGCATTTTTTTTTTTCTCATATTGTCTCTCATAGTTGAGGTATACCTATGATGAAAATTGGAGACCCCTCTCATCTTTTAAGTGGGAGAACTTGCACAATTGGTGGCTGACTAAATATTTTTTTTTACCCCACTGTAAGATAAGCCTTTATTAGTCCTACAATGGCCCCAACCCAAGCAATCAAAAAAAAAAAAAAAAAAATCAATTTTCCTGCTCTGCCGTCAGATAATTTTACTTAAAATAAACAATAAAGTTCTGGCAATAGATAATGTTAGTTAAAAATAAAACAAAAACAGCGCTATATAAGTGCAGGTTAGTTAGTTAGTTAGTAATCTCCCAACAAAGCAGGACTAAATTGCTTAACACAAGTAAAAACTATCATAAAGCAAGCAAAATCCCACAGAAAACTGCACAACAAAAAGAAATTACTGTCAAAATTATCTTGAGATATCTAATACATCTTATCAAAATCCCCAGGTCAGTGTGACACACAAGTTAGTCCTCTCTCACACACACATACCATAGCAAGCTCAAATGAGCACACACGCGTTAGTAAGCAATCCCCAAGCCACTTATAATAAGCAGCTCTGGCAACCCAAGGTTCTCATCGTCAGTCATCTTCTGCCACTCTGAAAACGCATTCATTTTTTCTCTCTGTTTCTCACAAAGTAAACCCGTAAAACATTAGAAACACACACGAGCAAGCACGTGAGTGGCCGGACAAACAAACTGCAGTTATTTATTTGATATATTTATTTTATTTTATTATAATTTGAGGTCATTTTATTCTGTGTATTTTTAAGGATTATTTTACTTTGTTTTAGACCTGTTTTAAATTATGCCTTAACGACTTGCACTCCGGGCAATTTTCCTAAAAATGCCAAAAAATAACGTGCCCAAACTAAATTGAAAGCTGTTCTTCAACCCTTTGCAGCATCTTCATGGGGTTGGTCTCATTTAAAAGAAAACACTTTGAATTTTTTGTCAAAAAAAAACATAATCTCTCTACGTGCTCCAGCCACTGAGTTACAGTCATCTAAACATACTGAACTTGAAGAAAAAAAATTTGGACACGGTGTTTTTTTGGATACAAATGCTTCCAAATAACACACAGCTGTCCGATTCGGCTGGAAAATGCAACAGAAATGTAGAACCAAGTGTTATCCATCTGAGATCCAAATTTGGTAACAATACCTCAAAAAATGAATATTTTACACAGCTTTGTTCTCAGGCTGTTCCCAGGCGTTTTGGAACTGTGCCAAATTGTACCAAATGGCACAGTTTGGAAAAACATCTGTAACTTTTGAATAATTCAATGTAGAAGCCTCATTTTAGGCTCAAAGGAAAGGTCACACTCAGGGCTGTGTGTGTGTGTGGGGGGGGGACGTCCCCCCCCCCGCTACCAAGGACGGAGTTCTGCCCTCGCTACATGACTGATTACACTCGTTGCATGTTTCCACAGCAACGCTGTCACAGCGGCTTCCCCCCCCTCGCTACTGTGTGTGTGTGTGTGGGGGGGGGTTGCCCCCCCCCCCGCTCGCTACAGAGGATGGACTTCGGCCATCGCTACGCAACGGATTAGCCTCATGTGGTGATGTGGGACAGCAGTGCAATCATCGCGGCTCCCCCCCCCACTCGCTGCAGAAGAATAGCGGGGGTGGGGGGGCGTTCACAGCCTGTACACTGCGAGCAACCCCTTGTACCGCGGCACACGAACTTCAGACTTTGTGAACCGCACAGCTGTAATTTACCGATCGGTCAAAAGTCATTTTTGATTACAATTTTCAGGGATAAATAATAATTTAGCTTATAACACCTTACCTCTTCACAGCAGAGTCTTAGCGAACTTCTCTTCCTCATTGTCAGACGAACGCGCGCTGGTCCGCTCTGGTTCTGGTCTCGCGACTCGATCAAAACATAATTCCATTATTGCGGTTTTGTGCTTCCATGATTGCGGTTTTTGGCAAACGATTTTTCAAAACAAATAACAGTAGTAATTAAAAAAAGACTGGCGAAGGCGTGTGTGTCACTCAGCCTTCGTGGTCAGCCTCCGTCGGTCTATGATGATCATGGAAGAAATCACGTCTACTCTGCTGGAACCAATACAAAATAAGCACCGCCTGTGGCCGAGCATGCCGATCCACGAATGGCACTCCCTGTCACACAGGTTGCATTTGTGGATGGTCTCCATGCTGCTGGGTCTGTGGGGCTCTTCCTGTGTCCTTTTTTGATCCGCTCCAGCAGCCAGTCTTCACCCAGCCTTAAAAAAAACAGCTCACGAACTTCTCTGCTTCATTTGGCTCACTGCATTCAAAGCGTTGGGAGGCGGGTCCTCCTTCCTAGGTTTTCTTTCATTGGCTCTTCATGGTTTCAGAAACCCAATTCAAAGCTCTTATTAGTCGAATGAGAGGTCAATCAGATGAACTAATCTGTTCTGTGTCTGCAGCATTTTTTTCCCAGTGGCGCTTGGAGGCCAGCACCATCTCCATCTGCACCATCATCAGTATATCATGCGTTATGCGTCCGAGCGCGCACGAGTGCGCTCTTGTGCGCCCTCATGCGTCCTAGGACGCAGAGACTTGCCCGCCCACGGAACAACGGAGTGCAAGTGGTTAAGGTATTTTGGTTCTTACTATCACATTAGTTCATCCTTACTATATTAGCGCTATTTACCTGTATTTTTAAGGTTAACCCTTTTATCGATGCTCACTCTTGATGTAAAGAAGATCTCACATTGATATTTTTCTTAGTCAATGCTCACTCGTGATGTTAAGAAGATCTCACATTGATTAGTACCCCGCGAGTCTATTTACCAATTAAATTTCCTCACTGTGATCCGCCTGTAGATTAACGCCGTCACTCACCAGTTCCCAGTGTCTCAGGATCATGCCTCCACTTCAACAACTACCAGATCATTGGTCATGGTCGGGGGAGGGCTTCTCCCACAGCCATGCACGGCTGTCCATGGTCCAAAAATGCCGGAAGCAGAGGAGAGTTATATGGAGTCCCTGTGGTTCAGGCACAGAGTATGTGAGAAAAATCCTTGAAGACCTTCAGTCAAAAACCAGGCTGAATCAGAGTTTCAGCAAATTTAATTACACTGTCCAGTGGAAAACAATACAAGAACGGTCTCAGAGCCTATTTGCGCTTCATTCTGACTCAAGACACTCATCACTCAGTTCTTTACGCTCTCCATTATCTGGGAAGTGGGAGAGCAAATTGTCCATCCAGTACATCTGGTCAAAACTTGGTGTTGTGGAGCCCATAATTCTAACTTATGTGACTCACATGTGGCAGGCTGGAATTCAGCCGAGAGAGACTTTGAGCTAGCCATGTGTATTGACATCACACCTCAAGAGGACGAGGTGTCTGCACCCCCTGTGGACTCAGAGGAAAGGAGAAGATTACCCGGCCTGACCGTTTGGGGGTCAGAGAGGAGAACAGAAGGACTCTGGGTGTTCTATTACAGATGAAAGGATGTAACTGAGTATTGTGACTTTTGTGTGATGTATGGTTCGAGAGAAGTGTATAAATGTATGTGTGTGACTGCGTCCTGTCTCTTTTCACTCCGATCGAGAGAGGACGTAGGATGAATGAGAATTAAAGCAGATACTGGAAAAGCATCCAGTCTCCTCAATTCTTGACTCCTACAATTGGTGACCTACGCATGAATCTGAGCACGCCGAGGCTGGAGGACAGCCTCGTGATCGATATGGAAGAGCTGGGAGACAGCCACTCAGACCCGGATTCACCGGGGAGTGCCAGCAGGGGCACAAGACTGATTAAGCTCCCCGAGTTCTGGCAAAACGACCCGCACTCGTGGTTCCAGCATGTGGAGTCGCGGTTCCTGCTCGGGGGAGTATCAGCGGATGACATTAAATTCCATAATGTCATTGCGACGCTCGACAGCTGCACGGCTCGGTGTGTGCGGAGCCTGGTGCAGCAGCCACCCGCTGCTGGCAAATACGACACGCTGAAAGCCACCCTCATCAGGAGCTTCGTGCTGTCGGCTGAGGCAAGAGCCAGGCAGCTACTGGACCTGCGCGACAGAGGTGGACGCAGGCCGACTGTCCTCATGGAGGACATGCTACAGATGATCGGGACGGATAACGACTCGTTCCTTTTCAAGCATATTTTCCTGAGAACCCTCCCAGCGCACACAAGGGGTCCCCTGTCCAGCAGACGATGCGTGAACCAGCAGGACTTCTGCGAGCTGGCCCAGGAGGCGGAGCGGCTCCTCAATGCCTGCGACGAGCAAGAGACCTCCGTGGCAGCGGCAGACCTCGGCACGACGGCCGGGGGCAGTGTGGAGCCAGAGGCAGCAGATCCCACCCCAGCGACGACGGCGCCGACGAGATCCCGAGCCGGGGGGCATGACAACCCCTGCTATTACCACCGACGCTTCGCCAAGAAGGCGCACAGATGCATCCCGCCGTGCAGTTTCAAAAAGCGGGGAAACGACTGGGCCGGGAGTCGTTAGCAGCTTCCACTCTCGGCGAACGGAACAAGCTGCTTTATCTGACAGATGCGGGCTCCGGGCGGCAATTCCTCGTGGACACCGGAGCCCAGAGGAGCTTCATCACTGCAACTTATGCAGATCGGGTGGCTGGACCCCGCGGAGACGGAGCAACAGCGGCCAACGGCTCCAGCATCAAGACTTACGGAGAGAGAACCTTGTCTCTGTCCTTCCACGGCCGCGCTTACGAGTGGACCTTCATCGTAGCGGCAGTGAGCTTCAATATGTTAGGTGCTGATTTTCTGTGTTCACATGGTTTGTTAGTTGATCTGGCCAACAAACGCCTAGTAAATGCACTCTCTTTCTGTTCTATCCCTTGTGCAGCTCGGGTGTGCCCGCCGCCAGTACAGACCAACGTTGCCGCAGCAGGTGGTAAGTTCTACACCCTTCTACACCAGTTTCCAGCACTCACAGTTCCCACTTTTTCAGCTAAGGTGGCGAAACATGGGGTGGAGCACTTCATAACCACGAGTGGCCCACCAGTTTTTGCTAAAGCTCGGCGCTTGGATGCAGCTAAGCTCTCCGTGGCACAGGAGGAGTTCGCCAACCTGGAAAGGTTGGGCATAATTCGCCGCTCGAAGTCCGCTTGGGCTTCCCCCCTGCATATGGTGCCTAAAGCTGACGGCTCGTGGAGACCTTGCGGTGATTATCACAGGTTGAACAATGCCACAGCTCAGGATCGCTACCCGATTCCGCATATCCAGGATTTCTCAGTGCACCTGGCAAAAGCGCGCATTTTTTCTAAAATAGACCTGGTCCGCGGTTATCATCAGGTCCCGGTTCGACCAGAGGATATTCCCAAAACAGTGGTAATAACCCCGTTCGGACTTTTTGAGTTTTTACGCATGCCTTTTGGCCTTAAAGGCGCCGCACAAACCTTTCAACGGATGATGGACGCAGTGCTGCGCGACCTTCCGTTTGTTTTTGTCTACTTGGACGATATTTTAGTGGCCAGCGCCTCAGAGGAGGAACACGAAAAACACCTCACTACAGTTTTTCAAAAGTTGGAAGCACACGGGTTGATAATCAACCCAGCCAAGTGCCAGTTTGGCGCAGCGTAAATTGATTTTCTGGGGCACCGTGTCTCACCAGAGGGAGCAGTTCCTCTGCCGGCAAAAGTGCGTGCGGTGGCTGAGTTTCCCCAGCCACAGACAGTGAAAGCGTTGCAGGAATTTTTGGGGATGGTGAATTTTTATAACCGTTTCATACCCCGCGCAGCGCAACTCATGCAGCCGTTATACACCACGCTTAAAAAACAGAAGCCTGCCAATGTGATCGAGTGGTCCCCGGAGCGGGAGCGCGCGTTCACAGCGGTAAAAAAAGCACTCGCTGACGCAGCACTGCTGGCGCACCCAGACCCGGCAGCTCGCATAGCGTTAACCACAGACGCGTCGGAGGTAGCGATAGGGGCCGTGGTAGAGCAGCAGGTCGCCGGAGTTTGGCAACCTCTCGCCTTTTTCAGCAGGTCCTTGCGCGAGCCCGAGCGGAAATACAGTGGATTTGACAGGGAACTCCTGGCGCTCCACTTAGCCATTCGCCATTTCCAGTTCTGGCTGGAAGGGCGGCGTTTCACCGCGTTTGTCGACCACAAACCGCTCACTTTTGCGATGTCCAAAACTTCAGAACTGTGGTCAGGGCGGCAGCAGAGACAGCTGGCCGCAATTTCTGAATTTACCACCGATATTCAGCACGTAGCCGGTAAAATCAATGTGGTGGCAGACTGTCTGTCACGCACAGTAACAGCACCCATCCGCGCGGAAACGGATTGCGCGGCCGCTTACCCAGAGCGCGGTAACAGCGTGGACACGCGCGCGGCTCCGGTCCACGTGGGAATAGATTATGCAGCCATGGCGGCGGAGCAGAGCGAGGACGCGGACGTGCGCGCGCTCCTGTCTGGACCAACAGGGTTAAGGCTGAAACGCAAAAATCTGCAAACCGGTTTCCCCCCGCTTATCTGCGATGTATCCACAGGGCGACCGCGCCCGGTGGTGCCAGCCGCGTGGCGCCGTCACGTTTTTGATGCCGTGCACTCCCTAGCGCACCCAGGGGTGTGCGCTTCGGTGAAAATGGTGGCGGAGAAGTTTGTTTGGCTGAGCCTGCGCAAGCACGTGAAAGAGTGGGCTAAAACCTGCATGGCTTGCCAGCGGGCTAAAATTCACAGGCACACTAAAGCGCCCTTAGAACCGTTCCACATTCCGGCTAAAAGGTTCGATCATGTGCACGTGGACCTCGTGGGCCCCCTACCCACATCACAAGGGTTCACGCATCTCTTGACGATGGTGGACCGAACCACTCGTTGGCCGGAAGTGGTCCCGTTAACATCGACCACAGCGGCAGAGGTGGCACGCGCTTTTTTGACAGCCTGGGTAGCGCGGTTCGGGGTCCCGCCAGATATTACGTCTGATAGAGGACCTCAATTTGCGTCGAAACTGTGGTCAGCAGTGGCCAGCGGCTTAGGAGCGGCGGTACACCGCACAACCGCTTATCATCCCCAGGCCAATGGTTTATACGAGCGTTTTCACAGGTCTTTGAAGGCAGCCCTCAGAGCGTCACTGACGGACACAGATTGGGTAAACAAACTACCATGGGTTTTATTGGGGTTGCGTTTGGCACCCAAAGAGGATCTAGATGCCTCACCAGCAGAATTGGTCTTTGCACAACCGCTCAGGCTGCCGGGCGAGTTTTTACCCGACCACACGGCACCAGGGCCCTCCCCGATCCGGGGGTCTCTGAGTAACACGGGAGCAGAAATGCTCCCGGGCCCCGCTCATCACTCTTTCCCGCGTGTGTTCGTGCCCCAGGCTTTACGAGACGCAGAGTTTGTTTTTGTCAGGCACGATGCGCAGCGGCATAGCCTCCGCCCACCTTACGACGGTCCATTTCGAGTGCTGGAAGCCGGGGAGAAATATTTTGTGCTAGATTTGAGGGGCAGGAGGGAGACAATCAGTATCGATAGATTAAAACCTGCTTTTGTGTTGCATAACGAGTCTGTACGGCCGGCGGGCGCGCCTCGACGTGGCAGGCCTCCCAAGGGGCGGCCCCTGGATCGCCCACGAGGGGCAAATAACCCTTCTCCCCCTCACTCCACAGATGCACAGCAGGACGGCCCAACACAGACCAGGAGACCTGCATACAGCAGATTCGGGAGGAGATTGAAACCTAGGCTGCATGCAGAATGATGTGTTTTTTTTGATCAGGTTGTTTAGAGGGTGCTGTGAGATTCTGTGGGGGGAAGGACGTATGCTGTATGACCATTGTATTACTGTATGTGTGTGCCCAGTCTTTTTCGTGGGAGGAGGGAGTGATGTGGAGCCCATAATTCTAACTTATGTGACTCACATGTGGCAGGCTGGAATTCAGCCGAGAGAGACTTTGAGCTAGCCATGTGTATTGACATCACACCTCAAGAGGACGAGGTGTCTGCACCCCCTGTGGACTCAGAGGAAAGGAGAAGATTACCCGGCCTGACCGTTTGGGGGTCAGAGAGGAGAACAGAAGGACTCTGGGTGTTCTATTACAGATGAAAGGATGTAACTGAGTATTGTGACTTTTGTGTGATGTATGGCTCGAGAGAAGTGTATAAATGTATGTGTGTGACTGCGTCCTGTCTCTTTTCACTCCGATCGAGAGAGGACGTAGGATGAATGACTTAGGATTCCGGGAATCCTAAGGGGATTACCCAAGTGTTCCTCAGTGAAATCACTGAATCAATGCAGGAGCTTTCTAATAATTATTAAAAATGAATGTAAGGATACCTCATTTGACATTTTTAGCTCATTTGGTGACGGATATGAAAAAGTCCATTGCATGTGAAAATGACAGCCGGCCGCCATCTTGGATTTCTCGATTATGTAATCATTTAAACACACTTTTATTGGAATAAACAGATAGTATGACCCCTTAAACCTCTGTTTTGACACCAGCATCAGCTTTCTAGGTGCCTTAGTAGTCAAGAAACAAAAAAATGTTAATCGGTGGCCATATTGGCGGCCATATTGGATTTCATCGTGATGGGTTTGTTTCACAAGTAAACTAATAGCATTAATGGAATGCTTGACCCCAAAAACCTATGTCTAGACACCAAAATCAACCTCCTAGCTGAATTAGTTACTGAGATATAGGTGGTGGTATGCATTTTGGTGGCCATTTTGAATTTTGGGCAAAAAAAAGGTTTCCCATAATTTTTGGGAGGTACATGGGAGCTTATTTTCATTAAAATGGGTCTAGAATGCTAAATCCAGTGAGAAAAAAAGGTCCTGGGAGGTTGGTCACGAAACCCCCAAAAATGACTCCACTATATCCCAGTCATACAGGCACCACGCAGGAAAACAAGATGACAGCTAGTGCAGCTGTAGCCTTGTCACTTTCACACTAACTCTAAGTTAGACTCTGAGACCAAATATAAGACAAATAAGGAATTTTCCTATCATCCATCCAGTAGTTTTTGTGTGATCCTGCTGCACAAATACAAACAAAGCCCTTGGTGGAGGTATGCACTCTCAGATCATCACCTAAATCTAATCATCTATTCCACGTGCCATTGTACACCGTTCCTGAAAATTTGATCAAAATTCGTTCACAATTTTTTGAGTAATGTTGCTTACAGACAGACAGACAAACCAACGGTGGTAAAACCAGCCTCCTTGGCAGAGGTACATCTGTCATCAAAGTGCTACAACTATTGGACTGTTTGCTTTAAATTGTGACTACTGGTGGATCAGGAAACTCTTTAGTCGGGGCAGCTCTAGTCTTTCTTGTGTTTCTTCATCCCTCTGTTCTCTGTAGAGGAGCAGTTAGAAATGTAGTGAGGGCTCCATCAGGTCATTCCTTCTGACTGGGTTGTTGCTGCTTTCAAAATCAAAAAGAAAAAACTAGAGGGCACTTAGAGAGCGTATACCTCTACCAAGGCTCTGTCCCTCCCTCCCTTTGTCCTCCCCTTCGTCCCTTTGTCTGTCAATATTGCCATCCATCCGTACATTGTGTAATAGGACCTTGGCGGAGGTATGCACTTATGGATTACCTCCAACATCTGACGAGTTCATCTTTGGGCCAAGAACCACCTCTGGTGAAAATGTCATCCAAAATGTCATCCAACTCCATCCAGTAGTTTAGCAGTATTGTTGCTAACACTGAGAAGATGGAGCCTTGGTGGAGGTATGCATTTTGAGATCATCACCAAACTCTAATCATGTGTTCAGTGTGCCATTACACACCTTCCCTGAAAAGTTGAATGAAAGGCGCTATATAAATGCAATCCATTATTCCCTCCACCAAGGGAGGACGGAGGTAATGTTTTTAGTGGCGTTGGTTGGTTGGTTGGTTGGTTTGTCTGTTAGCAACATAACTCAAAAAGTTCTGAACAGATTTTGATGAAATTTTCAGGAATGATGAGTTATGGCACGGGAAACATGATTAGATTTTGGTGGTGATTCAGATCATGATGTGGATGCAGGAAGTTTTTATTTATTTATTTATTTTTATTTTGTATACTTTTGATTTTGTATACTTTATTGATCCCCAGAGGGGAAATTGAGGGTATCCACCTGGATGGATGAAGCAGCCACGGTATGGCGCTATCCCTTAACCATTCACACAAACATTCACACCTAGGGCCACTTTAGAGTCTCTAATTAACCTAACCTGCATGTTTTTGGCATGTGGGAGGAAACCGGAGAAATCCTGGAGTAAACCCACACAGATACGGGGAGAACATGCAAACTCCACACAGATCACTGTTGGTCAGGGGCTGGGATCGAACCAGAGATCCCATGGCTAAGGGTGAGTTGCTGTGTTGCCGCAGTGCTAACCACTGCGCCACCGCACCACCCTATTTTATGCAGTGGTGTGAAAAAGTGTTTGCCCCCTTCCTGATTTCTCTTTTTTGTATATTTGTCACACTTAAATGTTTCAAATCATCAAACAAATTTAAATATTATACAAAGAAAACACAGATAAACACAAAATGCAGTTTTTAAATAAAAGTGATTATTATTAAAGGAAGAAAAAAAAATCCAAACCTACATGGCCCTGTGTGAAAAAGTGATTGCCCCCTCCTGTTAAAACATAAATCAACTGTGGTTTATCACATCTTTGGAAAGCTGAGTTCAATTTCTGTAGCCACACCCAGGCCTGATTGCTGCCACACCAGTGCTCAATCAAGAAATCACTTCAATCAGACCTGCCTGACAAAGTGAAGTAGACTAAAAGATCTTCAAAAGCTAGCCATCGTGCTGCGATCCAAAGAAATTCAGGAACAATTGAGAAATAAAGTAATTGAGATCTATCAGTCTAAACACCTTCATTTAAAAACTGCATTTTGTCTTTAGATTATTTGTTTATTTGACAGGGACAGTGCAATAAACATAGACACTTAATCAATGACAATCAATCTGATGTGTTGCACAAAGAGTGTATAGCTATTAGCTAATTTGCAACTCTTGTCCCTGGATGGGCTTTAGAAAGGAGAAACAAGTAAAAAGAAAAAAGGAAAGGAAAAGATAAAAAAGAAAACGGAATACACAATAACCACATACATCAACGCAAAAAAGATTGTAAATACATTATAAATACACAATTATAAATATTATAAATACACAAATATAACAACCTGACTCACATTTGCCTTTTTCAGGCCTCCCTCCCTTCGTCACTCACTATAAACAAACACATTCATTCCTTCCCTTCATTCACTCTCACCCTGCAGACAATCATTTCATACATGGGTACATTCTTGTTTATTTTTCAGCCAGTTTTTAACCTTTTTAGTGAATGTTTTAAAGTCCGTTATTATTTTAATTTCATTTGGCATTGTGTTCCAGATGTGACTGCCCTTTATAGAGAAAGCTGTTTGTCCAAATGTGGTTCTGCGATGGAATATTTTACAGTTATTGTTAACAGAACTCCTGGTGGCTCTGCTGCTGTCCTGTCTTTGGATGAAACCAGCAAGTGGCTCAGGTGCTGATTTATGGAAATATTTGAAAGTTAATTTCAGAAAACAGAGGTCAATGAAACTCTCAAAACTCAATAGGTTGTATTTTTTTAAAATATTACAGTGATGCCACCTAATGGGCTTTTTGTCCAAGATTTTTAGAGTTTGATTATATAATGAACCTATATGTCTTATTGTGGAAGGGGCTGCTTGAGCCCAGACTGTCAAACAGTATGATATATGAGAAAAAACCATAGAATGCATATACAGTACAGCTGCTTCGTAAGGTATGTAATATCTAATTAATTTAAAGCAGTTCAGATTTTTTTTTACTGTTTTTGAAATTTTCTTTATATGAAGATTAAATTTGAGTTGAGGATCTAGTACAATGCCAAGGTATTTGAATTCTGTAAACTGATGTCTTGATCATGTATATTAACTTTACTTGTGTTATCTTTGTTTAATATTTAAATTTGATGATCTGAAACATTTAAGTGTGACAAACATACAAAAAAATGAGAAATCAGTTAGGGAGCAAACACTTTTTCACGCCACTGTATATTAATCTGGCTCTTTTCATGTACTGCCCCTTTAAGACGGGTCCACTCATTTGCGTGCGTGGTCACGCCATAGGGCCACAGGCCTCGGCAACCCGGAAGCCAAACACTACAGAAAAAGTCATGGGGATGTGCCCACGAAACTCATTTTTCCTGCTGTGGGCGACTGTTTTCTATTCATTCTCTATGTAGTCCAGCATTTACAGCGCTGAGTGCCCTTGGTACTGACACACTTTGAGCGGTAACAGCTTTTTGTCATGGCACGCTGGGCTGAAAAATGTTCAACTTGACAGACTACTAAGCAGCCAATCATAATTAGGGAAGGGCGGGACATAGGATGCCTGTACAGGAAGACAAGAACGGGAGGTGAAGGAGGTGGAAGCTGAACATCAATTTCCCACCCTCTGACGACCTCCACCACCTCACACTCACCCACACCGACGTCCGTAATGCACTGAGTCATGTCAACATACGTAAGGCTGCTGGCCCTGACGGCATTCCTGGGCGTGTGCTGAGGGCATGCGCTGAGCAGCTGGCAGGGGTCTTCACAGACATCTTCAACCTGTCCCTGGCCCAGGCCGTGGTACCAGCGTGCTTCAAGACCACTTCTATAGTACCAGTGCCGAAACATATTCAACACCATCGTGCCTAAATGACTATCGCCCTGTGGCACTGACGCCCATAGTCATGAAGTGCTTTGAGCGACTGGTCTTGGCACAGCTCAAAAAATGCCTGCCCCCTACACTGGACCCTCACCAGTTTGCCTACCGCAGCAACAGGAGTACAGAGGATGCGGTTTCTACAGCGCTGCACTATGTACTCTCACACCTGGATGACAAGAACACCTACGCAAGAATGCTGTTTGTTGACTTCAGCTCAGCATTCCAACAGAGTTATCCCCTCCAAGTTGATCACTAAACTTGGGGACCTGGGAATCAGTACCTCCACCTGCAACTGGATCATGGATTTTCTGATCAACAGACCCCAGCATGTTAGGTCAAGCCCCAACCATTCTTCTGTCATCACACTCAACACTGGTGTACCACAGGGCTGTGTGCTCAGCCCATTCCTCTACTCCCTCTTCACCCATGACTGCAGGCCTATGTGTGGATCCAATTCCATCATAAAGTTTGCAGATGACACCACGGTGATCGGACTCATCAGGGACAACGATGAGTCAGATTACAGGGCAGAGGTTGAGCACTTGGCTACTTGGTGCGCTGACAATAACCTGCTCCTTAACACCAGCAAAACCAAGGAGCTCATAGTGGACTACAGGAAGGAGAGGGGAGAGACACATGACCCCATCCATATCAATGGCATAGCTGTTGAACGTGTCCCCAGCTTCAAATTCCTGGGGACCCACATCTCGGAGGACCTGTCCTGGTCAGTTAACACCACCAGCCTGATCAAGAAGGCCCATCAGCGCCTCTTCTTCTTGAGGACACTGAAGAAGAACCAGCTGTCAACTGACATCCTGGGCAACTTCTACCGCTGCGTGATAGAGAGCATCCTGACCAACTGTGCCACAGTCTGGTATAGGAGCTGCTCTGTCGCTGACCGTAAGGCGCTGCAGCGGGTGGTGAAAACCGCCCAACGCATCACAGGGACTCCACTTCCAGTTATAGAGGATGTCTACAGGAAAAGATGTCTGCGCCGGGCACGCAGCATTCTTAGGGACTCCAACCATCCTGCTCATGGACTGTTCCAGCTTCTCCCCTCCAGAAGGCATTTCAGAAGCCTTCGGACTAAAACCAGCAGGTTTAGGAACGGTTTCTTTCCAACAGCTGTCACGTTATTGAACTTAGTTCCCCGCTGACTCTCTTACCATCATCTCTTACCATCCTCACCTGTACATAACTGCCCATCTAACTTATTGTACATTATTTGCACATAACAGTACTATTAACTTTCTTCACTGCTGCATATATTTGCATATATTTGCTTAAATTGCACATACTGTCAATTACTGCATATACTGCACTGCTGTCCTTTGCACTTCTGATTGGATGCTAAACTGTGTTTCGTTACCTTGTATTCATACATGTGTAATGACAATAAAGTTGAATCTAATCTAATCAATGTGAATTTGTAGTTGGTAACTGCAAAAAAATGATATGATGCCATGCTATTATTTTTTTTAAATTTTGTGTACTTTATTGGTCCCCAGAGGGGAAATTTAGGGGATCCACCTAGATGGATGGAGCAGCCACAGTACGGCACCATCCCTTCACCATTCACACCTAGGGCCACTTAAACTAGCATGTTTTTGGCCTGTGGGAGGAAACCGGAAAACTCGCTATGACATCATCAAAGATCATAGGAATCACTATGGCATCATCAAAGATCAAAGGCAGTCATCACTCACGATCATAGGACTCGTTATGACATCATCAAAGATCATAGGACTTGCTATGACACCATCAAAGTTCAAAGGCAGGCATAACTGAATGAGTGCTGACCTGAAACTCCTTATACAATGATAGAGTGATGATAATCAAGTCAGTGGCGGTACCTGTGATCTTTGATGGTGTCATAGTGAGTCCTGTGACCATTGATGATGTCATAGGGAGTCCTATGATCGTGAGGCATGCCTGTGTTTGATCTTTGAAGATGTCCTATGTCCTATGATCTTTGATGATGGCATAGCGAGTCCTATGATGCCTGCATTTGATCCTGGTTTAAATTAGTGTGTCTAACTACTAACTAACTAACCTGCACTTATATAGCGCTTTTCTAGTCACAAAGACCACTCAAAGCGCTTTCATTAATACTAACCCTCTATTCTAAGGGCCTATAGGAAACAAATATCTAGGGACAATTTTAGAACAGCCAATTAACCTAACATGCATGTTTTTGGCATGTGGGAGGAAACCGGAGAAATCCCGGAGTAAACCCACGCAACACGGGGAGAACATGCAAACTCCACACAGATCACTGATGGTCGGGGGCTGGGATCGAACCCACGATCCCATTCTTAATCGGGTGATTAGTATCTCTTCTTTCCTGTTTCTTGCAACTCCCATTTGGTTAAAAGTGCTGTGATGATATAGAGTAAATTACGTGGCGACGAAGAAGAGGGATGTCTGAAGATAGAGTTGAGGTTCGATTGGACACAACAATGATGATAGAAGGACTACAGCTCCTGATCTGATGGAGTGATGATAAAGAGTGAAGTATGTGGCGGTAATGCACCTGTAAGCTGGTTGCCAACCGCCATTCAAATCTAATGCACCTGTAAACTGGTTGCCAACTGCCAATCAAATCTAAAAGAAGAAGTAGTAATCGGGTGATGAGTATGTCTTCTTTGGTGAGTGATGGTCTATATGACATCATAAAGACATCAAGGCAGGCATCATAGGAAGACATGCCTGCATCATAGATAGCCAGTCCTATTGTCTATATGACGGCATCGTGAGTCCTATGTGGCCTGATATCTATATCATCAAAGATCAAAGGCAGTCATCACTCACGATCATAGGACTCGCTATGACATCAAAGATCAAGCAACAGTCCTATGATCGTGAACAACTCACGATCATAGGACTCACTATGACATCATCAAAGATCATAGGACTCGCTATGACACCATCTACAGTTAGGCCCAGAAATATTTGGACAGTGACACAATCTTCATGATTTGGGCTCTGCATGCCACCACATTGGATTTGAAATGAAACAACTACAACGGAATTGAAGTGCAGACTTTAAGGTTTAATTCAAGGGGTTGAACAAAAATATATGATTAAACATGTAGGAATTGTAGCTATTTTTATACAAACGCTCCTCATTTCAGGGGCTCAAAAGTAATTGGACAAATAAACATAACCCTAAGTAAAATGTTACTTTTCAATATTTTGTTGAGAATCCTTTGCAGGCAATGACTGCCTGAAGTCTGGAACCCATGGACATCACCAAACGCTGGGTTTCCTCCTTTGTGATGCTTTTCCAGGCCTTTACTGCAGCTGTCTTCAGTTGTTGCTTGTTTGTGGGTCTTTCTGCCTTAAGTTTTGTCTTGAGCAAGTGAAATGCATGCTCGATTGGGTTGAGATCTGGTGATTGACTCGGCCATTGCAGAATATTCCACTTCGTTGCTTTAAAAAACTCCTGGGTTGCTTTTGCAGTATGTTTTGGATCATTGGTGAAGCGCCGTCCAAACAACTTTGCTGCATTTGGCTGAATCTGAGCAGAAAGTATATCCCTATACACTTCAGAATTCATCCGGCTGCTTCTGTCTTTTGTCACATCATCAATAAACACGTGACCCAGTGCCATTGGAAGCCATGCATGCCCATGCCATCACACTGCCTCCACCATGTTTTACAGAAGATGTGGTGTGCTTTGGATCATGAGCTGTTCCAATTCTTCTCCAAACTTTCTTCTTCCCATCATTCTGGTACAGGTTGATCTTAGTCTCATCTGTCTAAAGAATGCTGTTCCAGAATTGGGCTGGCTTCTTCAGGTGTTTTTTGGCAAAGTCAATTCTGGCCTTTCTATTTTTGAGGCTGATTCATGGTTTGCACCTTGTGGTGAATCCTTTGTATTTACTCTCATGAAGTCTTCTCTTTGTGGTACACTTAGATACTGATACACCTACTTCCTGGAGAGTGTTCTTCACCTGAGTGGATGTTGTGAAGGGGTTGTTCTTCACAGGAAAGGATTCTGTGATCATCCACCACTGTTGTCTTCCATGGACGTCCAGGACTTTTTGAGTTCCCAAGCTCACAAGTGCACTCTTTTTTTCTCAGAATGTACCAAACTGTTGATTTGGCCACTCCTAACATTTCTGCTATCTCTCTGATGGATTTCTTCTTTTTTTCAGCCTCAGGATGGTCTGTTTCACCTCCATTGAGAGCTCCTTTGACCGCATGTTGTGTGTTCACAGCAACAGCTTCCAAATGCAAACGCCACACCTGGAATCAACTCCAGACCTTTTAACTGCTTAATTGATGACAGGTTAATGAGGGAAGAGCCCATGCAGCCTTGTTATTTTTTTTTGCAGCCTTCTGAGTCAATTGTCCAATTACTTTTGGTCCCTTGAAAAAGAGGCGGCTACATATTGAAGAGCTGTAATTCCTAAACCCTTGCTCCAATTTGGATGTGAATACTCTCAAATTACAGCTGAGAGTCTGCACTTTAAGTCCATGTTGATTATATAATTGTATCCTGAATATGTTTTCGTAAACAGCTAAAATAGCAAAACTTGTGTCACTGTCCAAATATTTTTGGGCCTAACTGTAAGATCTAAGGCAGGCATCACTGAATGCTCCTTATACAAAGATACAGAATGATGATAATAAAGTCAGTGGCGGTAATGCACCTGTAAGCTGGTTGCCAACCATCAATCAAATCTAAAAGAAGATGACACCTGCTTTCCATGGACATGCAGAAATACGTACAGTGGGGCAAAAAAGTACTTAGTCAGCCACCAATTGTGCAAGTTCTCCCACTTAAAAGATGAGAGAGGTCTCCAATTTTCATCATAGGTATACCTCAACTATGAGAGACAAAATGAGGGAAAAAAATCCAGAAAATCACATTGAAGGATTTTTAATTAATTGGTAAATTCCTCAGTAAAATAAGTATTTGGTCACCTACAAACAAGCAAGATTTCTGGCTCTCACAGACCTGTAACTTCTTCTTTAAGAGGCTCCTCTGTCCTCCACTCGTTACCTGTATTACTGGCACCTGTTTGAACTCGTTATCAGTATAAAAGACACCTGTCCACAACCTCACAGTCAGACTCCAAACTCCACTATGGCCAAGACCAAAGAGTTGTCAAAGGACACCAGAAACAAAATTGTAGACCTGCACCTGTCATGCGGTGATCCTCGCGGATCACCATAAGACGCCAAGAGTCACCGGAGAGTTTTGCAATGATGTTTATTTACAGGACAGGACAAGACGTGACACAAGACTGTGAGCCACTAAGGGCAAAAACACACACTATGAGGTACAGGGGCTCGTAGGGCTAACCCCAGCCACTACGAACTAAACTATGACATGAACAAGAAAGCACCAACCTGACATGAACATGATGAAGAATGTCTGACGATTGTTCGACGAGGAAAGTTTGATGATACTCCCGCAACTCGACTGCCGTCAGCGCCCACCTAATAAGCCGGACGCTAACGAGCAGTAATGACAAACAGCTGATCGACTTTGACAGCCGGAATCCCCACCGAGCACCTTCACAATAAGAGCCCGGTGAAGCCAGGATATAACCCACAGCTGTCAAAGCTGGCAGCGAATATACATAGCCCGAGCGCGGACAGGACCGGCGCTCGGGTCGTAACAGCACCAGGCTGGGAAGACTGAATCTGCAAGAGGTAAGCAGCTTGGTGTGAAGAAATCAAATGTGGGAGCAATTATTCGAAAATGGAAGACATACAAGACCACTGATAATCTCCCTCGATCTGGGGCTCCACGCAAGATCTCACCCCGTGGGGTCAAAATTATCAAGAGAAGGGTGAGCAAAAATCCCAAAACCACATGGGGGGACCTAGTGAATGACCTGCAGAGAGCTGGGACCAAAGTAACAAAGGCTACATCAGTAACACACTACGCCGCCAGGGACTCAAATCCTGCAGTGCCAGACATGTCCCCCTGCTTAAGCCAGTACATGTCCAGGCCCGTCTGAAGTTTGCTAGGGAGCATTTGGATGATCCAGAAGAGGATTGGGAGAATGTCATATGGTCAGATGAAACCAAAATAGAACTTTTTGGTAAAAACTCAGCTTTTCGTGTTTGGAGGAGAAAGAACACCATACCTACTGTGAAGCATGGGGGTGGAAACATCATACTTTGGGGCTGTTTTTCTGCAAAGGGACCAGGACAGATGATCCGTGTAAAGAAAAGAATGAATGGGGCCATGTTTCATGAGATTTTGAGTGAAAACCTCCTTCCACCAGGAAGGGTGTTGAAGATGAAACGTGGCTGGGTCTTTCAGCATGACAATGATCCCAAACACACCACCCGTGCAACGAAGGAATGGCTTCGTAAGAAGCATTTCAAGGTCCTGGAGTGGCCTAGCCAGTCTCCAGATCTCAACCCCACAGAAAATCTTTGGAGGGAGTTGAAAGTCCTTGTTGCCCAGCGACAGCCCCAAAACATCACTGCTCTAGAGGAGATCTGCATGGAGGAATGGGCCAAAATCCCAGCAACAGTGTGTGAAAACCTTGTGAAGACTTACAGAAAACGTTTGACCTCTGTCATTGCCAACAAAGGGTATATAACAAAGTATTGAGATGAACTTTCATTATTGACCAAATACTTATTTTACCGAGGAATTTACCAATTAATTCATTAAAATTCCTTCAATGTGATTTTCTGGATTTTTTTTTTCTTATTTTGTCTCTCATAGTTGAGGTATACCTATGATGAAAATTGGAGACCTCTCTCATCTTTTAAGTGGGAGAACTTGCACAATTGGTGGCTGACTAAATACTTTTTTACCCCACTGTACTCGGTTTCTACGGGCATGCACAGGTATGCACTATTGTAAATTAATACAAAACTAGTACATACCCATGCATACCCATCCATGCCTGTCGAAACCAAGTATAAGCAAGTATTTCTGCATGCCCGTTGCTGAAGGGTCTTTTCTTGTCTGAGACAGCTGTGTTGTTCACATTCATGCCTGCGGCGTACTACTCGAACCTGAGGTGTTTCATCTTCACGGCATCTTTTCTGACATGCAGCCGTTCTCATCACTGTATTGCTCTCCATCTGGTGGGTCTTCTTGTGCTTCTTCTTCTTCGTTGAGACAGCTGGTTGAGGGATAGGTGCCTTGTAATTCCGGTTCATGGACAGGATCATGCAAATAGATCTGAGCAAAAAGTGGCTTTCAACCCTGTTCAGGAAGATCTGTGCATGCCCATCAAAACCCAGAAACCGGAGCATCCGGAGAAAATCAGTGATTTGCTTGGCATTTTACACATTTGTAATGTAGACTGTCATTCTTCATGGGTACTGCTTGGAATGGGTGTGGTTTAAAGTAGGGTGTCCTATTCTTAATCGGGTGACAGACTGACAGAGATTTCTTGAATTTACAGAGTGCCTTCTGCCTTACTGAGTGAGATTTCCAGATTTACTGCTTGGAATGGGTGCGGTTTAAAGTAGTCTGTCCTATTCGGTCTCATCTTCTCTGTTCCTTGCCTGACGTGCAGCGTTGGCGGCCACCCGGCTATTCCGCATCTCCTGGGTCTAAGCTTGTCTGTGCCTTGCCTGGCGTGCAGCGTTGCTCACTTTGCGGGCATTTCGGGCTTCAAGTGACTCAGCACGTGCGTGGCGCACTGCCACACGTTTCCTGTCTGTGCGTCTCTTGTCTGTCATACCACCTATACTGGTGATGGGTCTCCTCCTGTGGCAGGCATCATAGGACACTCCATCATAGGTAGGCAGGCATCGTGAGTGATAGTCTATATGACATCATAAAGACATCAAGGCCAGCATCATAGGACACTACGTCATAGGTAACCAGTCTTATTGTCTGTATGACGACATTGCCTGTGATGGTCTATGTGACATCATAAAGAGATCCAGGGAGGTATCATAGGACATTACATCATAGGTTGCCAGCCCTACTGTCTATATGACGGCATCACCTATATGACAGCATCACGAGTCCTATGTAGCCTGAGATCATAGGATCATCAAAGGACATCAGGCAGACATTATAGGCCGTCCTATGATGTCCTATGATCGTGACAGACACACAGATTTCTTAAATTGACAGAGTGATGATAAGAATGTAACAAAACTAAAACATATACTCGAAAATAGCAAACAGTACAAGAATTACAGAAACCCAAAAAGCACAAAATACAAATATGTACACTACTGTTCAAAAGTTTGGGGTCACTTAGAAATTTCTTTATTTTTGAAAGAAAAGCACTTTTTTCAATGAAGTTAAACCAATCAGAAATACACTCTATACATTGCTAATGTGGTAAATGACTATTATAGCTGCAAATGTCTGGTTTTTGGTGCAATATCTACATAGGTGTATAGAGGCCCATTTCCAGCAACTATCACTCCGGTGTTCTAATGGAACAATGTGTTTGCTCATTGCTTCAGAAGGCTAATGGATGATTAGAAAACCCTTGTGCAATCATGTTAGGTCTGCAATGCTATAATTGCTGCAAATGGAGGATTCTTTGACGAAAGCAAAGTTTGAAGGAAAAAATTATTATTTCAAATACAAATCATTATTTCTAACATTGTCAATATCTTGACTATATTTTCTATTCATTTTACAACTCATGGTGGTAAAAAAAGTGTGACTTTTCATGGAAAACACAAAATAATTGTCTGTGTGACCCCAAACTTTTGAACGGTAGTGTAAATATAAGGAAAAAAGCCATGAGACCGAGCCTGGCAGACACCTCCAGAGCTTGTCTCATGACAGAGCCCCCCTCTCAAGGGGTGGAGACCAGACACCCCAGGGAAACATCCAAAAGAAATAGAAAGAAAGACCCCCCCCCCCCAATAGGAGCAGTAAAATAACCCACCCTGCAAGAGTGGGGGGGGGGCAGGCTAGAAGGGAACAAAACAAAACCCCGCTCAGGACCCACACCAGGGAAAACCCTCAACTCCCCTAAGCCCGCTGGACCGAGCAGCTGGACCAGGGGTCAGCAACCTTTACCACTCAAAGAGCCATTTGGACCCGTTTCCCACAGAAAAGAAAACACTGGGAGGCACAAAATCCCTTTTGACACTTAAAATGAAATAACACTGCATATAACTTTTTTTCCCTTTATGCTGTGTATAAACAAACTATAATGTGTTGCATTTATGAAATCAGGGAACTCCTGCAGAGAAAACAAAATTACATTTCTGCATGCAACAAAAACATTTTGAACTCCGAAAAAAAAAAAGACATTGGGTTGAAGGTTGACATTGGGTTGAAAGGAGAGTGCTATTTCTAGCACTGATGACTCCTGATCCTTCGATAAAAATCTCATAATTCCGCTGAAAACAATACCGAAAGCTCAGAATTCCAACACGAACCAGCGATGTGATTTGGGGTTGGGGAAATTACCTGAAAATTCAGCAGGGGGTCTGGGGGACATAGTCCCCCAGCGGGGTCCGGAGCAGAGCCCCGGTGGGGTGAGGGTGGGGCCAAGGGGGGCAAAGCCCCCCGAAGCTCCTGGGTTTTTATGATTTTTAAGTACCAGAACTGTGCTTAAATGACATAAAACAAACAGCTGAATGCCACTTATTAATGTATAATATTGACTTATGTTCCAAGAACATAGCATTCCTAAAATATTCCAACAAGCATTATCCATCACATGCTTTAACACTTGATCAAATCAAAATCAGTTAATTTTATCTGTTCCATAATAGAAATAAAATTCCCACATACCATTACTTTTTATAATTTCAGCATTCATTTCAGATCACCAGTTTCAATCTCCATTGAGACTTGAGCAGTTCATTTTGCACAATCACTGATGTAGCCAAGTCTTAGAAATATTCAAAAATTATGAGTCAATGTCCACTGTGCACTGTCAATTTCAAACTGTTTGGAATCATAAAAGGGGATGGTTAACTTTTATTACCGTTTCCTCCCTCGCGCCAGCCCAGCTCATTCAGCCGTTGTCCGCTGCCAGTAACAGAGAGTTAATGGCTCTCCACCTGGCCATACCGATTACCTGAAGTGGCCATACACCACTTCCAGTCCTGCCTGAAAGGGCGCAGCTTCACTGCGTTCGTGGACCACAAGCCGCTAACGTACTTAACATACTTTATCTTCCTGGAAGATAAAATAAAGCGGAATTCGGCGAATTAGCAGAAAATCACATCCCTGAGAACACGCCGCCATGAATCTTTGAAAAAGCATACAACGAGCCATTTGATTGGTCCAATCGTTTGCAACTATCCAATCGCAGGGCTGTCAAGCTACTGCAATACAGCAGTAGCTTGAACACAACACATCCGGGTTATCGCGGGAGACGACTTCCGGGGAAGCGCCGAGCGCTTATGTAATCATGTTGATTTTCGCTGACGGTGATTAAACTTTAACACGTTTTTTTTTTAGATTTTACAAGATCACCATAATCTTCAAATTTAGAATTACATTTTAAAAACTAATGAACTAAAATAAAATACATTTTAATTAAATACTCATATTTATTTTCCAAAGCCACAGGGAGCCGCAGCAGAGGGATGAAAGAGCCGCATGCGGCTCCAGAGCCGCGGGTTGCCGACCCCTGAGCTGGACAGTTCAGGTGGCCGACCAGAGTCCCAGGCCCACCAGATGGCACAGTGGATCGAGTCAGCTGGCCTCCCAGAGAACATGGGCCACCTAACTCTGTAGCACAGTCTGTTGGGTGGTCTGCCAGAGTTTTTCAACCACCTGAACAGAAGAGATGGTCCAGGAAGCGGTTGCCTGACGGGAAGAGCAAACAGTGGGGGCAATGGAGGAGTTGGGGGAACCAAGACAATGTCAGGTGGAGGAGAGGGAACCACGACGGCCTTGGGCAGAGGAGAGAGAACCACGACAGTGACTGGCAGAGGAAGGGGAACCACGACGGCAACTGGCAGAGGAGAGGGAACCATGATGGCAACTGACAGAAGAGGGGGAACCATGACGGCGTCTGGCAGAGGAGGGGGGACCACAACGGCATCAGGCAGACCTGTAGCACCTTCGGTTGTCCCGAACTGGGACATTGCAGCATCCACGGTGGCTCCGGGCTGGGCCATAGCTGTACCCATGGTGGGCCAAGACAGGGCCATAGTTGCATCCATGGTGGCCCCCGGGCTGGAACATAGCTCCCACGGCAGGCCCACACTGGACCACAGCACCCAAGTTAGTTTAAGGCTGAGGCGCAGCACCCACAACGGTCCCTGACTAGGACACAACACCCATGGAGACCCGGACTGAGGAGGATCTGCACCCATGGAGGTCCCGGGCTAGGACGTAACACCCGCAACGACCTCAGCCAAAGGAGAAGCAGCACCCTTGGATGTCCCGGGCTGGGACAGAGTACCCGTGACGACCTCATCTGGAGGGGGAGTAGCGCCCATGGAGGTCCCGGGCTGGGACGGAGTACCCACGACGACCTCAGCGGGAGGAGGTGGACCTATGGGGATCTCGGGTGGCAAGCCAGAACACATGGAGTCTTCTGGCTGAGCTAGAAATCCTCAGTGACCCTGGGGGAAAGCTCAGGCAAGAGAGACAGAGAAACAGGGTCAGGGTCACCGGTAGCAATGGAGCCCGACAAGGTGAGCACTGGTGCAGCTAATGGCTGCACTTGGCTCTCCCCACCAAGAGCCCGACAAGATCTCCAAAATTGAGACAATGAAAACAAAGGAGAACACTTGCCTGAGCTTGAGCTCCACCGCCATCCAGGACTCCGTTGATCCAGGCGATGATGTTTCGGGTCCGGTCCTCTGGAGATCCAGCTTGAACTCTGTTGTGGCGGCCCCAGCAGCAGGCATGATGGTCGATGAAGTCCCAGGACCCCCTAGTGATGTGACAAAGCCACAGGGAGCCGGGGACACAGGGGGAGGGGGACACACACACAGGTGGCTCGCCCTGTATGGTGACAGGAGGTCCATTTCCCACCGGTGCTGGATCCTGCTCAGCTGAGGCCTGGGGATGCTTCATCATCCACGCAGACATCAGCTTGGTACCAGTACTCTCCCTCTGTCCAGACAGTGGTTGCAGGGCTGGGACTAGGTCCTTCATAACCTCAGGCTCCTCCATCGTCCGGCAGCTCAACCCTGTAGTTGGCGGACACTCAGGGATGATAGGAAGAGACACGGAGAGGGCAGGTGAGAAATTAATGGCTACAGCAGGCAGTGAGGGCTCAGGGGACTGCAAACCCTGAGCCACACTACCAGGAATCAGGCAAGGCATGTCATCATAAAATGAGGGAGAATGAAATAACACTTGCCTGTGTTCCTGGAGCTCGATGTTTCCTGCTGCAGCAGGTGTAACGTCATCCCTCTCGGTGGCTACGGTGGATATAGGCCCCTCAGCGGATCGTGGAGAAGCAGCCCCTGTGGACACGGAGGTGGGTGGAACCAGAGGAAAAACAGACGACCTTCCAGCAGTGGAAGAGAGCACCAAGGAGAAGCAGAACACAGCAGCTGCTTAGAGGGAAGAGGCTGGCAATACAGCCGGAGAGAAAAAGCACTGAGGTTGCCCTGCTGAGGGAGGCTTCTGCCTCGGCGAAGGGGAAGTTGCTGCCTGAGAGGCGGGGGTGTTCCTCTGGCAGTCCGGAGCAGGATGACGGCATCGTGGAACCAATGGAGCGGGAGCAGGAATGAGCAAATTGGAGGCGAAGGAGGGCATCTGCCACAGAGCACGCTTCGGCGTCGTTCTCGGACTTGCTGAAGACGGTGCTCATCTCATCCTGGAAAACGATTGCTGGAAGACGGAGAGCATAGCCAACAAGTCCGCAAACTGGGCATGCTCCCACAACCCCAGATACGCCTTGACAATGGCAGTCGCTGAATCTACCTTTTCCAAGATCTTCTTTGGGCTGGGGGAGGCGAGGGCTTCATCCTCAAATCCCTGGATAAACTCGGCAGCCCATAACTTCTCCACACTCAGGAATCCCGCTGCTGATCTCCCTTTGACTGTTTGAGTTCGGCATGCTGAGGACGTGACCGCTCCACAAAAACAGATGAGTGAAAATGCAAAAATAACCAAAAATCCACAAACTCACAGCAGCTGGGTCTCTAATGGCCGCTGTCTTCTGTCATGAATTGCCCTTCGGGGCAGAGAGGCAAGAGCCACGCGCTGAACTGTGAGTTTGGAACATTTATTGAAAAAAACAACAAACATAAAGATCACACAGTGCTCTAATGGAAAATATGAACAAACAGGTAAACTTACTAATGCAGCGCACCAGAGCAGGGACAGGGCTCTGGTAGAAATGAAGTAAACTTCCTCAAGACAGTGGCAATCAGAAATGAAAATCACTGCCCTAAAATTGGGTCAAAAACAATTTATATAAGTAGTGACAGGTGTGGGTCACATGGGCGGGCAGAAGGAGCCAATGATACATAATAGGACCAGCTGGGGGCAATGAGAGGAGAGGAGCAGAAGCTGACAGCTGACAGGGGCGACACCCACACAAAGCACAAAATCCGGAAACGCCCTTGACAGCTGTCAACCCAGCAGTAAAAAACTAAAGAATAAAATATCAACAAATGCAGATTGAAATATAAATGTAAATTAATACAAAATAAGAATGTAACAAAACTAAAACATAAACAGGAAAATAGCAAACAGTACAAGAATTACAGAAACCCAAAAAGCACAAAATACAACAAATATGTAAATATAAGGAAAAAAGCCATGAGACCAAGCCTGGTGGAAACCCCCAGAGCTCATTTCATGACAATTTTAAGCAAATTCTAAATTCATTATAGTAAAAAAGATGAAACAGATGTTGGTCTTATACAGTAAAAGGAAGCAAAATATGTCACTATAACATTAGTTACACAATATCCTCTCTGTCTAGAAGCTCAAAAAGGTGTAAAACAGGTTGTAAAAGAGCTAAAAAAGCAGCAGATGTCATAGTGCCATGCTCAGCCTACCCACTCCTGTGAGAAACATCCTGATGATACATGATCTACAGGAATTAACAAAGCTATAATTCTTTGTGCTCACTGTGTACCAGGATCACACGCATTGTTGAATGAACTAGAAGTCCAAATGCAATTTTTCACAGTGGTAGTCATTAGTAATGCATTTTTGGCATACCAGTACACCCAGATCATCAATTCTGGTTTACATTCAGATCTGAAAACAAAAAGTACACACTCGCCAGACTACCACAGGGGTACTGGGAGTCTCCTACAATTTTTTCTCAGGCAATTTCAGCAAATCTTGCACGTTTTATACCTCCTAATAGGAGTCAATTGCTCCTATGACATCTTGCTGGCATCTCCTGATGAAGAAATATGCAAACAAAACATATCTCTGCAGGCTGGAGTCTATAAGAGATTAAACAAAGGTGCTGTGTTTAATCAAGATTCCCAAATTTATACCTGACCAAAGGGTAAACCCATCCTCCCACAAAATCATTTCACTATGTTGCTACTTGAACACATAGACTTTATCATATGTTCAAGGGAGGGATGGTGATATTGGTTATTAGTTATCACAGCCTATGGGTTTGAAAATTTTGCCAGTAATGTATAATTTGTGCACAAAATAATGCCTAGGGCAATGTCAAGACCAGAGAAGGGTAGTTTTCCATCATTAACATACCCATTCCAGAACATTTGCATGGACTTCACTGAGCTAGCCAAATGTGAAGGAGGGAAGAGATACTGTTAGTTTTCGTAGATATGGCTACAAATTATTTCACATTTAGGGGAAGTGTTGAATATTGATTTGAAACACCATGCAGCATATCACCCACAGTCTGCAGGATTTGTGGAACAACATAACTGGACCATTATAGAAAGATTAAGAAAACAATGGCAGAAAAAGGACAGAATTGGATTTATTGGTTACCTTTGATGCTATTTTATATGAGAATAATACCTGTCATGACTGATAAGATAATTCAGCCCATGTGCAAGATGCAGCAACCAAGAGACAATCAAACAATTATACATGTTTGAGTTTTCTTTATTAAATAGCAAACTCTGCATAGCTACAGAACAGTCACTCGCCAGAGGAAGGAGCCTGTGGAGAGAAGATGAGAGCTGTAAGAGGAGGAATGGTGTAAGAGAAAATGGGTGAGCCAAATTATTAATTACGTGGGCTTCAAGAATCAACTTTTTGTACATCTACAAAGACATTTTAAATTCATTAATATGCAACTATAGGAAATTACATTAATCAATTTTGTAAATAACTTGTTTCTAGTTGAGATTTTGGACCCTGGAGTCCGCTAGACCTGTATCCACAAAAAAAAAACGGGTGGTTATTGTGCCTTACCAGCACTTGAACGTGACGCGCTAGATGCTGATGGAGCTGATGATGTGGCTGACATCGGTGTCGATTCAGCTTCTGGCGCTCCGGCAGACGCAGGAGAGTCCGGTGGGTCCATGTCGACTGAGGTGGACCCCTGTGATATGAACAGTGATTCTAGAAAGAAAATGCATGCAATGTAAACCTCATCACCAAAGTGCAACATGTACACAAAACTCAAACGTTTTTAACCAGAATACAATATGCACGGTGGCGCAGTGGTTAGCACTGCGGCAGCACAGTTTACCCTTGGCCGGGGGATTGTGGGGATCGTGGGATCGTGGGTTCGATCCCAGCCCCCGACCAACAGTGATCTGTGTGGAGTTTGCATGTTCTCCCCGTGTTGCGTGGGTTTACTCCGGGATTTCTCCGGTTTCCTCCCACATGCCAAAAACATGCATGTTAGGTTAATTGGCTGTTCTAAATTGTCCCTAGATATCTGTTTCCTATAGGCCCTTAGAATAGAGGGTTAGTATTAATGAAAGCGCTTTGAGTGGTCTTTGTGACTAGAAAAGCGCTATATAAGTGCAGGTTAGTTAGTAGTTAGTAATAAGCATACTTCCGCTTTTTGTTCACGCGAATACTTAACACAAAGCAAGCATGAATCAGCAGTTGGCTGCAAAACAGTAGGTAGCTAGCTAGCTATTAGCTGGCTAGCAATCCTCGGTAACAACCATTACCCACAATCTAACAACCTTCCTATTGCTTAAAAACAGTGAGCTTGCCACCGAAAGGATAAATTGACAAAAAGACGCGCAATATCAAAACAACACTCACCATCCACGGTTTCCAACGGCGTAACCGTGGCCGTGTCAAGCCCAATGTCTCTGCCATTGCTAGCAGGCCTATGTCCGTAGATCGCGTCCATCTGCTCGAACCACTTCCAGTCCTTCCGATTCGCTCCACTTCGACTGTTGTGGTCCTTTATTGCTCGGTAATCGCTTTTCATTTTTTTCAGTTTACAATTACAAATGGCGGCCGTGTACACTGAACAGAAGACGGTCGCTTTCGTGACGTTACTACCTGACCAATCAGCGGCGACCAGTCTGTTGACGTCACATCACGGCCCGACTCAGCTCGGTTGTACCCTGCCCTTGATTAGGTACGAATATAGCGCCTGCTAACCGGTGCTGGGGCTAATGGAAAATGCTCAAACGTGGGCTGAGCGGTGCCGTGTTGGGCTAAGCGAGGCTAGTGGAAAAGGGCCAATAGTCTCTCCAGCGAGTCCTGGGTCTGCCCCGGGGTCTCCTCCCAGAGGGACGCGCCCAAAACACCTTAAGTGGAGGTGTCCAGGAGGTATCCTGATCAGATGCCCAAACCACCTCAACTGGCTTCATTCAGTGTGGAGGAGCAGTGGTTCTACTCTGAGCCTCTCCGGGATGACTGAGCTGCTCACCCTATCTCTGAGTCCAGAGATCCTATAAAAGAAAGTTAATTTCAGCCGCTTGTATCCATGATCTCATTCTTTCGGTCATTACCCAAAGCTCGTGACCATAGGTGAGGGTAGGAACGTAGATTGACTGGTAAATCGACAGCTTTGCCTAAGACCTCGGCTCCCTCTTCACCACAACGGCCCAGTACAACGTCCGCATCACTGCAGATGCTGCTCCGATCCATCTTTCAGTCTCTTGCTTCATTCTCTCCTCACTTGTGAGTAAGACCCCAAGATACTGAAACTCCTCCAGTTGGGGCAGGAGCCTGTCCCCAACCCGGAGAGGACAATCCACCTTTTTCCGGCTGAGGACCATGGACTCGGACTTGGAGGTACTGATTCTCATCCCAGCTGCTTCACACTCAGCAGAAAACCATCCCAGTAAGACCTGTAGGTCATTGCTGGATGAAGCCAGCAGGACATCATCTACAAACAACAATGGTAAGATCCTGTGGTCACCAAGCATGACACCCTCCGTTCCCTGGCTGTGCCTAGAAATCCTGTCCATAAAAACTATGAACAGGATTGGTGACAAAGGGCAGCCCTGGCAGAGTCCAACTCTCACTGGGAGTGTGTCCGATCGAGTGTTGGCAATATGAACCAAACTCTCATAATGGTCGTACAGTGACCGAATAGCTTGTAACAACAAGCCTGATACCCCATACTCCCGAAGCACCCCCCACAAAAAAGCACGAGGGACGCGGTCAAATGCCTTCTCCAAGTCCACAAAACACATGTAAATTGGTTGGGCAAACTCCCACAAACCCACGAACGATTGTTGAGAGGGTAGAGAGCTGGTCCGATTTGCCAGGGCCAGGACGAAAACCACATTGCTCCTCCTGAATCCAAGGTTCGACCAACGGCCGGACTCTCCTCTCCAGTACCTTGGCATAGACCTTCCCAGGGAGGCTGAGGAGTGTGATCCCTCTAAAGTTGGAGCACACCCTCCGGTCCCCCTCAAGCTCCTTCCCCACCAGAGAGGTGACATTCCACTTCCCAAAAGCCAGTTTAGGAAGCTTTTGATCAGACCGCCGAGGTCTCCACCTTTGACCGCCACCTTATCCACATAGCACCGGACCCCCAAGGTCCCTCCTGCAGGTGGTGAGCCCACTGGAGGGCAGACCCATGTAACTTCTTCGGGCTGAGCCCGGCCAGGTCCCATGGGCGGAAACCCAGCCACCAGACGTTAGCCATCAAGCCCCCCCCCCCCCCGTCCTGGCTTCAGGGTGGGGCCCCGGTAACCCCATACCAGGCAGGGTACACTGAATCGTTGTTCTAGTATTTATCATGAGATTCTTTTGGATCGTTCTGAGTCTGGCCCTTCACCCAGGACAAGTTTATCTTGGGTGACCCTACCAGAGGCAAATTGCCCCGGACGACATCGCTCCTGGGATCACGAGGGCACGCAAACCCCCCACCACGATAAGGTGACGATCCATGAGGGGATAATGGTAATATATTTTTCATCCTAAAAAAACATCAATCATCATAAAAAAAAGCAACAAAATATTAATATATTTTGTTGTTTTTTTATGATTTGAGGTAGTGGGAGCATATAGATGTTGAAAAACAAAGGTCCCAAAATGGAACCTTGGGAAACTCCACAGATTATTTTTGTTCGCTCGGATTTGTAGTTGCCTATAGACACAAAATAGTCCCTGTCTTTTAAATAGGACTCAGACCAGCTAACTGCTGTACCAGAAAGTCCCACCCAGTTTTTTAGTCGGTCTAGTAAGATGTCATGGTTGACCGAGTCAAATGCAGCACTGAGGTCTAGTAGAACCAAGACTGAAGTGTTGCCATTATCTGTATTGGAGTGGTTGTCATTAAGGACCTTAGCTAGAGCTGTCTCAGTGCTGTAGTGTGGCCTAAAACCTAACTGGAAAACATCAAAACGGTTATTTAATGTCAGGTAGTTGTACAATTGTTGACAAACAGCTTTTTCTATTATTTTACTAAGAAAGGGGAGGTTTGATATGGGCCTATAGCTGTTCATGAGTGAGGTGTCAAAGTTGCTCTTTATCAGAAGTGGCTTGATAACAGCTGTTTTTAAGCACTGAGGGAACACTCCTGAAAGTAGAAACATATTTATGATCTGTAGTAGATCTGAGGCCATACAATATTCATTCATTCATCTTCTTCCGCTTAGTGCTTTTCGGGTCGCGAGGGGGCTGGAGCCTATCCCAGCATCTTTGGGCGAGAGGCAGGGTACACCCTGGACAGATCGCCAGTCCATCGCAGGGCCAACACAGAGAGACAGACAACCATTCACTCTCACAGTCATACCTAAAGACAATTTAGAATCCCCAGTTTTGATGCCAATTAACCTAACCTGCATGTTTTTGGCATGTGGGAGGAAACTGGAGTTTTGATGCCAATTAACCTAACTTGCATGTTGCCTGTAGAGGGGATGCATTTGAACAGAATTGTTGCCAGTTACAGGACAGTTGGTATAGCATCACAGCACTAAGTGGCAATCACATGTGACTGCTTTTGTATGCAGCCATACAATATAAAACATTTAAAAAAAAACAAAAAAAACACCTGTTGGGAGGGTATCAAGGTAGCCGGTAGAGGATTTCAGGTGGCATATGATGTCATCCAAGATTTTATGATTTATTGGAAAAAATTTTGCCATGGTGTTTACATCTTCTTTACGTGGACACAGAGGAAGCACATGTCCAGCACCTGGCATAGGAGCACTGACTGTATAATTTTCTGAATTTTGTCAGTAAAGAAAAAGGTAAAGTCATTGCCTTGATGGTTGGATAGAGGTTCAGGAGCTACTGACACAGGGATTTGTTAGCCTGTCAACAGTAGTGAACAAGGTGTGGACGAACAACCCGGCTGAAGGGAATGGATTTCTGTTTTTGGTCCTGGCCAATCGATGAGCCTGACTTTTCTTCTTCACCAAGATTTTTTCTTCCTGGTCAGTGGTGGTTTCGGCTACAGCTCCCCAAACGAGCAGTTGTTGTGACTGCGTGACATTATCCAGGCAGTTTGGTCGCTGCAGGGTGAATGCAAACCAAACAAAGGTGTGAATATTCTCGGCATTCCCCACCCAGTCAAATCAAGACCCCCAGACTATCTTGGGCTGACAGCAGCCTAAGTCTGTCAACAGAATTATGAACCATAAGGCATTTTGCGTTAAAACATGTTAACCCCTTGCACTCCGGTCAATTTCCCTAAAAACGCCAAAAATTAACGTGCCCAAATTAAATCAACAGCTGTTCTTCAACCCTTTGCAGCATCTTCATGGGGTTGGTCTCATTTAAAAGAAAACACTTTGAATTTTTTGGCAACACAGTCATAATCTCTCTAAGTGCTCCGACCACTGAGTTACAGTCATCTAAACATAGTGAACTTGAAGAAAATAAATTTGGCCTGGGTGTTTTTTTGTATACAAATGCTTGCAAATAACACACAGCTTCAGATCCGGGCTGGAAAATGCAACAGAAATGTAGAACCAAGTGTTATCCAGCTGAGGTCCAAATTTTTATAACAATACCACAAAAAATGAATATATTACACAGCTTTTTCCTCAGGTACTTCCCAGGCGTTTTGGAACTGTGCCAAATTGTGCCAAATGGCACAGTTTGGAAAAACGTCTGTAACTTTTGAATGATTCAATGTAGAAGCTTCATCTTGGGCTCTAATGAAAGGTCACACTCAGGGCTGGCTGTGTGTGTGTGTGTGGGGGGGGGGTTTGTCCCCCCCCCCTTGCTACAGAGGACGGCCATTGGCCATCGCTACATGACGGAATAGATTCATATGGCTATGTGGCGACCGCTGCGCAGTCACCGCAGCTCCCCCCCCCCCCCCCGCTACAGAAGAGGAGTGGGGGGGGGCGTTCACGGTCCGGACACGGCGAATTAACCGTTTATCGCGGCGCACGCACTTCATACTTCGTGTGCCGCACAGCTGTAATTTACCGATCGGTCAAAAGTCATTTTGGATTAAAATTTTCAGGGATAAATAATAATTTAGCTTAAAACACCTTACCTCTTCACAGCAGCAGAGTCCTGGCAAACTTCTCTTCCTCATTGTCAGACGAACGCGACGCTGGTCCGCTCGTGGTTCTGGTCTCGCGACCCGATCAAAACATAATTCCATTATTGCGGTTTTGTGCTTCCATGATTGCGGTTTTTGGCAAACGATTTTTCCAAACAAATAACAGTAGTAATTAAAAAAAGACTGGCGAAGGCGTGTGTGTCACTCAGCCTTCGTCGTCAGCCTCCGTCGGTCTATGACCATGGAAGAAATCATAACGTCTCATAACGTCTAATCCTTTTTTGATCCGCTCCAGCAGTCAGTCTTCACCCAGCCTTAAAAAAAACAGCTCGCGAACTTCTCTGCTTCAATTGGCTCACTGCATTCACAGCAGGCGGGTCCTTCTGGCTAGGTTTTCAGTCATTGGTTCTTCAAGGTTTCAGAAACCCAATTCAAGGCTCTTATTAGTTGAATGAGAGGTCAATCAGATGAACTAATCTGTTTGCGGCTGTGTCTGCAGCTTTTATTTTCAGTGCGCGCTTGGACGCCACTACATCACCATCACCACCTACATCACCACCTACATCACCATCTACACCATGCGTCCTAGAGCGCACGAGAGCGCCCTCTAGGACGCAGAGACTTGCCCGTCCGCGGTACAATGGAGCGCAAGAGGTTAAATCCCTTTAAACCCTAACCCATTATTAGGAAATGCAAATGCTAATATGGCACAGAATTCCTCAATATACTAGTGCTATCCCTAAAGTGTGCAGTGTCTTCTGCACTGGCACATCCAACGATACAGCCTTCAGTCAATAAAATAATTTCTTTTGGTTACCTTTTCTTAAATATGAGCCATTATTTTCAACGTCACTGATCAGTCTTTGGTTTGTACTGTTGACTCTTTTCCCACCAGTGTCTTAACAGACAAAACACAATCATGACACAAACACATAAGTCACTAAATTGTTTATTAAAAGCTATTATTAAAAGGGCTGCACGGTGGCACAGTGGTTAGCACTGCGGCAGCACAGTTTACCCTTGGCCGGGGGATCGTGGGATCGTGGGTTCGATCCCAGCCCCCGACCAACAGTGATCTGTGTGGAGTTTGCATGTTCTCCCCGTGTATGCGTGGGTTTACC
The DNA here is from genome assembly GCA_020510985.1 of Pholidichthys leucotaenia. Lineage (NCBI taxonomy): Eukaryota > Metazoa > Chordata > Actinopteri > Cichliformes > Pholidichthyidae > Pholidichthys > Pholidichthys leucotaenia. The sequence continues at coordinate 282,659,608 of CM035844.1, forward strand.
CCGGGATTTCTCCGGTTTCCTCCCACATGCCAAAAATATGCAGGTTAGGTTAATTGGAGACTCTAAAGTGGCCCTTTGTGTGAATGTGTGTGTCAATAGTTAAAGGGATGGCGCCGTATTGTGGCTGCTTCATCCATCCAGGTGGTGGATGACCCTTAATTTCTGTAAAGCGTCTTTGAGTGTCTATGATAAAGCGCTATATAAATCTGATGCATTGACTAAATTGTTTATTAAAAGCAGTAGCCCAATTACAGATTGTTTTAAATGTGCAAAAGTCAAACGGTCAAAAAAAAAAAGCACTTGGAATGGGGGGGCTGGGTCACACACGCCGGCCACTCATCGCCTCGGCAAGATTGCCCAGCACAGCAAGGATTGCCTGATTGAAGGCAGCATTCTGAACAATCTCCTCCCTTCGGAAGGTCGTTTCATGCTCCCTTGGTTCACGTGCCTCACTGAGAAGCAGCTGGATTTGCCGCTCAGGCTGGTCCCGGTTCAGCACCTTGTCAGTCAACATCTCAGCATCTCAATACAGTGGCATGGTGTGGTTTGGGGTTGCTCCTTTTCCTCTGGACTAGACGAAAGACAGAAATGGGTGATGGTTAGTTAAAGTAAGTTTCCATCCATCCATCTTCTACCGCTTTTCCGGAGGTCCGGGTCGCGGAGGCAGCAGTTCAAGCAGAGAAGCCCAGACTTCCCTCTCCTCAGCCACCTGCTCCAGCTCTTCAGATGGGATACCAAGGCGTTCCCAGACCAGCTGGGAGACATAGTCTCTCCACCGAGTCCTGGGTCTGCCCCGGGGTCTCCTCCCAGTGGGACGTGCCTGAAACACCTCAAGTGGGAGGCGTCCAGGAGGCATCCTAATCAGATGCCCATACCACCTCAACTGACTCCTTTCAATGTGGAGGAGCAGCGGTTCTACTCTGAGCCTCTCCCGGATGACTGAGCTCCTCACCCTATCTCTGAGGGTGAGTCCAGCAATCCTACGGAGAAAGCTCATTTCAGCCGCTTGTATCCGCGATCTCGTTCTTTCGGTCATTACCCAAAGCTCGTGACCATAGGTGAGAGTAGGAACGTAGATTGACTGGTAAATTGACAGCTTTGCCTTAGAACTAAGCTCCCTCTTCACCACAACAGACCGGTACAACGTCCGCATCACTGCAGATGCTGCTCCAATCCGTCTGTCGATCTCTCGCTCCATTTTCCCCTCACTCGTGAACAAGACCCCAAGATACTTAAACTCCTCCACTTGGGGCAGGAGTCTGTCCCCAACCCGGAGAGGACAATCCACCTTTTTCCGGCTGAGGACCATGGACTCGGACTTGGAGGTGCTGATTCTCATCCCAGCCGCTTCACACTCAGCGGCAAACCGTCCCAGCAAGAGCTGTAGGTCATTGCTGGATGAAGCCAACAGGACAACATCATCTGCAAACAACAGAGATGAGATCCTGTGGTCACCAAGCATGACACCCTCCATTCCCTGGCTGCGCCTAGAAATCCTGTCCATAAAAATTATGAACAGGATCGGTGACAAAGGGCAGCCCTGGCGGAGTCCAACTCTCACTGGGAATGACTCCGACCGAGTGTTGGCAATACGAACCAAACTCTCACAACGGTCATACAGAGACCGAATAGCTCGTAACAACAAGCCCGATACCCCATACTCCCGAAGCACCCCCCACAAAAATCCACGAGGGACGCGGTCAAATGCCTTCTCCAAGTCCACAAAACACATGTAAACTGGTTGGGCAAACTCCCACGAACCCTCAAGAATTCTCGAGAGGGTAAAGAGCTGGTCCGATGTGCCACGGCCAGGACGAAAACCACATTGCTCCTCCTGAATCTGAGGTTCGACCAACGGCCCGACTCTCCTCTCCAGTACCTTGGCATAGACCTTCCCAGGGAGGCTGAGGAGTGTGATCCCTCTAAAGTTGGAGCACACCCTCCGGTCCCCTTTTTTGAAGAGAGGAACCACCACCCCGGTTTGCCATGCCAAAGGCACTGCCCCCGACCTCCACGCAATGTTGCAGAGGCGTGTCAACCATGACAACCCAACAACATCCAGGGCCTTGAGGTACTCAGGGCGAATCTCGTCCACCCCCGGGGCCCGGCCACCAAGGAGATTTTTAACCACCTTGGCGACCTCAACCCCTGTGATAGGCGAGTCATCCCCCTCGTCCCCAAACCCTGCTTCCTCTGTGGAAGGCGTATCAGTGGGATTGAGGAGATCCTCGAAGTATTCCTTCCACCGCCCGACGATATCCCCAGTTGAAGTCAACAGTGTCCCATCCGCACCATACACAGTGTGGACGGGGAGCTGCTTTCCCCTCCTGAGCCGCCGAACAGTTTGCCAGAATCTCTTTGAAGCCGACCGAAAGTCTTGTTCCATGGCCTCACCGAACTCCTCCCATACCCGGGTTTTTGCTTCAGCAACCACCCGAGCTGCACGCCGCTTGGCCTGCCGGTACACCTCAGCTGCTTCGGGAGTCCCACAAGCCAACCAAGCTTGATAGGACTCCTTCAGCTTAATGGCCCCCCTCACCACTGGTGTCCACCACTTGGTTCGGGGGTTGCCACCACGAGATGCACCGACCACCTTGCGGCCGCAGCTCTGGGCCGCCGCTTCAACAACAGAGGTGGAGAACATGGCCCATTCAGACTCCATGTCTCCAGACTCCCTCGGAATGTGGTTGAAGTTCTTCCGGAGGTGGGAGTTGAAGACCTCCCGGACAGGGGCCTCAGCCAGACGCTCCCAGCACACCCTCACTATACGTTTGGGTCTACCAGGTCTGAATGGCTTCCTCCCCTGCCATCGGATCCAACTCACCACCAGGTGGTGATCATTTGACAGCTCTGCACCTCTCTTTACTCGGGTGTCCAAGACATACGGTCGCAGGTCTGATGATACGATAACAAAATCGATCATCGACCTGCGACCTAGGGTGTCCTGGTGCCAGGTGCACATATGGACACCCTTATGCTTGAACATGGTGTTCGTTATGGACAGACTGTGGTTAGCACAGAAGTCCAATAACTGAACACCACTCGGGTTCAGATCGGGCAGGCCGTTCCTCCCAATCACCCCCCTCCAGGTTTCATTGTCGTTGCCTACGTGCGCATTGAAGTCCCCCAGTAGGACAATGGAGTCTCCAGGAGGAGCACCCTCCAGCACCCCAGTCACAGACTCCAAAAAGGGTGGGTACTCTGAAACATCATTTGGTGCATAGGCACAAATGATGGTCAGGACCCGTTTCCCAACCCGAAGGCGCAGGGAAGCAACCCTTTCGTCCACCGGGGAAAACTCCAATATAGAGGCAGCAAGGTGGGGCGATACAAGAATACCCACCCCTGCTCGTCGCCTCTCGCCCGGGGCAACTCCAGAAAAGGCCAAGCTCCAGCCCCTCTCCAGGAGACTGGTTCCGGAACCGGAGCTGTGTGTTGAGGTGAGGCCGACTATATCTAGCCGGTATCGCTCAACCTCGTACACCAGCTCAGGCTCCTTCCCCACCAGAGAGGTGACATTCCACGTACCAAAAGCCAGTTTAGAAAGCTTGGGATCAGTCCGCCAAGGTCTCCGCCTTTGACTGCCACCTAATCCACATAGCACCGGACCCCCATGATCCCTCCTGCAGGTGGTGAACCCACTGGAGGGCGGACCCATGTAACTCCTTTGGGCTGAGCCCGGCCGGGTCCCATGGGTGGAAACCCAGCCACCAGACGCTAGCCTTCGAGCCCCTCCCCCAGGCCTGGCTCCAGGGTGGGGCCCCGGTAACCCCATACCGGGCGGGGTATACTGAATCCTTGATATACAATTTATCATGAGAGTCTGTTGGATCGTTCTTAGTCTGGCCCTTCACCCAGGACCAGTTTGTCTTGGGAGACCCTATCAGAGGCAAATTGCCCCCGGACAACATAGCTCCTGGGATCACTGGGGCACGCAAACCCCCCCACCACGATAAGGTGACGATCCATGAGGAGGTAAAGTAAGTTTAAAACATATATTTGGAAAATACACTTGTTGCTAAAAGCCAGTGGTGGAATGTGACAAAAAATGCTTTGTTGTTGTATGCCAGCACAATTTTCATGTAGCTGCACTTCAGTAAAGTAGATTTTACAAGGGCTGGGTTATGTTTAAAATAATTTGTTTTTACTATGGCCTCAGTAATCAGACTGAGTTAATACATTCATTTGAATTGAATCAAGTACCTTCACTATTATACTTCAAGTACATTTGAATTTAATATTTTTACTGAAGTGGAAGTTGTGCTACTTTAGTTTTGGCACTTTTTCTGTACTTTAACTTAAAAAGCAAAGATTTGAGTACTTCCTCCACCACTGCTAAAAACAATGGGGTGTTAAACTTCTTGTTTATTGTTTCTTACTAGCGATAACATGTTGTGGTGTCGTGCTAGACGTTGCCGTGTTGAAGGTGGTGACGGAGCTGGTACAGGTGTTGGAGCCAATGCTAGTGCTGGGACAGACGCAGGGAAGCCTGGGGGGTCCGTGATGAGGGAGGCGGACCCCTTGCATGTGGAAAGAGATTGTAGAATGAAAATACATTGATGTCAAAAAATGTTTGCCCTCTTCCTGATTTCTCATTTTTGTGTATGTTTGTCACACTTTAATGTTTCAGATCATCAAACAAATTTAAATATTAGAGAAAGATAACACGAGTATATAGAAAATGCAGTTTTTAAATGAAGGTGTTTATTATCAATGGTAAAAAAAAAAAATCTAAACCTACATGGTCCTGTGTGAAAAAGTGATTGCCCCCTCCTGTTAAAACAAATTAACTGTGGTTTATCATATCTTTGGAAAGCTGAGTTCAATTTCTCTAGCCACACCCAGGCCTGATTACTGCCACACCTGTTCTCAATCAAGAAATCACTTCAGTAAGACCTGCCTGACAAAATGAAGTTGACCAAAAGATTCTCAACAGCTAAACATCATGCTGTGATCCAAAGAAATTCAGGAACAAATGAGAAACAAAAGTAATTGGGATCTGTCAATCTGGAAAAGGTTATAAAGCCATTTCTAAAGCTTTGGGATTCCAGTGAACCACAGTGAGAGCCATTTTCCACAAATGACGAAAGCATGAAACATTGGTGAACTTTCCCAGGAGTGGCCGGCCGACCAAAATTACCCCTAAGGGCGCAGCGACTACTCATCCAAGAGGTCACAAAAGACCCCACAACATCATCCAAAGAACTGCAGGCTTCACTTGCCTAAGTTAAGGTCAGTGTTCATGACTCTCCATAAGAAAGAGACTGAGCAAACATGGCCTGCGTGGCAGAGTTCCAAGACAAAAAACGCTGCTGAGCAAGAAGAATATAAAGGCTCGTCTCAGTTTTGCCAGAAAACATCTTGATGATCCCCAGGACTTTTGGGAAAATACTCTGCGAACTGACAAGACAAAAATTGAACTTTTTGGAAGGTGTGTGTACCACCACCACATTTAAATGTGGTGGTAGTGTGATGGTCTTGGTTTGTTTTGTTGCCTCAGGACCTGGAAGACTTGCTGTGGTAAATGGAACCATAAATTCTGCTTTCTACCAAAAAATCCTGAAGGAGAATGTCCGGCCATCAGTTTGTGACCTCAAGCTGAAGTGCACTTGGGTTCTGCAGCAGGACAATGATCCAGAACACATGAGCAGGTTCACCTCTGAATGGCTTAAGCAAAACAAAATGAAGACTTTGGAGTGGCCTAGTCAGAGTCCTGACGTGAATCCGATTGAGATGATGTGGCATGACCTTAAAAAGGTGGTTCATGCTTGAAAGTCCTTCAGTGTGGCGGAATTACAACAATTCTGCAAAGATGAGTGAGCCAAAATTCCTCCACAGTGCTGTGAAAAACTCATTGCCAGTTATTTCAAACAATTGATTGCAGTTGTTGCTGCTAAGGGTGGCCCAACCAGTTATTAGATTTAGGGGGCAATCACTTTTTCACACATTACCATGTTGGTTTGGACTTTTTTCCCTTTATAATAAACACCTTAGCCACCACCAACAACTGAGCGGCTCAGTTGGTAGAGCATCCGCCCCACACCCAGGAGGCAGGGGTTCAAATCCCGGCCGGGTCATGCCGAAGACCATATAAAAGTGGAACTTCCTGCCATCCAGCTTGGTGCTCAGCAATAATGGAATGGAGGAGGGATCTCTGTGGCGGCGCCTTGCATGGCAGCGGCCCTCTGATTCTACACTTGTGGTGTGTGTGATTTGCACTGTGGATAGGTAAAACCCAATCTTGTTCTGCTGTACATGATTGGTTGTACGGTTGAATGACAATAAGGGTGATTTAATTTTTTTTTTTTTTTAACCTTCATTTAAAAACAGCGGGGCAGCGCAGTGGCAGAGTGGTTAGCACTGCGGCAGCACAGTAACTCACCCTTGGCCGGGGGATCCTGGGTTCGATCCCAGCCCCCGACCAATCAATGGTCGGGGGCTGGGATCGAACTCCACACTCCATCTGTGTGGAGTTTGCATGTTCTCCCCGTGTCTGCGTGGGTTTACTCCGGGATTTCTCCGGTTTCCTCCCACATGCCAAAAACATGCAAGTTAGGTTAATTGGCATCAAACTGGGGATTCTAAATTGTCCTTAGGTATGACTGTGAGAGTGAATGGTTGTCTGTCTCTCTGTGTTGACCCTGTGATGGACTGGCGATCTGTTCAGGGTGCACCCTGCCTCTCGCCCAAAGATGCTGGGATAGGCTCCAGCCCCCCCGCGACCCGAAAAGGATTAAGCGGTAGAAGATGAATGAATGAATGAATTTAAAAACAGCATTTTGTGTTTACTTGTGTTATCTTTGTGTAATCTTTAAATTTGTTTGATGATCTGAAACATTTAAGTGTGACATACAAAAAACAATTTTAGAAATCAGGAGGGGGGCAAACACTTTTTTACACCACTGTACACACACAACTTAAACACATGCACAGCATGAAAGTACATGTAAAAAACAACTTTTTAACCAGGATTTGTCATGAATCTGCCCTTTCAGGGCTGTTGAATCACACCAAACACTGTGTATTTTGCAAATTTATTAAAGAAACGACAAATAACCAAACAGCACATACAAATAACAGATGGTAAGGGTGCTGGAGGAGAGCGGTGGCTCAACACCACAGGCAGGCAGAAGCCTGGGAGTGCCGGGCAAAAACAGGGGAAAACACTGACCTCCACGGAGCTCACCTATTCTCCTCGACAGCAGCCCAGAACATTCAGAATGTGGATTCACTGTGGACATCTGACAGTATAGAAGGACATGACGACCAGCACGGTTCATCGTGGCCTTAAATACCGTTACTAAACTGGCAGCAGGTGTGGAACATAAGTGGCAACAGAATGCAAATAATGACAGCTGGGCAGCTCGCGAGCCAGTTTGACAGCTGGGAGCTGTGCAGCGCTGTCAGAAACAAAACACTACCCAGAACTCATAAGGACACAGCCAATATAGAATGTCAATAATAAAACAGGACCCAAGCATAGCAAACAGGTAAAAATAATTAAACAAATAACAGAAAAAGACTAACTAAAATGAAAGACTGGAAAGACTGCCCCCCCCCCAAGATGTGTGTAACCCTTGCCTTATGTTAATTAGGTAAGGGAAATAATTAAGTGTAGACCAGTTGCTACATTCGTAAGGGTTACAATAGGGAATTACAGTGAGTGTGGAATGAAATAGCTGGAGGCAAGAAATGAGCAATTCATGTCTGTTATTAATAAAGATAGAAGGAGCAAAATATATAAACAATGTACAAATATACAAATATAACAACGGCCGGCATGAAATAAAACCCCAAAAATGTCCTACTGAGCTCAGTGTTTGGTTGTCCTTTCGGTTTAGTTGTTTGACCAGTCTAGATATCTTGTATCTCCAGACTCAGGTTTCTTTTCCTTTTTCTAAAGCGGCAGCTTGAGTTGTTACCACTTCGAATGTTGTGTACTGGAGAGAGGAAGGATGTCCTTCAATCGAGATCTTGGTCAGATCTCGGTTCTATCTCGGTTCAGTCTCGGGTCAGGCTTGCCATCTCCATTCGGAGAGAATCCAGGATTCAGAAGGTTCTTGATCGGCAATCAAAAAACCTAGCCTGCACAACAATTACGGTATTATTGTTTACAGCTAGAGTAATTCGTCTTCCAATCCCTTCTTATATAACACCATAGCTTAGTGTTTAAATTCTTCTCTCTTATTACTATTATCACAATCCAGCAATATAGTAATATCTTACATTTCACATCTTACATCTTACATGCATGTGTTCTTTTCCTCACAATCTCTCTGGTAGCACATGAAATACCCTTTTTTTATGTAACCAATTAAATGAATTCCTCTGTTCATCTCTACATCATTTAACCATGAAATTATTATTAATCCTCTCTAACTAACTAACTAACCTGCACTTATATAGCGCTTTTCTAGTCACAAAGACCACTCAAAGCGCTTTCATTAATACTAACCCTCTATTCTAAGGGCCTATAGGAAACAAATATCTAGGGACAATTTAGAACAGCCAATTAACCTAACATGCATGTTTTTGGCATGTGGGAGGAAACCGGAGAAATCCCGGAGTAAACCCACGCAACACGGGGAGAACATGCAAACTCCACACAGATCACTGTTGGTCGGGGGCTGGGATCGAACCCACGATCCCACGATCCCCACAATCCCCCGGCCAAGGGTAAACTGTGCTGCCGCAGTGCTAACCACTGCGCCACCGTGCAGCCCAACCCTAACCTTGTCTCTGTAAATCATGAAATTAAATACAATTAATTTACCCCATAACCAGGGAATACACTGTCCCATAACTTCCAATATTCCCTTTTAAAAATCAGTAAAACCCGGTCTGAGCTACTGGGTTTAGCATAACCTATGCTTTTACATAGGGGACCAACACCATGTGCTTTTGGCATCAACCTACATATTTCATTTGACAGAAATAGTACATAAGAACTAAAAGTACTTCAGCATACTGTTGGGAACTGAAATCACATTTAGGAAAACCATACAGACACAAAGACAGCCTTTTCCATTGCTTTTAAACAGGAAAAATCCACTCGCGATTAGCATTAGCATAATGCTAACATTAGCATGTATTGTTTGGTTTCCACTCACCAAGATGAGGTATCAGTGTGAACACAGCAAAGGACACAGCCACAATGCCCCTCACGCTCGTGCTCCCGTCAACTTAGGATAATAAAGGTTGCAAATTAGTGTTTGGAGAGTGTTTAGATCCATTTATAGCATTTTTTCTGAATTAACTCACCATGAAGAGGTATCAGTGTGAACCAGATCGCTCACAGCCTCTCTCGCCCGCTCTCATATCGTGAAAGACTGAAACCCGAGTGCGCGCTTGCTGCCTCTACTCGGAAGGCGGGGCTAATATCGCTCTCAACGAATGGAAAGACCCAGATCACCCAACGTGACCATGAAACGGGAATTTAAAAGTTGGATAACGAGGATCGCACTTCCTCTTCCCAAAATAACCGTTTTTCAAAATAAAACACTTTCATTAATACAATTGAAATCTGAGAAAAAGGGTCATTTTCTCAGCTGGGTTACATGTGGTTCCCAGGCACCCCTGGGCAACAATAAAAAGAAAAAGAACCCCCACTCCCCAAAACAAGAAAAGCAAACCACCCCAGGGGGAAGGAGGGGGAACCCAGGTACGGGGGGACCGAGACACCACAAAAATACAGAAGAAAAACAAAAAAACACTCATGATCCACCACCTGAGCCAATGCGGTGGACCAGAACCCACAGACCCCCGGCTTACTGCTGCACCAGCCTGGGCGGCTTCATGACGCAGTTCGTCCAGTGGTCTCACAGTGTCCATAAGCCGCCTGACTCCATGGCGCAGTCTGCCTGGCAGTCTTCCCGAGTCCTGAAGCCAGCTGCGCAGATGACCCAGTCCGTCAGGAAGCCTCCCAGAGTTTCTGGGCCACCGAGCCAAATCCCCCCCCCCCCGAGGTGGCAAGTTAGCCCTTACCCACGATTGCTTACCAACGGTTGTGCCCAGTAATGATGGTGGTCGACCAGCAGGAGAACCAGATGGGGGCACAGACTGCTTAGTGGCCCCAGACAGGGGCGTGGCACTTGTGGCAGCCCCAGACTGGAGCGCTGCACGTGTGGTGGCCCCGGACTGGAGCGCTGCACACGCGGCGGCCCCGGACTGAAGCATAGCACCCACGATAGCGGAGCCCCAGCCGAGGGTGAGGAAGGAGGGCCCACGACAGCCGTGGGCTGAGGCCCAGCATCCACCAAGGCTCTGGACTGAGGCGTAGCACCCACGACGGCCCCGAGGCTTGGGCACAGCACCCACGGTGACCTTGGGCAGAGGGGGTGCAGCACCCACGGAGGCCTTGGGCTTGGGCGTAGCACCCATGGAGGCCTCGGACGGAGGGGGTGCAGCACCCACGGAGGGCCTGGGCTGTGGTGCGGCACCCATGGAGGCCTCGAACGGAGGGGGAGCAGCACCCACGGAGGCCCCAGGCTTGGTGCGTAGCACCCGCGGAGGCCTCAGACGGAGGGGGAGCAGCACCCACAGAGGCCCCGGACTGGGATGTAGCACCCGCAGAGGCCTTGGACAGAAGCGTTGCAGCACCCACGGAGACCGTGGGCTTGGGCGTAGCACCCACGGAGTTCTCAGACTGAGGCGTTGCAGCACCCACAGAGGCCTTGGGCAGAGGCGTTGCAGCACCCACAGAGGCCTCGGGTGGCGGCATTGCAGCATCCACAGAGGCCTCGGGCGGCGGCATTGCAGCATCCACAGAGGCCTCGGGCAGAGGCATCACAGCACCCACAGAGGCCTCGGACAGAGGTGCGGCTTCCACACAGTGGCCTCTGGCAGGTAGGCAGGACCCCCGGCGACCTCAGGAGGAGAGACAGGAAAAGCACAGATACACACTGGATCTAAGTCACTGGCAGCAGTGGAGCCCAACTGGGGAAGCTCAAGTGCAGCTGATGGCAGCACCCGGTTCCCCCGCCAAGAACCAGGCAAGATTTTTCTAGCTTAAACAAGGAACCTTACCTGAGCTCGAGCGCCATCGCTGTCCAGGACTCCGATGATGCTGCAACGACAAAGGCCTCTGGCTGGAAAGTTGGCAGGACCACTGATGGAGCAGCTGGCGCACCTCTTGATTCGTTGGCTGTAGCAGGAGACCCTCCAACCAGTTCAATTCAATTAAACTTTATTGATGTAGCACCATTTCACAACAACAGTCATCTCATAGCACTTTCAACTGTAGGGGAAACCCCCACAATTGCAGAAAGACCCCAGCAATCAGGCGATCCCCTGTGAGCAAGCGCTTGGCAGTGGTGGAGAGGAAAAACTCCCCTTTAACAGGAAGAAACCTCCAGCAGAACCAGGCTCAGGGAGGGGCAGTCATCTGCTGAGACTGGCTGGGGGGGGGGGGGGGATAGAGAAGATGAAAAGAACAGACATGTAGAGAGTAAACAGCATGATGGGGACTCAATCTATGGGAGAGAACAAACAGACGTTAATGACCAGCAAAAAAAAAATATTTCATCCAGAGTGAAGAAAGGAGTGAGGCCCAGTGGGTTATTGGAGGTCCCCCGGCTGTCTAAACCTATTAGCAGCATAAGTAAGGGAGGGTTCAGAAACACATGATCCCTCCCTAATTGTAGGCTATATCAAAAAGGAAGGTTTTAACCCCGTTCTTAAAAACAGAGATCGAGTCTGACTCCCAAATCCAGATTGACAGCTGATTCCACAGGAGAGGAGCTTGGTAACTGAAGGCTCTGCCTCCCAATGTACTTTTGGAGAATCTAGGTATTACACCTAGAAGTAATCCAGCATTTTGGGAGTGTAGTGCTCTGTTAGGACAATAGGGTAATATCAGATCTTTTAAATAAAAAGGGGCCTGACTGTTTAGAGCTTTGAAAGTGAGAAGAAGGATTTTAAACTTGATTCTAAACTCTATGGGAAGCCAATGAAGGGAGGCCAGAACCAGAGAGATACAATCTCTCTTTCTAGTACCTGTTAAAACTCTTGCTGCAGCATTTTGGATCAACTGAAGACTTTTTAAAAGATGTTTTAGGACAACCTGATAATAAGGAGTTACAATCTTATCTACAGCTAACAAAAGCGTGGAACAGTTTCTCAGCATCACTCTGAGACAAGATGCTCCTAATCTTGGCAGTATTACTTAAATGATAGAAGGCGGTCTTAGAAACTTAATATGTGAACTGAAAAACAGTTCTTGATCAAAAATAACTCCAAGGTTCCTCACAGAGCTATTCAGAGAAAGAGTAACCACATCCAAACTAAAAGTTTGATTTGGAAAGGAATTTCTAAGTTTTTTTGACCAACTAGAATGACTTCAGTCTTATCTGAATTTAATAGGAAATTACAAGTCATCCAAGCTTTGATTTCCTTAAGACAGGCTTCTAACTTGGCTAATTGATTACTATCATCTGGCTCCATTGACAGGTATAATTGTGTGTCATCTGCATAACAATGAAAATATATACAGTGCTTTCTAATAATGTTGCCTAACGGAAGCATATATAAACTAAAAAGAGTAGGGCCTAGCACAGATCCCTGTGGAACTCCATGACTGAGCTTTGAGTTGAAAGAAAACTCATTATTGACATGAACAAACTGGAACCTATCAAATAAATAAGATCTAAACCACTGCAACGAAGTTCCATTAAGTCCAACATGGTGTTCTAATCTATCAAGTAAAATATTATGATCGATAGTATCAAAAGCTGCACTCCTTACCGGAGTGGTGGCTCAGTTGGTAGAGCATCCACCCCACACCCGGGAGGCAGGGATTCAAATCCCAGCCGGGTCATGCCGAAGACCATATAAAAGTGGAACTTCCTGCCATCCAGCTTGGTGCTCAGCAATAATGGAATGGAGGAGGGAAATCTGTGGCGGCGCCTTGCATGGCAGTGGCCCTCTGATTCTGCACTTGGGGTGTGTGTGATTTACACAGTAGATAGGTAAAGCACAATCTCGTTCTATTGTACATGATTGGTTGTACAGTTGAATGACAATAAGGGTGATTAATTTAATTTAATTTAATTTAAAGTCTAAAAGGACAAGTACAGAAACAAGTCCATTATCAGATATGATAAGGAGGTCATTAGTGACCTTCACTAATGCTGTTTCAGTACTATGATGGATTCTAAACCCAGATTGAAACTCCTCAAATAAACCATTTCCCTGCAAGTGGTCAAATAATTGCGTAGCAACAACGCTAAGATTTTTGAAATGAAAGGGAGATTAGAGATTGGTCTATAGTTAGCTAAAACTCCCAGATCCAGCGTTGGCTTTTTGAGTAAGGGTTTAGTTACAGCAGTTTTAAAAGCCTGCGGTGCATGGCCTAAAGTTAATTAAAAATTGATTATTTGAAGAATAGAGCTACAGTACCAATAAATGGGAAGACTTCTTTAAATAACCTGGTAGGAATAAGGTCTAAAACACAAGTTGAAGGCTTGGATGAAGAAATTATTTTGTCTCACTCTAAAAGGTCAATTGGAGTAAACTGATCCAAACAGATACCAACTGAAGGAATTGTAGTAGTTACTGTGTTTAAGTTAACAGTGGGAAGAATCTGACTGATTTTATCTCTGATAGATGAAATTTTATTATTGAAAAAGTTCATAAAGTCCTGACTAGTAAGCTCTAAGGGAATGCTCGGATTGACAGAGTCCTGAATCTTTGTCAGCCTGGCTAGTGCTGAAAAGAAACCTGGGATTATTCTTGTTCTCTTCTATGAATGCAGAGTAATAACTTGTTGTAGCTTTTCTCAGAGATTTTTTATAAATTAAAAAATGATTTCTCCAAGCTAAATAGATTTGATCAAAATTAGTGGCACGCCATTTTCTTTCTAATTGACGAGGCTTCTGTTTTAACCCTTTAACTGCCAAATTCAACATATGGCGACTCAAGGACCCCCTAGTGGTCAAGAGTGGTAAAAAAAAAATTCTCAATAAAATAGTTCAGATTTCCAAGGCTATAACTTGAAAGTTACAAGAGATAATGGCTTACTGTCAATTAGAAAGATGTAGAATATGATCCAAAGTTTCAGATAGGAATAAATTTACGCATCTAATTGGCATAATTTCACGGCAGCTACATAAATTACATAACTTGGTCAAAAGTGGACTTTGGACACATTTACATAAAGAATGATCCTTTTTTTTTTTTTTACACTGTTTTGTCTACAGGGGTGTTTTTATCTAGTCTTCAAAGTATATGAACCAAAAAATCAATAAAATGTCAAAAAAAAAAAACCCAAACCATTTCTCTCTTACCCGTTACCGGGGGGGGGGGGGGGGGGGGGTTGGCCGCCCACTTGACCAGTCCGTTTTCGGCCATCATAGCTGATGTTTGTGTGTTTGCTCAGCCATTTACACAGTGTACCACATCTACAAACTCTTATGATTACCCCGCATTAATTTCGTTTGTATTACGTTGCTATTTTGCTGTTTGGTGCATTATTCCTGTGGGAATCCATGCCACCCGTGAGTGCCTCCATCTTGGTCCTGGGAGCTCAGTTTTTTGTTACACCGACCTCGATGTAACACATTTACTTAGTAATTTACACCTGTGTACCACATCTACAAACTCTTAAGATCATCCCACGTGAATTTCATTTGTATTACGCAGCTATTTTTCCCGTTTCATGCAGTTTCCGCCATCAACGTTGTCGTGAAGACCAAACACGGCGGCATCCACATTGGTGCTGTGAGCTCAAAGTGGAAAAAGGAAGAAGAATAATGAGGATTTCTCCTTCTTTGATATATTCCATGTTAGCCATGATTCATTCGGCGCATGTCTCCCACCTTCTAAACTGTCAGATCAATAAAGATTAGTACAAATTCTCAGTATAGCCGGGGGATGTCAAAAAGTTGACATGTGCAATTGCGCCAACTTTTTGTTTAATCACTTTGGGATGCTTAAACATATTTTTATTTACTTTGGAGGGAGAAGACAATGATTCTGTGATGGGGAAGACGGGGGCTAAGTTGAGGGGTGGCGAATGATGAGGAGCTGCAGAGAGGCGTGTAAGACTGCGACTCTTCTTCTTGGTCCCAACTCTGAGTTGTCAAGGTTTTGGAAATTTTGATAAAAATGATGCCAGATTGTTAGATAACTGAGACACACCATCCAAAGTGGGATGGATGCTGTCTCATCTAATAAGACCAGGTTTTCCCCAAAATGAGTCCCAGTTGTCTATGTAGCCCACATTGTTTGCAGGACACCACACAGACAGCCAGCAGTTGAAGGATGACAAGCGGCTAAACCTGTCATCGCTGGTCAGATTGGGGGGGGGGGGCAGAGAATACTACAGAGGCAGACATTGTTTTGGCAAAGTCACACACCACTTCCACATTAAGTTTTGTGACTTCCGACTGCTGGAGTCGGATGTCGTTAATGCCGGCGTGGATAACATTTGTGGAGTATTTACAGCTACTTTTAGCCAGCATTTTCAAATTTGACTCGAAGTCGGCTGCTCTGGCCCCAGGAATGCATTTGACTATGGCCGCTGGAGTCTCTAGGTTCACGTTTCTGACTACAGAGTCTCCAATGATCAGAGTTTTTTCCTCAGTGGGTGTGTCGCTGAGCAGGGAAAAGCGATTGGAAACATGAACAGGTTGGTGGTGAACCGGGGCCTTGTGACTATGCTTCCTTCTCACTGTCACCCACCCAGTCTCCTCGCTGCTGAGGAGGACCGCAGGACCGCTAACAGGCCGCCCTATGCTAGGGAGCTCCACTGCAGCTAAGGGGCATCCGTCATTATTAACTGGCGAAGACAATGTTTCAATGCAGCAGAGCCAGGATTCCTAATCAGACATCCTCGCCTCGAGTGCCTCAAAAAGACAACATTTATTACATTTACCGTTATTATTGAAAGAGGCAGAGGTGTAGCTAAACATCTGACAGAGAGAGCACACCAGAGGAGGAGAGGAAGGAGAGCTAGTGGCTAACCTGAAGCTAACAAAAACACAGATGAAAAGTGAACAGAAGGCTAAAGAGGGTGATTAGGTGACACTGAGTGCACACACAGGTGCAAGAGGCTTGATAAACAGAAGTGAGCGCTAATGGTAGGTGGAAAAAAGTGATTAAAATACAGTTAAAGGCAAAAATCCTCAGGAGAATAAGTAGAACTAACCATAGAGCAAACCACACAGACAGCCAGCAACACAGGAAGTGACACGTTACTACAGGAAGCCGCCAGGAGCAACTGGCCACTGACGTCTCCTCCCATGCTGCTGGGGCCAGGGGATTCTCCACTACCGGCTCATGCTCCGGAGCATAGATGGCGCTGTCCTCCCATCCTGGACACGGCTGCAGGGCTTTGACAGGACTCTCCTTTGCAAACAACGGACCCTTGGGGAATAGAAGAGGAGCAGGAAAAACAGCAGCACATGGTGAAAGTTCGGCCATGGTGGGCTGCTGCTGCTGAGACTTACCACCGGGAATAAAGCAAGACATGTTATTATTAGGTGTTATAAAATGAAAAAGTACTTGCCTTAATTCCTGGGGCTTGGTGGTGGCTGCTGTGAGGCTGGACGTCATTCTCCTGGGAGCTGCAGACGTCATCAGATGCGATGGGCGGAACACCGGAGTCTGGGGACGGTCTGCCGTTTTCTCAGACTCCCTTTGGGCTGGTGATGCTCCCTCCAGCAGAGGCTTGAGGAGGAGCCAGAGCTTGTAGTCCAAGATTAGCTCTCTCTCAGTTGTAATCACTGATTACAGCTCCTGAGCCCGCAAAGCCCATGTTGTGCATGTAGACCAGTCCTTCTCAAATATGCCGGGGAGGGCGCGTATGACCCCGGGGAACAGGCTTTGCTTTTGCCGTGTAAAATGTAATTGCACATCCACAGCAGCAGGTGGTGCAGTGGCGCTCTCATTGTCAAAGTCTGTGCGGGAGTTTAAAACTTTTTAAATTGCTGTCAACAAACCCCTCGAGAGACACCATGGAGAAATATTTAACAGTAACAAAAAGAAAGGCGGAGAGAGACAGAGGTAAAGAGACAAATGAAAGTCTTCCAAAAGCTAAGACGAGGAAATATGACGAAGCTTATCTAGCGCTTGGCTTCACTGTGACTACGGTGGGAGACGAGGAAAGACCGGTATGTTTACTGTGTCTGAAAATGTTGGCAGCGGACAGCATGAAGCCAAATAAATTAAGACGTCACCTACAGACATTACATCCTCAACACGTTGATAAGCCGCTTGATTTTTTTCAGCGAAAACGTGCGGAGTATGGCCAACAATCATTCCGCTTTGTGAATGCTACATCAGTAAACCAGCGAGCACTTTTAGCATCATTTAAAGTGGCGCACCAAATTGCGCAGTGCAAAAAACCTTACTTCATTAATGTGATTTAGAAAAAAATCAGCACAATGTTTTATACCTTTTTCTTCATACTAAAATGTTAAATATATTGGTGCTCCTGTGTTAATGTTCCAGATCAATTTACATTTAATATTATTTATTGATTGAATTATTTTTCTCAGCATCAAATGGTTCAGTTGGTCAAAAATGTTTCTAGTTTAAATAAGGATTGACATATTTTTTATTTCAGGCACTTTGATGCACTTTAATTTTTTTTTTTTTTCTGTTTTAGACTATAACAGGGTTTCTGTGTGGCAAAATAAAGTTAATATTTGTTGAAAGTTGATTTATATTGCTTTTTTCTTTTGTTAATGTTAAAAAGGATACAATTTTAGGTATACTTATACAATTTTTATAGATAATGATCTTATTTATAGTCACCGCGGTGAGTGGGGAGGGGGCGCGAAATATTTTCTCTTTCCTAGGGGGGCTTTGCAAAAAATAATTGAGAAGCACTGATGTAGACGGAGGCGAGGAGGTCTGCCAGTTCCGGGTAGCTCCACAGGCTGGGGAATGCCTCAATCAACTGTGCCGTGCTGTCCCACACCTGCAGCTCTTTCTCAGGAGTGTGGGTTAAGCGAACATCAGACACGATGTTCCTTATCAGTCCAATCACCCAACACTCCTCCTTTTCCAGCCCTATTTTCTTCCTGTCCGTGTGGTCAACCATGCTGGAAAAAACACGGACTTAATACGAGGAGAACAAAAAGGGAGAGGGAGAAAAAGGAGGGGGGAAAAACAGCAAAAACACACAGTGGCTTGTGTCCACCCTGGTCACGTCCTTCTGTCATGAATCTTCCCTTTAAGGGCTATTGAAGGCCACCAAACGCTCACTGTGTGTTTTGCAAGTTTATTAAAGAAAAGACAAACAAATAACCAAGCAACACATACAAATAACGGATGGTAAGGGTGCTGGAGGAGAACGGTGGCTCGACGCCACAGGCAGGCAGAAGCCTGGGAATGCCGGGCAAAAACAGGGGGAAATACTGACCTAGATGGAGCTCACCCATTCTCCTCGACAGCAGCCCAGAACACTCAGAATGTGGATTCACTGAGGACATGTGACAGCATAGAAGGACACGATGACCGGCACAGTTCGTCGTGACCTTAAATACCGTTACTGAACTGGCAACAGGTGTGGAACATGAGGGGCAACAGAACACAATTAATGACAGCTGTGCAGCTCGCAAGCCAGTTTGACAGCTGGGAGCCGCACAGCGCTGTCAACAACAAAACACTACCCAGAACCCATAAAGACACAGCCAATACAGAATGTCAATAATAAAACAGGAACCAAGAATAGTAACCAGGTAAAAATAATGAAACAAACACAAAAAGATGAACTAAAACTAAAGACTTGGCACCCCCCCCCCCCCCCACACACACACACACCTCCCATACCCCAGATCATGACAGGATTAACACAACATGTAAAAACCAACTTTTTAACCAGGATTAACACTGGCTTATTTCATCAGATATTGTTGACATGCTGACTTTTTGTTTTGCTCTCAGAAGTGAATACTTCAGAGACGGCAAGCACAAAATACAATTAGCACGGAGTTGTTAGATGGCTACTAGCTAGTTCATTAGCCGCATGCAGGAGACAGCGGCATTGTTTGAAAGTGAGCTTGCCACTGATTGGATAAATAACATAAAAGATGCATAATATCACAAAACACTCACCATCCTCTGTCATGGTTTCAACGATGCCGTGGCTGAGTTGACCCCACTCTTCCTGCCATTTCTGGCCAGTCATTGGCTAGAAATGGTGTCCATTTGGTTGGACCGCTCAGTGTTTCCTCTGGCTTAAAGACCTTGGTGCGGTGGCAACATATCCCCCCCCCCCCCGGGTGGGGGGAGGGAGTAAACATACCGGAGTATTTTAATTTAATACTATTTATTTCTTTTTAAAATTTTACACAGTAACGTTGCATATGGAACTTACCATTTGAAGTATTATACAACCGAGGCTTGAATATTGGGGTCCCACCCTGACATCTTGTGTTTAGACTTTTTAGTGGTGTTATCCTTCTCTCCTTCCTCTGCCTGAACACTTTCCTCTCCTCGGCTCCTCTCTTCTGTCTCATCTTGCCCTCTCTCTGAGCTCTGTCTAATTCAGGTTCTCTCTCTGTCTATGGTGGTATACAAACAGGTTAGAAAATATCAAGTGTCATGTTTTGTCCTGCAGGATTTTTTTTTTGGTCATGGTTTACATAAATGACAAAAATGTGTATTTTTTTGTATTTTTATTCTAATGTTTCTTGAAGGTTTGAGGTTTTTCTCAAAAATTTATAACAATTTTCTGATAGTTTTCTACTTTTCTCTGTAAATCTAAAGTTGAAACCATGTTCCTCAAATTTGTAATTTCCTCTTGTAAAATTGACTTTTATTGTACATATGAAGCTTTATTGTAAATTTGTGGATCATTTTGTCAAATTTTTGACTGTTTTTTAAAATAAAATTAGTTGGGGTTTTTTTTAGATAAATTTGAAACATTCATTCATTCATTCATCTTCTTCCGCTTAATCCTTTTCAGGTCGCGGGGGTGCTGGAGCCTATCCCAGCATCTTTGGGCGAGAGGCAGGGTACACCCTGGACAGATCGCCAGTCCATCGCAGGGCCAACACAAAGAGACAGACAACCATTCACTCTCACAGTCATACCTAAGGACAATTTAGAATCCCCAGTTTGATGCCAGTTAACCTAACTTGCATGTTTTTGGCATGTGGGAGGAAACCGGAGAAATCCCGGAGTAAACCCACTCAGACACGGGGAGAACATGCAAACTCCACACAGATCACTGTTGGTCGGGGGCTGGGATCGAACCCAGGATCCCCCGGCCAAGGGTGAGTTGCTGTGCTGCCGTAGTGCTAACCACTCCGCCACCGCGCTGCCCTAAATTTGAAACAGACTGTGGTAATTTTTTTTTACTTTTTCCTTATAACAATTTACATTTTTGACCATAATTTTGCAGTCAGAACAGAACAATAATTTAATTCTGATTACAAAGAAAAAATATGAATAAAATTGTATTTAATGAAATAAATTAACTTAAATGACCAAGGATGCCGTTATTTCTGTTATATTTTTTTTTTCTTTTTTTTTTCACAAATCTCTTCACCACCCAGACAGCAGGAAAAACCTCCCTTATTTTGAAATCAAATGTTGGCACGTTTAGTTTGTCTGAAGGCATACCTGCCAACTACTCCGGTTTTGCCGTAATGGTTACGGTTTTCAAGACCCCATTCCGGGTTACGGCTTTATTAAACAAAATTACGGTTTTTCACTAAAAATTCAGTCAAAAATTTTAAATCGTAAAAAAAACACGAAAGCAATTCCAAACACGAGATCGCTAGGAATCGTATCTAAATTTACCTGAAGCGTTTGCTAAGCTAACGTTATCGCTATAGCTAACGCCATAGCTAGTCGTAGCACCTAACACCCATACAAAGAAGCGACTCCGTCCCCGGTGATTGGGGCTCGCCGGAGGAACCAACCGAGGCAACAGTTGGACGGGAGCCGGATCGGAGCTCAACTACAGCGGCGGTGGGTGGCGGGACTCAGTGGAGGAGCTGCCGGTACGCCGGCTGGACAGGAGCTCAATTGCAGCGGCGGTAAGCAGCGGGACTAGCAGTGGAGGGGGCTAGCTGAGGCCCAGCTGGATTCGAGGTCAGTCGGATCGGATACTGGTGACACCAGCAGAGATTGTTTTACAATCAACAGCTCAGTAAAAATGCCACCAAAGAAGGAGGAAATGGAAGAGATCAAAAAATCTCTGAACTTATCTTCTTGGAACATAAGTCAATATTATACAGTAATAAGTGGCATTCAGCTGTTTGTTTTATGTCATTTAAGCACAGTTCTGGTACTTAAAAATCATAAAAACCCAGGAGCTTCAGGGGCTTCGCTGAAATAGCATTGCAAGCACGGATGCTGAAAAGACAAAATAAGATAGAGGCAGCATGGACAAGAAATTGTATAGTTTGGATCAAACTAAATGGAACACCTGAGGAAGCAAAAGAGTATAATAATCAGAGATCTTGCCAACTTAAATAAATATAGATGAACACTGATTAAGAAAATTAAGAGACTATGATAATCCATATCTACACACATTACAAGTCTTTTCGTGAGGAATACTCCAAAGCATTTCCAGGAATTATTGCTGTGGACTGTGAGCGCATATTCAGCCATGTGAACAAGAACAAAACTGAGTTCAGGTCCAGTCTGTCAACTAAAGTTCTGGGCAACCTCATGACCAGGAAAATGATGATGACAGCTTCGGGTAACAAGTGCCACAGTGTGTTCCATTCAAAAGACCAACTGAAGAAAGCTAAGAGGTGCACCATGGAAAACAACAATGCTTGAGAGTTACCATAGAGTTTGTCCTTGATCTTTTCCATCAGCATATCTGCAATGACAATTTAAGGAAAATAGAAACATGATTGTTGAAGAAATATGAGGTTGTTAGCCACATTTTAACTTGATTTAATGCTAATATTTGTTTGACACTGCGGCCCCTGGACCCCGGCTAGCTACTAGGCTTTTCAGGTTTGAAAGTTGAAGAAATATGAGGTTGTTAGCTACATTCTAACTTGATTTAATGCTAATATTTGTTTGGCAAATATTAGCATTATTATTATTAGCATTAGCATTATTAGCATTAGCATTAGGCTAGCTACTAGACTTTTCAGGTTTGAAAAGATGGCAGGTATGTGAAGGCTGCTGACAGATTAAAGTCATTGACTTCTTGAATTTTGGTCATCTTAACCTGCCAGGTACATAATGGGGAACTGTAGCGGACTCTAAAGACATAATTCACCACAATATGTGTTGATGTACAGAATGATCTGTTTAGACAGTTGTAGTTGTGTGCTCAGGCTTTCTCATCAGGCACCTCTCTAGGCAGTCACTGAAGGACCTGAGTTTAGAGCTAGCGTTTTTAGCTGTTGCTTTTTGTCACTGCCGCTGGACAATAAAAACGGCACGCCTGCTTGTGTGAGAAAAGACAGAAATTGCCAGTCTCTTCATTCCTGCAATTCCTACAAATCATAACTTAATATTGTAGTTGCTGGTGAAATATATTCTCAGCAATTCATCAGTCCCCCTTGCCTTTCCCTTCATATTAAGCCGGCTGCATATGAATTCTAACTATGTCTCTTAGCTAAGCGACTCTTCCATTATTGCTCCTTTTAACAGCGGGTTAAAACCATGATAAACGCCTCCAGTGCTTACATGCGTACCTCTTCTGATTTTTTTTCCGCGTTTAAAGCAGATGGACAGTGACATTTTTTTATTGAACCAATCAACAGATTGTATGAAAATATTCTATTCTGTCTATTCCCGCGATTTAATATGTGTCACCAGCTTCCATAAATGACCTTATTTGCTCATAGCTCAGCCTTCAGTTAGTGAGGCTGCAGTACCGCCATCTCTCGATAGGTGCGGGCATTGGTGACGTCACAACAGCAATACATAGTAAATGGCAGAACGAGAGCAAAGTGATTCAGACAGCGATTATTTTCTCGAGTTTGACGACCTCAATATAAATGATGACATTGAAAATGAAGAATCGGATGATGAAGAAGTTTTGGGTGGTGCTGAGGGGGGTATTCAGCCTTATTTGTGGGAAAGAAGTGAGGGTTAGTTGCCTGCCTGTGCAGTGAGCCTCATCAGAGAAACATTCCCATCTGATCACTACAAGGGATTTTGCCTACCAAGATTACATTTGTGAACAATGATATGTAAATAAAGTTTTGTAAAATCATATATTGAGTTTATTAATGTTCATGTCAATGTTATAATTCTCATAGTTCAGCATTCATCAAAGTCGCATATCATATACATTTGAATAATTTGAACACACTAAATTCTTCTCAATTTGAAAAGAAATATTACATACTATACCACCTTTGTATGAATGTTTGAAAACACAGCAGAAATATACAAAGAAATACAAAAATCAATGGAGTATCACTACAGATTAAGAAAATAACTAATTTCCAGATATAGCAATTATTATATTCCAATAAATAACATTTCACAGTTATAATGGGCACCATTTTATGGTAGAAAATTGGGGTTCCATTTTTAAAAGCACATTTCTCTTACAGTCTTAGGCTTATATTTATTTTTCTTAGCAAGTATGTTGCTTCCCTAAAAATTGAAAGCTGAACTGTCATTGGTAATTACCTCCGCCAGGCCGAAAAGGCCAGGAGGAGGTTATGTTTTTGCCGGGGTTTGTTTGTCTGTTTGTCAACTCCGCGTTCTTCAACGTTTTAGGCACAAAAGCACGCGCAAAACACTGGTGGCCTGGGCCCGCCAGCGTGCCTCTGTTTGCGCGACGCTGCAAAACCTGACACGGGCACCTGTCCGCCGCCGCATTATTTCCCAGAAATAATTTGATTTTGAAAATCATCCATTGCTTGGAATTCATTTAAAATGTTTAGTAAACATTTGCAGTGAATATTAAAAATACAAAACTTACCCTCTTTACTTGTCGTTTTCTGACAGCTGATCGCATCGGTAGATCACCATGGCTTTTCACGCCACTGTCACTGACACTTGTCTCAGAGTCAGACTGGGGAATCGCGGGATATATAGTTGGAATAGCCGTTTTCTTTATCACCAATCTTTTTGCAAATTGCATCTTATTCTCTAAATCGCTGTCAACGAAATGTCTACTGCACATGCAGGGCGCTAACGAGGTGCAGGTGTGCGCACAGCTGAGGCAGATGCCTGAGAGCGGCGAGCCGTGACACCTGCAAAATATATGTGGACCAGAAAGACTGACAAACCTGGGTACTATTTTACTGGAGTCTGCTTTAATACAGAAGCTGAAGCAATAGGGAACACTGTATGTCTCTGTAATTGAGAACTTTGCTTCTAAAAAACACAGGAGGATGGACTTCCAATATAAGTAACTGGTGAGTTAAACTGTCTTTCTTCAGCATGTTTTTTCCCCCTAACCGTTCTTATGATCATGAAAATATTTGGTAATTCCGAGAAATATCCGTAATCGCCGATTTTAAAACGTAAACATCAAGTGTTGCATGAAGCAAAACACAGCAGGTATACCATCGCACCCATAGACAACACAACGCCAAACCATATTAATTCGATTCCTGAAATCCTAATCTTCATAAATAATCTATTTGTAATCCACAAGTATTCCGAGAAATATCCGTAATCGCCGATTTTAAGACGTAAACAAGTGTTGCATGAAGCAAAACACAGCACTGGCCGCCGACCATGTGCGTGTGTTTGGCTGAGCTGACGTCACACAGTCAGTGGCCATCTTAGCCGCTGATCGCTTGGCTGGGTCAGACAGCTCTCCACAACAGCGTACTTCAAGAGCGCATTGTCACCTTATGCGACATTTGTTGACACTAAAACATGTGCGGTTCGACTTAGCTCGTCTCAGACAACAATTTGAGATATGAATTAGCGATATTGAATTTTCGTCTGTCCGTCTGCTTTAAAGTACTTGAACAAGCTCATGTTTTTGTCGACAGTCACGCTTAGCGAGACACTGCCTGCTGACAAACTCGAAAACTCGCGTGGTCGGGGCTGATTAAAGTCATTGACTTTGTGAATTTCGCTCATTTTAACTTGTCAGGTACATAATAGGGAACATAACTTAATATTGTAGTGGCTGGTGAAATATATCCTCAGCAATTCATCAGTCCCCCGCCTTTCCCTTCATATTAAGCCGGCTGCATATGAATTCTAACCACGTCTCTTAGCTAAGTGACACTTCCAATATTGCTCCCATTAACAGCAGGTTAAAACCATGATTAACGCCTCCAGTGCTTACATACATACTTCTTCTGATTTTTTACCGCGTTTAAAGTACTTAAACTCATGCTTTTGTCGACAGTCACGCTTAGCGAGACACTGCCTGCTGACTGAGTTGAGAACTCGCGTGGGCGGTGCGCTTCTGAACTCTGCGTGGATGACGGCCACACGCGTTGTTCATGTGCGCGCTTGCGCATCATTGCTTGTCAGTCATTGCAGTCATTGCTTCATATATTTTTCTTAATAAAATCATATCACTTTGGCGTGGCGGTACAATTTCTGGTGAGGCAGCCCACCACGGAGAAATGTTACCAGAGGAAACCCTGACCACTTCCAGTCCTTTCTGTTCACCTTGCTTCAGCCATTGTGGTCCTTGATGTTCTGGTAATCACTTTTCAATTTCTTTAGCTTCTCCCTACATTGTTTTAATGTTCAGTTGTATCCGTGAGTGGCTATTAGCTCGGAGACATCCTGGTAGGCTTTTTCATTTCAGGTTGCTCCGTCTAGCTCCCTCTGGATTCCCTCATCAGCCACCAAGCATAGAAAAGTCTGCACCTCATTGTTGGACTGCTGTGTTGATTTCTGTGTAGCCGTTTGTCTCATTGATTACAGTCAAGCTCGCTCACCGCTGATGATTTTTTGCAAATGGCGGGTTAAGATTCTGGTGAAGACATCACTCTCATGACCCTCCAGTGACATTATGTCCTGGCCAATCAGTGGCTGCAGTCTGTTGACATCACATTCTCAGCTCGACTTGGGTCACTTGGAACCCCACATGAGTAGGTACAAAAAAAAAATACCTGGTACTAGGTACTAATGGAAAACCCGTCAAACCAAGTAGAGCCGAGGCGAGTCGGGCTGAGTAGTTGCTAGTGGAAAAGGGGCTCAAATGAGACACTTTTCTTGACCCAAGAGGACAATAAAGTGGCTTCACAGTGCGTTGGCTAACAATTACATATTGTAACAAGGGATGCACAGTATTCTGCAGAGAATTGGCTGTTCCACGAAGTTCATCACCATCCTGACACTTCTACACGAGGATATGACATCACTTCTCAAACACAACAACTCATTATCAGCAACATTTCCAATTCAAACTGGAGTTAAACAAGGCTGTGTGATTGTTTGGAGGACTGTTTTGGATAAGTAACAGTAAGGCAGTGAGATGGATGTTGAACAAACATGGAGCAGAGTTGATCTTTACTATCGAATGGATGGCAGCTTGTTCAGTCTTCACAGACCTAAAGAGTCAGTCATAATTCAACCAAGACATCATTAGAATGAAGAACTAATGTGTTTTTATTCTGTGTACACAAAAAAATTCAGTAAAATTTTGTTTCCATATACTACCATAAATTACATCGTGATGCTGACTATCGTGATGTTCGTTTGTCGAAATTGGGTCAAACGCCACTACCATTTTGTGACGTAATGAGGTGAACTAAAGATGTAAACAAGCATGGCTGAGTACACTCAAGCGGAGGAAGTTGTGAGCGATTTCAGTGAAGATTTGAGCGATTTGTTGATAGTTTTTGAGGAAGAAGCAGGGTTGAGTGATGAAGAAGAGTGAGTTGGTTCTAACAAAGGACTGCAACCCTATTTATTTGAACCATGTCGTTCAGGAAGCGAAGATGACTTGCACGTTTCAGAGGATGAAGGGTCCGACGGTGCAGGATTAGAGATGGACATCGGTCACCTCCAAAACACTGAATGGTAATATACAGATAGATCTAAATTTCCCTGATTGGGTGGTTTAGGAAATAAAAAAAAAAAAAAAATGCTCATATTCAGTTTCGGTAGGCAATGAGATTTATAAAAATGAAAACTGAGAAAAGTAATATAACTTTTTTAACACAAAGTCCTTCCATTTGGAGTAAAGTCAACACTCGGCTTTAAAATTCATAGGGGACGATTTTACTTTAGGCAGAAAAAATATAATAAAATCACGATCGCCTAATATGGAACAAAAAATCAATTACACAGACTCTTTTCCAGGCAAGTTTTGACACTGTTGCTTCACTGTGCTGTTTTGATATGGGCGATCATCCGTATCTGCGCTGTTTTGATATGGGTGATTGTCTGTATCTCTGCGCTGTTTTGATATGGGCGATCGTCCGTATCTCTGCCCAACAATCGTCCAAATCTCTGCACTGTTTTGATATGGGCGATCGCCCGTATCAAAACAGCACAGAGAAGCAACAGTGTCAAAACTCGCCCAGAAAAGTGTTTGTGCAGGGATGGCAATTTTCCGCCGATCCGCAGATTTCCGCCGATTTATTTTCAAATTGATCATTTCTGTGAATCGTCTAAATCCGTTGAGAAAATTTTAGGGGGGGTAAGGTACCTTATTGTTACCGATTTTAGCGAAAATCAACACGATTACATAAGTGCTCAGCGCTTCCCTGGGTCAAGTCTCCCGCGATAACCCGGATGTGGTGTGTTCAAGCTACTGCTGTATTGTAAACAGCCCTGCGATTGGATAGTTGCAAACGATTGGACCAATCAAATGGCTCATTGTATGTTTTGTCAAAAATTCATGGCGGCGTGTTCTCAGGGATGTGATTTTCTGCTAATTCGCCGAATTCCGCTTTATTTTATCTTCCAGGAAGATAAAGTACGTTAAGTACGTTAGCAGCTTGTGGTCCATGAACGCAGTGAAGGTGCGCCCTTTCAGGCAGAACTGGAAGTGACGTATGGCCAGGTGGAGAGCCATTAACTCTCTGTCGAACACGCTGTATTTACTCTCACTGTCGTGCAAAGACCTGCTAAAAAAGGTGAGCGGCTGCCAAGAACCGTCAACGCATTGCTCCACGACGGCCGCTATGCCCATGTCCGAGGCGTCGTAGTGAGTGTTTGCCAGAGCTGTTTTAACTTAAGAACACCTGCTTCCGCTCAGGAGTCCAGTCGACTCTGTCCGCCGGTTTCCGTTTCTTGAGTGCGGCGTACAACGGCTGTATGAGCTGGGCTGCGCGGGGGGGGGGGGGGGACGGTAATAAAAGTTAACCATCCCCAAAAACTCCTGCAGCGCCCTGACATTGATGTTGAGGAGAAAAAATAGCAAAACAATTTAGTTACATTACTTTTATGATTCCAAACAGTTTGAAATTGACAGTGCACAGTGGACATTGACTCATAACTTTTGAATATTTCTAAGACTTGGCTACATCAGTGATTGTGCAAAATGAACAGCTCAAGACTCAATGGAGATTGAAACTGGTGATCTGAAATGAATGCTGAAATTATAAAAAGTAATGGTATGTTGGAATTTTATTTCTATAATGGAATAGATAAAATTAACTGATTTTGATTTGATCAAGTGTTAAAGCATGTGATGGATAATGCTTGTTGGAATATTTTATTTAGGAATGCTATCTTCTTGGAACATAAGTCAATATTATACAGTAATAAGTGGCATTCATCTGTTTGTTTTATGTCATTTAAGCACAGTTCTGGTACTTAAAAATCATAAAAACCCAGGAGCTTCGGGGGGCAAAGCCCCCCACCAGGGCTCTGCCCCGGACCCCACTGGGGGACTATGTCCCCCAGACCCCCTGCTACATTTTCAGATAATTTCCCCAACTCCAAATCACATCCCTGGTTTGTGTTGGAATTCTGAGCTTTCGGTATTGTTTTCAGCGGAATTATGAGATTTTTAACGAAGGATCAGGAGTCATCAGTGCTAGAAATAGACAAGTGTCAAAAATAAGTTCCGATGGAATTGGCTTGAGAGAAAAGTGACGGTAAAGGTGAAAATTGGCTCAAAGTTCGACGAGGTAACAGAAACACTCGGACAGTTTCTGAAGAAACCAGAAAAGGAGATGAAGTTCAAAGTTCAGAGACACAGCTTGCTGCCAAAAGGAAGAAAGTTTCACATTAGAGGTGACTTGGTGACCAGTGTAAATAGTGTTATAAACTCTTATAGAACTATTAAATATGTTGGACTAAAGACAGTGAGACAACATTGAAGAAAAAGTAAGTTAACTTTTCATTAAATTTAATGATTTATCTAAGTCGAGTATTTCATTTTTTTTATCATTTTTTTCAGTCTAAATTACTTCTGTTTTACTGAAAACCTCCCAGCTTCAGGGGGGCTGCGCCCCCCCCCCCCGGCCCCCCCGTTAGTCAGTCGACCAAATTAGATTTCAGCTGAAATCAGAATTTCCTGTTGCCATCCCTGGTGACCCGACGTGTCATGGTGCGACCCTCGCCTGATCTTTTCCGTCCACACTGGTGACCAGACGAGAGAGAATGACCGTCTGCTCCCTCTCATCGCGCTGTGGACCCCAGAGGACCAGACAACGCCTGCAACCTCTTCATCCACAATGGAGCGGGCAGCACTGGGACTGACGCACACCATGAACGGTGACACGAGCGAGCTGAAGGAAGTAGCGTGAATGGGGAAGGACATCGGCGCCGACTGCATTGATTTCCTCCAAGCTCCCCGACCCTGACGCACCTCGCGACAGCGGACATCCCGCGCGCAGAAGCCCCACATGCACACCGCAGGATTACGAGGACAGTGCAACTGCCAGCTAAGTTGTCACTGTGCCAAGTGCGCGCCATGCACAGGGTCAAGCCGGCTCCACAGACCGATACAGCGTCCTCCGCCGCTGCACATGCCTGAGAAACACGGCCAATCACCACCCTCGGAACTTTCAGGGCTGCTCACGCACCTGAAGCAGACGTGCAGCCCGCACACATGACATGGTATAGGTTTCTCAGCCACGGCGCACACCGGGAGTTTAGCCGATTGCTGTCACCGGTGGCTTTAGGGCTGCTTCCGCACCTAAAAGCCAAACCGCCAAGTCCCTCACACAGCTGCAGTTGTTCCACTGACACTATGCATCCTCGGGGAATTTGGCCGTTCGCTTTCTCCACATCCTCGCTGGACCGAACCGCAAGAGGAGTCAGACACTTCATTTTTTTTGCACAGCCACTGTGGATCACCGCCAGGTTTACCGGGAAAGTCCCTCACCATTGCGGATCCACACGCAATTTTTGCATGGCCCACACACCTTTGACGTCCCAGGCCGGCACTCACTTACTCCCACCCCCCCTCCCCCTCCTCCTCCACAGCGCTCTTCCCGCACCTCACTCCCTAAAGCCGGCCAATTGGCGTCTTGTTCCATTACACACAACGTGCACCGGCCCCGGCACCCACGGTCCACGGCCGTTCAACGTGCTGGAACTCGGCACGGAGCACACTGTCCTTTCCCCCCCCCCCCACCCCCCCCCCCCCCCCCCCCACCACCACCACCACCACCACCACCTCCACCACCACGGACTGACAGCCATCCGACACTCCTCT
Organism: Pholidichthys leucotaenia; assembly: GCA_020510985.1. NCBI lineage: Eukaryota > Metazoa > Chordata > Actinopteri > Cichliformes > Pholidichthyidae > Pholidichthys > Pholidichthys leucotaenia. The sequence goes on from CM035844.1 coordinate 282,690,089, forward strand.
ACAGCACGACAGTTCTACTGGAGCTGGTGCCCAAACGACGGAGGCCCGTCTGAGCATTCTGGGGGCAGCCCTGTGGTGACCCAGCGCAATGCAGATTGACCCTTATTCACCGTCAGCAGGCTGGAGGAAATGGAAGACAATTAGCATACAGAGGACAATGCACAGACGGACAAAGAACCACAGGAGGCAGTCAGACGGGACTGTATGCAGGTGTGCTCGAGCCAACCAATGTCATGCTAATCATGTGTATTTATTGTGAGGCTAATGTGCCATGTATTCTCTCTTCCTGTATCACTGCATAAAAGAGCTTGTGTGACATGTCTCAATAGCCCAGTAGTTCACAGCGCTGCAAAGTGTGTCTCATGATGTTGGAGGAAAATAAAACTTGCATCACGCCTGATCTTATTCCTCCACAATAAAACGTTTTTTAACACAAAGTCGTTCCATTTGAAGTAAAGCCAACACTCGGCTTCAAAATTCATAGGGGTGGATTTTACTTGCGGTGGAAAAAATATAAAATCACTATCGCCTAATGTGGAAAAAAAATCCATTACACAAACTTTTTTCTGGGCGAATTTTGACACTTTTGCTTCTCTGCGCTGTTTTGATATGTTGATATCGTCTTGAGCTGTGAATTTTCATTTGAAAACCGTAGGTATGGCAGTCGGTTTTAGAACCCATTTGTAATGAACTTTCAAGCCTAAAGATTCCTGTTGGCTTATATGTTCACTGAAGCAATTATAACACCCAGCCGCCACGTAACGTTTCGGCATTTCTTCGCTGATATAGAAGCTCAACAGCTTGTTTACACTGACAGCACACGGATCAGCTGAGAGGAACTTCACCTCATAACGTCATATCCGGAAATGAGGCGAGTCTCAGGAGACTGCGGTAGTGCAACACGGTGCTAAATTTGAATTCACTTGGAAATATTTTTCCACTTATTTAGTGTTCTAAATCAAAAGAACCAACTATATGGATGACTGAAGATAAATTCATACTGAATATGATCCATAGTTCCTAAATCATGTCACAGACATTTTAAATCCCAATTGAAAGTCAATTGGGATTTTGTCCTCGAATTTCAGTATGCCGATGATAGCATGCTGTGTACATACAACCTCTGAGCCATGCAAAGGTCTGAGTGTCTTCAACATCAGCTTCACGAAACTTGGTCTTAATCTTAACATCTCTAAAACCAAGGTCCTTGTTTAACCTTGGCCAAGGAAATACATTGCCTCCCTGACTACGAATCCAGTCATTGTAGATGGAGAACCACTTGAATTTGTTTATGTATTATGTTTCCTGGGAAGTCCCAGGTCAATAACATTGATAAGAACATTGTAGAATCTTCAATACAGGAGCAGCTTTTGCCAAATTGGAAAAAAGAGAGTGTTCAAAACCAGAACTCACTAGAAAAACAAAGCTTGATGTTTAATTTGCAGTCATCATACCTGTCCTACTCTATGGTTCTGAAACATGGACAACATATTGTGAACAACTAAGAAGTCTTGAATGATTTCATCAAAGATGTCTTCGAAGAATATTGAACATCTCTTGGGAAGATTATTATACTACCCTGAGTGTTCTGGTAGAAGCAATTGAGACTAATATAGAAGCTCACATCATAAAGCATCAACTCCGATGGGCCAGCCACCGTCTTTGCATGGCTGACACAAGATTCCTGAAGCAGGTTGTCCTTTCCAAACTGCATTACAGTCAGAGAAAATGTGGAGGGCAGATCAAATGGTGGAAGGACTCATTGAAGTCGTACATGAAACATGTAAATGAAACTTGAACTTTAGGACATGGGTAACACAAATAACTGACCGAAAGCAGTGGACAAACATTATCCACACTGCTGTGGAAACCTTTGAAACAACAGGACAAGATCATTGAAATGAAAAACAAATGAACAGGAATAACCAGAAGCTCCACAGGTTAAAGAGGAACAGGAGGAACCAGAAGCTCCACACGTTGAAGAGGAACATGAGGAACTCTACATCAGTCAGGAGGGAGAACAGCTGGTAGTGAAGCTGGAGGCTGATACCTTCCTGGTGACTCTTACAGTTAGGTCCAAAAATATTTGGACAGTGACACAAGTTTTGTTATTTTAGCTGTTTACGAAAACATATTCAGGATACAATTATATAATCAATATGGGCTTAAAGTGCAGACTCTCAGCTGTAATTTGAGAGTATTCACATCCATATTGGAGCAAGGGTTTAGGAATTACAGTTCTTTAATATGTAGCCGCCTCTTTTTCAAGGGACCAAAAGTAATTGGACAATTGACTCAGAAGGCTGCAAAAAAAAAAAAAAAAATAACAAGGCTGCATGGGCTCTTCCCTCGTTAACCTGTCATCAGTTAAGCAGTTAAAAGGTGTGAAGTTGATTGCAGGTGTGGCATTTGCATTTGGAAGCTGTTGCTGTGAACACACAACATGCAGTCAAAGGAGCTCTCAATGGAGGTGAAACAGCCCATCCTGAGGCTGAAAAAAAAAAAGAAGAAATCCATCAGAGAGACAGCAGAAATGTTAGGAGTGGCCAAATCAACAGTTTGGTACATTCTGAGAAAAAAAGAGTGCACTGGTGAGCTTGGGAACTCAAAAAGGCCTGGACGTCCACGGAAGACAACAGTGGTGGATGATCGCAGAATCCTTTCCATGGTGAAGAACAACCCCTTCACAACATCCACTCACGTGAAGAACACTCTCCAAGAAATAGGTGTATCAGTATCTAAGTCTACCATAAAGAGAGGACTTCATGAGAGTAAATACAAAGGATTCACCACAAGGTGCAAACCATTAATCAGCCTCAAAAATAGAAAGGCCAGAATTGACTTTGCCAAAAAAACACCTAAAGAAGCCAACCCAGTTCTGGAACAGCATTCTTTGGACAGATGAGAACCTGTACCAGAATGATGGGAAGAAGAAAGTTTGGAGAAGAATTGGAACAGCTCATGATCCAAAGCACACCACATCTTCTGTAAAACATGGTGGAGGCAGTGTGATGGCATGGGCATGCATGGCTTCCAATGGCACTGGGTCACGTGTTTATTGATGATGTGACAAAAGACAGAAGCAGCCGGATGAATTCTGAAGTGTATAGGGATATACTTTCTGTTCAGATTCAGCCAAATGCAGGAAAGTTGATTGGATGGCGCTTCACAGTACAGATGGACAGTGATCCAAAACATACTGCAAAAGCAACCCAGGAGATTTTTAAAGCAACAAAGTGGAATATTCTGCAATGGCCGAGTCAATCACCAGATCTCAACCCAATTGAGCATGCATTTCACTTGCTCAAGACAAAACTTAAGGCAGAAAGACCCACAAACAAGCAACAACTGAAGACAGCTGCAGTAAAGGTCTGGCTGGCAAAGCATCACAAAGGAGGAAACCCAACGTTTGGTGATGTCCATGGGTTCCAGACTTCAGGCAGTCATTGCCTGCAAAGGATTCTCAACAAAATATTGAAAAGTAACATTTTACTTAGGGTTATGTTTATTTGTCCAATTACTTTTGAGCCCCTGAAATGAGGAGCGTTTGTATAAAAATAGCTACAATTCCTACATGTTTAATCATATATTTTTGTTCAACCCCTTGAATTAAACCTTAAAGTCTGCACTTCAATTCCATTGTAGTTGTTTCATTTCAAATCCAATGTGGTGGCATGCAGAGCCCAAATCATGAAGATTGTGTCACTGTCCAAATATTTCTGGGCCTAACTGTATTTCTGAGGAAATGCAGCAGAGTGAAGCAGAACCCAACAATGAGCAGCTCCTCTGTCACAACTCTGCTGGAACTGAGATCCAGGATGAGGAAGGAAGCCAGCTTGTAGACTCAGGATCAACTAAAGAAGAAGAACCCAAACCAAAGAAGAGACTACTGAAGCAGGAAGTCACAGTAATGGTGATGACAACTCTCAGACTTCAAAGACTGTCTGTGAGAATGAAACGGGTAAAAAGTGAGAAAATGTTCAGTTTGAGTCTTTGAGAGACTGTCCTAAAATAAAATAATATTTAAGTAATATTTCTAGTAACTGCATAAATCTGATGTACTTGTACTGGTCTCAGATTGTGTTTGACTTTGACTGATCTAACCCAGGAGACAACCAATTTCAACTGTTTGACTATACAGTTATAGTTTGCACTTCAAATGAGTTTTTCTTTTGGTTCAGTGTACCAGGTGGAGGAATTGTCTGCTCTAGCTAGTTAGCCATTAGCCTCTGCTAGCATCTCCAACAGGAAACAATGCAGTATGTGGTTATTTGTGTGTAAAACCACCATCGTGACTTGTTCAGAAATAGAAGTTGGACAGTGCTGTGTGTACGACCAACTAGAAGAGACATCTAAAACAGAATTACTAATAAATAGTACATTTTATACTACTGTTGATGTGCTGGGCACGGGCTGACCATCATGTCACAGCCGGTGACACATAAGAAATGTTCACTGAACGAGACCTAGTGAGAGATCGTGGTGGACCCTAACAAACCAACAGGGTTGTCTTGTTTTTTTAGTATTTTTATTGATAGCCACTCCAGAGAGACAAATTTTGTGTCCTTTTAGACCTCAGGGATCCATGTTAGCATGTGGAACAATAATTTTGTCCCCTTTAAATAACTTGTTGAATCTGAAACAGATTCATTACTGCAGTAATTATCACATGCAATGATCAGGGATGGCAATTTTCCGCCGATCCGCGTCTAAATCCGTTGAGAAAATTTTAGGGGGTAAGGTACCTTATTGTTACCGATTTTAGCGAAAATCAACATAATTACATAAACGCTCGGCGCTTCCTCGGAAGTCGTCTCCCACGATAACCCGGATGTGTTGTGTTCAAGCTACTGCTGTATTGTAAACAGCCCTGCGATTGGATAGTTGCAAACGATTGGACCAATCAAATGGCTCGTTGTATGCTTTTTCAAAAATTCATGGCGGCATGTTCTCAGGGATGTGATTTTCTGCTAATTCGCCGAATTCCGCTTTATTTTATCTTCCAGGAAGATAAAGTACGTTAAGTACGTTAGCGGCTTGTGGTCCACGAATGCAGTGAAGGTGCGCCCTTTCAGGCAGTGGCGTATGGCCAGGTGGAGAGCCATTAACTCTCTGTTACTGGCGGCGTACAACGGCTGTATGAGCTGGGTTGCGCGGGGGAGGAAACGGTAATAAAAGTTAAACATCCCCTTTTATGATTCCAAACAGTTTGAAATTGACAGTGCACAGTGGACATTGACTCATAACTTTTGAATATTTCTAAGACTTGGCTACATCAGTGATTGTGCAAAATGAACTGCTAAAGTCTCAATGGAGATTGAAACTGGTGATCTGAAATGAATGCTGAAATTATAAAAAGTAATGGTATGTTGGAATTTTATTTCTATTGTGGAATAGACCAAATTAACTGATTTTGATTTGATCAAGTGTTAAAGTATGTGATGGATAATACTTGTTGGAATATTTACCTCCGCCAAGGAGGTTATGTTTTCATTGGCGTTGGTTTGTCTGTCTGTTTGTTTGTTTGTTTGTTTGTTAGCAAGATAGCTCTAAAAGTTATGGACGGATTTTCATGAAATTTTCAGAGATTGTCAGAAATGGGGTATCCTACAGATGATTAGATTTTGGTGGTGATCCGGATCACCATCTGGATCCAGGAATTTTTTTACTTATTGGGATTTCCAAAACGGGAATCACAGTAATTTGCATAATACAGGACAAGTTTTCAACAGCTTCTACAAGACATTTAAGACCTAAGGAAATGGAATAAATCTGGATAATGATGCAAAAAAATTTAAAAAATAGGGAACCTTTGAAATTTTTAAAAGAACAAATGAAGCTATAAACACGCAACAAGCATCACAGTATAGCTAATATATGCCACTTGTGAATGGCATTTTTTTCATGGTCAAGGAATCTATAAAGTTACACAAAATAAATGGAGGATTAATATTTATGAGGTTAAACACTGTGTGGGGTGAACTGTGGCGCTTGGCGGAGGTCTGCGCTCTCCGAGTGCTTTTCTAGTTTAGGAATGCTATCTTCTTGGAACATAAGTCAATATTATACAGTAATAAGTGGCATTCAGCTGTTTGTTTTATGTCATTTAAGCACAGTTCTGGTACTTAAAAATCATAAAAACCCAGGAGCTTCGGGGGGCTTTGCCCCCCTTGGCCCCACCCTCACCCCACCGGGGCTCTGCTCCGGACCCCGCTGGGGGACTATGTCCCCCAGACCCCCTGCTGAATTTTCAGGTAATTTCCCCAACCCCAAATCACATCGCTGGTTCGTGTTGGAATTCTGAGCTTTCGGTATTGTTTTCAGCGGAATTATGAGATTTTTATCGAAGGATCAGGAGTCATCAGTGCTAGAAATAGCACTCTCCTTTCAACCCAATGTCAACCTTCAACCCAATGTCTTTTTTTTTTTTTCGGAGTTCAAAATGTTTTTGTTGCATGCAGAAATGTAATTTTGTTTTCTCTGCAGGAGTTCCCTGATTTCAGGAGTTCCCCCCTTGCCCCCCCCCCCCCACCACCACCGGGGCTCTGCCCCAGACCCCACTGGGGGACTGTGTCCCCCAGACCCCCTGCTGAATTTTCAGATAATTTCCCCAACCCCAAATCACATCCCTGGTTCGTGTTGGAATTCTGAGCTTTCGGTATTGTTTTCAGCGGAATTATGAGATTTTTATCGAAGGATCAGGAGTCATCAGTGCTAGAAATAGACAAAAGTGTCAAAAATAAGTTCCGATGGAATTGGCTTGAGAGAAAAGTGACGGTAAAGGTGAAAATTGGCTCAAAGTTCGACGAGGTAACAGAAACACTCGGACAATTTCTGAAGAAACCAGAAAAGGAGATGAAGTTCAAAGTTCAGAGACTGACACAGCTTGCTGCCAAAAGGAAGAAAGTTTCACATTAGAAGTGACTTGGTGACCAGTGTAAATAGTGTAATAAACTCTTATAGAACTGTTAAATATGTTGGACTAAAGACAGTGAGACAACATTGAAGAAAAAGTAAGTTAACTTTTCATTAAATTTAATGATTTATCTAAGTCGAGTATTTCATTTTTTTCAGTCTAAATTACTTCTGTTTTACTAAAAACCTCCCAGCTTCAGGGGGGCTGTGCCCCCCATAAGTCAATCGACCAAATTAGATTTCAGCTGAAATCAGAATTTCCTGTTGCCATCCCTGAATGATAAGAACTGGGCAGCTTGGTGGAGCAGTGGTTAGTACTGTGGCAGCACAGTAAGAAGGTCACGGACTTGATCCCACCCCCAGACCATCGATGACCCTTCTGTGTAGAGCTTGCATGTTCTTCCCATGTCTGCGTGGGTTTTCTCCAGGTACTCTGGTTTTCTCCCACAGGCCAAAGACATGCATGTTAGCTTAATCGGCATCAGCTGGGGATTCTCAATTTTCCTTAGGTATGAATGTGAGAGTGAATGGTTTTCTTTCTGTCTGTGTTGGCCCTGTGATTGACTGGTGATCTGTCCAGGGTGTACCCTGCCTCTCACCCAAAGATGCTGGGATAGGCTCCAGATGATCCCCCTCCCCCCTGACCTGAAAGGAATTAAGCGGTAGAGGATGGATGGATCAGAACTATTTGTTACCAGGTGGTGACCTTTTGGCCAGTCAGTGTATTTATTCTTTCTGATTTTTCTATAACTAGCATGTTCTGTGTCCCTTTGTCCCTCCAGATGCTCTGCAGCTACATGACTGTAAAGAGGAGGAAGTTCTCACTGTCCAGCAGCTCTGTTACCAGGAGAGGATCTCCAGTCTGGACCAGGAGGAACAAGATGGTGCACAGGTTAAAGAGGAAGAAGAACAACTCTGTAGCAGTCAGGAGGAAGAAGACTTTGGACTGAAACAAGAGACTGATACCTTCATGGTGACTCCTGCTGATGAGGACAATGACAAGAGTGAAACTAAACCAAACAGTGAGCAGCTTCTCTCTCACAACTCTCGTGACACTGAGAGTCAAGTCCGGGGAGCAGGTAAGACTGTAAACCCAGTATCAAGTAAACATGAAGAGCCACAGCCAAAGAAGAGACTTCACAGAAAGAGAAGTGACCGTAACAATGTGGACAACTCTTCCATGTCAGAGAATCAGTGCGATACTGACACAGGTGACAAGTCTGTAAAATACTGGGATAATGAGAAAGACTGTAAAAATGAGTCACAGAAGAAGAAACATCACACAGTTAAGTCACATGTTTGCAACACGTGTAGGAAAAGATTCAGGTTCAAGAGTCATTTATCAATTCATGAGAGAAGTCACACAGGTGAGAAGCCATTTTCTTGTGAAACATGTGGGCAAAGATTTAATCAACATAGCAATTTGAAAACTCACATGAAAATTCACGCAGGTGAGAAGCCATTTTCTTGTGAAACATGTGGAAAAAGATTTAATGTACATGGTGATTTGAAAACTCACATGAGAATTCACACAGGTGAGAAGCCATTTTCTTGTGAAACATGTGGACAAAGATTTAATCGGCATGATACTTTGAAAACTCATGTGAGAATTCACACAGGTGAGAAGCCACTGTCTTGTGAAACATGTGGGCAAAGATTTAATCAGCATGGTCATTTGAAAATTCACATGAGAATTCACACAGGTGAGAAGCTGGTGGCCTTTTCCCTCAGGCTAGCCAGCGCGTCCCCCGGGTCGCGGATGGGGGGTACCCCCTCAATATGAGTAATCATGGCGAGGGTAGCTTCGAATAACCAATAAGAAGCCGTGGACGATGAGGAACCAAATATGAAAAATGAATAATACAGGAAAAAGATGCTGGAAAGGTACTGACCAGGATAAAACGGTCCCCTCAGCTCGTTTCTGCACTAGGCGGGCTGTTGAGAGCGATGGTGCAGCTTCGTCTTCGAGTGTCACAAACACTCAACCGGGATCCCCATCAGACCAGCACAGATCTGGTCCTGGGCCCCAACAAGATCAAAAAAGGACTAAACGGTATACGAGAAAAGAAGAAACTGTAAAATGGTCCCTTGATGAGAAGAAAGTTATTCTGTCCTGCTACGCCTATTCAAGGTATGAGAAGTGGGGCAGAAGGAAAAAGCATGTATTTGAGGAGAAGATCAGAGAATCCGAGCTACCACCAGAAAAGAAAGCAGCCACCACCATCTCCAAATTAACATCTATAGTCTCTCAGGTCTCAAAATACTTACAACAAGAAGAAATAGAAAAGATTAAATATGAAGCTCAAGCCCAAGCAATAAAAGACTATCAAGATGCCAACCTATTTGAACAACAAGAATACAAACAAAGTCAGTGGAGCATGGAGGAAAGATGGGTTTTAATATGGGCAACCGAGTACGCCAAGATGAAACACAGCAACCAGCGGGAACGATGCAATGAGTGGCAGCGAATCTTTTTCCATCACTGCCCGGATAAAGCTGGCGTACCCCGAGCCAAACTCACAACCCAGAGACACAACTTCCTCACCCAAAGGTACTTCACAGAGCAACAATTGGAGTACATGCACACTGAAATAGGAAAAATGGCACAGAATAACATCTGCCCAGTTGAGTGTCCGCTACCATTACCATTAACTGAAAAACCTCTGGAGCAACCTTGTCAAACACACCCTACAGAGGTGCCACCAGGCCACCCAGGCGAATCCCCTGCAACTTCGGGCTCAGAATCAGAACATCCTGATGAAGCAACAAGGGGGAGTGTAGACCAGGATCCAATAAGGAAACAGATCAACCCCCAAATAGAAATGAACCAACATCAACTAGAAATGGAAGAGGAACTTGCCAACAAAATAGAAGAAACAAAAAAAATGACAATGAAAGAACGTCCTAGATTAATTAAGCTAAAAGAGAATAAAGAATTCAAATTACTACTGCAAAAGGTCAACAGAGGCCTATGTGACCTTGTACCTCAGGGGGTCAGTTTGACAGAGCTTAACTGCATAAACTTTGGTGCAGCGTGGTATGTGCAGAGTAAGCTAGCTCCACAGCATAAAGAAAAAACTGAACGTCAAACCAAAACAAAAATCTCTACACCCATTTGGAAAAATAAACTTCAAGGAAAAATTAATCAATTTAGGGCAGAAATTTCTCAAATGACTTACTACATACAGAACCAAAACTGCAATACTAAATTACTGAGAGTAATCAACAGAATCCAAAAAAAATACAACATTAGGAAAGAGCAAATAATAGGAAAAATAGCAGAGCACCAGGCGCAAGTCAAGGCCCTAGCAGCTCAAATCAGAAACAGGCAACGGAGAGAGAACTCAAAACTGATAAATAAATTATTTGCACAGAACCCAAAGCAAGTCTACAGGAGGTTGATAGATGAAACTATTGAAGTACAGGTACCTCCTGAGAAAACCCAACTGGAAACATTCTGGAGAAATCTGTTTGAGGACCCAGTTCAACATAAAAATAATAATTGGATTCAAACCATTGCTGAGAAAAATAAAGGAAAACAACAGATGCCCTCACTAAAAATCACAGAAGAAACAGCTCAAGAAAAAATCAGGAAATACCTTAACTTCAAATCCCCTGGAATAGATAAAATACCAAACTTTTGGCTCAAAAAAATAACAGCACTACACAAACACTACGCAGAGGCATTTAACCGACTTGTTGGGGGAGAGGAAGAAGCACCAGAGTGGCTCACATATGGAAACACCATACTCCTGCCCAAGAGTCTTGAAACCCAACAAGTCAATAAATACAGACCCATCTGTTGCCTCCCGACCACATACAAATGGCTGACAGGAATCATTACTGAGGCCATTTATGAACATCTGGACTCAGAAAACTACTTGCAGCCACAGCAAAAAGGCTGCATAAGAAATAAGCTGGGAGCCAAAGAACAACTACTCATTAATAAAACCATCCTGGAAGACTGCAAGAGGCGTGAGAGAAATTTAAGCGTGGCGTGGATCGACTACAAAAAGGCATTCGACAGCATCCCCCACTCCTGGATAATACGCTGTCTGGAGCTGTATAACATCAGCCCAGAGATTAAAACTTTTCTGGAGGTCCAGATGGCTAAGTGGAAAACTACAATTACACTTAACCACAAAGAAGGACAAATAACAATTCCAGACATCAGGATCCAGCGAGGAATATTTCAGGGGGACAGCCTTTCGCCACTGCTCTTCTGTCTTTGTGTCGACCCCTTAAGCAAAATCTTATCGGACCTTGACATCGGGTATGACCTAAGCAAAGGCAGAACAAAAAAAGGGAGCAAGAGAGTGAATCATCTACTCTACATGGACGACCTCAAGCTCTATGCAGAATCTGAACAGAAACTGAATCAACTTGTCAGTACCGTTCACATGTTTTCAAAAGACATCTGCATGGAATTTGGACTTGACAAGTGTGCAAAATGTACAATAAAAAAAGGAAAGAAAACGGCATCAGAAAATATCCAAATAGAAGACAATAAGCATATCAAAGACCTGGCAGGGGAATCGGCATATAAATATCTGGGCATAGAAGAAAACGCAACTATTGAACACAGAAAAATGAGGGAAATGGTCAAAAAAGAATACCAACATCGCCTAAAGAAAATCTGTAAATCAAATTTAACACCTAAAAATAAGATCACTGCAATAAACCAGTTGGCAGTACCAGTTGCCACATATGGATTTGGGGTGATAGACTGGCCACAAGGGGAACTGGATAAGTTGGATGTTCGGACCAGGAAGACCCTAACCCTTCATAAGGTAACATACAGAAACCAAAGCCTAGATAGGATATATATGCCACGTAAAGAGGGAGGGCTGGGCCTAATTGAAATGAACCAGGCCTACAGGGCAACAATAATAAGCATTGGTCAATACCTAAAAAGCGCTAATGATGAGACGATGGAAAAGGTCACCCAACATCATGAAACCCTCAGTATTAACACATCTATAACTAAACAAGCCGAGACCTTTGCAGCAGATTTATTAGATAACATGAAAGCCAGTCAGCAAAACCCAGCAACAAAAATAGCTAGAAAGACGAGAGAAAAATACAGTAAAAGGACACAGGAGGAAAGAAAAGAAAGATGGAAACAACATAAGCGAGCAGGACGTTTCCAGGAGGAACTCAATAGGGATTATATTGATAGGGAAGAGACATTGCGCTGGATCAGGAATGGAGATCTGGGGTACGACGAGGAGAGACTAGTGATTGGAGCACAAGACCAGGGACTTCTAACCAATGGTTTTAAAAAAATGGCAGGATTGTCACAGAGTGACAAATGTCGATTCTGTCATGTAGCGGTGGAGAGTGTAAGCCACCTGCTCTCCGGCTGCCAGGTCCTCATGGCTGATGGACACTACACTGCTCGCCACAATAAGATCTGCCGTTATATACACTGGAAAATATGCAAAGAATTCAAAATAGAAGTAAAAGGACCAGTATGGGAGCACGATCCAGAGCCAGTTAGCTCCAACGGAGATATTACCATCTTTTATGACAAGGAAATCCCAACTGGAAGACACATTGAAGGAGGAGCAATAAAACCGGACATAGTTATCTTGAACAAAAAGGGCAAAACTGCCCAATTAATCGATGTAACTATACCAAACGACTACGGCCTCAACAGAGCAGAAAGAGAAAAAATAACAAAATATCAAGACCTCAAAAACGATCTAAGGAGCACCTGGAATCTGCAGGATGCAGATATTATACCTGTGGTGGTGGGAGCAACTGGGATGGTTAAGAAGAACTTGAAAAAATATCTACAAGCAATACCCGGCTGCCCTAGCATCTGTGAAATACAGATCTCAGCAATCAGAGGAACAGTCTCTATCTTAAAGAGAGCCCTTGGATACAAAGCTTTTTAATTTAAAGTGTAATCATAGACCCCTGGCTGGGGCCCATTGCACTTGTAAGGAAATGAGATGCAAATAAATAAAACAGTGAGAAGCCATTTTCTTGTGAAACATGTGGGCAGAGATTTAATCAGCATGGTAATTTGAAAATTCACATGAGAATTCACACAGGTGAGAAGCCATTTTCTTGTGAAACATGTGGGCAAAGATTTAATGTACATGGTTATTTGAAAACTCACATGAGAATTCACACAGGTGAGAAGCCGTTTTCTTGTGAAACATGTGGACAAAGATTTAATCTATGTAGTAATTTGAAACGACACATGAGAATTCACACAGGTGAGAAGCCATTTTCTTGTGAAACATGTGGGCAAAGATTTAATCAACATAATCAGTTGAAAACGCACATGAGAATTCACACGGGTGAGAAGCCATTTTCTTGTGAAACATGTGGAAAAAGATTTAATGTACATGGTCATTTGAAAACTCACATGAGAATTCACACAGGTGAGAAGCCTTTTTCTTGTGAAACATGTGGAAAAAGATTTAATGTACATTGTCATTTGAAAACTCACATGAGAATTCACACAGGTGAGAAGCCATTTTCTTGTGAAACATGTGGGCAAAGATTTAATCAACATAGTCATTTGAAAACTCACATGAGAATTCACACAATTGAGAAGCTGTAGTTTTGTAAAATATACGGGGAACACTTCATTCACTGTTTGGGTTTTTAACATGAAATCTCACAGTTAAGTTGCTGTAGTCCAGTAACATCTGGAGATCTTTATTTTCAGGATTACGTCTCTTTTGTATTAGTGAATTGTTGCTGAGGCTTTAATGCAAATATAAATTTGATTCAAAAAGTCTGTTTTCAGATCATTTGCTTCATCACTTTGATTTGGACTCTGACCTCTAGGAAGAAGAAGCCAACTTTATTGTCATTCAATCCATACAGCCAATCATGTACAGTAGAACAAAATTATATTTCTCCTCTCTACAATGTTAATCACGTCTAGAATCAGAGGAGATGTTTCCATGCAAGGCACCGCCACAAAAAACTTTTTCTTTCCCTATTCTATTATGCTGAGCACCAAGTTAGAAGGTGGGAAGTACCATTTTTATATGGTCTTTCGTATGACCCAGCCGGGCTTGAACCCACAACCTCCTGGCTGTGGGGCAGATGCTCTACCACTAGGCCACCACTCTGCTGGTGGTCGAATTGATTTTTAATGTATTAGACGCATGGATATCATGAGCATTTTGGAAGGGGAGGGTATTGTTGTCAGGGTCTGGAGTGTCCTCCCCACCATAAAAATGAATTATAGTAGATGCCATTTCCTTTGTTTATTTTAGTGGCTCATCAATTGAAATACTTAATTTTGAACATGTAATAATCACTTAAAATGGAAAACAACAAAAGTGCATTGTGAACTGATGAACAAACGATAAAAGACACTGAAATGCCTTTCATACGTACATACAGTAAATGTGTGTATAAGATAAGCCTTTATTAGTCCCACAATGGGGAAATTACAGGATTGCAGCAGCAAAGGGATAGCATTATTCAGAGCAATAGTAAATAAGCTAAGACAAGAATAGGTTATCCCAAGCAGTAAATAAATATACATGCACTACTCATAAAAACTTTAGGATAGTCAGCTTTTGGGTGAAATTTCAGAATGGACCTAAAATGCACGATAACCTTTACAGGTGAACTTAATTTGACCTTCTCTAACCTTTTGAATGTACATGTCCAACTGTTCAGTGTTTCAGTACTTTTGGCATAACTTGCTGTTCTCTAACAAGGTTCTTCACAGCAAAATTCACAACAGGTGTTTGATCAATGAATTGACCAATAATTTTTCTGGTTCAATTAGAATTGATATTTAAACAGTCTTCTTCATCATGCTGTTCACATTTTGACATCTTGAGACCGAGACAACCCCAAACAATTGATCAACATCACCTCTCCATTGCGAGGCTTCAAACAGGATGCTCTCAGAGGGGAGTGGCCACTGAGCTTATAGTGTCACGGAGTGCCATCAGCAGGTTGCAACAGAGATACAGAGAGATTGGAAGAGTCACAGAAAGACATAGAAGTGGACGTCCTTTGGCCACATCCCATGCTGATGACCACTTCATTGTCAACAGTGCCCTGCGGAACTGGATGATGAAGCCACTCAACTCCAGGCACATTTTAGGAAGGTGAGCGGCACACAAGTGTCAGGTCAGACCATTTGAACCAGTTTACATCATCATGGTCTGCATGCTAGACGACCTGCAAGGGTACCTGACCACACCACCAGGCACAGGCGTCATTGTCTTGCATGGGCCAGGGAGCATTTATGCTGGACAAGGGACCAGTGGGCCTCAGTGCTGTTCTCTGATGAAAGGTGATTCACGTTGAGCAGAAATGATGGCCACCAACGATGTTGGAGACGTCAAGGAGAGCGCTATGCATCAGCCAGTTGTCATCAGACGATCCTTTGGTGGTGGTGGTGGTGTTACAGTCTGGGCAGGTGTGTCTAATCAATACAGAACTGCCCTACGCCTTGTGAATGGTACAGTGACAGGTTGATACTACCCGAATAACATCATTTATCCAGTCATTGTGCGCCTGTATGAACAACACAGGCTTAATATCTTCTTTGTGGCCGATAATGCTCCAGCTCATTGAGGTCATATCATTAGAAAACGGCTGCTGGAGGCTGGGGTACCTGAAATGGAGTGGCCTGCACTTTCTCCAGACCTGAATCCCATAGAAAACCTATGGGGTCCGCTGAGTTGCCGTGTAGAGGCTCGTAACCCTGCACCCCACAACCTCAATGAGCTGAGGGTCGCCTTTCCAGTAGAGTGGAATGCCATGCCTCAGCAGACAATAAGTCGACTTGTGAACAGCATGAGACGTCAAGCTGTAATTGATGTTCAAGGGCGCATGACAAGTTATTGAGACGTTGACATTTTTTGTTGTGGTATACCTACCAATGTTGTTGGCTTTTGTTTCAATAAACTGTGATGAGGATATCACCATTGCCTGCTTCTGCTTAAATGCCCTACTTTTTTATTTATTTTGTGTACTTTATTGATCCCCAGAGAGGAAATGCAGGTCATCCACCTAGATCACAGGTGTCAAACTGATTCCGTGGAGGGCCAAAACCTTGCAGGTTTTACCTCCACCCAGTGTCTTCAGCAGGTGATTTCACTGAATTTCTTCCCAGTGATTGCTGATCATGGAAAACATCTGCTGAAGACAATGGGTGGAAGTAAAACATTGCAGGATCTTGGCCCTCCCTGGAATGAGTTTGACACCCCTGACCTAGATGGATTAAGCAGCCACCGTATGGTACCATCCCTTCACCATTAGTGGTCGGCAGTGGCTCAGGAGGTAGAGCAGGTCGTCCAATAACCATATGGTTGGCGGTTCGAATCCTGCTCTCCCCGAATATCCTGCCGTTGTGTCCCTGGGCAAGACACTTCACCCCAATTGCTCCTGGTGGATCTGGAAGTGCCATGTTAGGTAGCATGCCGCCATCAGTGTGTGAATGGGTGGATAGCAGGATCTGTAAAGCGCTTTGGTCATCAAGCGGTGAGAATAAAAGTGCTATATAAGTGAATGCCATTTACCATTCACACCTAGGGCCACTTTAGAGTCTCCAATTAACCTAGCATGAGTGTTTTTGGCCTGTGGGAGGAAACTGGAGTACCCGGGGTAGAGACACGGAAAGAACATGCAAACTCCACACAGAAGGGTCACTGATGGTCGGGTGGAATCGATCCTGTGACCTTCTTACTGTGCTTCCACTGTGCTAAGCACTGCTCCACCGTGCTACCCATTTCATGATATAATATTACTGTAGCATAAAGTTTATACATTTTGCCTAAATTTCACCCGAAAGCCAAATATCCCTAACTTTTTGTGAGTAGTGTATGTATACAGTTATATACACAGTGCAGGAGCATTGCAGCTAGATGGTATCAACAACATTACAGTTAGTTAAATGACCCGGCAAAATGTAAATATTAACCCAGACAGTATATTTCACATTGAATGAACAGTGTTGTTGCCACCCTTGATAATAATTGTGATTGTCTTAGTTGTGTATTGAGGGGACCATCTCTATTGTGCAGAGATGTGACGTTTAATACGGCCTCTATGAGCAGTATTTAGATTATTCAGTCTGACAGCCGTAAGTTGTAAGGACCTGTGGAATCTCTCCCTTGACCACTTAAGGTGGCACAGCCTACAGCTAAATGAGCTCCTCGGTGCGTTCAACGTGTCCCGCATGGGGTGGGCCTCGGACTCCAGCAAAGATGACGGCCATGGTCCTCCTCTCTCCTATCTCCACTGGGTCGAGGTGTCGCCCCAGAACAGAGATGGATTTTTTGATCAGCCTTTTCAGTCTCTTCCTGTCAGCTGCTGTCATGCCACTGCCCCAGCAGACCACCCCATATGGAAAGGATGATTCCAACACAGAATCATAGAAGGTCTTCAGGGCCCCCACACTCCCAAAAGACCTGAGTCTCCTCAGGAGGAACAGCCTGCACTGCTCCTTCTTGTGAAGCACATTGATGTTGTGTGACCAGTTCAGTTTATTGTTCAGGTGAACAACCATGTACTTGTAAGATGTCACCATTCAATGTCTGTTCCCTGGATTTTTACCAGTAATGTGGGGGGCTGTCTACACCTGTGGCAGTTCAGCACCAGCTTGTTGGTTTTCCTCTCATTGATCTGGAGGCAGGTTCGCAGGCACCAGTCATCATCCCCCTCAGAGATGAAGCCAACGATCACACTCATCTATATATATGGCTGTCCTTCGTTGCCGAAGATAACTGTCTTGTGTTTGAGTTGAGGTCTATCTCAAACAGGCTATGCAAGCCGCCTGTGCACAGAGCTCCTGCTAGCAGCTCCCAGCTACTCAAACTTGCTGCCGACACATTCACTCTATCGCCACAGGGCTTCCCCAATCTCAAAACACGACACCTTGCACAGTTCCAAAGCCAGTTGGTGTTGTGCCTCCTTCAGACTTCCTCTCTGAGCCTCAATGCCTGATGCAGTGTGGTGCACGAGCGTGCAACATACGTTGTTGACAAGGAGGTCGCCCCGTAGTAGCAACTCACTTGCTAGTTGATGCCATCCATTTGTCTTGGTTGAGGCTAATCGGTATTCCGTCTGGTGTTCACGCCACTGGCTCTGTGACAAGCTCTTCTGCCGCTTGCACCACCAGACATCCTGCTGCCGATGTTGGGACCTGTATCCCAAGGTGGGGAGGCAAGAGGGTACTATAACTTGCCCAAGGTGAACTCTCAGACTAGTGGAGGGAAGGAGTCATCTTACTTCTCCATTCTAGACTGGCTCCAGAGCCGAGGTCTAGCCACTGCCCACAGAATCATCACAGAACTTCTGTAGATGCCAGTGTGATGTGTTTTGTGTAACGTCAGCAGTGTAGAGGGTGAACAAGAAGGGAGCCAGAATTGTTCCCTGGGTGGCCCCTGTACTGCAGATGATAGTGTCAGACACACAGTCCTGAGTCCTCACAAACTGTGGTCAGTCTGTGAGGTAGTCCAGGATCCACGGTGACAGGTGCTGGTCCAGCCCTGCATACAGCAGCTTGTCCCTCAGGATCATGGGTTGGATGGTGTTGAAAGCACTGGAGAAATCAAAGATCATGATCCTCACAGTGCTCCCAGGCTTCTCCAGGTGGGACAGGGAACGATGTAGGAGGAAGATCACTGCATCCTCCACCCCGATGCCATGCTGGTAGGCAAACTGAAGTGGGCCCATCGCTGGTTCAACCAGGGGGCAGAGGTGGGCGAGGAGCAGTTTCTCCTGGGTCTTCATTAGGTGTGATGTGAGGGCCGCTGGTCTGTAGCTGTTCAGGTCCTTGGGGTGCGGAGTCTTCAGCACGGGTACCACGCAGGATGTTTTCCACAGCTCTGGTACCTCCCTGCCTTCAGGCTTGGATTGAAGATGTGCTCCACGATCCCGCATAGCTGGTCAGCACAGGACTATAGGAGCCTCGAGCTGATGCCATCCAGACCTGCAGCCTTCCTCACTTTGGTCTTCTTCAGCTCAGCTCTCACCTGGACCTTAGTGAGGGACAGACTGGGGCAGGGGGGGCTGTGTGGTGGGAGGGGGGAGTGTTGGGTCTGTGAGGGGAAAAACAGCAGGGGATGTAAGGGTGGGTGGAGGGAGGGCAGTGGACAGGGGGACTGGATGAAGGTGGAGGCAGCAGGGGTTGGTGGGCAGGCGGAGAAGAGGGCGGTTGGTCAAACCTGTTAAAGAACAGGTTCAGCTCGTTTACCCACTCCCTACCCCCCACGGCCTGGGAGGAGGTATTCTGGTGCATGTGTTGAATCAAATTTTCTTTTAGATTAAGAAGTTTTTAGATCAGAAATCCAACTTTAAATGTCTTTTTATCTCTAGAATTAGTGATTTCTTCTATGAGTTCTGTTAATGCTAATGGTGTAGACCAGTTTGCTCTAAATCCAGATTGGCTGTCAGAGAGTAGTTTGTGTTGGTCTATAAACTTTTCTAATCCATCATTGAAGAGTTTTTCTAGAATCTTTGACAACTGTGTCAGAAGAGAAATCTGATGTGTTCCTTGTCACCAGATTTCTATCATGGAATGACTTTTGCTGTTTTAATTTTATTAGGAAATTGTCCCGTTTGGAACGATAAGTTGAAGATGTGAGTTTGGAAATTCCCTCAATGACCTATTTCACTGTTTTCATCTCTGTGACATCACAATCACTTGATGTTTTGTTTTAACATTTATTAACAATATCTCTGTTTTAGTTTTCTTCAGTTGTTTTAATAAGGATTGAACTAAGATTTCTTTCTATGAAATCAATGTCATTATTATCTTTGGAGTTTTTTTGTGATGTTTCCACGAACACTTACACAATATTTGTAAAACTTACCATCACCTTCACTTGTTAATATTGTCATAATTTTCAATAAAATGTTGAGGCTAATTAACCTGTCTAGGAACATTTCTGATTCTTTTTTATTAATATACTGCATGTACCTTTATTTTTTACTGTTTTCTTATATTTTACTGTAACAATCTAAGGTCCTCAGTTGATGCCAATGAACCGAACCTGCATGTCTTTGGCCTGTGGGAGGAAACCAGAGTACCCAGAGAAAACCCACACAGACACGGGGAGAACATGCAAACTCCACCCAGAATCAGAATAAACTTTATTGTCCCTCACGGGAAATTTGTCTTGGATGACAGTGCTGCATGATGCTGCATTCACCTTCAGTCACAGTTTAAAACACACAATCAGCAATGTTTATAGACAAGAATTAACATTACAAAAAATAATCAATCATATTCCACAATAAAATAGCCTCAGATCAATAAATAATTTGAACTAAATAAAATCCTAGAAAACTAAAGACCAAGATTAGAAACTAGAAAAGCACTCATAGAGCACATACCTCTGCCAAGGCTCTTTCCGTTTCTGATGGATCACCTCCAAAATGTAATGGGCTTGTGTGTAGGCCTATCGCCACTTGTGGTGAAAATTGCATCCAAGTCTGTCCATTAGTTTTGGAGTTTTGTGGCTGACACACTGTGAGAAGAGCCTTGGCTGAGGTATGCATTCCCAGATCATCCCCAAAATGTAATGGGTTCCTCTCTAGGCCAAGAACCACCTCTGGTGAAACAGACAGACAAACAGACAAATGCCAGTAAAAGCATTACCTCCTTGGCGGAGGTAATAAACTCAAGTGTTGCTGTTGTGTCCATCTCCTCCATCTCCAAACTCCCAGGCTGTGGGCGTTGCAATTCATCGCACAACCGCGTACAACCCACAGGCCAATGGGTTATGCGAGCGTTTTCATAGATCACTGAAAGCAGCACTCAGGGATTCACTGACGGATGCAAATTGGGTAGACAGGTTGGCGTGGGTTTTATTGAGGTTGCGCTCCGCGCCAAAAGAGGATTTGGAAGCTTCCCCGGCAGAGAGCTGGTTTTTGCGCAGCCCCTATGGCTGCCCGGGGAATTTCTGCCAAATAATCCCGCGCTGGACAGCTGCCCGTCTCAGCTTTTGCAGTGTAGCGGAAACACAGGCACGCTGCCGGGCCCGGCTCACCACTGTTTTCCACGTGCTTTTGTGCCTAAAACTTTGAAGAAGGCGGAGTTCATGTTTGTCAGATACGACGACCAGCGCCCTCCATTGCGCCTGCACACATGTTGAAAATGGCCCTATCTCACAATGTTAAAGAATCCTTTAAAAAATTCGTGGATCCAGACGGTGATCCGGATCATCCCCAAAATTTAATCAGTTCTTCCTTGTACCATTTCCAACAACGCCTGAAAGTTTCATCAAAATCCGTCCAAAACTTTTTGAGTTATCTTGCTAACCAACAGACAGACAAACAAATCCCGGCAAAAACATTGCGGCCTGCGGCCTGGCGGAGGTAATAATGATTGTAAGAACAGACCTAAACATCAAGAGGAGCTAAAATGGGGCTCATGTCCTGTTCAGCTGAGCAAGTTCCTGATTTCACAGAACTATGGATGTCAGGACAAAAGAGGGCTTATAGCGGTTAGTTTTGTGTCTGATTGCTCTATAGCGTCTCCCTGAAGGTAACGGCTCACAATCAGGGTAAAGGATATGAGACGGGTCCTTCAAAGTTCTGTGGGCCTGATTAACAACAGTTTTCTCATATATTGATTGGAGAGACTGATAAGTTATATTTCCTGTTACTTTCATGGCAATTTTTACCAGTTTCTTCATCTTAGATTTGGACTGGACTGTAAGCGAACTATACCAGGCTGCCATTGCATATTTGATCAAGCTTCCCAACACTGTCTGATAGAAAGTCCACATGATCTTAGAGCTCACACCAAACAATCTCAGCCTCTGAAGAAAATGGAGCCTTTGCACATAGGAAGTCAACATGTTTGTCCCATTTAAAAAATAAGTCCATGTCAATGCCTCGGTACTTGTATGAGCTTACCTGCTCAACTGAACAACCATTGATCACCACTGGGTCATGCGCACTTACTGCTCTGGGATCAAATATCATTTCTTTAGTTTTGTCTGTATTTAAAATAAGATTACAACTATCACACCAGGTTTTAAAATCAGTGATCTCCCTGTAATAGCCTGAGGGTTCATCACTTCCATGTAAAAGATTTAAAATTATTGTGTCATCCAAAAATTTGATGATAAAATTCCTGGGCTGTCTGCCTCTACACTCATTTGTGTACAAGGTAAAAAGGAGAGGAGAACTCACAGCTCCCTGGGGCACCCCTGTACTACAGTCCTTGACTGCTGAAAGCCTGCCATTCACATTGACTTGTGACCAGTTGGTCAAGAGAGAATAAAACCATTTTCTAATTAAAGGATTTATTTCTAAGTTCAGAAGCTTCTAGACCAGCAGGTGGGGGTGGACAGTAGGCGCTTTTGGACAGAAGTTGAAGAACTCAGTTCTAGAACTGTTTAGTTCTTGGAACTACCCTCCCCTGGGGGAACCTTTTCATGCTCTTCACCCTGCTGACCCATGACTGCGTACCAGCCTACAACACCAACCACATCATGAAGTTTGCGGATGACACGACGGTGGTGGGCCTCATCACCAACAATGAGGAGGCCAGCTACAGAAATGAGGTGAGCCAACTGGTCCAGTGGTGTGAAGACAAAAACCTCTTCCTGAACGTGGGAAAAACCAAGGAGATTGTGGTCAACTTCAGGAGGAGAAACACACAGCATCAACCCCCCCCCGATCATCGATGGTGCAGCTGTGGAGAGGGTGAGCAGCATCATGTTCCTGGGGGTGTACATCTCTGAGGACCTCACCTGGTCCAACAACACCACATCACTGGCCAAGAAGGCCCCAACTTGCCTCCATTTCCTCCACAAACTGAGGAGAGCATGAGTCCCACCTCCCATTCATGCAGTCTTTCTACCGGGGCACCATTGAGAGCATCCTCACCAACTGCATCGTGGTGTGGTATGGAAGCTGCACCGCCGTCTGCTGGATGACACTACAACACATAGTGGAAGCAGCCAGCAAGATCATTGGTATCCCGCCCCTGGTCCTGCCCCTGCACCCCCTCTCAGCCATCTACCCCACCCACCTCACCCACAGAGCCATCGGCATCACAGGCAACACCTCCCACCCCTACACTCCCTCTTCAGCCCCCTGCCCTCGGGGAAAAGGTACCGAAGCCTCCGGGGCCGTTCCACAAGACTGCTGAACAGCTTCGTTCATCAGGCCATCAGGACCCTGAACTCTGTTCACCCCCCACCCTTCCCCAAGACGGTAACACAATCAGCCACACAACAACTACCTCAGCTGCTGGCACAGAAAGACTGGCACACCAACAGTAATACTGTTGTTTGTTGTACTTTGGCTGCTGTATGTCTCTGCACATTAACTGCAACCATTTGCACAAATGTCATATCTGCTGCTGTCTGTGCGTCACTGCAATACTGACCACGTTCAATCATATCTGTCACTATCTGCACCTACACTACCGCACTGAAATGCAACTATGGGTATTCATCTCTAGCTGTCTGTATATAGGATTGCTGGGTTTATTATCGCTAATCATGCATCTCTATGGAGGTCAGGGTCCTTCTGGCTGCCATTGGCACCACAGGTTGCATTACTGCACATAGACTGCTGTTGTTGCTGTTTGTTTTTCTTTTTTCCAGCCTTATTCCTTTTCTTTTTTTAATAAAATGCACACCAATGAAGAGAGAGAAACGTCATTTCAATTCTCCTGTATGTCCTGCACAAATAGTAGTACTGACAATAAAATCTTTGAATCACCCACGGGGTGACGTCAGGCGGGTACGGCCCACTCTGTATATAGCTGAGTGTTTGGCCTAATAAAGTTCAGTTGGATGTCCCTCAAGAAGCTCTCCGTCTCGTGTCATTTTACAATATAACAGCTACCGCGTTCTTGCTCTTCATGGCAGTATTATTTTGGACTGGACTAATGTCAAGGCTGGAGGAGTTCAGCGAGAGAGTCCAGAAACGAGACCAGTAGTCCAACGGCAGGCGGCCCTTCTTTGTTCCAGGGAGGAAGAAAGAGCAGCGCTGCAGACTAAAGTCTAACTTATTAAACATACGCCGATTGTATGCGTGTCGTATGGGTCAATATTTACTCATCGTTGAGCTGATTCTAACAATTGAATATTTCAGACGGTATTGTAACATGTACTGGTTGCGTTTCAGACATTGCTGCGATTCATTGTGCAACGTTCCTCACCGTCCGAGTCTGGGGCGGAGGAGAAAAACGGTTGAACTGCTAGAAAAAAGTCCAGAGAGACATTTCAATACGTGTGTCTCAGCCTGAAGCGGAGACAATGGACACAAGTTCTGTCTGGTTGTCCAGCCACCTGCTGCAGACAGGAGATGGAGTGTGTGCAGCCTGATGTGTTCCCTGGTGCCTTCCAGCTCATCACACACATTTTCACAGTCAGCGCTGTGAGCATTTTTTTCATGTTGTGTGAAATAAACATTTGCTGCCTTTCAGCTGTGTGCATTATGAAATCTATCAGTAGTACATCAGCAGTAGACTTTAGAGGTTAAAGAATCAGTGACTGAAGGGGTTATTTGTGGTTTAAAAATTTTTAATTATGAGGGGATACTGTCACAATATATGATCAGTCTGTGAGGGTTAAAATGTGGAAGGAATGTGGTGAAATGTTTGCTTCACTTTTAGAAGTGGCCACAAGTGCATCACGAGAAAAAAATCAGGTCACCCTGTATAAGCCTGTTTTTAAACATGGACATATGGATATTTAATATTAATGTTAATACTGGAAGATTCACATTATATAATTAAAACAGGATGATGGATGGTTTCTTCTCGCTTTGGCATCTGATTTCAGCATGTCGTGAACAGCAGCCAGAAGAGTTTCACTTTACTCTCTCTTTCCAGGAAAAAAAAAACATGAAGAGGATGGAGACAAATATGAACAGACAACAATTCTGTTGCAGTTCTGAGACTCAACAACATGTACAGTGGGGAAAAAAGTATTTAGTCAGCCACCAATTGTGCAAGTTCTCCCACTTAAAAGATGAGAGAGGTCTCCAATTTTCATCATAGGTATACCTCAACTATGAGAGACAAAATGAGAAAAAAAAAATCCAGAAAATCACATTAAAGGATTTTTAATTAATTAATTGGTAAATTCCTCAGTAAAATAAGTATTTGGTCAATAACAAAAGTTCATCTCAATACTTTGTTATATACCCTTTGTTGGCAATGGCAGAGGTCAAATGTTTTCTGTAAGTCTTCACAAGGTTTTCACACACTGTTGCTGGTATTTTGGCCCATTTCTCCATGCAGATCTCCTCTAGAGCAGTGATGTTTTGGGGCTGTCGCTGGGCAACACGGACTTTCAACTCCCTCCAAAGATTTTCTATGGGGCTGAGATCTGGAGACTGGCTAGGCCACTCCAGGACCTTGAAATGTTTCTTACAAAGCCACTCCATTCCCCGGGCAATGTGTTTGGGATCATTGTCATGCTGAAAGACCCAGCCACGTTTCATCTTCAATGCCCTTGCTGATAGAAGGAGGTTTTCACTCAAAATCTCACAATACATGGCCCCATTCATTCTTTCCTATACACGGTTCAGTTGTCCTGGTCCCTTTGCAGAAAAACAGTCCCAAAGTATGATGTTTTCACCCCCATGCTTCACAGTAGGTATGGTGTTCTTTCTCCTCCAAACACGACAAGTTGAGTTTTTACCAAAAAGTTCTATTTTGGTTTCATCTGACCATATGACATTCTCCCAATCCTCTTCTGGATCATCCAAATGCTCTCTAGCAAACTTCAGACGGGCCTGGACATGTACTGGCTTAAGCAGGGGGACACGTCTGGCACTGCAGGATTTGAGTCCCTGGCGGCGTAGTGTGTTACTGATGTAGCCTTTGTTACTTTGGTCCCAGCTCTCTGCAGGTCATTCACTAGGTCCCCCCATGTGGTTCTGGGATTTTTGCTCACCGTTCTCGTGATCATTTTGACCCCACGGGGTGAGATCTTGCGTGGAGCCCCAGATTGAGAGAGATTATCAGTGGTCTTGTATGTCTTCCATTTTCTAATAATTGCTCCCACAGTTGATTTCTTCACACCAAGCTGCTTACCTATTGCAGATTCAGTCTTCCCAGCCTGGTGCAGGTCTACAATTTTGTTTCTGGTGTCCTTTTACAGCTCTTTGGTCTTGACCATAGTGGAGTTTGGAGTCTGACTGTTTGAGGTTGTGGACAGGTGTCTTTTATACTGATAATGAGTTCAAACAGGTGCCATTAATACAGGTAACGAGTGGAGGACAGAGGAGCCTCTTAAAGAAGAAGTTACAGGTCTGTGAGAGCCAGAAATCTTGCTTGTTTGTAGGTGACCAAATACTTATTTTACCAAGAAATTTACCAATTAATTCATTAAAAATCCTTCAATGTGATTTTCTGGATTTTTTTTTCTCATTTTGTCTCTCATAGTTGAGGTATACCTATGATGAAAATTGGAGACCTCTCTCATCTTTTAAGTGGGAGAACTTGCACAATTGGTGGCTGACTAAATACTTTTTTTCCCCACTGTATGGGCAATGCAACAGTAATGTTTACCTGGTCTAAGGTGGCAGAAGGTGCTGGCAGCAGCAGATGGCAGTCTCTGAATAAAGACACATCGGATCACCTGTGATGTTCCTATGATCTCGACATGATATATAGGCATCACTGTCACAATCATAGGACTGTGTGGCTGACTTGATGTATTGTTGTAAAAGTGTCTCTCGCTTTGACTTTGCTCTGCCAATGTGGACCTCGTGAAAAAAAATGTAGTGAGGACCGCTACCTTACACATGATGTTTGGTCTATTTCCCACCTTGTTTTTCCACAGCCAAGTTCAACCCAGCATTCAGAACACAAATTTAATCTCTTGAAAGGAGAGAGCATAGAAGGGCATCGTAAAATGTCTACATAATATTCAGGCATGAGGTTGGCCAAGGACAAACAAGCAACAAGTAAATATACAGTTATGGTGCATATTTAAAGCACATATGTAGCATGCTGTATGGTACGCATTCTCCCCCACAGGCATACAGTAGCTCGACGGTGCAGAGCCTACAGTCAAACGTCCAAATGAACAATGCCCCAGCAGGGACCTCGGCTAGGAGGTGGGTGCTGGGGGAAGAAGGAAGTCAGAGACAATGTCCCGGCAGGAGCCCCGAGGTGGAGAAGAGAGCAGAGACGCCAGCAAGTCTCGAGGGCTATGTGTGACTATGGGTGCATATGTTTACTGAGCTTCTGTGGGGGTAAAGGTGTGAGATACGCTATGTGGGGGTTGAGTATCTCTGGGGGTTATAAAAGCTGGAGGAAAGTTGTGTTTCTTTCTCTTATTATGCTGAGAACTTTGATGATAGAAGATGTGACTTCCAATAAAGCTTCCTGAGAAATAAACTCAGTCTCGTTTGTAAGACATCTTCTACACTGGTGACCTACGACTACTATGTCCAGTGACGACAACCTTTCCACGCCGGACTCCGCAGGAGCTCACCGGGTTAACGCAGCTACCATGCTACAGCTGCCCGACTTCTGGCAACATAACCCGCGCTCCTGGTTTACCACTGTGGAGGCGCAATTCCACCTTCGGGGTATCTCGGCAGATGCAACGAGGTTCCACCATGTCGTCGCGAAGCTGGACAGCCTCACAGTGCAACGGGTGGAGAGTTTGACCAACCACCCACCCCAAGACAACAAGTACGGCACACTGAAAGCTGCCCTAATCTGAGCTTTCACTCCCTCGCAGGAAGAGCGTGTAGAGAAGCTCCTGGCGCTATCAGAGGGAGAAGCAGACAGGCCAGCGGATCTGATGGCACAGATGATGAGCCTGAGAGGCGAGGATGACGACGGTTTTATCTTCGCCCACCTCTTCCTCAGGACGCTCCCGCCGGCAGTGAGAGTTACCCTGACCAGCTCGCAGTCGCTCGCCAACCGTGACTACCACGAGCTGGGACAGGTGGCGCAACGGCTCGTCGACTCCCATAGACGGCGCACAGCCACGACGGCGGCAGCAGAGATGACCGCCCCTTCGCGAGAAGGAGGGAGACCAGAGGCTGCGGCACCGGACCCGCTGACGGCAGCAGCGGCGGAGACCAGGAGAAGTAGAGCTGACAACGCCATCTGCTTCTACCATCGACGTTTCGCCGACAAAGCCCGCAGATGCGTCCCGCCGTGCCAGTACCAGCGCCAGGGAAACGCCAGGACCGGGAGCCGGTAGCAGCTGCGACTCTCGGCACGAAGAACAAGCTGCTTTTCGTGACGGACGCGAATTCTGGGAAAGAATTCCTGGTGGACACGGGCTCCCAGCTGAGTTTTGTCAAGCCTACCTACGCGGACACACTGGGGCCGGCCAACGGGCCCCTGGTGTTAGCGGCGAACGGCTCCACGGTCAAAACCTATGGGGAGAAGACACTCCGCCTGTCCCTCCACGGACGCAACTTCGAGTGGACCTTCGTTGTTGCTGCAGTTAGCAACAACATGCTAGGTGCAGACTTTTTGTGCTCAAACAGTTTGTTAGTTGATCTTGCTAATAGACGTATTATAAATGCACTGTCTTTCTATTCTATCTCCTGCACAGCTCAGGTGGCCCTGCCTTCGGCGCATTCCAATGTCACTGCTGCGGGTGGTAAGTTTCATGCATTACTCAACCAGTTTCCAGCACTCACGGTCCCTACATTTTCAGCGTCAGTTGCCAAACACGGGGTAGAGCATTTCATAAGCACTGCTGGCCCCCCTGTGTTCGCAAAGGCTCGGCGGTTGGACCCAGCTAAACTGGCCATCGCACGCGAGGAATTCGCCAACTTGGAAAAGCTGGGCATAGTCCGGCGTTCCAACAGCGCCTGGTCGTCACCCCTGCACATGGTACCCAAAGCTGACGGCTCGTGGCGCCCGTGCGGTGATTTCCGCAGATTAAATAATGCTTCAGCCCACGACCACTATCCGATTCCGCACATCCAAGATTTTTCGGCGCATTTAGCGGGGGCGCGCATCTTTTCCAAAATAGACTTGGTGCGTGGTTATCACCAAGTTCCAGTCCGCGCGCAGGACATACCCAAAACGGCAGTTATAACCCCTTTCGGGCTTTTCGAGTTTTTGCGCATGCCTTTCGGCCTCAAGGGTGCCGCGCAGACGTTCCAACGCATGATGGATGCAGTGCTGCGCGACCTCCCTTTCGTGTTCGCTTATTTGGACGATATTTTGGTAGCCAGCGCGTCCGAAGCCGAACACGAACGCCACCTCACAGCCGTTTTTCAGAGGCTCACAGAACACGGGCTGATCATTAATCCAGCGAAGTGCCAATTCGGGGTAACGAAAATTGATTTTTTGGGACACCGCATGTCGCCAGAAGGCGCGGTCCCGCTGCCGGATAAAGTGCGCGCGATAACGGATTTCCCCCAACCGCAGACGGTCAAGGCGCTGCAAGAATTTTTGGGGATGGTCAATTTTTATAACCGTTTCCTCCCAAACGCGGCACGGCTTATGCACCCATTGTACGCGGCATTAAAGAAGCAAAAACCTACAGCCAAGGTCGAGTGGTCCCCGGATCGGGAGCGCGCTTTTTCACAGGTCAAATCAGCCCTCGCCAACGCTGCGTTATTGGCACACCCGGTGCCGGCAGATCGCATGGCGCTAACCACAGACGCCTCCGACGTGGCAGTGGGAGCAGTGGTCGAGCAACTGGTTGCAGGATGCTGGCAACCACTCGCATTTTTCAGCAAAACATTGCGCGATAGCGAACGTAAATACAGCGCGTTTGACAGGGAGCTTTTGGCCCTACATTTGGCCATCCGCCACTTCCAGTTCTGGTTGGAAGGACGCCGTTTTACCGCGTTTGTGGATCATAAACCTTTAACTTTTGCAATGGCCAAGGTTTCAGAGCCCTGGTCAGGCCGACAACAGAGGCAGCTGGCTGCAATTTCGGAGTTTACCACGGACATTCAACACGTGGCAGGTAAACACAATGTAGTGGCAGATTGCCTCTCGCGCGCGGTTGCAGCGACAGGCCCCCAGGGGGCAGAGTCGGCTACGGCAGACCTAGGTCAGGCTGGCGGCACGGGAGCGCTCACAGCTCCGGTCTGCGTTGGGTTAGATTACGCAGCCATGGCCGCTGAACAGGTTGGCGACACGGACGTGCGCGCGCTCCAGTCTGGGCCAACAGGGCTAAGGCTGGAGCACAGGGTGCTTCAAAGAGGCATGCCCTCCCTAATCTGCGATATCTCCACGGGGCGTCCCCGTCCCGTAGTCCCGGCTGCGTGGCGTCGCCGTGTTTTTGACTTAATACACTCACTGGCACACCCGGGCGTCCGCGCTTCTATCAAAATGGTAGGGGAGAAGTTTGTTTGGCCGGGGCTGCGTAAACAAGTCAAAGAGTGGGCTGCAGCTTGCACTGCGTGTCAAAGGGCAAAGGTACACAAACACACACGAGCCCCTCTAGAACCTTTTCACATCCCAGCCAAACGCTTTGATCATGTGCATGTCGACTTAGTAGGACCGCTTCCGCTGTCCCAGGGTTTCACACACCTTCTAACCATGGTAGACCGCACCACGCGCTGGCCAGAGGCGGTTCCTCTGGCGGCAACTACAACGGCAGATGTTGCACGCGCCTTTTTAACGGCTTGGGTCGCGCGCTTTGGTATCCCGTCAGACTTAACGTCCGACAGAGGACCACAGTTTGTTTCCGAGCTCTGGTCGTCCATGGCACTCAGCCTGGGGGTGAAAATTCATCGCACGACCGCGTATAACCCCCAGGCCAACGGTTTGTGCGAGCGCTTCCATCGGTCATTGAAAGCAGCCCTCAGGGCGGCTCTCACGGACACAAATTGGGTTGATAAACTTCCATGGGTTTTATTAGGGTTGCGTTCAGCTCCTAAAGAGGACTTGCATGCCTCTCCGGCCGAACTCGTCTTCGCCCAACCCCTCCGGTTACCGGGAGATTTCCTCCCTGAGAATCCTGCTCCGGAGCGCTTCCCCGCTCAGCGGCTGCAGAGCGACGCGGGGTCGCACACCCTCCCTGGTCCCGCTCATCACAGTTTTCCACGTGTTTTTGTGCCTAAAGCCTTAAAGAATGCAGAATTTGTCTTTGTTAGACACGACGCACAGAGGCCAGGTTTAAGACCACCTTACGATGGACCGTTCAGAGTGTTAGAAACCGGGGAAAAGCACTTTTTGCTTGATTTGGGAGACAGGACAGATTTAGTCTGCATCAACAGGCTCAAACCCGCTTTTGTGTTAGCTGACGACCCAGTCCAGTTGGCCAGTGCCCCCCGCCGCGGCAGGCCACCCGGGAGACGCTCTGCTAAGCTTTCACGACGATGTGTTAACGATTCTACTTCACAGATGCAGCGGACAACAACAAGCAGAGCGAGACCGGCTCACAGCAGATATGGCAGAGAGTTGAAGCCCAAGCAGTGGGAACTGTAATCTGTTGTGCCAAGTTTTTTTCTCTCTTGTTCTGTGTAGAGTATCATAGTTCTATGCTTTTGAAGTGTACCTGGTCCTTATTTGAACGTTTGGGGGGGGTTATATGGTGCATATTTAAAGCACATATGTAGCATGCTGTATGGTACGCATTCTCCCCCACAGGCATACAGTAGCTCGACGGTGCAGAGCCTACAGTCAAACGTCCAAATGAACAATGCCCCAGCAGGGACCTCGGCTAGGAGGTGGGTGCTGGGGGAAGAAGGAAGTCAGAGACAATGTCCCGGCAGGAGCCCCGAGGTGGAGAAGAGAGCAGAGACGCCAGCAAGTCTCGAGGGCTATGTGTGATTATGGGTGCATATGTTTACTGAGCTTCTGTGGGGGTAAAGGTGTGAGATACGCTATGTGGGGGTTGAGTATCTCTGGGGGTTATAAAAGCTGGAGGAAAGTTGTGTTTCTTTCTCTTATTATGCTGAGAACTTTGATGATAGAAGATGTGACTTCCAATAAAGCTTCCTGATGCGGCGGCATGAAATAAGGCGGCGTTTGTTGGAGGTTTTAAGTAGAGTTTTATTATCATACCACCGTCACGAGCTCCTCTCCCGGCGCCGTGCGTGCGCGCCGGGAGCGAGCCCTCGGCTCTCAGAGAAGGAGAGGAGAGGCACGTGTGTGTGTCTCCAGTTACAGGATCAGAGTGAGAGTGAGAGAGAGAGCATGGATTTCAGTCAGCTTAAATACCAGTTACAAACAATGCATGAAAGGCATTCACAGCAGGGAGTATGGCATTTGCATTTGAGAGGCATACATCACAATAGGCAGATTTGCTAGACTGTGCTCTAGGTGCAGAACAAAGGGGTTAACAGGCACATCTACACATTGATCTGAGTCTCTAGGTCACCGTAAGGACAGGACGCATGAACACAATACATGAAAGGTGACATTATCACAGTAGTGTAGCGGAAAAAACCAGGAGTAGCGAGTTGTCTGTCCTTAGTCTGTTTGTGGGGGTTTTCCCAAACCGCAACAGCTCCCCCCCAGAGGGCTCGGCAGGTGGTCGAGACCTCGATAGTGCAGCTTGGGCAGCGAGCAGGGAAAAGCTCTGTGCAGTAGGGGGTGGAGGGGGTGGGGGTAGTAAAAGCCGGCCGGAGACGATGAAAACGTCCAGGCCGCGCAAAAATTGCTTGTGGGTCCGCGATGTCGAAGGGCTGGTCCCGTTGAACGTGCAGAGGTCCACAAGAAGAAAAATTAGTCACTGGCTCCTCTCGCGATTAAGTCCTGCAAGGATTAATAGCGGCCATGAAGAAAAGACGAGGCTGCGTGGCGGCTGTGATGAGGGCAGAGGGACTGGCGTGTTGACTTAAGGTTCAGGCGTAACCCTAAAGCCTCGGGAACCGCAGACAGCTGAATTCCCCTTGTGTGCCGTGACTAAGACCATAAAATCCAGTGAGCAAGCTGCGTGCCTCAGGTGAATGAACAAGCCTGAAGGGCCAGTGCGCAGCGGAAGGAAGGCGGTCAGAAAAGCCGTATTTGTCCCGTGCGTGGTGTGCGCCGTCCTCGTAACTCCCCGGTGCGTGTGCCGGGGTCCCGTGCGTGGGTGGGCCGCTGGAGAGGAGAACCAGGGTCAGGGAGCTTGCTGGAGATCATCCCTGTTGTCTGTTGCGTCGTTCGGTCGTGGTGCGTTGGAGCGGTGCGAGGAAAGTAGACGCTCTTGTCCCTCGCTCGGTCATGGTGCGTTCAGGTCCACGTGTGCTCCGTCGGCCATGGGAGTTGCCGTCGCGGAGAAAGGACGAGGTACATGCGCTCTCGAGTGGAGGAGCTGTGAGCGCGGCCGGTCCAGCGTGGATGTGCCGATCTAGGCGTGCAGATCTCACCATGAAACGTTGCTCAGCTTTCCCGGTCGTGGGTGGTCTCCGGAGAGTTTCACCTGGAAACTCTGCGTCAAAATCTCCCTGAAGCAGAAGGGAGCTGTTGCGTTCACTTGTCGTCGGAGAATCACCGCCGGGTGTTGCGTTCGCTGGCAGTGCATTCGTTTCAGCATCGGGTCACCAGTGCGGCGGCATGAAATAAGGCGGCGTTTGTTGGAGGTTTTAAGTAGAGTTTTATTATCATACCACCGTCACGAGCTCCTCTCCCGGCGCCGTGCGTGCGCGCCGGGAGCGAGCCCTCGGCTCTCAGAGAAGGAGAGGAGAGGCACGTGTGTGTGTCTCCAGTTACAGAATCAGAGTGAGAGTGAGAGAGAGAGCATGGATTTCAGTCAGCTTAAATACCAGTTACAAACAATGCATGAAAGGCATTCACAGCAGGGAGTATGGCATTTGCATTTGAGAGGCATACATCACAATAGGCAGATTTGCTAGACTGTGCTCTAGGTGCAGAACAAAGGGGTTAACAGGCACATCTACATATTGATCTGAGTCTCTAGGTCACCGTAAGGACAGGACGCATGAACACAATACATGAAAGGTGACATTATCACAGTAGTGTAGCGGAAAAAACCAGGAGTAGCGAGTTGTCTGTCCTTAGTCTGTTTGTGGGGGTTTTCCCAAACCGCCACACTGAGAAATAAACTCAGTCTCGTTTGTAAGACATCTTCTACACAGTATTCATTTATATTCCAAAAACCTGAAATCCAGAATCATTTTTAAAACTCACACTCCTGAATGTGGTGTATGTCCACCCCCTCCTCTTCTTCCTGGAGCATGCTTCAGGCGCTCCGCAGCATGTCTTCGAACAGCATCCTCTGTTGCCTCTTTGCACAACTTCAGCACAGCATCTGGAAAAGTTGGAAGATGAAACATTTTAGCTGTGCAAAAATTAATTGTATGCCAGATTTGTTACAACTCCAGCCAGCAGTCTGATGCCGTTGTGGTTCCTCCTCCTCTGCCAGTCACCGTCTTTAATAAGAACAAAAGATAAATAATTAAAAGAAGACAAAATTAACCTATTTGAGCAGTCACCGTCGTCGTTCCCTCTCCTCTGCCAGTCACTGTCGTGGTTCCCTCTCCTCTGCCAGTCGCCGTCATAGTTCCCTCTCCTCTGCCCAAGGCCATCGTGGTTCCCTCTCATCCACCTGACATTGTCTTGGTTCCCCCAACTCCTCCATTGTGACCACTGTTTGCCCTTCCCATCGGGCAACCGCCTCCTAGACCACCTCTTCTGTTCAGGTGGTTGAAAAACTCTGGCAGACCACTTGATAGACTTTGCTGCAGAGTTGGGTGGCCCACGTTCTCTGGGAGGCCACCCGACTCGATCCATCATGCCATCTGGTGGGCCTCGTACTCTGGTCAGCTTCCTGAACTGTCCAGCTCCTCGGTCCAGGGGGCTTAGGGGAGTTGAGGGTTTTCCTTGGTGTGGGTCCTGAGCGGGGTTTTGTTTTGTTCCCTCCTAGCCTGTTCCCCACCCCCACCCCCACTCTCCCAGGGTGGGTTATTGTACTGTTCCTATTGGGGGGGAGGAGTCTTTCTTTTTTTTTTTGATACCCTGGGGGTGTCTGGTGTCCACCCCTTGAGAAGGGGGCTCTGTCATGAGACGAGCTCTGGAGGTTTCCGCCAGGATCGGTCTCATGGCTTTTTTCCTTATATTTACATATTTGTTGTATTTTGTGCTTCTTGGGTTTCTGTAATTCTTGTACTGTTTGCTGTTTTCCTGTTTATGTTTGAGTTTTGTTACATTCTTTTTTTTGTATTAATTTACACTAGTGCATACCCGTGCATGCCCGTAGAAACCAAGTATAAGCATGTATTCCTGCATGCCCGTAGAAAGCAGGTGCAAGGGTGTAAGCAAGCAGGTCAGCACTCATTCAGTGATGCCTGCCTTTGATCTTTGATGGTGTCATAGCGAGTCCTATGATCTTTAATGATGTCATAGTGAGCCCTATGATCTTTGATGACATCATAGCGAGTCCTATGATCGTGAGTGATGCCTGTGTTTGATCTTTGATGTTATAGCGAGTCCTATGATCTTTGATGATGTCATAGCGAGACCTATGATTGTGATGACTGCCTTTGATCTTTGATGATGTCATAGTGATTCCTATGATCTTTGATGTCATAGCGAGTTCTATGATCTTTAATGATGTCATAGCGAGTCCTGATTGTGAGTGATGACTGCCTTTGAGTCATAGTGATTCCTATGATCTTTGATGTCATAGCGAGTTCTATGATCTTTAATGATGTCATAGCGAGTCCTGATTGTGAGTGATTGCCTTTGATCTTTGATGATGTCATAGTGATTCCTATGATCTTTGATGATGTCATAGTGAGTCCTATGATCGTTGTTGATGTCATTGCGAGTCCTATGATCGTGAGTGATGCCTGTGTTTGATCTTTGATGTCATAGCGAGTCCTATGATCTTTGATGATGTCATAGCAAGTCATGATCGTGAGCGATGACTGCCTTTGATCTTTGATGATGTCACAGTGATTCCTATGATCTTTGATGTCATAGCGAGTTCTATGATCTTTAATGATGTCATAGCGAGTCCTGATTGTGAGTGATTGCCTTTGATCTTTGATGATGTCATAGTGATTCCTATGATCTTTGATGATGTCATAGTGAGTCCTATGATCGTTGTTGATGTCATTGCGAGTCCTATGATCGTGAGTGATGCCTGTGTTTGATCTTTGATGTCATAGCGAGTCCTATGATCTTTGATGATGTCATAGCAAGTCATGATCGTGAGCGATGACTGCCTTTGATCTTTGATGATGTCACAGTGATTCCTATGATCTTTGATGATGTCATAGTGAGTCCTATGATCGTTGTTGATGTCATTGTGAGTCCTATGATCGTGAGTGATGCCTGTGTTTGATCTTTGATGTCATAGCGAGTCCTATGATCTTTGATGATGTCATAGCAAGTCATGATCGTGAGCGATGACTGCCTTTGATCTTTGATGATGTCACAGTGATTCCTATTGTCCTTGATGTCATAACGAGTCCTGATCTTTGATGATGTCATAGCAAGTCCTATGATCATGAGTAATGCCTGTGTTTGATCTTTGATGATGTCGTAGCGAGTCCTATGATCATGATTGATGCCAGCCTTTGATTTTTGATGTCCTATGATCGTGAGTGAGTGTGAGTGATGCCTGTCTTTGATCTTTAATGATGTCATAGCGAGTCCTATGATCACAAGTGATGCAGTCCAAGGACGGATAATTGAATCGGTGAATTCAAAAGGGGCCCAAGTCCAAGAAATATGTTTTTGCAGGAAATCAAATAAATTGCATATCTCAAAGGTAGTCTATGCCAGATGGTTCATACTTTACTCAGATATAGCACAAGGCCATAGCTTAGAAATGCTATAATATGAAGCATTTCACTTTTTTAATTTCAGAGGATTGGCAAACTAAAGTCCCTGGACTTGGGCCCTTCTTGAATTAAACAATAAGAACATATGAAAAGAAGTGCATAACATCTATTTCTCACATGTTGAAAATGTTTTTTTTTAATTATGCCATGTTTTGAACACCTTTTATGATCACTTTAGATTCAAACTATTGTTTTGATAACTGCCAGCAAATGAGATTTTCACCTAAAAGTGGGCAGATTAACATAGAGGTCCATCTACTGGTAACTAATCATCAAAGTCAGACTCATCTTCACGCCTAGCATCACAAACTGTTAAATTACCGAGGAACTGCTGAGCCTCTGGTGAAAGATATTTCGCCAATTTCTGAACATCTTGGATGACTGGTGCTGCCACCTATGACTTTAAGTTTAATCCATGCAGGAAGGGCCCAAGTCCTGGACTTGGGTCTCTCTTGCACTCAATGCATAAACAATGCTGTGAATAGTCAATGCATTAAAGTTGACTTGGGATGTTTTTGCACATAATCAGATAGCTTGTCTCTTAAAGTTCATTAAACATGTAATATCTGGGTTTTGAAAAAGTGTGGACTTGGGCCCTTTTGGAATTCACCGATTCAGTTTTTTCATACATACTTGTTCAGAACTCCTTATACATAGGAACATCATAGGACATCATGTAGACATCATAGGCGGTCCTATGATCTTTGGTCGTGACACACAGACATTAAATAGACAGACACACAGGCAATCAACATCCTAACCGCACACATTCTGGATGGGGCCCCTACAGATCGTGAGGTGGCAGGGACAGGACACGTTCGAACTCTCAGACGGGTCACGGTGCACTCCAGCTGACTCAGGAAGTCGTTGCCTGCACAGCTTTAGCCAATGCGTGTTGGGAATGGGCAGCAGAATAATCCGCTCCAACATGGGAGGGTGTCCTGGTAGTCTACCCAGGCGCCCATTTAGTTAATTAGTTTTGCTGCTCTGTGTGTTTAAAAAAACTGTCTATATTGCATGTGCTCTAAGGGGTCCATCTTATATATAAGTGAGTTGTTTATGGGGTTTCCATGTTTTGTGTGTGTGTGGGGGGGGGGTATTGTGTGGGGATTTGGCTCTTTGGGCTTGCCGTAGCCGGTGCCGGGGGGTCAGGGTGGGGATGCCAGGCGGGCTGCGGCCAATGGTTTTATTGTGCCTGTGTTCCTTAATAAAGTTAGTTCGTTGCTCAGTTCAACACAACACCGGTCTCATGTTATTCAGATATGACACATCAGGTTCAGGTTCAGGTTACTTTATTTGTACCCGTAGGTAGATTTGTTTTGCAGTCAGGTGACATCCATATTTACAAACCACAATTACATTCAACATAGACACAAACACAGGCACACATGAAGCTGACTATAAACATGATAAAAAATACTCAAGGCTCCATCAATCAGGATATAGACAAAGAGATGAGAGAAAAACCAGAGATAAGACAGAAGGGCCATATTAAAAAGTTAAAGACTAGTCAAAGAGGTTAAAAACTCAAAGGTCTAAAACCCAATAAAAGATTTAGAACCCAAATAAAAATCCTACAAAATTAAGTAAATATAAAATGGAGTTAATAAATAGGTAACTAAATTATGTGCAATATATTGTTACAACTTGTTCAACTCTTTGACAGCAGCAGGAACAAAGCTGTTTTTGTAGCGCTGGGTTTTACTTTTTGGGACAGCAAACCTCCGTCTTGAGGGAAGAAGCTGAAAGTGGCAGTGCAAAGGGTGGGAGTCATCATTTAAAATGGAGGTAGCAATCCTCTGTACCTGTCTGGTGTACAAGGACACATAGGTGTAGAATTCCTTACAACTGTATCCAAAGTTGCTCTTAACTTGAATTTCACATTTGATAAGTTCCACAGAGCACTGGTTTTGTTGATCATTCCATGCTGCATTCATGGGGGAAAACACTCTTTCTACAGAGGCATTTGTAACAGGGATGCTGAAGAAAAAGGATGCAACAGCTGTCAAATTTGGTGTCTTTGTGCCTTGAAGCAAGGCCGTCTACTTCTCCACCACAGAGACACCTCTTTCCACAATGTCCTGCTGGTGTGGCAAGGTCACACAGTACTCTTCATAGAGATCACCCATAAGTTGAGGGAGCTGGGGGTGCAGGAACGTCCACTGAGTGGACTACTGTATGTGGTTGAGTGGGCACAGGTTAGGGTTTTGGTGGAATTTTTAAAGGGCACGTGTGTTTATAATAGAATATTGTGACGTAGGCGAGGTTCAAACAAGAAGAGGAGCAGATGGTTGCGACACAACAGGCTTTATTAAACACCACCACTGAGCAGACGGGGGGGGGGGGAGGTCATCCTCTCAGACCTCCGTTTCAATCATGGTTACACACACAATACATCTTGCCCTAATCCTGCCTATAAACACTGCTGGGTCATTATAACACAGTTATAATGACCCAGTAGTATAATAGCTCAGTAATCACATTAAATACACACACAAAGTAACATTCTCTGCTGGCAAAGTGTAACGGGTCCCCTTTTTGGGCACCCTTAAACGGCAGTGATCGGGGACACTAATGTATAGGTGTGGGCGGCATAGGGACCACGATGACACCAGACTGATGTTTCCACAATTTATTACTCCTGTTAATGAAACAAAACAAAACACATCACGCCTTGTCCGTACCTCGATCCCACACAGGCTCCCCCAGCAAAGCAACGCGGTACTGTGTGGGAAAGGGAG
Source organism: Pholidichthys leucotaenia (assembly GCA_020510985.1). NCBI lineage: Eukaryota > Metazoa > Chordata > Actinopteri > Cichliformes > Pholidichthyidae > Pholidichthys > Pholidichthys leucotaenia. The sequence goes on from CM035844.1 coordinate 282,729,397, forward strand.
CTCTAAAATAATTTTACAATACATAAAATAAATTACATTACAAATAAGAAAATTTTCCAAAAACAAACATACCTGTTAATGAAACAAAACAAAACACATCACGCCTCGTCCGTACCTCGATCCCACACAGGCTCCTACATTTACAAAAATATGAGTTACACAACGGCACAAGCTGCTAGAGTCACCACAGAGCCTATATTGGCGCAAAACTCTAAAATGGCGACTAGCGGACTTCTAATGTGCGCCGAAACATCCATAAAACTCTTAATTACAACACAAACAACGAAAAATACACTACAGTAACATGTCAAATCAATAAGGAACAATTACAAACCAAGGTTGCAGTTTAAATGATAAAACTAACGAACAATACAGTCATTTAATGCCAGCAGCGTTTTAAACACGACGGTACTGTGGGGGAAAAATGAACTACCGGAGCCTCGGAGGTACAGGAAGAGCGGATGTGAGTAGTGTACCGCCAAAATAAAAGCACTCAAGTAAATAAAATTCACAACAATATAAAGAAAAACATAACTGAGAAAAGAAGTGTTTAAGGTACATTTTCGACTCCGTTACACCCACCCCACTGAATTTTATCAAACTTGAGCCACAGCTACACAGAACTCATGACAATATACAAAACACCCGGGGTTAGTTAAAGAACACCATCTGAAAGAGTGTCCCACACAAGGACGAAGTGGCATGAGAGCAGCGCTTATGTCTCAACCCAACCACTGGTAATGGAGTGCCTTGTACACCCCACCAAAAACCCCAACTATTAGTGTAGTAAAAGGTCATGTATAATAAAATAAAATAAAATAGCTGATCACTAGAATTCAAGGTCAAGTCCACAAAAGGATAGTCCACTCATGTGGCAATTAGTCTGTCAGGGTCTGAAACACAGACCTACAAACAGCCTTAACATTGAACTTGTCCTGAATTACATCTTGCCTGGACATTGTCTGCACTAGTCTATTTACAGGTCTAATCAGGCGACCAAATCTTGACCGGATTTGAGATTGTGCATTTGGACGGTCACAATGTGTACGTGACGTTTGGTCAACAGTACAGCGAACAAGGGGAGTGTCTGTCTGTCTCTCGGAGTCAGGAACAGAAACTAGTTGACTGTCAAGTCTTTGTCCACCATGAATATCAGTAGCAGCTGTAGTCACAGGTCTAGAGTCAGAGGACATGGGATGATCTACACCTTGAGCAACAGGTGCAACTGAAGAGTTCTGGGGATCAGAGGACACACTAGTCACATCAGAAACGTCTACCTGTGACACAGATGGTTCAGTGAGCTGCGTGATCCACTCAACAGTTCTCCTTTCAGAGTCAACAGGTTCTGGATCAACTAATGGTTCACGTGTTTCTCCACCTGAAGATGGATCATCTGTACCAGCCTCACTCTCTCCCTCGAAGAGGACCACAGATGTATCTCCCTCATCACCAATGTCTATAGCTAAGGTTTCTGGAAGTAAGGTGGATGAACCATGGTTGGACACACCGCACACATCCACCACAAGAAGAAAATTTACCAGCATCAACAGATTCCTGTGGACCACTTTTGTCCGTCCAGTAAGAGTGTCACAAATTCTGTATGTATGGGTCTGTGGGTTCACATCCATTACAGTGTAAACAGTTGATTCCCACTTATCAGCAGTTTTCTTTTTGCCTCTCTCCTTTCTGTTGGCCAAAAGCACCCTGTCACCAATCTCAATCTTGGATCCTGTCACTTTCCTGTTGTAAAGATTAGCATGTCTGTGTTGCTCCTTAGCAGCACGGTCCTGAGCAACCATCATTGCTTCTTTTAGCTCACAGGTGAGATTTGCCACATACTTGTCATAACTGGTTACATCAGCATCGCGAAGAACAGAACGAAACATGGCATCTACTGGCAAATGGGGCACACGGCCATACATGAGGTAAAAAGGAGGAAAGCCAGTCGTCTCATGGGCTGTACAGTTGTACATAAATGTCAAAGTCTGCAACCGTCGTGGCCAGTTAGCTTTCACCTCAGGGGACAGTGCACAAATCATCCCACTCAGTGTCCTGTTAAACCGTTCGACACTCCCATTTCCCATTGGGTGGTAAGGGGTAGTGTGAGATTTCCTGACACCGGACACTTTGAGGAGTTCACTGATTAATTGACTTTCAAAATTAGGACCTTGGTCACTGTGGATTCTTTCTGGGAATCCAAAGACACAAAAGTACTTGTTCCACAGAACATTTGCCACTTGCTTAGCTGTTTGATCCTTACAAGGAAAGGCCTGAGCCATCCTGGTAAAGTGATCTGTTATCACTAGGACATCAATAGACTTGTTCCTAGAGTCTTCAGCTGACCAAAAGTTAATGCAGACCAGCTCCAGTGGTCTAGATGACAAGATGCTCTCTAAGGGAGCTCGTCCCTCAGGTTCAGCTGACTTGCTGAGGACACAACGCTGGCAGTGTCTGACATGGTCTCTAACATCTCTCTCAAGGGTCAGCCAGAAAAATCTCTGTCTGGATAAACTGAGGGTTCGCGACTGGGCTTGATGACCAGCATCATCATGCACGCCTTTCAACACCTCATCCTTAAGTGAGTCTGGGACAACATACTGAAGCCGTTTGGACTTGGTTCTCTGGTCTCTTGAAACTCTGTACAGAACACCATTGCTCACAGATAGCTTATCCCAGTGTTTCAGATATTTAATTACTGAAAATGATTCTTTCACCCTTTCTCTCCTTGAGGGTCTCTGATGTCTTTCAACATAAAACAGGACGCGAGAAAGAGTTCCATCCTCCAACTGTTTGTCATGCAAAGCCTTTTCAGAATAGGCAGGCAACGGGTCTTGACCTGGTGGAACTAACTGGGGCAAAAACTGCAAGGCTTCAATTGCCCGGGCCCTCGGACCAGCATTCCACTCAATGTGTGACTGCATCACAGCAGACACTTCTTCTGAATTCACAATCTGAGTGTGTACCCGGGAGGTATGAGCATTGTCACACATCGCATCCACGTGACCACTGGATGAACGAAAAACATCCTGAACAGAGGCAGTAGACACATTTTTGACTTCACTGAGGAGTTTCACATATGGCTCACTGAACAGTCTGTGACCAATATTTTCCTTGACAAAAGGCGCACGGCTTAATGCATCAGCCACAATGTTCTGCCACCCTGGAACATACTTTATGTCAAAGTCATACGCAGCCAACTTGGCTACCCAGCGTTGCTCACAACAGTCTAACTTGGGCTTTGTCAATATGTGAGTCAAAGGATTGTTGTCAGTCCAAACAGTGAATTTGTGACCCTTTAGCCAATGACTAAACTTGTCAGTGATGGACCATTTCAAAGCCAGAAATTCCAGTTGGTGCGCTGGATAGTTTTTCTGAGACTGTGTCAGTGACTTACTGGCAAAAGCAATAGGTCTGGCATGACTTTCACCTTCCTGGACTTGGGACAGAATGGCACCTATCCCATCCAGAGATGCATCAGTTGAAAGCATGAAGGGACGGTCAAAGTTAGGATGAGCCAAGACCATAGTGTTAACAAGTGCAGATTTGAGACTTTCAAAGACATGTATGTGCTCTTGGGTCCAATCAGAAGCACAAAGCTTTCTGCAAGCCATCTTGGTTTTCTTACATCTGCCTTTAAATTTTCCACCTTTCAACAGGCTGAACAATGGCTTGGCAATGGCAGAATATCCTGGCACAAAATGCTGATAGTAATTAACCATCCCCAAGAAGGATCTAAGTCTTTTTTGGGACGGTGTCACACCATCAGTGTTCATAAGGTCAGCACAAGTCATTTTTGCGATGTTTTCAACCTTACTAGGGTCGGTTGAAACACCATTCTCATCAATTACGTGACCAAGAAACCTCACAGATCTCCTGAGGAAAAAACACTTTTTGGGTGCCAACTTCAAGTTGTGCCTACGCAGCCTGCTGAACACCATCTCAAGGCGCTGCAATGCACTCTGCTCATCAGATGCAAAAATCAGCAGATCATCCAAATAGCACAACAAAGTCAAATAATTCTGGTCACCAAAAATGGCAGTCATCATGCGCATAAAACTAGCAGGACTATTGCATAATCCCTGGGGCAGGCGATTGTACTCATACAAGCCCATCGGAGTGGTAAAAGCAGAATACTTCCTGTCATCCTCATGAAGCGGCATGTTGTAGAAGCCGGACGTTAAATCCACTGTGCTGAAGAGGCAGTTACCTCCCAGTGCTGCCAGACAATCTGCCTGGTGAGGGAGAGGGTGAGCGTCTTTCAGAGTCCTCTTATTCAGCCAGCGAAAATCCGTGCAGATGCAGAGGTCGCCATTCTTTTTCCACACAAGAACCAAGGGAGATGCATACTCGCTAGTCGATTTCCTGATAATGTCTTTTTCCTCCATTTCATTCAGCACCTGTCTTAATTTCTGATACTGACTAGGGGGTACACGCCTGTATGGGAGTCTGAATGGTTTATCATCAGATAAATGTATGCGGTGTACAAAGCCTTTAGCTTCTCCGCAGTCTAGGTGGTGGCGTGAAAAGACATCCTCGTACTGAAGTACCAAGTCAGCCATTCTCTTTTTGCAGTCCTCTGACACTTGGCATGAATTAATGTCTATGTCACAAAGCCCCACTGACTTGAGTTTTTCTTTTACAGACTCCATACCACCATCACATGCCTTTGTAGACTGTGTGTAGCAGGTCACTGGTACACTAGACTGCTCAGCTGCGTCCATGTCTTCAAGGGCTACACATGTGTAGACGGCAGCTAGCTTCGCATTGCGCCGTAACAACACAGACTTGTTGGACGTGTTGATGAGTTTGAGCGGGACCCACCTGTCACCCCACATAGGAGTTACAATCTTAGCTACTAGGACACCCCTAGGAGCTGAACGAGAAGATGTGGGCTCTGTCATGACTGTACTGCCTGGAGATACAACAGTGTCTTTAGGCAATTTACCCCAAACAAGGTACTCACGCCCAGGTTCAAGGTAGGTGGCTGAGTTACATCTGACAGTACCAACTTTGTCAGGAATGTCATTCCCTTTCCAGGGGTTCAAACCAGTGAGCATAGACAAGAACTGCTCAGCTTCCGGTTCTGCAGTTGGGCAGGGGCCAGACACTGTTTTCCAATAGGACTTGCATTGTTTTGAATGGTGTAGGATGTGCTTTATGACATTGGTACCAATAATCAACTCATCATGCTGACCACAGACAACCAGAGTGGAAACTAGCATTTTACAACCATACACCTCCATCACAATGTCAAAAGCACTCTTTGGCCTGACACGCTGTCCACCACACCCAACCAGCATCACATTCACATCAATCTGGTTCTGATTTGTTATCACTCCAGCAGTTCTCAGTTTCTTCTCTGCATCCTCGTTGATACTGCAGGCCATGGAGCCACTGTCCAGCATGCCATCAATTATCACTGCACCACCAAAAGCCACTGGTGTGTAGAAAAGGCTGGAACTATTGCCAATTATGTGAATGTTCTGATACACAACAACTACATCATCGCATGAGCTTCTCACCGATGCAAAAATCGACTCAGCATCAGATGTGTCACCGCAGTGGGAGCTTGAGGTGAGACCTGCACTGCTTCCCTCCAAGTACAGGTCAGTTAGTTTCCCTGAGACTGAGAAGGAGGCTGACAGTTGTTGTTGGGACAGGCCAGTCTGGTATGACCAGGGGAAAGACAGGTAAAACACAGTTTCTCAGACATGCAATGTGAAATGGTGGAGTGATGTGTGTCATTACAGACCATACAAGTTGCTTCTCTGGGGCGTCTCTGACGAGGGGCATGTTTAAATCTGTTGCTCTCAGTCGGGTGAGGAATTGTACACTGCTGCAACTTCTCCATCATTTCCTGAAACATATTAACCATGTGACCAAGGCGCCTCTCCTCTGACTGTTGGAGATTTTGAGCAACAACCGGCACACTAGCGCAATCTGAGCTGAGTGTGTTTGGGGTAGGGTCAGAGATGGGGAATGGAGAGGGGCCCTGACATGTAAACTGTCGGGTTTGAGGAAGTGAAGAGGGAATGACTGGGGTGTGGCACTGTTCTGGCATGGTCATGGCTGAAGATGGCAACCTGGGTTTGTCAGATGTTACAGTGGCTGTGTGACTCATTAGCTGTGGACCATGAGGTGCTCTGGCACTAGCTCTAACCTCTCTCTGATAATCGTCACTTTTCAACTGAACATCATGTGAGGTCCATTCATGAGGTGGTTTCCACTTCAAGGTGCAAGACAGATCAAGATCAGGACAATTTTTGACGAACATGATAGCAACCTCTTTGCTCATATCCTCAGTCTGCTTGCCTTGTCTACGCAGGCCCTCGAGATTCAGGTCTGCTGCTTTGTTCAGCCTTATCCAGTAGTCCACTGGTTTTTCTCTGTGCCTGGGCAGGGTTGCATAAAAATCTGCGAGCGGAAGACATGAGGAGGCATCACAGAAGTAACGGAGAAGAACATCGTAAATTATCTCAGGTTCCTTTTTAGCATCTAGCTCCAGGTCACTACGCAGAGCAACTTTCACAACGTCTTTAGCTTTACCCAATAAATGACTCATTATCTCTCCTGCTTGCTCACACACAGGAATCTCTCTCTTCTTGAGTTCAGTCTTAGTCAAGTCAATCCAGTCCCGAACTGAATATTTGTCAGTACCGTCACCTCTAAATGTTCGTAGTTCTCTGTCTGACTTAACATGGACAGTCACATGTGGAGGGTCACATTTGGTAACATCACAATGTGCTGTTCGATCAGTAGGAGAAGTCTGGTTGTCATTGGTCATATTTACAACACCAGCAGACATTAATTTAGTAACTATAGACTCACCAATTTGAGCACCAAGCTGCCCCACCATGTCTGTAAATTGTTCAATGGCACCGGCATTACTGCAGGGTGTGGAAACATGAGGACCCTCACTCATGAACTCACCAACAGGAATACAACCTGGGCTCTGACCTAACCCTGTATCCCCATCACTATTCATAAATTTCGAATGTCCCACATCTCTACTATTAGTAATGTTGCTGCACCAAACACCTCTTCCTTTTGTCAAAACCGGTGTTGTATAATTATCCATGTCTCTTTTCTTTTTTTTTTTTTGAACTACTTTACACAGTGAAATTTTCTTGCGTTGTGACTAACTCCAAAATAAAGTGGCATATATCAGTTAAAATGTATTTCAATAGTCCTGTATATGTCTGACCACATATACGTACCAGCGTAGACCCAATATGGTGATGCAGCATCCACGGTGACCGGCGTCGAGCTGATCTGAAGATCCACGGGTCACTGGCACCAGTGTAACGGTTCACGTCACAAGTGTAACGGCTCCTCTTTTTGGGCACCCTTAAACGGCCGTGATCGGGAACATCAATGCATACAAGTGGGTAATACAGGAACCACGATGACACCAGACCGCTGTTTCCACAATTTATTCACTCCTGTAGATGAAATAAAACAAACTATATCACGCTCCGTCTGTACCTCGATCCCACACAGGCTCCCCCAACAAGGCAACGCGATACTGTCGGGAAAAACTGAACTACCGGAGACTCGGAGGTACAGGAAGAATGGATGTGAGAAGTGTACCATCAAAATAAAACACTCAAGTAAAATAAAATTCACAACAATATAAAGAAAAACATAACTGAGAAAAAGAAATGCTTAAGGTACATTTTCGACTCCGTTACATATAGACGTGCAGATGTTGTCCTGGACCGACCAATGCGATATGAACTTGATCTGGTGGTCCAAGGAACGTCGGATGTTTAGTGGGTATATTTACTTTATCAAACACTTCCACCTGCTGTCTGCTAATAATATTTTTGATGAATATTATTTGGATCAGAATAACAGATAAGATCAGCTGAGATCCTCATTGAACACAAATTCACATTTTTAATGATTCTTCAAGACCCATCTGGATGCAGCAGCAATATGGCTGCCAAGTCATCTGTGTGCCGGAACTGTGTACCGGATCTGTGTACCGGATTTCCGGATTTGGGGACTGGAAGTGACAAAGTTCTGTGGAAGGGACGCCCTCCTGTGAGCTGGAACCTTCTTTGTTCCACAGAGGAAGAAAGAGCAGCGCTGCAGACAAAGATCTAACTTATTAAACATGCACCGATTGCATGCGTGTGGCATAGGTAAATATTTACTCTTATCATTGAACTGATTATAATAATTGAATATTTCAGACGGTATTGTAACATGTACTGTTTGCGTTTCAGACGTCGTTGAGGGTCATTGTGCAACATTCCTCAAAACTCAAACAGGACTGTAACAAATAAGGACCCCAACAATCAGAACTGGGAGAACCAGAAGACCAGGAAATGTTCCAACATGAAACCCTGGCACTGCAGGCACAGGATACCGCAGTCTGCGTCCACAGAGGAGCTGAAGGTTGGCAAATATGTGCAAAGAATATGCAATTTATCTCATAAATTTGAAGCTTTTTTCACCCTCTTTACTTCTAATTTGTCTCTCCCAAATATGAAATCAATTTCCAACTCCTTTTCTAAACACGGCACTTTTTGTCACGTAAATCTGCAATATTTTTCTCTTAAATTTGCAACTTTTTCTTCTTAATTTGTTTACCTCTTCCTCTGAAATGTGTTTTGTTACAAATGTACACCTTATTTCACAGAAGTTTCCAATGTTTTTCTCTATAAAATGCAGGTTTTTTCTTCTAATGTGCATTAAAACCTCTTGACTGTCTGTGGTTCATTATTGCACCCGTCACAATTTGAAGATGGAAATTACTGTGAGCACGTAATTTAAATCTGAGACTCCCGGGCCACAACAGCACAAACACTCAGAGAGGCAGAAGATCAGTTAAACGTTTTACTATACAAACCTTCAATAATTTACAAAATACACCAATAAAACACGAGTTAAAAAGTTGCACAACTTAAATTGTTTTTTCCACTGGCTTAGATCAGTCAAACACAAACTGAGACCAGTCCAAGTCCATCAGATTTTACCTGCTTCATTCTCACAGAGAGTCTTTGAGGTCAGAGAGTCATCGTCACTGTTACTGTGACTTCCTGTTTCAGTCGTCTCTTCTTTGGTTTGGGTTCTTCTTCTTTAGCTGATCCTGAGTCTACATGCTGGCTTCCTTCCTCATCTTGGATCTCAGTTCCAGCAGAGTTGTGACAGAGGAGCTGCTCACTGTTTGGTTCTGCTTCACTCTGCTGCGTTTCCTCAGAAATAAGTCACCATGAAGGTCTCAGCCTCCAGCTTCACTAGCAGCTGTTCTCCCTCCTGACTGATGCAGAGTTCCTCCTGTTCTGCCAGGCTCAGTCTCATGGTTTTTTCCCTTATATTTACATATTTGTATTTTGTGCTTTTTGGGTTTCTGTAATTCTTGTACTGTTTGCTATTTTTGAGTATATGTTTTAGTTTTGTTACATTCTTATTATCACTCTGTCAGTTTAAGAAATCTGTGTGTCTGTCTGTCACGATCATAGGACATCATAGGATGGCCTATGATGTCTGCCTGATGTCCTATGATGATCCTATTATCTCAGGCTACATACACTACCGTTCAAAAGTTTGGGGTCACTTAAAAATTTCCTTATTTTTGAAAGAAAAGCACTGTTTTTTTCAATGAAGATAACTTTAAACTAATCAGAAATACACTCTAATATCTAATATACATTGCTAATGTGGTAAATGACTATTCTAGCTGCAAATGTCTGGTTTTTGGTGCAATATCTACATAGGTGTATAGAGGCCCATTTCCAGCAACTATCACTCCAGTGTTCTAATGGTACAATGTGTTTGCTCATTGCGTCAGAAGGCTAATGGATGATTAGAAAACCCTTGTGCAATCATGTTAGCACAGCTGAAAACAGTTTAGATGGTTAGAGAAGCTATAAGACTGGCCTTCCTTTGAGCAGGTTGAGTATCTGGAAAAAATTATTATTTCAAATACCAAATCATTATTTCTAACCTTGTCAATGTCTTGACTATATTTTCTATTCATTTTACAACTCATGGTGGTAAATAAGTGTGACTTTTCATGGAAAACACAAAATAATTGTCTGAGTGACCCCAAACTTTTGAAAGGTAGTGTAGGACTCGTGATGCTGTCATATAGGTGATGCCGTCATATAGACAGTAGGGCTGGCAACCTATGATGTAATGTCCTATGATACCTCCCTGGATCTCTTTATGATGTCACTTAGACCATCACAGGCAACGTCGTCATACAGACAATAGGACTGGTTACCTGTGATGTAGTGTCCTATGATGCTGGCCTTGATGCCTTTATGATGTCATATAGACCATCACTCATGATGCCTGCCTACCTATGATGGAGTGTCCTATGATGCTTGCCACAGGAGGAGACCCATCACCAGCATAGGGTACGACAGACAAGAGACGCACAGACAGGAAACGTGTAGCAGTGCGCCACGCACGTGCTGAGTCACTTGAAGCCTGAAATGCCCGCAAAGCGAGCAACGCTGCACGTCAGGCAAGGAACAGAGAAGCTGAGACCGAATAGGACAGACTACTTTAAACCGCACCCATTCCAAGCAGTAAATCTGGAAATCTCACTCAGTAAGGCAGAAGGCACTCTATAAATTCAAGAAATCTCTGTTAGTGTGTCAGTCTGTCACCCGATTAAGAATAGGACACCCTACTTTAAACCACACCCATTCCAAGCAGTACCCATGAAGAATGACAGTCTACATTACAAATGTGTAAAATGCCAAGCAAATCACTGATTTTCTCCGGATGCTCCGGTTTCTGGGTTTTGATGGGCATGCACAGATCTTCCTGAACAGGGTTGAAAGCCACTTTTTGCTCAGATCTATTTGCATGATCCTGTCCATGAACCGGAATTACAAGGCACCTATCCCTCAACCAGCTGTCTCAACGAAGAAGAAGAAGCACAAGAAGACCCACCAGATGGAGAGCAATACAGTGATGAGAACGGCTGCACGTCAGAAAAGATGCCGTGAAGATGAAACACCTCAGGTTTGAGTAGTACGCCGCAGGCATGACTGTGAACAGCACAGCTGTCTCAGACAGGAAAAGACCCTTCAGCAATGGGCATGCAGAAATACTTGCTTATACTTGGTTTCGACAGGCATGGATGGGTATGCATGGGTATGTACTAGTTTTGTATTAATTTACAATAGTGCATACCTGTGCATGCCCGTAGAAACCAAGTACAGTGGGGTAAAAAAGTATTTAGTCAGCTACCAATTGTGCAAGTTCTCCCACTTAAAAGATGAGAGAGGTCTCCAATTTCCATCATAGGTATACCTCAACTATGAGAGACAAAATAAGAAAAAAAATCCAGAAAATCACATTGAAGGATTTTTAAAGAATTAATTGGTAAATTCCTCGGTAAAATAAGTATTTGGTCAATAACAAAAGTTCATCTCAATACTTTGTTATATACCCTTTGTTGGCAATGACAGAGGTCAAACGTTTTCTGTAAGTCTTCACAAGGTTTTCACACACTGTTGCTGGTATTTTGGCCCATTCCTCCATGCAGATCTCCTCTAGAGCAGTGATGTTTTGGGGCTGTCACTGGGCAACACAGACTTTCAACTCCCTCCAAAGATTTTCTATGAGGTTGAGATCTGGAGACTGGCTAGGCCACTCCAGGACCTTGAAATGCTTCTTACGAAGCCACTCCTTCATTGCGCGGGTGGTGTGTTTGGGATCATTGTCATGCTGAAAGGCCCAGCCATGTTTCATCTTCAACACCCTTCCTGGTGGAAGGAGATTTTCACTCAAAATCTCACGATACATTGGCCCCATTCATTCTTTCCTTTACACGGATCATCTGTCCTGGTCCCTTTGCAGAAAAACAGCCCCAAAGTATGATGTTTCCACCCCCATGCTTCACAGTAGGTATGGCGTTTTGTCTCCTCCAAACACGAAAAGTTGAGTTTTTACCAAAAAGTTCTATTTTGGTTTCATCTGACCATATGACATTCTCCCAATCCTCTTCTGGATCATCCAAATGCTCTCAAGCAAACTTCAGACGGGCCTGGACATGTACTGGATTAAGCAGGGGGACACGTCTGGCACTGCAGGATTTGAGTCCCTGGCGGCGTAGTGTGTTTCTGATGTAGCCTTTGTTACTTTGGTCCCAGCTCTCTGCAGGTCATTCACTAGGTCCCCCCATGTGGTTCTGGGATTTTTGCTCACCGTTCTCGTGATAATTTTGACCCCACGTGGTGAGATCTTGCGTGGAGCCCCAGATCGAGGGAGATTATCAGTGGTCTTGTATGTCTTCCATTTTCTAATAATTGCTCCCACAGTTGATTTCTTCACACCAAGCTGCTTACCTCTTGCAGATTCAGTCTTCCCAGCCTGGTGCTGTTACAACCCGAGCGCCAGTCCTGTTCGCACTCGGGCTATGTATATTCGCTGCCGGCTTTGACAGCTGTGGGTTATATCCTGGCTTCACCGGGCTCTTATTGTGAAGGCGCTCGGTGGGGTTTCCGGCTGTCAAAGTCGGTCAGCTGTTTGTCATTACTGCTCATTAGCGTCCGGCTTATTAGGCGGGCGCTGACGGCAGTCGAGTTGCGGGAGTATCATCAAACTTTCCTCGTCGAACAATCGTCAGACATTCTTCGTCATGTTCATGTCAGGTTGGTGCTTTCTTGTTCATGTCATAGTTTAGCTCATAGTGGCTGGGGTTAGCCCTACGAGCCCCTGTACCTCGTAGTGTGTGTTTTTGCCCTTAGTGGCTCACAGTCTTGTGTCACGTCTTGTCTTGTCCTGTAAATAAACATCATTGCAAAACTCTCCGGTGACTCTTGGCGTCTTATGGTGATCCGCGAGGATCACCGCATGACAGTATACTCCCGCCACAGATGTCTAAACGGAGACGCCACGCCGAGACGCCTTTCTTCCGTGAGTTTTGCCATCGTGTGGAGTTTTTTTCCCTGTAGTTGGACTTGGTAGGGAGATGCCCGCCAGCGAGTGTGATTATTGCCCGGAGTGGCTGGAGGAGATTGACGGCTATCTGGCGGAAGCCACCCGTCTCATGCCCACTGAAGCGGCAGATTATTACTTATGCCTCGCCCAGCGGGCTGTGCACCGTTACCATCTTACCTATATTCCGGAAGGGAGCAAGAGGTTATCATGGATTGTTGCACAGCAGACATTGAGGGAGAAGGCACTCCAGGAAACCCCTCCACCTTACGCGAGGACAGCGTCCCTGGCGAGAGTGGAGACCCATCGGCTGGAGGGAAAGCCCGGCAGGAGACCTGTGGATCGGTATCCAGTACCTGTCGCCCACCCAGTCCCAGCGTCATGTGCTCCTGGGTCCTTCGCCGCACCATTGGCCAGTAGGCCTCATAGCCATGCCCCTACCAAGCCCCAACAAGAATCCCGTCCGGATCCAACTCCAGGTCGTCGGAGGGACCCAGCCTCCCTGCAGGCCGCAGCATTTACGTCACGACAGAAGGGAATCCCCGCAGTCGCCGCCCACGGGCCATCTGTTTCAGCTGCGCTGTCAGCTCCTCGTGCCCACGTCACCCCGGCCGCCATGTCCTCCTCTTTGACGTCATCCCCAGCGGCTAGGAGTACTGTGAGTCATGCTTCGGCGAGGCCCGCCAGCAATCCATCCCGAGCGGCTTCTCCTCGTGGCCCTGAGGAGCCTGCCGTTTCCTCCCGGAGGGATAAAAGGAAAACTCCACCTGCTGCAGCAGGCACCATCTTTCCTCCAGGAGAAAGGCAAGTGCAAGTTAATTTATTACACCATAATTGTAACCTGCCTTGTCTGACTCCTGGGGGCGGAGTTCGGGGTTTGCAGCCCCCGAGCTCCCTCCACCTGCTGTAGTGATAATAACTAAACCTGCTGCCTCTGTGTCCCCCCCGTTGAGCAGTCCGCGACGCCAGGCCTACGTCGTCGGATGAAGATGGGGCCTGCAGTGCTGGAAAGCCTGGCTCCGGCCCTGCAGCCACATCATGGACGGAGGAGAAAAGCGGACTGCAGCCCGGAGCCTGAGCCGACGATGAAGCGTCCCTGGGTCTTCTCACCGGAACGGTCCGAGCCAGTGGGTCGAGTGTCCCCTGCCCCCACGCCTTACAGGTCATCAGTGTGGACATCAGCGCGGGAGGAACCTCAGGCTGCAGACGTCATCTTGCCAGCTGCGGAGCCTGACGCAGCTGAGTTGGAGCCTCCTGACGAAAGTCACCGCCCTGAACCTGGATCATCGGAGTCCTGGGCGGCAACAGAACCCGAGTGCAGGCAAGTGCTCCCTCTTGTGTCTCTGTCCCCTGTTTTGGAGCATTTGTGCCTACCTCTCGGGGAGGTGAGTGAGGGGCAGCCGCCTGCTGTGCCCGAGCTCATCTCGCTGGGTTCTGTTGCTGCCGGTGATATTGATCCCGGTTTTTCTGTGTCCTGTGAGCTTCTTTGCAGTGTCTCCAGCATGGAGCCAGTCGGAGTCGCTGAATCGGAGGTTCCGGGTTCAGGGGCGGAGCTGCACCGACCCAGTCGGGGTCCGTTGTGGAGGCTGCTGTGGCCCAACCGGGGTCCGACATGGGGGCGCCTGAGACCCAGTCGTGGTCCATCGCAGGAGCTGCTTCGGCCCAATCGGGGTCTGACGTGGGTGTGCAAGAGGCCCGGTCGGGGTCCACGGCGGGTGCGGTTCTGGCCCAATCGGGGTCCGACGTGGGTGCGCCCGGGACCCAATCGGGGTCCATCGCTGGAGCTGCTTTGGCCCAATCGGGGCCCGACTTGGGTGCAGCCGGGACCCAATCGGGGTCCAGCGGAGGTGCAGCACCAGTGTGGTCCGCGGACGGTGGAGGAGCTGCAGACCCTTCGCCGTCGGATGGAGTACGGGCTCATCCTTGCCTTCTAGTTCCTCTACAGAGTCACCGCCCCTGCGCATCATCGCCGGGGGCCATGGGGGTCCCTGTTCGCTCGCCCCGGCTCTCCCGAGTTTTGTCCTCGTCAGGGAGGCTGCCGCTGGCTGTTTTCACCCGGTACTGGTGGCTGAGGAACTGCTTCGCTGGTTCGGCGCCTCGGGTCGGCCACCAGACATGTTATGTGTTTTGCTAGAGGGGTGGACGTGATGGGCTTTGGACTGTGGTGAGCCGCCCGGTGATGTCCCACCTCCCATGACCACCCGTCGGCCGTTGGACGCGGGGAGACCGCCTGAACTGTTCCTGTGGCACCTGGTCTCCGCCGGTCGGCATAAACTGTCGGGGGGGTAGTGGTCATTTTCTGGTGATGATCTGTCCCAGTAATTGCTCTGTTTTTTGTTTTTTGTTTCACTTGATATCCTGTGTTCCTTGTAATGGTTATTTGGGTATCTGTGGGCATTTGTGTTTATGTCTTGCAGTTGCCCTATTTTGTTCTGTGGGTATTGAGGTGATCTGTCCCAGTAATTATTCTGTTTTTCTGTATTTGGTTATTTGAAAATTCACATGAGAATTCACACAGGTGGGAAGCCGTTTTCTTGTGAGACATGTGGGCAAAGATTTAATTTTCTCTTGCTGTCCTGTGCTGTTTTCTGTAACTGTTATTTGGGGATCCTTGGCAGTTTGTGTTTTATGTCCTACAGTTGCCTTATTTTCCTCCGTGTGTATTTAATCTGATTTGAGTATTTGGTATTTTTTGTCATTGTGCTGTGTTTAGTTTTTTTTTTTTTTTTTGCCTTGTCTGGTCTGGATTTTGTCTTTTTCCTGTACTGATTCTGTATTTGGTCTTTTTCTCCCTCCGGACCTACCCCCATCTGCCCTACCCTGGAGGGGGGGGGCAGGGTGGTCCATGGGCGTTCTGGAAGCCCGCCCTCGGAGGGAGGGTACTGTTACGACCCGAGTGCCGGTCCTGTCTGCGCTCGGGCTATGTATATTTGCTGCCGGCTTTGACAGCTGTGGGTTATATTATGGCTTCACCGGGCTCTTATTGTGAAGGTGCTTGGTGGGGTTTCCGGCTGTCAGTCAGTCAGCTGTTTGTCATTACTGCTCGTTAGTGTTCGGCTTATTAGACGGGCGCTGATGGCAGTCGAGTTGCGGGAGTATCGTCAAACTTTCCTCGTCGAACAATCATCAGACATTCTTCGTCATGTTCATGTCAGGTTGGTGCTTTTTTGTTCATGTCATAGTTTAGCTCGTAGTGGTTGGGGTTAGCCCTACAAGCCCCTGTACCTCGTAGTGTGTGTTTTTGCCCTTAGTGGCTCACAGTCTTGTGTCACGTCTTGTCCTGTCCTGTAAATAAACATCATTGCAAAACTCTCCGGTGACTCTTGGCGTCTTATGGTGATCCACGAGGATCACTGCATGACAGGTGCAGGTCTACAATTTTGTTTCTGGTGTCCTTTGACAGCTCTTTGGTCTTGGCCATAGTGGAGTTTGGAGTCTGACTGTTTGAGGTTGTGGACAGGTGTCTTTTATACTGATAACGAGTTCAAACAGGTGCCATTAATACAGGTAACGAGTGGAGGACAGAGGAGCCTCTTAAAGAAGTTGTTACAGGTTTGTGAGAGCCAAAAATCTTGCTTGTTTGTAGGTGACCAAATACTTATTTTACTGAGGAATTTACCAATTAATTTATTAAAAATCCTTCAATGTGATTTTCTGGATTTTTTTTTCTCATTTTGTCTCTCATAGTTGAGGTATACCTATGATGAAAATTGGAGACCTCTCTCATCTTTTAAGTGGGAGAACTTGCACCATTGGTGGCTGACTAAATACTTTTTTGCCCCACTGTATGCATTTCTGCATGTCCATAGAAAGCAGGTGTTATCTTCTTTTAGATTTGATTGATGGTTGGCAACCAGCTTACAGGTGCATTACTGCCACTGACTTGATTATCATCATTCTGTATCTTTGTATAAGGAGCATTCAGTGATGCCTGCCTTAGATCTTAGATGGTGTCGTAGCGAGTCCTATGATCTTTGATGATGTCATAGCGAGTCCTATGATCTTTGATGATGTCATAGTGAGTCCTATGATCGTGAGTGATGCTGTTGTTTGATCTTTGATGTCATAGCGAGTCCTATGATCATGAGTGATGACTGCCTTTGATCTTTGATGATATAGATATCAGGCAACATAGGACTCACGATGCCGTCATATAGACAATAGGACTGGCCATCTATGATGCAGGCATGTCTTCCTATGATGCCTGCCTTGATGTCTTTATGATGTCATATAGACCATCACTCACGATGCCTGCCTTCATGTCTTTATGATATCATAAAGACAATCACTCACCAAAGAAGACATAATCATCACCCGATTACTTCTTCTTCTTCTTTTAGATTTGAATGGCAGTTGGCAACCAGTTTACAGGTGCATTAGATTTGAATGGACGTTGGCAACCAGCTTACAGGTGCATTACCGCCACATACTTCACTCTATGTCATCACTCCATCAGATCAGGAGCTGTAGTCCTTCTATCATCATTGTTGTGTCCAATCGAACCTCAACTCTATCTTCAGACATCCCTCTTCTTCGTCTCCACATAATTTACTCTATATCATCACTTCACTCTATATCATCACAGCACTTTTAACCAAATGAAAGTTGCCAGAAACAGGAAAGAAGAGATACTCATCACCCGATTAAGAATAAGACACACTAATTTAAACCAGGATCAAATGCAGGCATCATAGGACTCGCT
Source organism: Pholidichthys leucotaenia (assembly GCA_020510985.1). Classification (NCBI taxonomy): domain Eukaryota; kingdom Metazoa; phylum Chordata; class Actinopteri; order Cichliformes; family Pholidichthyidae; genus Pholidichthys; species Pholidichthys leucotaenia. Next base: position 282,747,005 of record CM035844.1, read on the forward strand.
ATGCCATCATCAAAGATCATAGGACATAGGACATCTTCAAAGATCAAACACAGGCATGCCTCACGATCATAGGACTCCCTATGACATCATCAATGGTCACAGGACTCACTATGACACCATCAAAGATCACAGGTACCGCCACTGACTTGATTATCATCACTCTGTATCATTGTATAAGGAGTTTCAGGTCAGCACTCATTCAGTTATGCCTGCCTTTGAACTTTGATGGTGTCATAGCGAGTCCTATGATCTTTGATGATGTCATAGCGAGTCCTATGATCGTGAGTGATGACTGCCTTTGATCTTTGATGATGTCATAGCGAGTCCTATGATCTTTGATGATGTCATAGCAAGTCCTATGATCGTGAGTGATGACTGCCTTTGATCTTTGATGATGTCATAGTGATTCCTAATCTTTGATGATGTCATAGCGAATCCTATGATCGTGAGTGATGCCTGTGTTTGATCACTGATGATGTCATAGCAAGTCCTATGATCGTGAGTGATGCCTGCCTTGGATGTCCTATGATCGTGAGTGATGCCTGCCTTTGATCTTTGATGATGTCATAGCGAGTCCTATAATCGTGAGTGATGCAGTCCAAGGACATAATTTTTTCACGTATAAGTTGTTCAGAACTCCTTATACATAGGAACATCATAGGGCATCATGTAGACATCATAGGAACATCATAGGCGTGACACACAGACTCATTAAACAGACAGACACACAGACATTAAACATCCTAATCGCACGCATTCTGGACGGGGCCCCTACAGATCATGAGGTGGCGGGGCCAGGACACGTTTGAACTCTCGAATGGGTTATGGTGCACTCCAGCTGACTCAGGAAGTCGTTGCCTGCACAGAGTCCAGGAACTGCGGCAGAGCGGACACGGGGTGGGTTGAGACTCATCTGATGTGGGTATTAGGGACTCACAGGTGCGGCCGATGGAATCTGGAGCAGGTTCCCCTTCTGTGGGGCGCTCGGCTAGGATGCGTCAGAGGCCCAAATACCTTGATGACTTTGTCCTGAAAGTAGGTGTTGGGAATGGGCGGCAGAATAATCCGCCCCAGCATGGGAGGGTGTCCTGGTAGTCTACCCAGGCGCCCACTTAATTAGTTTTGCTGTTCTGTGTGTTTAAAAAAAAAATTGTCTATATTGCACGTGCTCTAAGGGGTCCATCTTATATATAAGTGAGTTGTTTATGGGGTTTCCATGTTTTGTAAGGGGGAGAATGTTGTGTGGGGATTTGGCTCTTTGGGCTTGCCATAGCCGGCTATGGCAAGCCCAAAGGGTTTGTGTGGGGATGGCAGGGTCGGTGTGGGGATGTCAGGCGGGCTGTGGCCAATGAATATATTGTGCCTGTGTTCCTTAATAAAGTTAGTTTGTTGCTCAGTTCAACACGGCTCCGTTCTCATGTTATTCATACATAACACATAGGTGTAGAATTCCTTACAACTGTATCCAAAGTTGCTCTTAACTTGAATTTCACATTTGATAAGTTCCACAGAGCACTGGTTTCGTTGATCATTCCATGCTGCATTCATGAGGGAAAACATTCTTTCTACAGAGGCATTTGTAGCAGGGATGCTGAAGAAAAAGGATGCAACAGCTGTCAAATTTGGTGTCTTTGTGCCTTGAAGCAAGGCCGTCTACTTCTCCACCACAGAGACACCTCTTTCCACAATGTCCTGCTGGTGTGGCAAGGTCACACAGTACTCTTCATAGAGATCATCCATAAGTTGAGGGAGCTGGGGGTGCAGGAACGTCCACTGAGTGGACTACTGTACGTGGTTGAGTGGGCACAGGTTAGGGTTTGGTGGAATTTTTAAAGGACACGTGTGTTTATAATAGAATTTAAGGAGTTGGTAAAAGCAGAGAAAGTTAAGACAGAGGGTGAAAGGTAGATGTTTTTTTTTGCCGGATATTATTCTGTGAACCTGTCTATAGTCCACACTCCAGAGAAGTAGGGGGCAGTAATGCACAAGTAAGTTGGCTGCCAACTGCTGTAAAACAAGAAGAAGAAGAAGAAGAAAAAGAAGCTGTTAGCAGTCCTATGGTGAATATATGTTTTCATCATGGTGAACACCTCCACATGTATGAAAGTGATGCCGGATTATTCAGACTGTCTCTCTGACTTCTTCACATCATAACTCCGTGTGGCTGTTATTGAGATTCAAAGGGGTAACCGAAGAGAACCGTAAACCGTCTGATTCTTCAGTGGAGTTTAATACAGTAGCATGTTAGCCTGTTAGCTCTGGCTGCTCCCTCCATGGAAGAAGGCTGCGGTTTTCCTCCTGTATGAGTCTCTTCATGGTCTTTGCAGGAGAAAATCAGCACAGACGGACCTATCTAGCTTCCATGTGGTCGGTGTGGGTGGTTCTGCTGCTGTTCTGCGCCTCATGGATGAATAGCTGATGTAGCTCCGTGGAGATCTGCCATTGATGGTCTGTGCTGAGTGCTGGAGAACAAAGCACCGACGTGGAAGTGTGAGGACGAAGAGAAACCATGACTTCAGTTTCCACTATAAAATCATACAGACTGGGTATGTAGAACTAACGAGGCTTTGACAAGATTGTTGGTTTATTGCTCAGACAGAATGTGATTTTGACCAACGATAAAACTCACAATTTGTGAGAAAAAGCTGTTATATTAAAGGTAGACTGTTTTAAATTTACAAAACGTCTCAAATTCATAACAGAAAATTTCACCAACTTGACAGAAAAGTTACTAATTTATAGATTTCAAATATCTTGGAAATAAATCAACTTTAAGTGACAAAAGGTTAAAATTCAGCAGCAAATGTCTGTAAATTTCCAATAAAAGTCAGATCTACAGGGAAAGATTTCTTGTTGAGAGTAAAACAAGGCAGTCAGAGACAGCAGACTTTAGCCCCGATATAGTGTTTCCACTAGACTCTAGTGGAAGAGACCCACTGTTCCTCTCAACAGTGGGTCTCTTCTTCTTTTAGATTTGATTGGCGGTTGGCAACCAGCTTACAGGTGCATTACCACCACATACTTCACTCTATATCATCACTATCTGGCCACAGGCTGTAGTCCTTCTATAACACATTACAAAAATATTTTTTTTAAGTTGTCTGTGTTTTTCCAACTGATTTAAGACAATTTTGCACTGCTGAATCTGAAAATGACATCCGTTTTTCTTGATCAGGTCATGTTTTTATGCTAAGTTGATTTTTAAAAAATCTGGGTAAAGCCATTTAATTCACCTGTAAAATAAAAATACCAGTCATAAAGTGGCGCATGCATACTCTTCATAGTTTGAGAAATTTCAAGAAATAAAAAAAGAATTTTGCATCATATAAAGTGAAAATACCCGTACATGTAAACAAAAACGTAAAAAACATGTGGCCATAGTTCAAAAAGTTGACCTGATTGAGCAAAACCAATGTGATTTTTGAATTCAGCACATCAAAATTGTCCTAAATAAGCTAAAAAAATTAGACAATAAATTTGGTGTTGACAGTAAATTTGGTGTTGACAGAGGCAGCGCGGTGGCGCAGTGGTTAGCACTGCGGCAGCACAGCAACTCACCCTTGGCCATGGGATCCCTGGTTCGATCCCAGTCCTTGACCAACAGTGATCTGTGTGGAGTTTGCATGTTCTCCCCGTGTCTGCGTGGGTTTACTCCGGGATTTCTCCGGTTTCCTCCCACATGCCAAAAACATGCAAGTTAGGTTAATTGGCATCAAACTGGGGATTCTAAATTGTCCTTAGGTATGACTGTGAGAGTGAATGGTTGTCTGTCTCTCTGTTTTGGCCCTGTGATGGACTGGCGATCTGGTCAGGGTGTGCCCTGCATCTTGCCCAAAGATGCTGGGATAGGCTTCAGCCCCCCCGCGACCCGAAAAGGATTAAGCGGAAGAAGATGAATATGAATGAATGAACAGCAATGATTATAATCATTGCTGTTCATTGCTGTTCATCATTGCAATGATTATAATCATTATATCATGATTATAATCATTGCTGTGTCCAATCGAATCTCAACTTTATCTTCAAACATCACTCTTCTTCGTCTCCTCGTACTTTACACTATATCATCACTTCACTCAGTATCATCACTCTACACATCTTTGCCATGGCCAAGATCTCTGCTGCGGAAGACACTTTTATCTCAGAGTCTTCATAGGATGAACTTTCTTTGTGTCAGAACCATATTCCAACATCTTTCTTGTGTCTCTTTGTCCCTCCAGATGTCCCACAGCAAAATGACTGTAACCAGGAGGAGGTTGTGGATGAGCAGCAGCTACTAAACCAGGAGAGAAACTTTATTGTTGTTCAGGTGGGAGCAGATTGTTCCCAGATGAAAGAGGAACAGGAGGACGTCTGCATCAGTCAGGAGGGAGAGCAGTTTGGACTGAAGCAGGAGACCCAAACCTTTGATGAAGGTTGGTGCAGGTCAAGGTTCCACTCAGTGATTGATGAGACAGAAGAAGTGAAGTGAAAAATTATTATTATTTAGCGAATGCAAAGTCCTTAAGCCAAGCAGTTGCCTCCTGGTTTGCTGTATGGAGGGTGTGTAATCCTCCTTCCAGTTTTTGGAGCGGGCAAGCCTCTATGATGTGTTCCATTGTTTGCTCCTCTCCACATGCGCACAGTGGGCTAGGGCTACTGCCCCATCTGTGAAGGCTGGCCAAGCAGGGGCCATGTCCAGTCCTGAAGCGATTGAGTGTAGACCACTGTCTCCTTGGGAGGTTGGTGCCCGGGACCTGTTGGTTGGGGTTTATCACCAGCTGTTTGTTTGGGACCTCCTTGGTCTCCCATTCCTCTTGCCAAGCTGTCTGGATGGTAAAGTCAGCTGGGGGAGGGTTTTTCCAAATCGGCCTTCTGGATGAAAGTCGGGCAGTGGGTGGGGTGTAGATATCTGCATGGATTGGTAAGTGAGGAAAATCTTTAACTTTTTGGAGCATCCTTTGAGTTAATGCTGCTCGCCGGATGTGTGGAGGGGCTATGTTTGACAGTACAGAGAGCCAGGGGAGTGGTGTTGAGCGGATTGTTCCAGTTATAGTTCTCATGGTTGAGTTGAGCTGGGTGTCTACATGGTGTGTGTAAGATGACCTGGACCAGACAGGGGCACAATATTCTGCTACAGAGTATGAAAGGGCCAGTGCTGAGGTGCGCAGGGTGGAGACTGCCGCCCCCCATTTTGCACCAGCGAGCTTGCAGAGCAGGTTGTTTTGTACCTTCACCTTAGCAGCCGTCCCCTTTAGATGTTCCTTGAAGGATTAAGTCCTATCAAGGGTCACTCCAAGATAAGTTGGATTTGGGGCATGCTTAAGCTTGAGTCCGCTCAGGTGGATGTTTAGTTCTCTGGCAGCTTTTGCATTGTGGAGATGGAATACACTGGAGACGGTTTTTGCTGGGCTTGGTTTTAGGCGCCAGATTTTGCAGAACTGGTCCAGTTTGGCAAGATCTTCCGTGAGCACCCGTTCCAGTGGTTCAAAGTCTGGTGCTTGGAATGCCAAACAGATGTCGTCTGCATAGATGAATTTGCGGGATTTTGTAGTAGGCAGGTCGTTTATGTAGAGGTTGAATAGAGTTGGAGCTAGAACTGAGCCTTGTGGGAGTCCGTTTTTCTGCATTCTCCATGCACTTGTGTTCTGACTGAGGTGGACTCTGAACCTTCGGTTGGTCAGCAGGGTTTTTATAATTACTGTTGCCCAAGCAGGGATCGCCTTTATAAGTTTCAGGAGGAGGCCTTTGTGCCAGACCGTATCATAGGCGGCTGTAAGATCGAGAAACACAGCCCCTGTCTTCAGTCTGCTCTCGAAGCCATTTTCGATGAAGGTGGTTAGGGCCAGTACTTGTTCTCCTGTACTGCGGTCCTTGCGGAAACCTGCTTGATCCACACTTAGAATATCCTCTGTTTCTGGGGAAATGCGTTGCAGTATTAGGCGCACAAGCGCTTTTGTAAGGAACGCTGAGTAGGGAGATTGGGCGGTAGCTTGCTGGTAGTTTGTGGTCTTTGCCAGGTTTTGGGATGGCAATGACCTTTGCTGTCCGCCATTTCATTGGGATCGAGTTTGTTTGTGTGATCCTTGTGTAGAATTGTGTCAACCAGGTTAGGGCTCGGGGGCGCTGGGAAGATGTTATCGTATCCTGCTGCCTTTCCACATTTCAGGCCCTGTAGGACTTTCTCCAGTTCAGCAGCCTCGAAGGGTTCAGGGTTCGTTTCCTCTACAGGCATTTTTTGGTGTTTTTTTTAGCTCAGTTGTAACTGCTCTTCTGGTGTCTTTGTCTTGGGGTGCTTTGGCGATAGTCAGTAGGTGGGATGCAACTTGGTTGGGTGTGACGGATGCTCGGCTTTGGCTAGGGGGCTTCTGTGCAGCTCCTAGGCGACGGATGAGGCTCCAACATTTCCTGCTAGAGTGGGTAAAGCTCCGGTCAGCAACTGTCTCCTCCCATTTCTTTCGCCGGGCTGTATTTAGCGATTCAATGAGATGGTCTGCTATCTCTGGGTCCCCTGATGTTTGATAGGATTGTAGGAGGGCAGCACTTTCTCCGTCCAAACATGGGACATAGAGGGGTCGGTAGCCTCGTGGGATTGCAGTATGGGCAGCCTTGAAGATTGCGCTGCAGAAGCGGTTGTATGCTTCATCTACAGTGATGGTGTGGAGTGGGATGGTAACAACGCTCCGGTCCAGAGTTTCACTGAATTTCTTCCAGTTGGCTTTGCGGAAGTTCCAGCGCATCTTCCTTGGGCTGTATATGACTGGAAGTTGTAGGCCAATGTGTACAAGCAGGGGCTGGTGTTGGCTGTGTGGAAAATCATCAAGAATGAGGATCTGTGTAGGATATGGCTCCCCATTCAAAGAGCTGACCCAACACAGGTCAGGAGAATAGTCCTTCTTCCACCTAGCAGAGTGGAAGGTTCCTCTTTGTTTGGGGTCGTATATCAAAGCGAGGTCATTTCTGGATGCCCAGTCTGAAAGTGCCTCCCCATCACTGTCCACTGCTGGGTACCCCCAGTCAGGGTGATGGCTGTTAAAGTCCCCCACATAGATGGCTGGGTGGGGTAGGGTGGGTAAGACCTGCAGATCCCAGTTGGCATTAGGGGGCTTGTACACATTGGCAATATGGAAGCCACCAATGATTATGGTGTCTGAGAAATGTGTTGTTATCAGGTGATTTGCTTAAACTATGTCAGAACGCACATAGGTGGCACGTCCATGTTTAGCATGTAGAACATAGCACAGGAGGTCAAAGCCTTTGATGGTGAAGCGGCCAGCTTCCTCTGTGCCAATATGAGTCTCTTGGAGGCAGATTACATCAGCCTTCCAAGTTGGAAGGCGAGGACTTCGATAAGGCTTCGCTTGGCTGCAGATAGGCCTTCAACGTTTAGTTGTAATATGCGAAGGGCAGATCCTACCACAAAGTGCTCTTGGGGCTGTTTGCTTTCGGCTTTAGGACTGTGACTAGGATTCTTCTTTGACTTGGCACAGAGGCGTCGTCTCTTCGAATTTAGTCTGCTGGTAGGATCATTAGCTTCCCCAGGCGAGCCCGGGTACTGGCGGAGGGCGCGACGAGAACGCTGATCCATTGCCCCCTGTTTTATGAAAATATTTAGACAGGTTCGTGAGGAGTCGGCACACAGGAAAGGAATTCACACTGAGACAGACTGCTAGAATAAACTGTATCTTTTATTCCCCACAGAACACATCTCCTCTACACACAGAGAAATCATTGCATGTCACACATCTCCTTCACACAAGGATTAATGCATTTCATGTCATTTCATCAGCTCTTACCGGTGATACCGAGACTGGAGAGCCGGCAGTCTAGAAAGAGCGTTGATTTCTCAGCTGGACGTTTTGCGCAAAAAACTCACAGCAGACTCTAAAATGTCAGGAAAATCCCTGCTTTTTAAAGGGCAAGGTTACGTGCACAACAGAGTTAGCCACTCTCTGTTGTCAGGCAGCCTCCCCCTCCCGTCATAGAATCGCGTAGGGAGCGGGGAGGGCTAGTCCCCGCTCTCAGGCGATTCCCAAAACATACACGAACATCTGCTACATTTCACACACACACATATACACATGAGGAATAAAGGCGCCTTTGTTTCATAAGCATAGTTGGAAGGAGTAACAGCTGTAAGGAGTAACAGTTTCTTAAGTCATACTGCCCAGGTCATGGTGTGCCTTAAGATAAATCCACCCTGAGAAGAGAACTGGATTGTCAAAACATATTAAAAGCAACTGAGAAACAAATCAGGGCACACATTAAAAATACATTTATATTACATTCCACCCTTTGACCTTATTTGTGATCAGTTGGTAAAGATAATTGCTTTCTTCCCCAACTAAGTGCTTTCTTCCCCAACTGAAAAACAAATCAGGGCACACATTAAAAATATTTATATCACATTTTCCACCCTTTGACCTTATTTGTTCTATCAGTTGGTGAAGAACATTGGGTAATTACTGTCTTCTTGGGGAATACTTTCATCCTCATAAGGTATGCCGACATGATTATGGTGAGATAATTCCACCCAATTGACGTCCCAAATGCATGTTACAACATGCCACAATAGCTCACTTCTTGTATTGAAATGTCTATTGTAGTAATTCCATTCATTAGTCGTACCTACAGCATAATCATAACATATCCAGTGACCAGGAGGGTCAGCACTCACCTCTACTTTGCAAGATGTGGTACCATATCCTCCATCTCGAAAGATAACTTTGATTTTCATATTGCCAGAGAATTATATATTCTTTTACTTAAAACCTGTTTTACTCTTCTAATATAGCAGAAAGCACTGAAATTGCATATTGTTAAGACAGATGGAACAGCAATTAATATAGCTAGGGGAGGCACCAGTGTTTTGCGAGCAGTGACTGACATGCCTGAGAATATATCCCACCAGTGATGAGCAGAAACTTGCTCTATCTGATGAGCTGCGTGCAATACCTTTCCTTGGGCCACCACAGTGGATATCACTGCAGCACGCACATTAGACATATGATCACCAATGAGCTTTTGTATCTCCGTGGATCCATTCAGTGCGCCTCTGAATCGATCCAGGGACACCTGCCATGGAACTTCCAGCACCTGCCATTGCAGGGCGGTCAGGTGAACCTCACTGGAAAAGTTGGTAAGACGATATGTCCGATTATGCCATTGCCACATGTGAACACCATGCAGACACCCAGTGAAAGGTACCCTAGGCAACATTGGATGGGAGTTTAAGGTGGCTACACATAGAGTATGGGGCCCTATTTGCCACATCATGTCACGAGGTTTTTCTATTCTCCATTCACATAGTGCCTCTGTCATGGTTAAGCATGGTTCAGTATATATTTCTCGACTTAGACATGCATATCCTTGGTCAGTCAAATCACATTCTGATAAATCATATGTATTATTTTGCCCTGGATCAAACCATCCCCCTTTTAATTGAATAAACCAAAATGCCGTGGCAGTAATTACTGGTAACACATGATATTTGCACACGTCAACAGCTCTTGTGACATTTAATTGAGTCCATTGCCCGCTACACATCGTGCTATTGCAGATGGTTTTTTCAGGATGCGGAATTAACCACCATTCTTCAGTAATGTTCCACACTTCTCGCCATTGTCGAGCGTGATTGGTAGTGACAATGTGAGTGAAACGTTCCAACTGCGTGCGGATATCCAAAACTTGAATGTTGCACACAGTCCAATTGAAAGCGCGAGTGATGTTCGTCATCAATTCACTCGTAGCATTCCACATGGTCAAATCCCAATTCAGACGTTTTTGAAACAGATTGGCGGCCTCCATTTGAGGCCCCACCACCGTAGGCATCCAAAATCCAACTTGTTGAATGCCTAAAGACGTTTGATGTCCAGTATCTGCCAACATTGATCTGGTTACCTCGTTGTTAATGGTGTTGGAGATTCCCAAAACTGTGCCAAATCCTCCCAGCAATGTGTCATACCATGCTCTTTTCTTCTTGGTTGAACATTTGGGAATGGGTGGTATCCTTACCATCCAACTGACGGTGATATGGCTGGTTTGTGTGGCCACCGTTGTACAGGTCGACAGTATGGGTGCCAGGTTCGTTGGGGGTATATGCTTCGGGTTTTTGTTGACCACTACAATAGGGTACACAAAGGGGATTTGTCGACCGTTTATGACTGTTCCATTCATCAAATACACTTCCTTATCTCCTGTTATATTGATGGATAGCTTTGTACCATTTAAGGTAGTATCACATTTCAGTGAATCATTAGTCATTTTGGCCACGCATATGGTTACATTGGCAGTTAAGTTCACCATGCACCCCTTCTCCACCGCTGGCACATTATATTGATTTTTGACACATGTGGGGCATATGTAGATAGGACAGTGGCTGGTTAAGTTCAGTATCTTGCACTTTTGGTTTGATAAACAATAGAAACCGTCTTGACTCCGATTGGCACCGATTCGACTTTCCCTCCACTCCAACGAAACAGATTGGTCCACCTCAAACATTTCTTGGCCTGGTGTGGCGTGGATCTGGATCCAGCAACCGGCGATACTCATCCACAGGATCACAACGAGGGCAGGGCGGCACATGTCCCAGCAGACGACATAGCCGTGTCCTCGGTGCTTGTGGGGGTGTTGAAGAAGACCCATGACGTGGCGGGTGTCCAATCACCAGTCTCCACCCGAACATTCCTGCAAAGCAAGCACATACTTAGGAGAAGAGAAAGCACAGAATTAGTTCTCCCTTAGATAACATTTTGATACTGGTACATTTATCCAGGTTTCCTCTCCTGGATACAAAATGGTCACCACCTGATCCGTCCCTTGAGCTATGATCTCAGCCGGGCAGGGAGGACCATTTTCTTGCCTCACCCATACTTTGGCCCCAGATTTATCTGTGGAACCAAAGCCTTTTTCGCCCCTTTGCGTCATCACAGCCGGCTTAGCAATCTCTTCAGGGTTAGTCATTAGACATGGTTTAATGACCAATTGGGCCACTTTATCCCCCTTATTCAGGGTTATGGGCTCTGATCCCAGTACGTAGCACACCACTCCCAATTCCCCTTGATAATCACTGTCAATCACACCTGCCAGAGTCGTTAAACCTTTTAGGGATAATCCAGACTTTGGCAATATGTGACCATACATTCCATTCGGACATTGCAACCCTAGCCCTGTTTTTACCACAGTAGGTGTTCCTGGTACCAAGGTAAGGGTTTCCATAGTTCTTAGATCTAGTCCAGCCGAGCCTTTCGTCGCTCGCACTGGTAGTGTTGCTTCTGGGTTAATCTTCCACATTTTAATAATTTGTCCTTCAGAATGTTCAAGATTGACAGTGATCATTCGGTTCAGTGGTGTTGTACCAGGTGCAATGGGTCTATTGTTTAGCTGTTTCAGCGCTTGTGGTAAGCGTTTTTTCCACCCTTCCAAGCTATTGTTTATCCCTCCTTTCTTCAAGGTGGCTTTCAACAACCCATTCATTCTTTCAATTAAACCCGCAGCTTGGGGATGATATGGAACGTGATAGATCCATTCCACATGATCGTGTTTGGCCCAATCTTTCACCAGGTTTCCGGTGAAATGGGTCCCGTTGTCAGTTTGAATCTGTACAGGTAGCCCATAGAACCTTTCAATTAGTTCCACACAGGCCAGCGTGGCCTTCTGATTAGCCACTTTGGCTGGGTGTGCCACTACCACACCCGAAAATGTATCCACAGCCGTGCATACATATTTACATCGTTGTGACTCTGCAAGAGGACCAATAAAATCCATTTGCCAGATTTGTCCTGGACTCTTTCCCCTTTGTATATGTCCAGTGAGATGTTGTGGGACACCTCTTCTGTGATGCTGACAGGCCTCACACTGTTCAATGGCTGTCTTTACATCATCAGTTTTTAAATCAATGCCTCTATCCCTGGCCCATTGGGTGGTAGCTTGAATTCCCCAATGTCCACTCTTTTCATGGGCCCACCGGGCCAAATCCGCAGTGGATTGCCTCTCCACTGACATTGCTCTGACCACTCCATCAATATAACGGTTGTGGAGGGCTTCTGCTTTGTTCCAAATCCATTAAAAACTGGGTCAAACTGTCCTCTTTGTTTAAATTTAGAGCATTTGAGTCACTGTTGAATCCTATTGTTTTTTATATTTCCTTTATGCAACCCAGCATCTCCCAAGCCTTGTGAGGCAGGCAGCCCCGCCTCTTGCATTCTTCACTTCAGCTGAGCAAAAAATTCACCTTCTGTTTTTTTTTTTTTCCCCAGAGGCCAAATCTGCCTCTCCCCCGCCCCTGAGGCAAAAGGAGAGAGAGAGAGAGAGAGAGAACTATCCCTCGCCCGCCCCCTTTGGGAGAGAGAGAGAGAGAGAGAGAGAGAGAGAGAGAGAGAGAGAGAGAGAGAGAGAGAGAGAGAGAGAGAGAGAGAGAGAGAGCACTATCCCTCACCCGCCCCCTTTGGGAGAGCGAGGAACAGAGAGAGAGAGAGAGAGAGAGCGCTGCTCGCCCCTCCCCTTGCTGATGGGAGAGAGAGAACAGCCGCCCGCACAACACCACATTCGCCGCTGAATTCCACTTAGCGGGGCCTTCGGGGCAACTTCAATTCCCCGAAGACACCCACACATCACCGAAGGCGACCCGTCCCCTACCAGGTCTGCCCATGGCTCTAATCTTCCACCACCATCCGCTAAACACACACCAACCTGCTCCCATAAACCATCCCAGCCTGGGATAACAGCACAATCACCAGCACAATCACCAGCACAATCGCTGGCACAATCGCTGGGAGAGCCCCCAGCTGCACTCTGTTTAATTCTTTTCTTAAACATGACTTTCCTATGCACAGCTCCTCTTTACCCTTTTTTTAAAAAAATTTCAGATCCTGTTCGTGACGCCAAAATGTTTTATGAAAATATTTAGACAGGTTCGTGAGGAGTCGGCACACAGGAAAGGAATTCACACTGAGACAGACTGCTAGAATAAACTGTATCTTTTATTCCCCACAGAACACATCTCCTCTACACACAGAGAAATCATTGCATGTCACACATCTCCTTCACACAAGGATTAATGCATTTCATGTCATTTCATCAGCTCTTACCGGTGATACCGAGACTGGAGAGCCGGCAGTCTAGAAAGAGCGTTGATTTCTCAGCTGGACGTTTTGCGCAAAAAACTCACAGCAGACTCTAAAATGTCAGGAAAATCCCTGCTTTTTAAAGGGCAAAGTTACGTGCACAACAGAGTTAGCCACTCTCTGTTGTCAGGCAGCCTCCCCCCCCCGTCATAGAATCGCGTAGGGAGCGGGGAGGGCTAGTCCCCGCTCTCAGGCGATTCCCAAAACATACACGAACATCTGCTACATTTCACACACACACATATACACATGAGGAATAAAGGCGCCTTTGTTTCATAAGCATAGTTGGAAGGAGTAACAGCTGTAAGGAGTAACAGTTTCTTAGGTCATACTGCCCAGGTCATGGTGTACCTTAAGATAAATCCACCATGAGAAGAGAACTGGATTGTCAAAACATATTAAAAGCAACTGAGAAACAAATCAGGGCACACCTTAAAAATACATTTATATTACACCCCCCAAGTGAAAAATGACATGAGGGCAGTCAGCCTGAGGAAAGACAAAGTAGTTATAGATCAGAAAGTTCTAACAAAAAAGACAAAAAATGATGTGGTACAATAGAATTGAAACTCTGTAGACTGAAAGTAAATGACATGGATAGTTAAATGGTAAAATGAATATGTAATACAGAAAAAATGACAAATACCTAAATATTCAGTGATGAGCCATAAATGCAGCCAGGATTGAAGGGCTCAATATAAAGGAGTCCAACCTAATAGCACAACTTAAAGAAGGTTTCTTAGAAAAAAGCTCAAGGTGGTGAACAGCAGTTCTGCAGTCATGGCTTCCATGCTGAGAAGAGACAGAGAGGTGGAACCTAACCAGGCCCTGATCAGCAGCCACAGATCACAGAATCCCACAGGTGTCCCCAGGTTTGCTGAAAAAGTGAAAATAAATAAGACTGAGGAGTGAGAATCTCAGCTGGAATCAGTGAAGAAAGTAGAAAAGCACTCAGAGAGGGCATACCTCCACCCAGGCTCCTTCTGTCCTTCATGGATCACCTCCAAAATGTCATGGGTTTGTGTGTAGGCCTAGAGCCACTTTTAGTGAAAATTGCATCAAAGTCTGTTCAGTGGAGTGTTGTTGCTCACACACTGTGAGAAGATAAGAGCCTTGGCTGAGGTATTCACTCTCAGATCATCACCAAAATGTAATGGGTTCCTCTGTAGCCCAAGAACCACCTTGGTGAAAATTTCATCTAAATACATTGTTAGAAAAGTCCTTGAAGACCTTCAGTCAAAAACCAGGCTGGATCAGAGTTTCAGCAAATTTAATTACACTGGCCAGAGGAGAACAATACAAGAACGGTCTCAGAGCCTATTTGCGCGTCATTCTGACTCAAGACACACATCACTCAGTTCTTTAAGCTTGCTGTTATCTGGGAAGTGGGTGAGCAAATTGTCCATCCAGTACGTCTGGTCAAATCTTGGTGTACAGATTAGCTTTTCTCAGGTCACTCTATCCCAGTCATACAGGCGCCACACAGGAAAACAAGATAATCACTAGTGCAGCTGTCGCCGTGACACTTTAACACAAACTCCCAAGTTAGACTCTGAGACCAAACAAAGACAAATATAAGTAGGGATGTGATTTTTCCACTAATTCGCGGAAATTCTGCTTTTTTGATCTTCTAAAAATTTTCAGACCAGATGGCGGTGCGTGCACAACATGAGGCTCAGCGTCTCTTCAGATTTTGCGGATTAGCAGCGATATTTCTGCTCATTTCGGGTCTGTTCGTTCAGAACAGCTTCGCTTTTACGTCCTACAACCGAAATGAACTTTTGGACATTGGATTACAAAATAACGACCTTTTTATCAGCAACCTACGTTTCATCCCTGAGCTCTGGAGAACACCTGACGCTAGGTAAGCTACCCGGCCGACCGGAAGTGCTTGCAGGTGGCGTAGAGACCTTAAACAAAGGCGGGGGAAGCGCGGAGGGCTAAGAGCTAAGCTAAAGCTAACACCGCACCGGCTTTCTCTACCCAGCATTTTCCTTGCTAATGTACGGTCCGCGGCGAACAGAATGGATGAGCTATGGGTTCGGATCACCAACAATAAGAAACTTATGAACTGCAATATCATGATTTTCACGGAAGGATGGCTACATAGTGAAGTACTTGACGGTGCTGTCGAGCTAGCCGGCCGACACACTCTCCGGGCAGACAGAGCAGCTGATGACTCTGGTAAGACCAGAGGTGGGGAAGTATGCATTTATATTAACAAGGCTTGGTGCACGAACTCTGTCACCGTTGGGAGACACTGCTCAGCTAACCTGGAGTTTCTCATGGTTAAATGTAGACCTTTCTATCTTCCACAGGAGTTCACTTTTCACTTTTCTTCATCTTGCCTGCTGAAGATGTTTTGGACTTTATTTAAAAAATATTTTTAACGCCACACATGTGATGGATAATGCTTGTTGGAATATTTTAGGAATGTTATCTTCTTGGAACATAAGTCAATATTATACA
Organism: Pholidichthys leucotaenia; assembly: GCA_020510985.1. Taxonomy (NCBI): domain Eukaryota; kingdom Metazoa; phylum Chordata; class Actinopteri; order Cichliformes; family Pholidichthyidae; genus Pholidichthys; species Pholidichthys leucotaenia. Next base: position 282,762,577 of record CM035844.1, read on the forward strand.
GTAATAAGTGACATTCAGCTGTTTGTTTTATGTCATTTAAGCACAGTTCTGGTACTTAAAAATCATAAAAACCCAGGAACTTCGGGGGGCTTCGCCCCCCTTGCACCCCCACAGGGGCTCTGCCCCGGACCCCGCTGGGGGACTGTGTCCCCCAGACCCCCTGCTAAATTTTCAGATAATTTCCCCAACCCCAAATCACATCCCTATATAAGACATACAGTATATGGAATTTTCCTTTCATTCTCCCCCCTTTGATGCCATAACAGGCATAAATGAAAAGTGATCACAAGTTATGGCATCTAAAACCATGTTTTTAACTGTTCTTTGTTCCACTGCTTCAATCACCTCGCCAGGTGACCAGCAAAATAGTTCATTAGTGGTTGGTGGGCACTGCTGATGAGTCCTGGATTTGGGACCTTTGTGGTATGATTCCAGACAGATCTTCTTTCCGTTGTATAGTCACATATGAATTATTGCTCGATGAAATGAAGCCGGTTGCATCTTCACAATGTCCCCACGATGGCAATCTGGACCCCTCCTTATCTGCCTCTGTCTCCTCCATTCCGCCTGAAAGGGAGGAAAAAAGGATTTAAGTCTTGCTTGCAAAATCCAATGGCGTTTGTTTTTATTTTTCTTACAATTATAATATTTCAAATTGATTAAAGCAGTAGCAGACAGAATTGCTTTTATTCTTAGTTTTAGATAAATGGTGCATCAGTGCAATATACAACAAATTGATCTGCACATTGGTTAGTTATTCACTTTCTTGTGTAGTCCAGTGTAGTGTGCTGAGGACATTCTTCTTGACACAGACTCATTCAGCCAATAATCAGGCTTTACTCCAAACTTGACCAGATTTGCAAATGTATTATCAGAATCAGTCAATCAAAGCTATATTTGTATAGCTCATTTCATACATAATAGATAACAGATCATTAGGATTAAAACAAGAGCATTTAATGTTGTTAAATTATATTTCTTTCATTTTCTGTCTGCTCTCACTTTAATCTTGTAGAAATTAAAATTTAACTCACCAATAGAAGAAGCATCTTCCAAGTTTTTAGTTTACTGCTTTTACCTATGGAGAAAGCAAAGCAAAAACAACCATATCTCCAAATACTTACCTCTTCAGATAAAAGATAAGATAAGCCTTTATTAGTCCCACAATGGGCCCAACCCAAGCAATCCAAAAAAAAAAAAAAATCAATTTTCCTGCTCCGCTGCAAGATAATTTTACTTAAAATAAACAATAAAGTTCTGGCAATAGATAATGTTAGTTAAAAATAAAACAAAAACATCTCCCAACAAAGCAGGACTAAATTGCTTAAGACAAGTAAAAACTATCATAAAGCAAGGAAAATCCCATAGAAAACTGCACAACAAAAAGAAATTACTGTCAAAATTATCGAGATATCTAATACATCTTATCAAAATCCCCAGTTCAGTGTGACACACAAGTTAGTCCTCTCTCACACACACATACCATAGCAAGCTCAAATGAGCACACACACGTTAGTAAGCAGTCCCCATGCCACTTATAATAAGCAGATCTGGCAACCCAAGGTTCTCATTGTCAATCATCTTCTGCCACTCTGAAAACACATTCATTTTTTCTCTCTTTTTCTCACAAAGTAAACCCGTAAAACATTAAAAACACACACGAGCAAGCACGTGAGTGGCCGGACAAACAAACTGCAGTTATTTATTTGATATATTTATTTTATTTTATTGTAATTTGAGGTCATTTTATTCTGTGTGTATTTTTAAGGATGATTTTACTTCGTTTTAGACCTGTTTTAAATTATGCCTTAAGGTATTTTGGTTCTTACTATCACATTAGAGTTCATCCTTACTATATTAGCGCTATTTACCTGTATTTTTAAGGTTAACCCTTTTATTGATGCTCACTCTTGATGTAAAGAAGATCTCACATTGATATTTTTCTTAGTCAATGCTCACTCGTGATGTTAAGAAGATCTCACATTTATTAGTACCCCGCGAGTCTATTTACCAATTGAATTTCCTCACTGTGATCCGCCTGTAGGTTAACGCCGTCACTCACCAGCTCCCAGTGTCTCAGGATCATGCCTCCACTTCAACAACTACCAGATCATTGGTCATGGTCGGGGGAGGGCTTGTCCCACAGCCATGCACAGCTGTCCATGGTCCAAAAATGCCAGAAGCAGAGGAGAGTTATATGGAGTCCCTGTGGTTCAGGCACAGAGTATGTGAGAAAAATCCTTGAAGACCTTCAGTCAAAAACCAGGATGAATCAGAGTTTCAGCAAATTTAATTACACTGTCCAGTGGAAAACAATACAAGAACGGTCTCAGAGCCTATTTGCGCTTCATTCTGACTCAAGACACTCATCACTCAGTTCTTTACGCTCTCCATTATCTGGGAAGTGGGAGAGCAAATTGTCCATCCAGTACATGTGGTCAAAACTTGGTGTACAGATTAGCTTTTCTCAGGTCACTCTATCCCAGTCATAGAGGCACCACGCAGGAAAATAAGATGACAGCTAGTGCAGCTGTAGCCTTGACACTTTCACACAAACTCTAAGTTAGACTTTGAGACCAATCAAAGACAAATATAAGACAAATAAGGAATTTTCCTATCATCCATCCAGTAGTTTTTGTGTGATCCTGCTGCACAAATACAAAGTCCTTGGTGGAGGTATGCACTCTCAGATCATCACCAAAATCTAATCATCTATTCCACGTGCCATTGTACACCGTTCCTGAAAATTTGATCAAAATTCGTTCACAGTTTTTTGAGTAATGTTGCTTACAGACAGACAGACAGACCAACGGCGGTAAAACCAGCCTCCTTGGCAGAGGTACATCTGTCATCAAAGTGCTACAACTATTGGACTGTTTACTTTAAATTGTGACTACGGGTGGATCAGGAAACTCTTTAGTCGGGGCAGCTCTAGTCTTTCTTGTGTTTCTTCATCCCTCTGTTCTCTGTAGAGAAGCAGTTAGAAATGTAGTGAGGGCTCCATCAGGTCATTCCTTCTGACTGGATTATTGCTGCTTTCAAAATCAAAAGAAAAAACTAGAGGGCACTTAGAGAGCGTATACCTCTACCAAGGCTCCGTCCCTCCCTCCCTTTGTCCTCCCCTTCGTCCCTTTGTCTGACAATATTGCCATCCATCCATACATTGTGTAATAGGACCTTGGCGGAGGTATGCACTTATGGATTACCTCCAACATCTAATGAGTTCATCTTTGGGCCAAGAACCACCTCTGGTGAAAATGTCATCCAACTCCATATAGTAGTTTAGGAGTATTGTTGCTAACACTGAGAAGATAGAGCCTTGGTGGAGGTATGCATTTTGAGATCATCACCAAAATCTAATCATGTGTTCAGTGTGCCATTACACACCTTCCCTAAAAAGTTGAATGAAAGGCGCTATATACAGTGGGGCAAAAAAGTATTTAGTCAGCCACCAATTGTGCAAGTTCTCCCACTTAAAAGATGAGAGAGGTCTCCAATTTTCATCATAGGTATACCTCAACTATGAGAGACAAAATGAGAAAAAAAATATCCAGAAAATCACATTGAAGGATTTTTAATGAATTAATTGGTAAATTCCTCAGTAAAATAAGTATTTGGTCACCTACAAACAAGCAAGATTTCTGGCTCTCACAGACCTGTAACTTCTTCTTTAGGAGGCTCCTCTGTCCTCCACTCGTTACCTGTATTAATGGCACCTGTTTGAACTCATTATCAGTATAAAAGACACCTGTCCACAACCTCAAACAGTCAGACTCCAAACTCCACTATGGCCAAGACCAAAGAGCTGTCAAAGGACACCAGAAACAAAATTGTAGACCTGCACCAGGCTGGGAAGACTGAATCTGCAATAGGTAAGCAGCTTGGTGTGAAGAAATCAACTGTGGGAGCAATTATTAGAAAATGGAAGACATACAAGACCACTGATAATCTCCCTCAATCTGGGGCTCCACACAAGATCTCACCCCGTGGGGTCAAAATGATCACGAGAACGGTGAGCAAAAATCCCAGAACCACATGGGGGGACCTAGTGAATGACCTGCAGAGAGCTGGGACCAAAGTAACAAAGGCTACATCAGAAACACACTACGCCGCCAGGGACTCAAATCCTGCAGTGCCAGATGTGTCCCCCTGCTTAAGCCAGTACATGTCCAGGCCCGTCTGAAGTTTGCTAGAGAGCATTTGGATGATCCAGAAGAGGATTGGGAGAATGTTATATGGTCAGATGAAACCAAAATAGAACTTTTTGGTAAAAACTCAACTTGTCGTGTTTGGAGGAGAAAGAACACCATACCTACTTTGAAGCATGGGGGTGGAAACATCATACTTTGGGGCTGTTTTTCTGCAAAGGGACCAGGACGACTGATCCGTGTAAAGGAAAGAATGAATGGGGCCATGTATCGTGAGATTTTGAGTGAAAACCTCCTTCCATCAGCAAGGGCATTGAAGATGAAACATGGCTGGGTCTTTCAGCATGACAATGATCCCAAACACACCGCCCGGGCAACGAAAAAGTGGCTTTGTAAGAAGCATTTCAAGGTCCTGGAGTGGCCTAGCCAGTCTCCAGATCTCAACCCCATAGAAAATCTTTGGAGGGAGTTGAAAGTCTGTGTTGCCCAGCGACAGCCCCAAAACATCACTGCTCTAGAGGAGATCTGCATGGAGGAATGGGCCAAAATACCAGCAACAGTGTGTGAAAACCTTGTGAAAACTTACAGAAAAAGTTTGACCCCTGTCATTGCCAACAAAGGGTATATAACAAAGTATTGAGATGAACTTTTGTTATTGGCCAAATACTTATTTTACTGAGGAATTTACCAATTAATTCATTAAAAATCCTTCAATGTGATTTTCTGGATTTTTTTTCTTATTTTGTCTCTCATAGTTGAGGTATACCTATGATGGAAATTGGAGACCTCTCTCATCTTTTAAGTGGGAGAACTTGCACAATTGGTGGCTGACTAAATACTTTTTTACCCCACTGTAAATGCAATCCATCATTACTTCCACCAAGGGAGGACGGAGGTAATGTTTTTAGTGGCGTTGGTTGGTTGGTTTGACTGTTAGTAACATAACTCAAAAAGTTCAGAACAGATTTTGATGAAATTTTCAGGAAAGGTGAGTTATGGCACAGGGAACAAATGATTAGATTTTGGTGGTGATTCAGATCATGATGTGGATGCAGGAATTTTTATTTTTATTTTTTTTGATTTTGTATACTTTATTAATCCCCAGAGGGGAAATTGAGGGCATCCACCTGGATGGATGAAGCAGCCATGGTACGGCGCTATCCCTTAACTATTCACACACACATTCACACCTAGGGCCACTTTAGAGTCTCCAATTAACCTAACCTGCATGTTTTTGGCATGTGGGAGGAAACCGGAGAAATCCTGGAGTAAACCCACACAGATACGGGGAGAACATGCAAACTCCACACAGATCACTGTTGGTCAGGGACTGGGATCGAACCAGGGATCCCATGGCCAAGGGTGAGTTGCTGTGTTGCCGCAGTGCTAACCACTGCGCCACCACACCGCCCTATTTTATACAGTGGTGTGAAAAAGTGTTTGCCCCCTTCCTGATTTCTCTTTTTTGTATGTGTATATATATATATATATATATATATATATATATATATATATATATATATATATATATATGTATACAGTATATATATATATATATACTGTATATATATATACATATCACGGACACACAGATCGTCCCAAATGTCTCCTGAGCCGGCGGACGGAGCCACTGTTTATAGCAGGAGACGGTACAGCAGGGAAGAGCTGCTAGCACATAACTGCCACCCGGTGCTAACTGAAAAACTCGACATACCGGGAGATCTGAGGCGAAAACGCCGTGGTTGCTGGGCTGGAGTAAGGCGTAAGACAAAAAATATAAGGTACAGACCCTCCCTTCCATCCATTGTCATGGGGAATGTACGGTCGTTACTGGGAAAGGTAGATGAGCTAGCGGCTATCTCCCGCTACGATAGCATATACCGGGAATGCTCTGTCCTTTTGTTTACCGAGACGTGGCTATCTGAACTAGCAGCAGATGCTAACATTGAGCTGGAGGGTTTCCACGCGATACGGGCAGACCGAACACCAGACAGTGGCAAAGCAAGGGGCGGTGGAGCAATAATGTATGTTAACAGCAACTGGTGCTGACCGGGACATATCACTGTTAAACAACGACACTGCAGCAAAGACATTGAGTTGCTAGCTGTTAGCATGCGGCCTACATATCTCCCGAGGGAATACTCACACGTGATCTGCATTGTTATTTATGCAAATCCGACGGCGAACGCTGGGACAGCGCGTGACGTCATCCATTCAGTGACCGGCAGGCTGCAGACAGAACACCCAGATGCTCTTCTCCTCATTTCAGGCGACTTCAACCATGTTTCACTGTCTCCCATTCTACCCACGTTCACCCAGTACGTCACATGCCACACTAGAGACAATAAAACACTGGACTTATTCTATGCAAACACTAAGGAGGCGTACACCTCATTACAACTCCCCCCACTCGGGAGATCGGATCACAGCTTGGTTCATCTCCGGCCGGTGTACAAACCCCTAGTGCACAGACAACCTCCGGCCATGCGCACAGTGAAGTTATGGTCTGAGGAGGCAATGGACACTCTAAAGGGCTGTTTTGAAACCACCGCCTGGGAGCAGCTCTGCGATCCACATGGTGAGGACATCGATGGCCTCACTCACACCATCACGGGCTATCTCAGCTTCTGTGTGGACAACGATCTAGAATTTCTCTCTATCAACTGCAAGCCATTTTATTCCCCGCGGGAGTTCGCATCATTTGTTTTGATCGCTGTGTACGCCCCTCCCGACGCGAACGCGCGCGAGGCCCAGCGCGCGCTCGCAGATCACGTCCTACATGCGGAGCGGAATTTTCCAGACTCCCTGGTTATTGTGGTTGGCGACTTTAACCAGAGCAATCTGAGTCATGAGCTCCCCGATACAGACAGTTTATTAAATGTCCAACCAGAGGAAATAACACGCTGGATCACTGTTACACCACAGTGAAAGACGCATATCGCGCTGTTCCCCGCGCTGCGCTTGGATTATCTGATCACGTGATGGTCCACCTCATTCCCACATACAGACAGAGATTGAAGCTCACTAAACCTGTTGTGACCACCACGAAGAAATTGACCAGTGAAGCTGGAGAGAAACTGAACACATGCATGGAAATAACTGACTGGGGCATGTTTAAAGGAGCCACACATGATCTTAATGAGTACACAGACACTGTGAACTCATATATCAACTTCTGTGAGGAGAGCATTCTCCCATTGCGCACCAGGGTGAGGTACTCTAATGATAAGCCCTGGTTCACTGCTAAGCTCAGACAGATCAGAAAGGAGAAGGAAGCTGCGTTGAAAAGTGGAGACAGAGACTGCTACAGGGAGGTTAAATATCGGTTTAACAGAGAGCTGAGGAGAGCTAAATCTGTGTATTCTGAGAGACTCCAGCAGCAGTTCACTGCTAATGACTCGGCTTCTGTGTGGAGAGGACTGAGGCAAATCACCAACTATCAGCCTCAGGCTTCTAAAGGTCAGGATGACAAAGCCCTTTGTCAAAAACTGTCCCAACATTACGCCCGTTTTGACACCTCGTCAGCTGTGTCCAACTCCCCCACTCCACCCAGCTCCACTGCCTCCTCGGCCCCTAATTCATCAAAAGCGGTCCCCCCCTACTCCTCCTCCCCCCCCGCCCTTGTCATCAGTGAGCAGGACGTGCACAGACAATTCTCCAGACTGAACCCGCGCAAGGCCCCTGGCCAGACGGTGTGTCTCCCTCCACCCTGAGACACTGTGCAAAAGAGCTGGCTCCTGTCTTCACAGACATTTTTAACACCTCCCTTAAGCTATGCCACGTGCCGACCTGCCTCAAATCCTCCACCATCATCCCTGTCCCCAAGAAGCCACGGATTACTGGACTTAACGACTACAGACCTGTAGCGCTCACCTCTGTAGTCATGAAGTCCTTTGAGCGCCTGGTCCTGTCTCACCTCAAGTCCATCACCACTCCCCTCCTGGACCCGCTGCAGTTTGCCTACCGTGCCAACAGGTCTGTGGACGACGCAGTCAACCTGGCCCTCCACTCCATCCTGCAGCACCTGGACTCCCCGGGAACCTACGCCAGGATCCTGTTTGTGGACTTCAGCTCTGCATTCAACACCATCCACCCCACTCTGCTCCAGGACAAGCTGTCCCTGCTCGGCGTGCCTGACTCCCTCTGCAGGTGGATCACCGACTTCCTGACGGACCGGAGGCAGCATGTGCGGCTGGGGAAGTCTGTCTCGGACTCTGTTAGCATCAGCATCGGATCACCCCAGGGCTGTGTACTTTTCCCCCTACTCTTCTCCCTTTATACCAACTCCTGCACCTCCTCCCACCAGTCTGTTAAGCTGATCAAGTTTGCGGACGACACCACCCTCATCGGGCTCATCTCCAACGGCGACGAGTCCGTCTACAGGAAAGAGGTGGCCCAGCTGGTGTCCTGGTGCAGCCACAACAACCTGCAGCTGAACGCTCTGAAGACAGCGGAGATGATTGTGGACTTCAGGAAAGTCACAACCCCCCTGCCCCCCTCACCATCACAGGCTCTCCCATCACCATTGCAGATTCCTTCCGCTTCTTGGGCACCACCATCACCCGGGACCTCAAATGGGAGCCAACCATCAGCTCCCTCATCAAAAAGGCCCAGCAGAGGATGTTCTTTCTGCGGCAGCTGAGGAAGCTCAAGCTACCCACCAAGATGTTAGTGCAGTTCTACACGGCCATCATCGAGTCCATCCTCACCTCCTCCATAACCGTGTGGTACGCAGGAGCCACTGCCAGGGACAGACTAAGGCTGCAGCGTGTCGTGCGCACTGCTGAGAAGGTGATCGGCTGCAAGCTCCCATCTCTCCAGGACCTGTACATCTCCAGGACCCGGAGGTGTGCAGGCCGGATCATAGCCGATCCTTCACACCCTGGTCACGTACTGTTTGCCCCCCCTCCCCTCAGGTAGAAGACTTCGGTCCATTCAGACTAAAACCTCCTGGCACATGAACAGCTTTTTTCCCTCTGCCATCAGACTGCTGAACATTAAGTGACTTATTGACTCTTGTGCACTATATACAGCAGCTCATGTCGTTCATCACTGTTTTTCTGTTGCATTATTGACTGCACTGTGGTACCCCATATTATCTGCTACTTGCTAATTTATTTAAATCTGCCTTGACTAGTATTACTCATTATTATTATTATTATTATTACTTATTATTCTACACTTATGGCATGTTTTTAGTCTTTTAGTTTTTTTAGTTTATCTCTTTATCTCTTCATGTTTTTAATGTTGCAGCATGGCACCGAGACAAATTCCTAGTTTGTGTACTACATGAACAATGGCAATAAATCTGATTCTGATTCTGACAACACCGTTCCCACCAAGACCATACGGTGTTGCTCAAACAACAAGCCCTGGATCAACTCTGAGAGAGAAGAAGAGGATCTTCAGGTCGGGGAACAGGGAGATGCTGAAGTCCGTACAGAGGGAGCTGAGGAGAAAGATCAGAGAAGGCAAGGACAGCTTCAGGAAGAAGATGGAGGACAAGCTGCAACAGAGCGACATCAGCGGGGTCTGGAGAAACCTCAAAACCATCTCTGGGCTCCAGAATACCTCCCCCCAGGCCACGGGGGGCAGGGAGTGGGCGAACAATCTGAATCTGTTTTTCAATAGGTTTGACCAACCGCCCTCCCCCCTGACTGCACAACAACCACTGTTGCCTCTAAAGACGTCAAGTCCTGCTGCCCACTCCGCACTCCACCAACTCCCCCCCCCCACTCCCAACACACAGCCCCCCAACCTGACCCTGACTAAGACCCAGTTGAGGACGGAGCTGAGGAAGATCAAGGCGAGGAAGGCGTCGGGACCGGACGGCATCAGCGCAAAGCTCCTCAAGTCCTGTGCAGACCAGCTGTGTGGGATTGTGGAGTACATCTTCAATCTGAGCCTGAAGCTGGGGAGGGTACCACAGCTGTGGAAAACATCTTGTGTGGTACCTGTTCCAAAGACTTCCCACCCCAAAGACCCGAACAGCTACAGACCAGTGGCCTTGACGTCCCACATGATGAAGACCCTGGAGAGACTGCTCCTTGCTCACCTCCGCCCCCTGGTGGGACCAGCGATGGATCCACTCCAGTTCGCCTACCAGCATGGCATTGGGGTGGAGGATGCGGTGATCTTCCTCCTTCACCGTTCTCTGTCCCACCTGGAGAAGCCCGGGAATGCGGTGAGGATCATGTTCTTTGACTTCTCCAGTGCTTTCAACACCATCCAACCGATGATCCTGAAGGACAAGCTGCTGTGCGCAGGGGTGGACCAGCACCTGTCATCATGGATCCTGGACTACCTCACTAACCGGCCTCAGTTTGTGAGAACCCGGGACTGTGTGTCCGACACGATCATCGGTAGCACGGGGACCCCCAGGGAATGATTTTGGCTCCCTTCCTGTTCACCCTTTATACTGCGGACTTCTCACACAACACAACACACTGCCATCTACAGAAGTTCTCTGACGACTCTGCGATCGTTGGCCTCATCTCCAGTGGAGATGAAGCTGAGTACAGAGGGCTTATCCAGGACTTCATGTACTGGTGCCATTGGAACTGCCTCCAGATCAATGCGAGGAAAACAAAGGAGCTGGTGGTGGACTGCCGCAGGCAAGGACAACCCCTCACAGCACCAGTAAATATACAGGGAACAGACATCGAGATGGTGACATCCTACAAGTACCTGGGTGTTCATCTGAACAATAAACTGGACTGGTCACACAATACTGACGCACTCTACAAGAAGGGACAGCGCAGGCTGTTCCTACTGAGGAGACTCAGGTCTTTTGGTGTACAAGGGGTGCTGCTGAAGACATTCTATGACACGGTGGTGGCACCAGCCATCACTTTTGGAGTGGTCTGCTGGGGCAGTGACATTACGGCAGCCGATTGGAAGAGACTGAACAAACTGATCAAGAAAACTAGCTCTGTCCTGGGGCAGCGCCTTGACCCAGTGGAGGAGATAGGAGAGAGAAGGATGGTGGCTAAACTGTCATCTCTGCTGGAGGCCGAGTTCCACCCTATGCAGGACATACTGAATGCACTGAGGAGCTCATTTAACAGCAGACTACATCATCCTAGGTGCACAACTGAGAGGTTTCGCAGGTCCTTCCTACAACGGCTGTCAGACTGTACAACCTAAGCAAGGCTGCTCGCAGAGATAGCAAAAAGACGTGACAACCTAATAGTTTTTGAATGCAAAAGACGCAATAGACTTATACAATGGTCCCCTCCGGCATACAACTAGGAAAATACCGGTCGCTATGGAGGGTGAGAATATGTATGGGTACATAATCATACCATGTAGGATAACTAAGTAGACGGTTGTGCTGTTTCATTCCATCTAGCAACAATGCTCCGCACTGGGTGTGTTTATATATCTACATATTTATTCCATCTAGCTACAATGCTCCGCACTGTGTGTGTTTATATATTTACATATTTATTCCATCTAGCTACAATGCTCCACACTGTGTGTCTATATACGTGTATATATATATATATATATATATATATATATATATATATATATATATATATATATACAGTATATATACATATAACATAATATAATAATATAGACAAAACTGCATTTTGTCTTTACTTGTGTTATCTTTGTCTAATATTTAAATTTGATGATCTGAAACATTGAAGTGTGACAAACATACAAAAAAATGAGAAATAAGCTAGGGGGCAAACATTTTTTCACACCACCGTATATTAATCTGGCGCTTTTCATGTACTGCCCCTTTTAGACAGGTCCACTCAGTTGCGTGCGTGGTCACGCCTTAGGCCCACAGGCCTCAGCAACCCGGAAGCCAAACACTACAGAAAAAGTCATGGGGGCGTGCCCACGAAACTCATTTTTCCTGCTGTGGGCGACTATTTTCTATTCAATCTCTGTGTAGTCCAGCATTTACAGCGCTGAGCGCCCTTGGTACTGACACACTTTGAGTGGTAACAGGTTTTTGTCACGGCACGCTGGGCTGAAAAATGTTCAACTTGACAGACTACTAAGCAGCCAATCATAATTAGGGAAGGGCGGGACATAGGATGCCTGTACAGGAAGACGAGAACGGGAGGTGAAGGAGGTGGAAGCTGAACTTTGCTGCATCAATGTGAATTTGTAGTTGGTGACTGCAAAAAAATGATATGATGCCATGCTATTTTTTTTTTTTTAATTTTGTGTATTTTATTGATCCCCACAGGGGAAATTCAGGGCATCCACCTAGATGGATGAAGCAGCCACGGTACGGCACCATCCCTTCACCATTCACACCTAGGGCCACTTAAACTAGCATGTTTTTTGCCTGTGGGAGGAAACGGAATACCTGGGGTAAACCCACACAGACACAGGGAGAACATGCAAACTCCGAAAACTGACGAAAACCAACCTGAAAGATTCAACAAACCATGATATTGATTTAAGGTGGAATTGCCCAGCTCCAATTTATGATCAATACGATTATGACAGTATTATTATTATTATGTAGTCATATAATGTAGACAAATTGGTTTTTCTGTCATATCTCTGTCTGTTAATAATAATAGACTGCATTAATATAGCACCTTTCATTCAGATTTTCAGGAAAGGTGTGTAATGGCACACTGAACACATGATTAGAGTTTGGTGATGATCTCAAAATGCATACCTCCACCAAGGCCCTTATTTTCTCAGAGTGTTGGCAACAATACTCCAAAACTACTGGATGGATTTGGATGAAATTTTCACCCGAGGTGGTTGTTGGCCCAAAGATGAACTCATTAGATGTTGAAGGTGATCTGTGAGTGCATACCTCCGCCAAGTCCCCCTCTCACAATGTACAGATGGATGACGTTATGGTGATATGGACATGCAACAGATTGACAATTGACACTTTGAACACTGTAAATAGACAAGCACAGGGTAAGGTGGTTTGGTGTGGGGATTTTAATGCACATAACACACTGGGGGGTAGCAGGAATATAGATATGAATTGCACAATAATTGAGATAATCTAGTCTCAGAAAGTGTGTTTGACCTAACTTTGGTTTCAAATGCGATTGCAGGAATCGCATCTTGGGAGGTATTAAGTTGGTCAGCTAATGGGAGTGATCATTACCCAATAAGAGTTAAAATTGGTGTAGAAGCAGGAGAAGAAAGGATGCAGTCTGGCACAAGATGGAAATTGGATAAGGCAGATTGGGATAAATTTAAATATCTATGTAAGACTAGATGTGAGCAGCTAAATAGCAAGGACATTATTGATGGGGAGAAATTTAGTTAAAGCCTCAGTGCGATTATAATAGAGTCTGCAAATCAAACAATACCAAAAAGTACAGGTTATAGGCAACGAAGGAATCTTCCTTGGTGGAATGATAATTGTAATAAAGCTATTAAAACCAGAAATAGGGCATTCAGACACGTGAAAAAGCGTCATACTTTGGAAGCAGTGATTGAGTGCAAACGGTGTCAGGCAATCGTCCGGAAAACAATTAAAACAGCTGTGTTTATTTTGGAGACAGTATTGTAATACTATAGAAAGAGAAACACAGCTGTCAGATATTTGGGGAATGATTAAGAAAATGAGTGGAAATAGAAGAGAGTACAAAATACCAGTGTTAGACAGTAATGGGGAAATAGCCATTACTAATATAGACAAAGCTGCACGGTGGCGCAGTGGTTTAGCACTGTGGCAGCACAGTTTTACCCTTGGCCGGGGGATCGCGGGGATCATGAGGTCGTGGGTTCGATCCCAGCCCCTGACCAACAGTGAGCTGTGTGGAGTTTGCATGTTCTCCCCGTGTTGCGTGGGTTTACTCCGGGATTTCTCCGGTTTCCTCCCGCATACCAAAAACATGTAGGTTTAGGGCGCTCGCGCACGCAGCGACCAGCAGCCGGTGGCTTGTCACCAGACTGCAAACCAAATCTACCTACGGGTACAAATAAGTAAAAAAAAAAAAAAAAAAAAAAAAAAAAAGCAGAACTTTTGGCACAAACTTTAGTGAAGATTCATAGTTCAGAAAACCTACCAAACACAATTAGACAAAGCAGGGAAAACATTTTATTCAAACACCAACTTGTAAACATTAGGAAGAGTACTTCAAGGGACACAATAGATTTGCTGTTCACTCTATCAGAATTGAAAAGGGCTATTCTGAAATCGAAGCAGTCTTCACCAGGGAAGGATGGCGTATGTTATAGGATGTTGTTGGGCATGGAGGAGAGTGCACTTTAAACAATATTAAAGCTATTTATTAAAGTTTGGGAAACTGGGAAGATTCCAAGGGCATGAAAACAATCCGTTATAGTACCAATCTTAAAGCCAGGGAAAGATTTACCAGATCCCAATAATTATAGGCCAGTAGCTCTTACCTCACAGTTAGGGAAAACAATGTAACGAATGGTGACTGAAAGGCTGAATTACATTTTGGAAAGGAGGGATAGTAGAACCAGTCCAGGACACAGTCCAAGGATGGTTAATTTTTTCCACACATGAGGAGTTGTCCAGAACTCCTTATACAAAGATATAGAGTGATGGTAATCTAGTCAGTGGCGGTAATGAAACTGTAAGCTGGTTGCCAACTGCCAATCAAATCTAAAAGAAGAAGAAGAATGTCTTTCTCCTTTTCAAAGTGGGTTCCAAAAAGGGAGAAATACTATGGATTCCATTTTGCACCTATAATCTGAAATTGGGAAAGCCCAGGTAAATACTGGGTGTCCGCGGGTCCTTAAAAAGTCTTAAATGTGTTTGTCCAAAATTAAGGCCTCAATTATCCTTAAAAATGACAATTAATCCTTAAATCCGCCTTTCAAAGGTCTTAAAAATGACACCAACACAATGAACAGAATTGCAATATTTTTTTACATTGTACAGTGAAATCTTTGTAAAGAATTTGGCGAATTTGTAATTACTGCTCTGCATTTTAGCACCATGGAGCGAAAGTGAGCGGAATGAAAAGCAATCATTTGTTTGTGGGGGGAGGGGGCTACTTTCAGGTTTACACATTAGCAGTTTGCACTTCAGTAGCTGTTGGCAACGTCAGTCATGGGGAAATGTAAATTTAATCTTAGCTGGATGGATAAACCGACATTTGCGTCATGGTTAAGACCGGTTCAAGTGTGGACACATATGTTGGTTACATATGCTCCACAAATACTGTATATTGCTTTGTGTTTATTGTGTGCTGCACGTCTCAGGGGAACAAAGGGACTGAGCTTCCTAGAGGTAACGGGAAGGTGTGAGATTTGGCCTTTTGTTTCAAGGAGATGATCTGGAGAGATTTCCTGACCACCAGAGACTAAGGGGTGATTGGTGTTAAGATCGGGGGAAGTTACATTGTGACTGGGATTAAGTACCATGTGACTGTATGTTTGATTAAACACCATGTGACTGTAGTTTTGATGTCCGGGGTACAAAGGACAGATGTGAGAAGATTCATCCTCTTTTGCCTGCTTTGAAATTGTTGGAGTATGTGATTGTGAATAAAGCTGAACCTGAGGAATAAACTCATTCTCATCCTTCAACACATTCTCCACACTGGTGACCTTACGACGAAGCATGAGCAGAGATAATTCTCCCGAGCGGGGCTCGGCAGAAGCCAGCCTGATGAATGCCGCCACGTTCCAGCTGCCGGACTTCTGGCAGAATAGTCCGCGCTCCTGGTTTAGCGCGGTCGAGGCACAGTTCAACCTCCGGAGAATCTCGAGAGACGACACAAAATTCTACCATGTGGTGGCGAAGCTGGACAGCCACACAGTCCAGAGGGTGGAGAACCTGGTCAACCACCCGCCGGACAGCGACAAGTACAGCGCATTGAAGGCTGCGCTTATCAGCCACTTCACCCCCTCGGTGCAACAGCGAGCAGAGGGGCTCCTAGCGCTGACGGAGTTTGGGAACGACAGACCCGCAGACCTGATGGTGAAAATGCTGAGGCTGAGAGACTCCGAAAATGACAACTTTATCTTCGCCCACCTTTTCCTCAGGACCCTGCCTCCAGCGGTGAGAGTGACCCTGGCAGGTTCACCTCTGTTGACCCGGCGAGACTACCACGAGCTGAGCCAGGAGGCACAACGACTCGTCGATGCCCACAAACGGAGCGCGGCTTCGGCCGCGGCAGCAGAGCTAGGCGCAACGTCCGGAGATGGCATGGGGCCAGAGGCTGCAGCACCAGACTCACCGACGACGGCAGCAGCAAGGGCCAGGCGACACGGAGCGGACGACGTCCTTTGCTTCTACCATCGCCGCTTTGCAGAGAGGGTGCGCAAGTGCATTCCACCGTGTCATTTCAAGCGCTCGGGAAACGCCAAGACCGGGGGTCGGTAGCAGCTGCGGCCCTCGGGGAGGAGAACAAGCTGCTCTATCTGACGGATGCACGCTCGGGGAGGCATTTCCTCGTGGACACAGGCTCCCAGCTGAGCTTCATCACGCCTTCCTACGCGGACCGGCTGGCGCCTTCCAGGGGTCCCCGGGTGTCAGCAGCAAACGGCTCAGCGATTAAGACCTTCGGTGAGAGGACTCTGCTTCTGTCTTTGCAGGGCCGTGCATTTGAGTGGACTTTTGTTGTAGCGGCAGTCAATTTCAACATGTTAGGGGCTGATTTTTTGTGCTCACATGGTTTATTGGTTGATCTTGCTAACAGACGTCTGGTTAATGCACTCTCTTTTCACTCTATTCCCTGCACAGCTCGAGTGGCCCCACCAACTGCACAAGCCAATGTCACAGCTGCAGGTGGTAAGTTCCACGCACTCCTCACTCAGTTCCCAGCACTCACAGTCCCATCATTTTTGGCGACAGTCGCTAAACATGGGGTGGAATATTTTATCACTACCACCGGCCCGCCCGTTTTTGCAAATGCTCGGCGCTTGGACTCAGCTAAACTGACCATAGCGCGCGAGGAGTTCGCCAACCTGGAAAAACTGGGCATCATAAGGCGTTCGAAGAGCCCCTGGGCTTCACCACTGCACATGGTCCCAAAGGCTGATGGCTCGTGGCGACCTTGCAGTGATTTCCGCAGGTTGAATAATGCCACAGCTCACGACCGCTACCCAATTCCGCATATCCAAGATTTTTCAGTTCATTTGGCGGGGGCGCGCATTTTTTCTAAAATAGACTTATACGCGGTTACCACCAGGTTCCAGTGCGCGCTCAGGACATACCCAAAACAGCGGTAATAACTCCTTTCGGGCTTTTTGAGTTTTTGCGCATGCCGTTTGGGCTCAAGGGAGCGGCACAGACGTTCCAACGCATGATGGACGCGGTCCTACGCGATCTCCCTTTCGTGTTCATCTACTTGGATGACATTTTGGTAGCCAGCGTGTCAGAAGACGAACACGAAAGCCACCTCACAGCAGTTTTCCGGAGGTTGGCAGAGCACGGGTTAATAATTAACCCGGCGAAGTGTCAGTTCGGGGTGGCGCAGATTGATTTTTTTGGGGCATCGCGTTTCGCCAGAAGGAGCGGTCCCTCTCCCCAATAAAGTGCGCGCTATAACAAATTTTCCCCAACCACAAACGGTCAAAGCGTTACAGGAGTTTTTGGGAATGGTTAATTTTTATAACCATTTCCTCCCCCGCGCAGCGCAGCTCATGCAACCATTGTACGCTGCATTAAAAAAACAAAAACCCACGAATAAAATCGAATGGTCTCCTGAGCGGGAGTGCGCGTTCTCTCAAGTCAAATCAGCCCTGGCAAACGCTGCTTTGTTGGCACACCCAGTCCCAACGGCCCGCATGGCGCTCACCACTGATGCGTCAGATGTAGCCATAGGGGCGGTCGTTGAACAGTACGTGGCTAGGGCCTGGCAACCGCTCGCGTTTTTCAGCAAAACCTTGCGCGATAGCTAGTGAAAATACAGCGCGTTCGACAGGGAGTTGTTGGCTCTACACTTGGCCATTCGCCACTTCCAGTTCTGGCTGGAAGGACACCGTTTCACCGCTTTCGTGGACCACAAATCGCTGACTTTCGCGATGGCCAAGATTTCGGAACCTTGGTCGGGCCGGCAGCAGAGACAGCTGGCCGCGATATCGGAGTTTACCACCGATATCCAGCATGTGGCAGGTAAATATAATGTACTGGCAGACTGCCTCTCACGTGCTGTGGCGGCTCCAGGCCCCGTGGGGGCAGACTCTGCAGCCATGGCCGCAGACCAGGGTAGCGACGCGGAAGCGCGCGCAGCCCCGGTCCGTGTAGGGATAGATTATGCAGCCATGGCTGCGGAGCAGGTTGGCGACGTGGACGTGCGCGCGCTCCAGTCTGGACCAACAGGGTTAAGGCTGGAGGACAGGGTGCTGCAAGATGGTATGCACCCCCTAATCTGCGATGTCTCCACTGGACGACTGCGCCCGGTGGTACCAGCCGCGTGGCACCGCCGCGTTTTTGACTCGATTCATTCTCTGGCGCACCCAGGGGTGCGCGCGTCGGTCAAGATGGTAGGAGAGAAATTTGTATGGCCGGGCTTGCGCAAACAGGTCAAGGAATGGGCGACAGTCTGCGTGGCTTGTCAGCGAGCCAAAATACACAAACACACTAGAGCTCCCTTGGAGCCTTTTCACATCCCTGCTAAGCGCTTTGATCACGTGCATGTCGACATCGTAGGCCCCCTTCCGCCGTCACAGGGGTGCACACACCTTTTGACAATGGTGGACCGCACCATGCGTTGGCCGGAAGTGGTCCCACTAGCATCAACCACAGCCGAGGAGGTGGCGTGCGCGTTTTTAACAGCATGGGTAGCGTGCTTTGGAGTTCCGTCGGACATGACGTCCGACAGAGGTCCTCAATTTGTGTCCGAGCTCTGGTCAGCGACGGCCCGCAGCCTGGGGGTAACGATCCACCGCACTACTGCGTACAACCCCCAGGCTAATGGTTTATGTGAACGTTTCCATAGGTCATTGAAAGCAGCCCTCAGAGCGTCGCTTACGGATGCAAATTGGGTGGACAGGCTACCATGGGTTTTATTGGGGTTGCGTTCTGCTCCTAAGGAGGATTTACAAGCCTCCCCAGCTGAGTTAGTTTTTGCACAGCCACTCTGGCTGCCCGGGGAGTTTCTCCCGGATAATCCTGCGGCAGATTGCCCCCCCGCTCAGCGGTTGCAGAGCGACACGGGAGCGAGCACGCTTCCTGGCCCAGTTCATCACAGCTTCCCACGCGTTTTTGTGCCGAAAGCTTTGTTTTTGTCAGACATGATGCCCATCGCCCAAACTTGCGACCGCCGTACGATGGGCCATTTAGAGTGCTGGAAACAGGAGAGAAGCATTTTTTGCTAGATTTGGGAGGCAGAAAGGAAGTAATTGGTATTAACAGGCTCAAACCCGCTTTTGTTATGGCTGACGAAGCGGTGCAGTTGGCGAGGGCCCCCCGTCGCGGCAGACCCCCTAGAGGGCATTCTCCAAAACACCCACAGAGATTGACTAACAGTTCTAATCCACAGGCAGCAGCCCCACAGCAGGAGGACACTGCAGAGGCGGTAAAGCCGGCTTACAGCAAATACGGCAGAAGACTAAGGCCTAAGCAACATGTAGATTGATATGTAGTGTTTTATTATGGCATGCATCTTTATTTATGATTGTTTCATCTTAGACGTTTGGGGGGGGGGGTCATGTGGACACATATGTTGGTTACATATGCTCCACAAATATATTGCTTTGTGTTTATTGTGTGTTGCACGTCTCAGGGGAACAAAGGGACTGAGCTTCCTTGAGGTAACGGGAAGGTGTGAGATTTGGCCTTTTGTTTCAAGGAGATGATCTGGAGAGATTTCCTGACCACCGGACACTAAAGGCACTTTTCCACTTGGAACCCAAAGGCCTCGTTTGGCCTTGGACCGAACAGTCCTGTTCCGGCACTGGTGGTTTTCCACAGCACAAGGCTCACTGTAGTATGGGTGGGAGAAGGAGGGAGTTGGAGGCAGGGTTTTGAGGGAGTTGGAGGCGGTGCTACACTCCCCTTGAGGCTGCGCCATTTTCCCTGGACCAATTAGTAGTCCAAGAGCTATTTAATATCATTTTGGTGGTGAGGCTGCTGTGTATTATTATGCATTACTCATCTCATGTAACCTTGTGCCGTTGCAATGACGCAATTTTTTCGTATATTTAATGTGGACGTGTGGATCTTTAATATCACAGTTACAAGTACTGGGACAGCCATCTAATAAAAAATATCTTACAAAATTACAAGTCCACATTTTCTTTAAAGTGTACTTGTTAACGCTGAGTACAGAATTGGGTGAGGCGCACCAAAACAGTTGTTGCTGTACACCCCACACTCACCCGTCCTTACAATGGCTAAGTTGAATATTTTGTGCAGATAAAACCATTACCTGGGTTGGCAATATGAACATTTCCAAATACAGAACTTAAAATATTAGGTGTCCCTGTTGTTGCACATGGATATAAAGCTTGGCCAGTAGTGGCTGGCTTTTAATGTATGTGTCGGCAGTTATTGGACTCCATAACACACTGCAATGACAAATTTTTCCCAACCTTTTTAAGGATTTTAAGACAGTGTAAAACTTAGTAGTAACAGACAACACATGATGTCAACAGTCACGGGTTTATTCAACGTTATTAACACTGGTCATTGATTAATGTACAGTATATACTGTACATAATAATGGTTGGGAAAACGGGTCACACACGCCGTGCGAGGGTTTCAAAGACTGCCATGAGAGTGTTATTGAGGGCAGCATTCTGTGCAATTTCCTCCCTTCGTACAGCAACTTCGGCTTCCCTGGACTGACGGACCTCATCCACAAGCAGTGAATTGAGTTCCAACTGTTGCCGCTGGAGCTCCCTCTGCAGCTCCATCTGTTCACAGTGCTGTTCCCTTTCTGCTTCTTGCATCGATGCAAAAATAGTTGAAAAGTCTTGTTTTGTGTTGCTCCGCTTCCTCTTACCTACAAGACAGAAATGTGAGCTGGTGTCAGTAAAATCAACCTCAAAACATGTAGCAGTACATCCCCAAAAATTAATACAAAAGTTAAATATTTTTGGACACATGTCAGAAAGTGAGACCCATATATTATACAGAATCATTAATCAGACAGTGAAGTATTGTTACATTTTAATCATTTATTGGCTCACAGCGCATGAATATCCAAAATTACTTTTCTCGAAAAATCGATGGTTATGTTAAAAACAGATATTAAAAAAAGAGGAGTGTTCTCAAAAGTATGAGGATTTATGGAGAAACGGATTTCATTTTCCAGCTGGAGTGACCATCGCCCCACAGTGCCTAAACAATCAAAACCTGGTGTAATGGACAAGGCATCACTGTGTTTGATTTGGCCAGGAAACTCTCCTGACATAAAACCCACATGGATTGTCAAGATTATGACAGAGACCATCTTATATGACTTTAACCGTCTTTTGTGAGTCACAAAAAACACACTGTACCATGACATTGCAGTTATTTTGAGATGTACCTGTACAAGGGACACACACTGGTGAAAGTCAAGCGCTGGGTTTGAAAAAAAATTACTTTTTTTTATGAGTATCACAACTGTGTATTTGTACAATACATTTAGTAAAAGCTGGGTTTATGTTTCAAATGCCTAGCTTTTTATGGTGGTCAAAAAATTCTAGAGGTGACCCAAATTCTATGGTGGAGAGACCCAGCTGGTCTATCATCTCTGAAGAGCTGGAGCAGGTGGCTGGGGAGAGGGAAGTCTGGGCTTCTCTGCTTGAACTGCTGCCTCCGTGACGCGGAGAAGCGGTAGAAGATGGATGGATGGAAAAAAATTCTGAATGCATTTATACAGTAGGCTCAACTGAATCATGAAAATGAAGCACGCTGACTTTCAAATAATGAGTTTTGTGCTACAACAGCTCATTACCTTTTCCATGCCTATGATTAAATATGCAATTGCATTTTTTTTTTTTTTTTAAAAACCGTGATGGCGAGCTATCTAGGGCGGCGACAGCTACGATCCACTCGTGAGCCACGATAACGGCATGGGACTTATTTATTTATTTATTGTTCTACGTAATTATAGTTAGCATGAAACAGGCTGGATAAGGTAAAAACATTAATGTCAAGAAAAAAAACACTCACCGTCTGTGGTTAACGTAATTGTCGCCGAGGGGGTCCACTCTCAGCTCCGGTTTCCATAAATTTGGTCCATGAGATCGAACCACTTCCAATGCTGCGGTTCGCCCAGCTGCTACTGTTATGATCCTTTATGGATCGGTACGAAAGTGCAACATGTAAAAAAAATAAATAAATAAATAAAATTTTAACCAGGATTACAACTAAGTATTTCATCAGATATTGTGAACACAAAAAACAACATACAAGGATGGACATAGCATTAAGCTAGGTCATCGTTTAAACACGATTAAGTTTTCGTCTGTCCTAAGTGAACTTTCCACTGTTGGAAAAAATAACATTAAGCATGAATATCACATCACTTACCGTCCTGTATATCACAATATCACGGCTTCAACTGCTGAAGTTGGGTGCGTCGCGGCTGCACATTCAATTCAGGTGGCTGGGTCTAATTCCCGGTGCGTCTCCGTGTAATTTCTGGTGCGTCTGTTTGTGCGCACCACTGCAAGTTCAGTCTGCTTCCCTCTGCATTCTTTCATCAGCCGAAACGCACAGGAAACTCTGCTGGACTGCGGTGTTGGATTTCTGCTGATTTCTGTGAAGCCATTCTCTCGTTGTGGTTTATAATATCACTTGTTCGCGGGCTCACTGACGAAAAATTGCAAATGGCGACCAGCAAGCGATTCTGGAAAGTCAGTGTAACGCCCACGTAACGCCCACTCTGATGACGCTACGCACAGACCAATGAATGGCCAGCAGTGGCGTGACGAAACGGGGCCGGGAGCCTTCGGACCTGCTTTTTACGGTGCCGAAAAAAGTGTCAGTTAAACTGGAACTGTTCCGAAAAAGGGAACTGTGAGGCCTTTGGGTTCCGAGTGGGAAACCGGACAATGGAGGCCGATCGGGGCCAAACGGGGCCAAGGAACTTGGAAGGGGTGATTGGTGTTAAAATCGGGGGAAGTTACATTGTGACTGGGATTAAGTACCATGTGACTGTATTTTTGATTAAACACCATGTGACTGTAGTTTTGATGTCCGGGGTATAAAGGACAGATGTGAGAAGATTCATCCTCTTTTGGCTGCTTTGAAATTGTTGGAGTATGTGATTGTGAATAAAGCTGAACCTGAGGAATAAACTCAGTCTCATCCTTCAACACATTCTCCACACAAGGTAATAACTATGAGGCCCGTTGTACGCTGTGCAAGAAGCTCTTTAAACTTGGCTCGACGGGAATTAAAGCTGTGGAATCGCATATGCAGAGCGAGAAGCACAAAACGGCTGCAAAAACCTGCCAACAAACACCTGCCATTTTTCAGTACTGTTCCGTCTCATCAGTACCACAGACTTCAGCTCTGTCTCCGATACCAGCAGCAACAGCAGCACCAACCACAGTAACAGACCTCAGAACAACCTTCGGGTCCACCGCTACACTTCAAGCAGAGGTACTGTGGTGTCTGCACACTGTAACCAAACACCAGTTCTATAACGCCAACGAAGGAGTCGGAGACATTTTCTGAGCTATGTTTACTGACTCAGAAATCGCTAAAAACTTTATGTGCGGTAAAGACAAATCAGCCTAAATTACAAAATTTGGTTTGGCTCCACACATCATTAAACTCCTCGTCACCGACGTTAACAAAGACAGCTTTACTTTGACGTTTGACGAAACCCTCAACCAAACAACTAACGAAGCAGCTGGACCTACATGTCTGTTACTTCAAAGATTCTGGAGTCCAATCCAGATACCTGGGCTCCCAGTTCATGGGTCACGGAGCAGCTCAGGATTTACTGCACCACTTTCAAGTAAGTAAGAACCCCACACTAAGAAATTACCTGTAATCTAGCTACAGCTTTTTTTTTTCCTCTCAATAGAACACTTATAAGAAAAAGTGTTATACATCATTGATGCTTGTTATTGTTGTTGTTGTTCTGTTTAAATATATCTTGATGACATGATGTTATCATTATTGCAGTTCTGTTGTTTTAATCCTTCATAAAGAACAAATTTTATTTTTCAACTGAAAAATTAAGTGTTAAAATATTTAAAAAGAACATTTCTGAAAATGTCACATTTGTGTTTGACATTACACATGGCATTGCCATGCAGCAGGTATGCCCATCAGTTTGTTTACTTGTTGTTATATATATATTTCTGTTTTATTATATACTTAATTTTATGCAACTGTTATGTACTTCATTCTTTTCCTAACTGCTATTTTATTTCTACATGTTAAGCATCTTGTAATGCTGCTTGATAAATGACACTCATTTCGTCTTCAGGAATGTACTCAGCAGCTGGACTTGCAAAAGCTGCTCTCAGTCTCCATGGATGGATCCAATGTCAACTGGAAGTTCCTGGAACTGCTTCAACAAGAGCAGCGTGAGCAGTGTGGGGGGCTCAGCTGATTGTGGTGGGGAGTTGTGGCCCCCACACTGTACATAATCAAATCACTGATGTCCAGGCACAGAAGCGAAAAGCTGCAAAGGAAAACTTAAAGAAGCTTAAGAAAAAGAGGCAAATTCTGATCCAGGTATCTACCAGCCTACACAGGGATGCTGATCAGCTTGCAGAAGAAGCTGAAGGAAAGACTGGAACCTTTATGGCCCAGCTCATCACAAAATCAAACACGCTGAGGAAGAGATGCAAAGAAAAACTGTGCGAATTAAAACAAGTGGAAGCAGAGCTGGAGACAAAGGCTACAGAACTCAGATCCATGCCATAATTATGGGAGTGAGGAGCGCATGGGAGAGCCCCTATATTCAGTTTAGAGATCTTGTTGTGTAATGTTCTTTAATGTTTGTTTTTGTCAAATGCTACAAGCACGTTTTCATATTTGTTTGAAAGATTGTCAGATCATTCAGACTGTTACAAGTTGCCTGTGTTCTGCCTACAGAGTTGTGATCTTGTTGATCTTTGTTATTTTTCAGCACTTTCAATTCCATTAAATCTGTGGACAAAACTATTTGCAATGTGGTCAAACTTTTTGCTATTTCACAGATGAAAGGTCTTAAATTTTATTTAAGTGGCCTTAAAAATGGTCTTAAAAAGTCTTAAATTTAACTTCCTTAAACCTGCAGATACCCTGTAAATAGGGAAAATGTGATAGCTGTGATGATAGCTTGGATCCGATGGCAGGGGAGGAAGCCATTCAGACCTGGTAGACCCAAACGTATAGTTAGGGTGTGCTGGGAGCGTCTGGCTGAGGCCCCTGTCCGGGAGGTCTTCAACTCCCACCTCCGGAAGAACTTCAACCACATTCCGAGGGAGTCTGGAGACATGGAGTCTGAATGGGCCATGTTCTCCACCTCTGTTGTTGAAGCGGCGGCCCAGAGCTGCGGCCACAAGGTGGTCGGTGCATCTCGTGGTGGCAACCCCCGAACCAAGGGGTGGACACCAGTGGTGAGGGGGGCCATTAAGCTGAAGAAGGAGTCCTATCAAGCTTGGTTGGCTTGTGGGACTCCCGAAGCAGCTGAGGTGTACCGGCAGGCCAAGCGGAGTGCAGTTCGGGTGGTTGCTGAAGCAAAAACCCAGGTATGGGAGGAGTTCGGTGAGGCCATGGAACAAGACTTTCGGTCGGCCTCAGAGAGATTCTGGCAAACTGTCTGGCGGCTCAGGAGGGGAAAGCAGCTCCCCGTCCACACTGTGTATGGTGCAGATGGGACACTGTTGACTTCGACTGGGGACATCGTCGGGCGGTGGAAGGAATACTTCGAGGATCTCTTCAATCCCACTGATACGCCTTCCACAGAGGAAGCAGGGTTTGGGGATGAGGGGGATGACTCGCCTATCACAGGGGCTGAGGTCGCCAAGGTGGTTAAAAATCTCCTTGGTGGCCGGGCCCCAGGGGTGGACGAGATTCGCCCTGAGTACCTCAAGGCCCTGGATGTTGTTGGGTTGTCATGGTTGACACGCCTCTGCAACATTGCGTGGAGGTCGGGGGCAGTGCCTTTGGCATGGCAAACCGGGGTGGTGGTTCCTCTCTTTAAAAAAGGGGACCGGAGGGTGTGCTCCAACTTTAGAGAGATCACACTCTTCAGCCTCCCTGGGAAGGTCTATGCCAAGGTACTGGAGAGGAGAGTCCGGCCGTTGGTCGAACCTCAAATTCAGGAGGAGCAATGTGGTTTTCGTCCTGGCCGTGGCACATTGGACCAGCTCTTTACCCTCTCGAGAATTCTCGAGGGTTCGTGGGAGTTTGCCCAACCAGTTTACATGTGTTTGGTGGACTTGGAGAAGGCATTTGACCGCGTCCCTCGTGGATTTTTGTGGGGGGTGCTTCGGGAGTATGGGGTATCGGGCTTGTTGTTACGAGCTATTCGGTCTCTGTACGACCGTTGTGAGAGTTTGGTTCGTATTGCCAACACTCGGTCGGAGTCATTCCCAGTGAGAGTTGGACTCCGCCGGGGCTGCCCTTTGTCACCGATCCTGTTCATAATTTGTATGGACAGGATTTCTAGGCGCAGCCAGGGAATGGAGAGTGTCATGCTTGGTGACCACAGGATCTCATCTCTGTTGTTTGCAGATGATGTTGTCCTGTTGGCTTCATCCATCAATGACCTACAGCTCTTGCTGGGACGGTTTGCCGCTGAGTGTGAAGCGGCTGGGATGAGAATCAGCACCTCCAAGTCCGAGTCCATGGTCCTCAGCCGGAAAAAGGTGGATTGTCCTCTCCGGGTTGGGGACAGGCTCCTGCCCCAAGTGGAGGAGTTTAAGTATCTTGGGGTCTTGTTCACGAGTGAGGGGAGAATGGAGCGAGAGATCGACAGATGGATTGGAGCAGCATCTGCAGTGATGCAGACGTTGTACCGGTCTGTTGTGGTGAAGAGGGAGCTTAGTTCTAAGGCAAAGCTGTCGATTTATCAGTCAATCTACGTTCCTACTCTCACCTATGGTCACGAGCTTTGGGTAATGACCGAAAGAACGAGATCGCGGATACAAGCGGCTGAAATGAGCTTTCTCCGTAGGATTGCTGGACTCACACTCAGAGATAGGGTGAGGAGCTCAGTCATCCGGGAGAGGCTCAGAGTAGAACCGCTGCTCCTCCACATTGAAAGGAGTCAGTTGAGGTGGTATGGGCATCTGATTAGGATGCCTCCTGGACGCCTCCCACTTGAGGTGTTTCAGGCACGTCCCACTGGGAGGAGACCCCGGGGCAGACCCAGGACTCGGTGGAGAGACTGTGTCTCCCAGCTGGTCTGGGAACGCCTTGGTATCCCCTCTGAAGAGCTGGAGCAGGTGGCTGGGGAGAGGGAAGTCTGGGCTTCTCTGCTTGAACTGCTGCCTCCGCGACCCGGACCTCCGGAAAAGCGGTAGAAGATGGATGGATGGATGGATGGATGGATGATAGCTGTCTTCTTTGATGTAGAAAAAGTGTATGACATACTGTGGAAGGAAGGGTTGCTGATTAAATTAAATCAATTTGGTATTGAAGGTAATTTATGCAATTGGGTATTAGATTTCCTGTATGATAGAATGATTGAGGTAAGAGTTGGTACAGAGTACTCCAACATATATCAAGTTGAAAATGGTACCCCCCAAGGCAGTGTGAGTAGCCCTGTTTTGTTTAATATTATGATTAATGATATTTTTGAAGGAATCGATAGAGGATTTGGGAAGACCTTGTATGCAGATGATGGGGCCGTATGGAAAAGGGGACATAATCTTGTGTACATTCAGAGGAAAATGCAGACAGCAATAGACCAGGTTCAACAATGGGCAAACCGGTGGGCTTTTAATTTATCAGTCTCAAAGACACAAATAATTTGCTTCTCAAAAAGTCACAAAGAAATTTCTTTAAATCTTTATGGCCAAAAGTTAGCACAAGTAAAGGTAGTTTGGTATTTAGGTGTGTTATTTGATTTAAAAAAAACTAACTTGGAAGCAGCACAATGGAAAAAACTAAAAGAAAATGTAAGAAAATAAATAATATTTTGAGACGTCTGGCAGGATAGTACTGGGGGGCCTCTAGGGCCTCTCTATTGAGGGTATATCAAGGACTAATGAGAGCTACAGTAGACTAGGGATGTGTTGCATTCATGTCAGCTGCTGTTTGTCACCTGAACCAGCTGAACATAGAGCAGACAAAGGCTCTTAGGATATGCTGTGGTGCATTTAAAACTTCTCCAGAATCAGTGATCCAAGTAGAGATGGGCGAAATGCCCTTAAGATTAAGAAGAACCAAGTTAATGCTGGCATACTGGATCAACTTGAAGGGGCATAAGAGGCCACATCCTGCAAAAGCTATTCCTAATGATTGCTGGGAACACAATGAGTCCAACATTGGTAGCTTTGGATGGATAAGTGATGCCATTGCTTACCAGGCAGGATTAAAATACACAGATTTTATCTCAACGGTCCTGTGGCCTGTTATTCCTCCATGGCTGTTTAACCCTCAAGCGACCAAGCTATTTTACGGACTGAAATGACCAAGTGGGGTCATTTATGACCCCATTGTGCTCTGTACAGGGATCCTTATTATAAATGGCTGGTTGGAGGTTTATCATACCAAAGCTACTCCCTGTATTTAAGACAGGTATTTTATAATGATCTAATGTAAAATGTGTTTGCTAATAATACTTTTATTGCAAGAAATAACCAAAACGCAGACTGGTAAGAACAACATTACATTTATTTAGACAGTCCTTGTCAGTTCACTCTTGGAACATCATCATCATCATCATAGTTATTATCATCATAGTTACAATAATAGGTATCATCATCATCATCGTCGTCATATCATCATCACGATGATGATGATACCTATTATTGTAGTTACGATGATGATCATGATACCTATTATGGCATTTTGCGTAATGGCGGTTTTCTTGTGGACGGTGATCCGGATCACCACCAAAATCTAATCATCTGTAGCAGGGGTGTCAAACTCATTCCATGGAGGGCCAAGACCCTGCAGGTTTTACTTCCACCCAGTCTCTTCAGCAGGTGTTTCCACTGATCAGCAATCAGTGGGAAGAAATTCAGAGAAAACACCTGTTGAAGCTACTGGGTGGAGGTAAAACCTGCAGGGTCTTGGCCCTCCATGGAATGAGTTTGACACCTGTGATCTGTAGGATACCCCATTTCTGACAATCTGTGAAAATTTCATGAAAATCCGTCCATAACTTTTTGAGTTATCTTGCTAACAAACAGACAAACAGACAGACAGACAAATCCAGACAAACAGACAAATGTAAATCTTGCTATCCTAGATCTGTTAGCCATGGTTCACTGCAATACAATATAAAGTACTGATTAGAAGTGGAAACCGGAGTGGTGGCTCAGTTGGTAGAGCATCCGCCCCACACCCGGGAAGCAGGGGTTCAAATCCCGGCCGGGTCATACCAAAGACCATATAAAAATGGTGCTTTCTGCCTTCTAGCGTGGTGCTCCGCATAATGGAATGGGGAAAGTAAAGTTACACACAGAGCTACCAGAGGACTGACCCCCCGCTGTAGCTTTCACTACTTACAGTAGCTGTGTGGCCTAGGGTCAGAGAAACGGAGATAGGCGCCGCCCATATACACCTTCAGGTGTGAAGGGATTAACTAACTAACTATTAGAAGTGGAACATTTGAATAAAATTTATAAAACCAATGTTTAAAAACCAGTGCTTCTTTTCGGGGTCATAAATGACCCCACAAGAGTTTGCGATGTCTACGCCACACCAAATGGTTGATCCCTGCAAAAAACTATGAAAGTGTGTAGGATTAGTAGACTGACAAATTCATGCTAGGAAAGAAAATTTGGATAAAAAATAAAGAGACGGCACATTAAATTATATTGCTGGGGTCGTAAATGACCCCACTCGGTCGCTTGAGGGTTAAGATG
Source organism: Pholidichthys leucotaenia (assembly GCA_020510985.1). Classification (NCBI taxonomy): domain Eukaryota; kingdom Metazoa; phylum Chordata; class Actinopteri; order Cichliformes; family Pholidichthyidae; genus Pholidichthys; species Pholidichthys leucotaenia. Next base: position 282,792,579 of record CM035844.1, read on the forward strand.
GCACTAGTAGATTTTGAAATACATCAACTGAGGAGGCAACATATGCAATCAGCAACAGATTATACAGTGCATGAATATATTGAACAGAACTTCAGAAACAGGCTGATAGCATTTACCGATGGTTCCAAGGATCCTACAACTGGTCGGAGTGGAGCTGCAGTATACATTCCTCAGTAGAAAATATCGATCAATAAAAGAACCAGTAATCACTTATCAGTATACACTATTGAGCTAGTTGCCATTATATTAGTGTTACAGTGGTTGGAGATAAATTATAGGAATAATGCAGTCATTGCTTCAAATAGTTGGACAGCTTTCAAGAGTGTTCAGTCACTGCAGCCGTGTAGGCAGGACCTAATTGTAGAAATCCACTCCTTAATTTACAACCTCTACAGTAAAGTTCAGCCAATAAACTTTCTTTGGGTTCCAGCCCACGTTGGAATAGAGGGTAGTGAAGATGTGGATTTATTAGCAAAACAATCATTAAAATTTGAAACAATAAATCTGGAAATCCCACTCAGTAAGGCAGAAGGCAAATCAATAATTAAAAATTATATAGTGGAAAAATGGCAAGAATATTTAGACTCAATAGATAGAGGAAGATATCTTCATGACATTCAAAAGCAGGTGGACTCTGGAATGGGAGTTGGCAGAAACAGGAAAGAAGAGACACTCATCACCCAATTAAGAATAGGACACACTACTTTAATCCAGACGCGACATAGAATAGGTAAACACCCAACTGGCAGCTGTGCACATTGTGGTTCTCTGGAAACAGTTCAGCATATTTTGTTGGAATGTCAGGGATACCAGGAACAAAGGAAACATCTGATTGCAGTAATGGAAAGGGCTAATTTAAGTTTTGTTTTGGAAAACGTTAGGGTATTTAGATATTTAAGTGGAACTGGATTAATTAAAAGAATTTCTTTTTTTTCCTCTGCCATTCTCTTGTCCACACTCCAACCCAGTAGGTGGCGGTAATGCACTTGTAAGCTGGTTGCCAACCGCCAATCAAATCTAAAAGAAGAAGTTATAGAAGGATTTTATATATATATATATACAGTATACTGTACAATATATATATATATATATATATACATAGAGAGAGAGAGAGAGAGAGAGAGAGAGAGAGAGAGAGTATGAAAAAGCCTTTATTGCACACTTCAAAAAGATGTAAGCACACCAACATCATTCCTCCCAGTGTGTCACATTGGAAAAAGTGCAAACTGAAATGTCCCCCCCCCACACACACAACACAGAGCAGTCCCTGCAGTCCACCTATTCAAAGATCCAGTTCTGTGACAGTCAATTACAGTCAATTAAACGTCATCTACCAGTCTGTTCAAACAATATCCCAAAAATGGGTAAAACAGGCAGAGGAACGACCGCCATTCAGTCCTCCTGCTGGGCGCGCTTGGCCGGCGTTCCCCCTGCTGCTTTACGCAGGGCTGTCAGGTGTTTCTTGAGGCGATGACGCTTCCTTTCATCCAGGAGGTCCAGACCAACCTGCCTTCTTAGCACATCCACAGACTCAATGAATTTATCAGTGTCACTGAAGTAGTCGGCGACCCTAATGGCTTTGTTATAGGTTGCGTCCAGGAATGCATTTATTTCTTCCAGTGAATACAAACTCGTGTTTGTATTGCATTTTGCCTCAATAGACTCAGCATTAGACACAGTGTCGTTCTCAGATTCCATTTCCTTGGCAGCACAACTCAGCTGACTGCTTGGTTCTCCCGGGCCAGTGGATTTATCATGGGCCACATTTTCCTGGACGCCACCCTCAGCAGGTGACTGTCGCTGATCCATCCCCCGCCATGTAACGGTAGCAGCCTCCGGAAGCACAGCCGCTGATGTCACACAGCGAGATTCTGACGCACCATGAGGTCGGTGCTCCTTCCCCTCTTCTGATGCGGCAGCAGCTGGTGGAGGCACAGCCGCTGACGTCACACAGCGAGATGATTGTGACGCACCATCAGGTCGGTGCTCCGTCCCCTCCTCCAAAGCGGCAGCAGCTGGCGGCGGCACAGCTGTTGACGTCACACAGCGAGATGATTGTGACGCACCATCAGTGACCTTTTTGGCGACATCGCCATCCACGCTCCCGACCGCAACTTGGGCCGCGTGCGGCGCAGCCGGGCCGTCCACAGACACAGCGGCAGGCTCCGGAGCTGGGGTAGCGGGAGCGGAGGCTGCGCCGCCGTCCGCAGCTGCGGCGTGAGCGGAGGGCTCGCCGCCGGCACCATCCGCGGCCCCATCTGGGCCCTCCGCCCGCTGCCTGTGCGGACAAGCGAACCGTTTATAGCCCACGTCTCCACATTCAAAACACTTCATCTGTCCCGAGCTCGCATACACCATATAAGATCCGTCCCCGTGCTTGACCCTGAAGGAGACTTCCAGAGTCTGAGTGGGCGAGTCGAGAAACATGAACACCTGTCGCCTGAGTGATTTCACATGTTTGAACTTGGCGGCCTTGCATCCCAAAGGCAGAGTCGTAAACGGGCCCGCAAACTTCCCAAATCTGCGGAGCTCCGTCGCCAGCTGCTCATCAGTGATGAAAGGTGGAACACCTGAGACAGTGATTCTCGTAGATGGGACAGATAAGGGGGACACCTGTACATACATTTCCCGGATCACCACACCGCTTACAATCAGGGTGTGAACATCGTCTTCAGCCGCCAGAAACACAACCACAGCTCTATTCATTCGGGAAGCAACGCAGACCGCGTTAGGGCCCAAAAAGACCAATATCACTTGTCCAAGTGTGTCACATCTCAAAAGTGCAAACATAACTCATCCCCCTGACCCACCGAACACAAAACATTCCCTACAGCCCATCTATTGATGAATGCCTCCAAATTGTCCACCATTTGATAGTAAGAGAACTCCACCCGGAGTCTGACTTTCAACAAGACCTTGAAAGCGGACACAGGATCCACATTGGCAGCGTAGCTTGCCCGATTTTTCCTCATCAGCCAGATGGCAAGCTTAGCAGTACCAGATAGGAAGTTCATCAAAGTGTGGGCAGCCTTCCTTGCCACTTTATACTTCGGACCGTAAATGAACAGACCAAAAGAGAAACGTTCACCCAAAGCCCGAAACCACTCGCGTAAAATCTCAAAAAGTCCAGATAAACGCAAACATTGGACAAACAAATGCTCGAGGGTTTCAACTTGGGAACAAAACAAACATTCCCCCCCCACAGTCGGATCAAGGTGTGCCCTGTATTTATTCGTAGCTATTGCCCCATGCACAATCCTCCACTGGAGATCTGCTGTGCGTTTCTCAATAGGTAGCTTGTACATGCACCGCCAGCTGCCTTTTGGGGAGACCCCTGGCCCCAAATAGCCCGCCCACCTCGACTCCGTGACATCCTTCAGAGAGCGCAGATTCAGAACCTTCACACAGATGTGATACACCGCCCTTGTCCCGACAAACTGGAACTTGCCCAGGCGAGGAATCCTGAAGGTCGGTAGGTGATCCTCTCCTCCCTGCCACTACCCCACAGCTGGAGTTATGGAAATTGCAGGAAAGGTGGACACAGTGTCGTCATCCCATTGATTGTAAAGAGTGCGGTTTGTCGCAAACGCTCGAAGCGGTTGTGGCAGGGCGGCACACACGTCCTCCACCACCCTTTGCAGCAGTCTGACAGATGTAATGTTGGCACTCCGCCTCAGTGTATCTATCGATGTGGTCGACATCCTCATAAGATGACCAAGCTTGGTACAGCATGCCTCCCGCAAACAACTCCGCAGACTGACAGACTGCAGCACCTCAGCTTCGATGAATCGATTGAAAAACAGTGGTTCCCCGAACAGCCACATGCCCGGCGTCTCGTCACGGGAGCGGGCCACGTTGAAGACTCGCCATGCATGCAAAACTGATGTGTAAAAAGCAGATAGTCCAGTAAGGTCCACCTCCCCAGATGTCACGAGGAAGAGCTGCTTATCATAGCCCAAGCGACCAACTCTCCTCAAGAGCAGTTTAGCAGTGTCCATCCAGCAGGGTCCGCATCCGTAAAGGAGGCGTTGTGCAGTTCGAAGCCTGAAGCAGGCGATCTTGGAATGTATGTCCACCAGGCCCTGTCCCCCCTCAGCCACAGGCAGGTAGAGAACCGGCACACGGACCCAGTGGCGACCAGACCAAAAGAAGTCCACAATGATCTTCTGAATGTCCTCCACGAGGCTCCTGGGCGGTGTCAAAGCCACCAGCCTATGCCAGAGAGCCGAGGCAACTAGATTATTTGCGACCAGAACCCTGCCCCTATATGACAGCTGCGGTAGCAACCATTTCCATTTAGAAAAGCGAGCACACACCTTGTCCTTAACACCCTCCCGGTTCTTTCGTTCAAAAGCCTCCGAACCCAGAAAAACCCCCAACACTTTGAGACCGGCCGTCCCCCACTGTAGACCGCCGGGTAGGCGCGGGACGCCTTGACGCGACCAGCGGCCCACCAACAGACCCTCACTCTTGGCCCAATTCTCCCGTGCAGAAGATGCCCTTTCATAAACTGTCAAAGTGTCCACCAGACGCTGCACATCCCCGTGGGAGGTGATGAAAACGTTGACCTCATCTGCATAAGCAGACAAGACGATCGGGCGGCAACAGCTTGATGGGCCCGGCAGAACCAGACCACCCAGCCGAGCGCGCAACCTGCACAGCAAAGGCTCAATAGCCAAGCTGTACAGTTGACCCGAGAGTGGACACCCCTGGCGTATTCCCCGGTGTACAGGGATTGGCCGACTCAGGCCCGCCCCCAACTTCACCAAACACTCAGCTCCAGTATATAGCAGATTGACCCACCTCAAAAACATATTGCCAAAACCAAACCCCCTCAGGGTAGAAAACAAATAGGAATGGTCAACCCTATCAAAGGCCTTTTCCTGGTCCAAAGACACAATCCCGAACTGTAAGTCATGACATTTGCTGAGCTGGAGAACTTCACGTATGAGGAAAACATTGTCCATAATGTTCCGGTCAGGAATACAATATGTTTGATCCTTATCTACGATCAAACCCAAGACAGTGTTCAGTCTGTTCGCCAGGGCTTTAGAAAGCACCTTGTAGTCCGTGCAAAGAAGAGCCACGGGCCTCCAGTTTTTCAGCAGGGCCAAGTCCCCCTTCTTTGGCAACAGAGAGAGCACTGCACGGCGGCAGGAGACAGGTAACGTTCCCTTCCTGTAACAGGCAGCCAGAACGTCATAGAAGTCTGATCCAATAATATTCCAAAAATGCTGAAAAAATTCCGCAGAAAGGCCATCAAGTCCAGGCGCGCGTCCCAGCGCCATCTGATTTACAGCCACAGTCAACTCATCCAAAGTCAGGGCACAGTCCAGAGCGGCCCTGTCGGCCGGGCCGAGCACCGGAAGGGCCTCGAAGAGCTGAGTTTGAGATTCTTTGCAACACATTCCCGCTGCAAACAGGGCCCCGTAGTAATCCACTGCATGGCGCCGCATCTCGGATGGGTTCGTAGTCAGGCGACCATCTGGGAGTGTCAAGCAAGCCATCAACTTCTTTTTTGCAGTAGACTTCTCCAAATTGAAGAAGAAGGACGTTGGTGCATCCATGTCCTGCAGGCGTGTGAAGCGCGACCTCACTAGCGCCCCCTCCACTCTGCCCTGCATGAATGTGCGCAGGGCCGATCTCTTCTCCTGCAGCAAAGGACCAGCGGCAGAATCCCGACCCGTAACCAAGCTGGCCTCCAGCCTCTTGACAGCGTCCTCAAGTTCACTGACCTTGGCGTTGATTATGGCAGTTGAGTTTGCAGCGTACCATTGACAAAAAAGGCGAATTTACACTTTGCCAACGTCCCACCACTGTTCGAGGGAACCAAAACGAGCCTTCGTGGTCCTCCAGTGTTCCCAGAAGCACACAAAGTACTGACAAAAGGCGTTGTCCTGTAGGAGCTTGTTATTGAAGTGCCAATATGATTTTGCCCGTTTCCCTGGTGAGTTCAGTAACACCGCAGTAGCCAGGTGATGATCCGTGAAGGTGACGGGACTTATGTTACTGTGAAGGAGGCCGGGGCTACAGGTTCTAGAAACATATATCCTGTCTAATCTAGCAGCACTGACAACACTGTCAGTGACCCTGACCCAGGTATACTGTCTCGCATTTGCATTTTTAGACCTCCACGTGTCTACTAAGTCGAACTGCACAGTGAAATTTTCCAAGATTCTAGAAGATTGCAGATGAGGTTCAGCATTAGTGCGATCTACAGTGAAGTCCAAGGTACAGTTGAAATCACCAGCAACAACAAGTTGTTCTTGGTGATAGCGCTGCAATTCAGTAGTCAGTATATTGAAAAACGCAACCCTTTCAGCGCGTAAACATTAACCAGGCAAAACACGGAGTCCTCTATTTCAATTCAACTTTATTTATATAGCGCCATTTCACAACAACAGTCATCTCATAGCACTATCAACTGTAGGGGGGACCCCCACAGTTGCAGAAAGACCCCAGCAATCAGGCGATCCCCTGTGAGCAAGCACTTGGCGACGGTGGAGAGGAAAAACTCCCTTTTAACAGGAAGAAACCTCCAGCAGAACCAGGCTCAGGGAGGGGCAGTCATCTGCTGCGACTGGCTGGGGGGTGAGGGGATAGAGAAGAAGAAAAGAACAGACATGTAGAGAGCAGAACAGACATGTAGAGAGCCCTAACGAGAAGCAGCCTGCCCCTCACTATCTCCACCACCGATAAAACTTGTGCATTTGCTGATTCCCCAAACAAAATGGCCACTCCTGCGCTTAGATTGGTGCCGTGACTGAGTGAAAATGGGCCTTTCCACCACAAGCCCCAGTCGACTTCATCTGCCGAAGTGGTATGAGTTTCCTGCAAAAACAAAATGTTGAGACCTTTCCGTCTGAACATGTCACTAATGAATCCCCTCTTATGATTACCCCTCCCACCATTGATGTTTAAGGTCCCTAATTGTATTTTCTGCATTATGGCAATAGATGTGAGGAGCACCGTGCTTTGCCATGGAAATTATTCCATCTTTGCGCGCTTGGCCTTTTGTCCCCCTGCTGATTTACGCAGGGCTGCGAGGTGCTTCTTCAGGCGGAAGCGTTTTCTTTCATCCAGGTCAACACCAACCTGCTTCCTCAGTACATTAACAGACCGAATGAATTTGTCAGTGTCACTGAAGTAATCAGCGACGTCCACGGCCCTATTATTATAGGTTCCATCCAGGAAAGCATTTATTTCGTCTAGTGAATACAAATCTGCATTGGCATTGCCATTTGCCCCAATAGACTCATTTTTAGCAGACACAGCGTCAGATTCACACTCCATTCCCTCGTCAGCACAACTCTGCTGACTGTTAGATTCAGCTGGCACGTCAGCTGGTGCAGCTGATCCTTCATCAGCCACGTGTTCCGGGGCGGCGCCTATATCAGCCAACTGTCATTTTTCCGCCTGCTGTTCTTAAGTGGCAGCGGGCTGCGGAAGCACAGCCGCTGATGTCACACAGCGCGATGCTGAGTCAACGTCATTGACTGCTTGGGCGCCATCACCAGTCACGCCCCCAGCTGCAGGCCACGCTGCGGGCGCCACAGGCCAACTGTCCACAGCCACAGCGGCAGGCCCCGGAGCAGGAGCGGCGAAAGCCCCCTCAACGCCGTCCGCAGCAGCCACCAGAGCCCCCCGCCCGGCGCCTGTGCGGGCAGGCGAAACGAGAGAGAGAGAGAGATGGGTTTTTTTTGCGCATGGGGAGTTGTTCAGAGCTCCTTGTGGGAACACCTTTTGCAGGGATATAGAGTGATGATAATCAAGTCAGTGGCAGTAATGCACCTGTGAGCTGGTTGACAACTGCCAATCAAATGTAAAAGAAGAAGAACAAGAACAAAGGAACATAGGGGAGGACAAAGAGAAGGAAGGACGGAGCCTTGGCAGAGATTGCCCTCTAGTTATTATTATTACTTGTGCATACCTGTGCATGCCCGTAGAAACCAAGTGTAAGCACGTATTTCTGCTTGCCCGTAGAAAGCAGGTATAAGCAAGGGTGTAAGCAAGCACATCAGCACTCGTTCAGTGATGCCTGTCTTTGATCTTTGGTTGTGTCATAGCGACTCCTATGATCTTTGATGTCTTAGCGAGTCCTATGATCGATCGTGAGTGATGACTGCCTTTGATCTTTGATGTCATAGTGAGCCCTATGATCTTTGATGATGTCACAGCGACTCTTATGATGCCTGCATTTGATCTTTGATGATGTCATAGCGAGTCCTATGATCTTTGCTGATGTCATAGTGAGTCCTATGATTGTGAGTGATGCAGTCCAAGGATGGATAATTTTTTCACACGAGTTGTTCAGAACTCCTTATACATAGGAACATCATAGGACTTCATGTAGACATCATAGGAACACCATAGGTAGTCCTATGATCTTCTAGCGAGTCCTATGGTTGTGACACACAGAGATTTCTTGAATTTTAATATGATGATGACTAATGCATACCCATGCATGCCCGTAGAAACCCGTGCATGCCTGTCGAGGGGATGCATTGGAACAGATTGTTGCCAGTTACAGGACAGTTAGTATAGCAACACAGCACTAAGTGGCAATCACATGTGACGGCTTTTGTATGCAGCAAAACATAAAAATCTCACAAAATATGCCCTGCCATCTTGGGCTGTTTGCCCCTGCTTGTTACTTCTTCTCCTGCCTGTCACTGTTCTGTGTTATGTTGCTTACCTGTGTCTTCTTCTTCTCTCGGTTACTGGCGAATAGCAAACAACTGAAAGGTCCTTACAGCCACCTACTGTACAAGAGTGTGTAACATTAACCTGTGTCTATATATATGCATACCTCCCAACTACTCCGGTTTTGCCGTAATGGTTCCGGTTTTCAAGACCCCATTCCGGGTTACGGCTTTATTAATCAAAATTACGTTTTTTCACTAAAAATTCAGTCAAAAATTTTAAATCGTAAAAAAAACACGCAAGCAATTCCAAACACGAGATCGCTAGGAATCGTATCTAAATTTGGAACAAAGGCAATCGGCACTGCTTCCTGTAGGTGTATTGCGCATGTGCGAGAGGTCTGAGCCTAAGTTGCGCCCTTTCAGCCAGAACTGGAAGTGGCGTATGGCCAGGTGGAGAACCAGTAACTCTCTGTCGAACACGTTGTATTTATGCTCACTGTCGTGCAAAGATCTGCTAAAAAAGGTGAGCAGCTGCCAAAAACCGGCAACGCATTGCTCCACGACGGCCCCATGGCCATGTCCGAGGCGTCGGTAGTGAGCGCTATCCGAGCCACCGGGTCTTGGTGCGCCAGTAGTGCAGCGTTCACCAGAGCTGTTTTAACTTCAGAGAACGCCTGCTCCCGCTCAGGAGTCCAGTCGACTCTGTCCGCCGGTTTCTGTTTCTAGAGTGCGGCGTACAATGGCTGTATGCGCTGGGCTGCGCGGGGGAGGGAACGGTTATAAAAGTTAACCATCCCCACAAACTCCTGCAGCACCCTGACATTGATGTTGAGGAGAAAAAAATAGCAAAACAATTTAGTTGGATTACTTTTATGATTCCAGTTTGAAATTGACAGTGCACAGTGGACATTGACTCATAACTTTTGAATATTTCTAAGACTTAGCTACATCAGTGTTTGTGCAAAATGAACTGCTCAAGACTCAGTGGAGATTGAAACTGGTGATCTGAAATGAATGCTTAAATTTTAAAAAGTAATGGTATGTTGGAATTTTATTTCTATTACGGAATAGATAAAATTAACTGATTTTGATTTGATCAGGTTGTTAAAGCATGTGATGGATAATGCTTGTTGGAATATTTTAGGAATGCTATCTTCTTGGAACATAAGTCAATATTATACAGTAATAAGTGGCATTCATCTGTTTGTTTTATGTCATTTAAGCACAGTTCTGGTACTTAAAAATCATAAAAACCCAGGCGCTTCGGGGGGCTTTGCCCACCTTGCCCCCCCACCGGGGCTCTGCCCCGGACCCCGCTGGGGGACTGCATCCCCCAGACCCCCTGCTAAATTTTCAGATAATTTCCCCAATCCCAAATCACATCCCTGGAGCCACTGTTTCCATTTGGAATTGCGAAGGAATTAGGTCAGCATTGTATACGTTTTCATCATGGAATCTGCCGGAGAAAAATCACAAATGAGCATGAAACACAAACAAAAATTACAGTCTTTTCATGAGGAATACTCCAAAGCATTTCCAGGAATTATTATTTGCTCAAGAAAGGGTGAAAATTACACCAACTGCACTTTGTGTAGACAAGATTTTTCGATCGGACATGGAGGAATCAGCAATGTGAAAGACCACGTGGGAATGAAAAAACACAAGTCAAATACCAATGCCAGTGACACCAGTGGCAAACTTTTCTACGTTCTTCGTAAGAAAAATAGAAACATGATTATTGAAGAAATATGAAGTTGTTAGCCACATTTTAACTTGATTTAATGCTAATATTTGTTTGGCGTCGGGGGGCTTCGCGCCCCTGAACCCCCCACCAGGACTTTGTCCTGGACCTACCGGGCGGGACCTGCGGCCCCTGGACCCCGGCTAGCTACTAGGCTTTTCAGGCTTGAAAAGTTGGCAGGTATGTATATGTCTTGTAGGGAGTCATGTGCTCTGTCTGTGTGCTGTTATACAGACATCATCTGGTGGGTCTTCTTCGTTCAGACCACTGAACGGTCTCCTCCTGTCTCAGATGGCTGTGTTGTTCACAGTCATGCCTGCGGTGTACTGGTGAAACCTGAGGTGTTTCATGTTCGCGGCATCCTTTCTGACGTGCAGCAGTTCTCCTCATGCTATTGCTCTCCATCTGGTGAGTATGAGGAGAACGTCGCAGAGCTATGAGGAAAACATCACAAAGCTATGAGGCAAACATAATCAAGTCTGTGGTGGTAATGCACCTTTGAGCTGGTTGCCAACCGCCAATCAAATCTAAGAGAAGAAGAAGAGTCTTCTTCGTTCAGACCTGAAAAAGTGGCTTTTGACCCTGTTCAGGAAGGCCTGTGCATGCCCGTAGAAACCAAGAAACCAGAGGACCTGGAGAAAATCAGCGCTTTGCTTGGCATTTTACACCTTTGTAGTGTAGACTGGCATTCGTCAAGGTTACACATTTTCCGTCATGTAGGCATTTTCCACAGTACATTTTGGGTAGAAAATGACAAAGACAACCACGCGAATCCGAGAAATCCTTTTACTGGTGGAAGCCGAGGAGAAAAGTTAAAAAATGTCTCGTTTGTGACAAGGCAAGTTTTATTTGTATAGCACATTTCATGTACAAGACAATTCAAAGTGCTGTACATAAAACATTAAAGCATTATAGCAAGTTACAAAATGAATGCATCAAAATTTAAAAGCAGACTAAAAAGTAAAGAGAAACAAAAACAAGTTAAAATAGAATACAACAGAAATAAAAATTTACAGTGCATTGTAGATTAACAATTGTTCGACTGAAAGACCACAGCAAATAGGAGAGTTTTTAACCTTGATTTAAAGCAACTGAGAGTTTCAGCAGCCCTGATGCTTTCTGGGAGTTTGTTTCATAAGTGAGGGCATAAAAAATAAACGCTGCCTCACCATGTTTGGCTCTAACTCAGGGCACAGATAGTAGGCCTGACCCTGATGGTCTGAGGGCTTTGGGTGATTCATAATGGACAAGCAGATCTGAGATGCATTTTTTCCCAAAACCATTCAGAGCTTTATAAACCAACAGCAGTATTTTGAAATCTATTCTTTGACAGACAGGAAGCCAGTGTAAAGATTTGACAAGTGGAGAAGTGGAGTTATATGATCTAGCTGAGGAATGTGATCCCTCTAAAGTTGGAGCACACCCTCGGGTCCCCCTCAAGCTCCTTCCCCACCAGAGAGGTGACATTCCACTTCCCAAAAGCCAGTTTAGGAAGCTTTTGATCAGACCGCCGAGGTCTCCATCTTTGACCGCCACCTTATCCACATAGCACCGGACCCCCAAGGTCCCTCCTGCAGTTAGTGAGCCCACTGGAGGGCAGACCCATGTAACTCCTTCGGGCTGAGCCCAGCCAGGTCCCATGGGCGGAAACCCGGCCACCAGACGTTAGCCATCAAGCCCCTCCCCCAGGCCTGGCTCCAGGGTGGGGCTCCGGTAACCCCATACCAGGCAGGGTACACTGAATCGTTGTTCTAGTATTTATCATGAGATTCTTTTTGATCATTCTGAGTCTGGCCCTTCACCCAGGACAAGTTTATCTTGGGTGACCCTTGACATCGCTCCTGGGATCACGAGGGCACGCAAACCCCCCCCACCACGATAAGGTGACAATCCATGAGGGGATTATGGTAATATATTTTTCATCATAAAAAAAATCAATCATCATAAAGAAGCAACAAAATATTAATATATTTTGTTTATTTTATTTATTTTTTTTATGCCCCCTCATGGATCGTCACCTTATCATGGTGGGGGGGTTTGCGTGCCCCAGTGATCCCAGGAGCTATGTTGTCAGGGGCAATTTGCCTCTGATAGGGTCACGCAAGGCAAACTGGTCCTGGGCGAAGGGCCAGACTAAGAACGATCCAACAGATTCTCATGATAAATTCTATATCAAGGATTCAGTGTACCTCGCCCGGTATGGGGTTACCGGGGCCCCACCCTGGAGCCAGGCCTGGGGGAGGGGCTCGAAGGCTAGCGTCTGGTGGCCGGGTTTCCACCCATGGGACCCGGCCAGGCTCAGCTCGAAGGAGTTACATGGGTCCACCCTTCAGTGGGCTCACCACCTGCAGGAGGGATCATGGGGGTCCGGTGCTATGTGGATTAGGTGGCGGTCAAAGGCGGAGACCTTGGCGGACTGATCCCAAGCTTTCTAAACTGGCTTTTGGTACGTGGAATGTCACCTCTCTGGTGGGGAAGAAGCCTGAGCTGGTGTACGAGGTTGAGAGATACCGGCTAGACATAGGCGGCCTCACCTCAACACACAGCTCCGGTTCCGGAACCAGTCTCCTGGAGAGGGGCTGGAGCTTGGCCTTTTCTGGAGTTGCCCCAGGCGAGAGGCGAGGAGCAGGGGTGGGTATTCTTGTATCCCCCCACCTTGCTGCCTCTATATTAGAGTTTTCCCCGGAGGACAAAAGGGTTGCTTCCCTGCGCCTTCGGGTTGGGAAACGGGTCCTGACCATCATTTGTGCCTATGCACCAAATGATGTTTCAGAGTACCCACCCTTTTTGGAGTCTGTGACTGGGGTGCTGGAGGGTGCGCCTCTTGGAGACTCCATTGTCCTACTAGGGGACTTCAATGCGCACGTGGGCAACGACAGTGAAACCTGGAGGGGAGCGATTGGGAGGAACAGCCTGCCCGATCTGAACCCGAGTGGTGTTCAGTTATTGGACTTCTGTGCTAACCACAGTTTGTCCATAACGAACACCATGTTCAAGCATAAGGGTGTCCATATGTGCACCTGGCACCAGGACACCCTAGGTTGAGATGAGATGAGATGAGATTCAACTTTATTGTCATTACACATGTATAATACAAGGTAACGAAACGTGACTTGGCATTTGGGCACGCTCTGCAGAGCGCATCCAAGGCCGGGGAAGCCGCAAGGCGCCAGTCATAGTTGCAGGTTGATGATCGATTTTGTTATCGTGTCATCAGACCTGCGACCGTATGTCTTGGGCACCCGGGTAAAGAGAGGAGCAGAGCTGTCAACTGATCACCACCTTGTGGTGAGTTGGATCCGATGGCAGGGGAGGAAGCCAATCAGACCTGGTAGACCCAAACGTATAGTGAGGGTGTGCTGGGAACGTCTGCCTGAGGCCCCTGTCCGGGAGGTCTTCAACTCCCACCTCCGGAAGAACTTCAACCACTTTCCGAGGGAGTCTGGAGACATGGAGTCTGAATGGGCCATGTTCTCCACCTTTGTTGTTGAAGCGGTGGCCCAGAGCTGCGGCCACAAGGTGGTCGGTGCATCTCATGGTGGCAACCTCTGAACCAAGTGGTGGACACCAGTGGTGAGGGGGGCCATTAAGCTGAAGAAGGAGTCCTATCCAGCTTGGTTGGCTTGTGGGACTCCCGAAGCAGCTGAGGTGTACTGGCAGGCCAAGCGGAGCGCAGCTCGGGTGGTTGCTGAAGAAAAAAATCCCGGGTATGGGAGGAGTTCGGTGAGGCCATGGAACAAGACTTTCGGTCGGCCTCGAAGAGATTCTGGCAAACTGTTCGGCGGCTCAGGAGGGGAAAGCAGCTCCCTGTCCACACTGTGTATGGTGCGGATGGGACACTGTTGACTTCGACTGGGGATATCCTCGGGCGGTGGAAGGAATACTTCGAGGATTTCCTCAATCCCACTGGTACGCCTTCCACAGAGGAAGCAGAGTTTGGGGACGAGGGGGATGACTTGCCTATCACAGGGGCTGAGGTCACCAAGGTGGTTAAAAATCTCCTTGGTGGCCGGGCCCCGGGGGTGGATGAGATTCACCCTGAGTACCTCAAGGCCCTGGATGTTGTTGGGCTGTCATGGTTGACACGCCTCTGCAACATTGCGTGGAGGTCGGGGGCAGTGCCTTTGGCATAGCAAACCGGGGTGGTGGTTCCTCTCATCAAAAAAGGGGACCGGAGGGTGTGCTTCAACTTTAGAGAGATCACACTCCTCAGCCTCCCTGGGAAGGTCTATGCCAAGGTACTGGAGAGGAGAATCCGGCCGTTGGTCGAACCTCGGATTCAGCAGGAGCAATGTGGTTTTTGTCCTGGCCGTGGCACATCGGACCAGCTCTTTACCCTCTCGAGAATTCTCGAGGGTTCGTGGGAGTTTGCCAAACCAGTTTACATGTGTTTTGTGGACTTGGAGAAGGCATTTGACTGCGTCCCTCGTGGTTTTTTGTGGGGGGTGCTTCGGGAGTATGGGGTATTGGGCTTGTTGTTACGCGCTATTCGGTCTCTTTACGACTGTTGTGAGAGTTTGGTTTGCATTGCCAACACTCGGTCGGAGTCATTCCCAGTGAGAGTTGGACTCCGCCAGGGCTGCCCTTTGTCACCGATCCTGTTCATAATTTTTATGGACAGGATTTCTAGGCGCAGCCAGGGAATGGAGGGTGTCATGCTTGGTGACCACAGGATCTCATCTCTGTTGTTTGCAAATGATGTTGTCCTGTTGGCTTCATCCAGCAATGACCTACAGCTCTTGCTGGGACGGTTTGCCGCTGAGTGTGAAGCGGCTGGGATGAGAATCAGCACCTCCAAGTCCGAGTCCATGGTCCTCAGCCGGAAAAAGGTGGATTGTCCTCTCTGGGTTGGGGACAGGCTCCTGCCCCAAGTGAAGGAGTTTAAGTATCTTGGGGTCTTGTTCACGAGTGAGGGGAGAATGGAGCGAGAGATTGGCAGACGGATCGGAGCAGCATCTGCAGTGATGCGGACGTTGTACTGGTCTGTTGTGGTGAAGAGGGAGCTTAGTTCTAAGACAAAGCTGTCAATTTACCAGTCAATCTACGTTCCTACTATCACCTTTGGTCACGAGCTTTGGGTACTGACCAAAAGAACAAGATCGCGGATACAAGCAGCTGAAATGAGCTTTCTTCGTAGGATGGCTGGACTCACTCTCAGAGATAGGGTGAGGAGCTCAGTCATCTGGGAGAGGCTCAGAGTAGAACCGCTGCTCCTCCACATTGAAAGGAGTCAGTTGAGGTGGTATGGGCATCTGATTAGGATGCCTCCTGGACGCCTTCCACTTGAGGTGTTTCAGGCACGTCCCACTGGGAGGAGACCCCGGGGCAGACCCAGGACTCAGTGGAGAGACTATGTCTCCCAGCTGGTCTGGGAACGCCTTGGTATCCTCTCTGAAGAGCTGGAGCAGGTGGCTGGGGAGAGGGAAGTCTGGGCTTCGCTGCTTGAACTGCTGCCTCCGCGACCCGGACCTCCGGAAAAGCGGTAGAAGATGGATGGATAGATGGATGGACCTTTTCTTAAATATGAGCCATTATTTTCAACGTCACTGATCAGTCTTTGGTTTGTACTGTTGACTCTTTTCCCACCAGTGTCTTAACAGACAAAACACATAAGTCACTAAGTCACTAAATTGTTTATTAAAAGCAGCAGCCGAATTACAGATTGTTTTGAATGTGCAAAAGTCAAACAGTCAAAAAAAACCCAAACACTTGGAATGGGGGGACTGGGTCACACACGCCAGCCACTAATCGCCTTGGCAAGATCGCCCAGCACAGCAAAGAATGCCTGATTGAAGGCAGCATTCTGAACAATCTCCTCCCTTTGGAAGGTCGTTTCATGCTCCCTTGGTTCACGTGCCTCACTGAGAAGCAGCTGGATGTGCCGCTCAGGCTGGTCCCGGTTCAGCACCTTGTCAGTCAACATCTCAGCATCTCAATACGGTGGCATGGTGTAAGTTTAAAACATATATTTGGGAAATACACTTGTTTCTAAAAGCCAGTGGTGGAATGGGACAAAAAATGCTTTGTTGTTGTATTTCAGCACAATTTTCATGTAGCTGCACTTCAGTTACCCCTAAAAGTGCAGCGACTACTCATCCAAGAGGTCACAAAAGACCCCACAACAGCATCCAAAGAACTGCAGGCCTCACTTGCCTAAGTCAGAGATGCCAATCACTCCGATTTTGGCAGAGTTACTCCGATTTCCAGACATAAAAATCCGCCCTCCGCTTTACCTGTGAAAAACTCCGCTTTTATTTTGTCAACGATAAATTTTGACTGTGGATAAAATAAGCTGACATCGACGTGCTAAGAGCATTTTGAATGTCCGCGTATGATCTTAGGGCCTCGAGGGTATAAACTGTGCATCAGTGTGCCGAGGTTTATCGATGTTTTCCGAATGCATGAGAGAACCCGTATGTAAACGAAGCAAAATGGTGAAGGCTACCACGCCACCGAAGAAGAAACAAAGAGTAAATGCGCACAACCAAAGGTTCAAAGAGGAATATCGGAAGACATATCCATGTTTTACAGTAAAACACGGATATGTCCCTAACCGTAATTCCCTAACCGTAATGAAACGACGTGCCTGATTGGCTGATCGTCCTTGCAGTGATCGTCCGTATCTCAGCGCAATAATCGCCTGTATCTTGGCGCTGTTTCGGTATGGGCGATCGTCCATATCTCTGCGCTGTTTTAATATGGACGATCGCCCGCATCAAAACAGCGCAGAGAAGCAACAGTGTCAAAACTCGCCCAGAAAAGTGTTTGTGTAATTGATTTTTTTTCCCACGTAAGGCGATTGTTATTTAATCGTTTGGTTTATTTTTTTATTTCCCCAATCGGGTGTTCGGGGGGAAAAAGCTCAGATATTCAGTTTCAGTAGGCAATGGGATTTATAAAAATGAAAACTGAAAAAAGTAATACTGTGGTGACCCAGCACAATGCAGATTGACCCTTATTCACGCTCAGCAGGCTGGAGGAAACGGAAAACAATTCGCATACAGAGGACAATGCACAGACGGACAAAGAGCCACAGGAGGTAGTCAGACGGGACTGTATGCAGGTGTCCTCGAGCCAACCAATGTCATGCTAATCATGTGTATTTACTATGATGCTAATGTGCCATGCATTCTCTCTTTCTGTATCACTGCATAAAAGAGCCTGTGTGACATGTCTCGCTGGCACAGTAGTTCACAGAGCTGCAAAGTGCGTCTCATGATGTTGGAGGAAAATAAAACTCAGCAACCTTCCAGCTCGTCATACTGTATCTCGCTTGAACTTATTCCTCCAAACTGGTGACCCGACGTGTCATGGTGCAACCCTCGCCTGATCTTTTCCCTCCACACTGGTGACCTGACGAGACAGAATGACCATCTGCTCCCTCTCACCACGCTGTGGACCCCAGAGGACCAGAGAACGCCTGCAACCTCTTCATCCACACCGGAGTGGGCAGCACTGGGACTGACACGCAACATGAATGGCGACACGAGCGAGCTGAAGGAAGCAGCCTGAATGGGGAAGGACATTGGCGCCGACTGCATTGATTTCCACCAAGTTCCCCGACCCTGCCGCACCTCGCGACAGCGGACATCCCGCGCGCAGAAGCCTCCAAATTTGTGTGACATGACGGAGGGGGTCACAGCCTAACTGTTTCTTTGTCACAGCAAATGTCTTTTATTCTTGTAGTTATTTATAGGCCTCCTTCATCAAATGTAGATTTTTATGAAAAGCTAGAAATTTTATTGAAACAACTTAATTTTGCAAAAGAGGTAATAATAATGGGTGAACTAAATGTTAATTGGGAAGTCAACAAAGTTAGGAAAAATCTGAAAAAGGTTATGGATGACATGGATATGACTCAGGTAATTAATGGCCCTACGAGAATCACAAACTCCACTAGCACTCAGATTGATCTAGCTTTTACTAACAGGCCAGAAAGGATCTTGAAGTCATACAATATGCTCACAGGACTGTCTGATCACAATCTTATAATGGTCACAAGAAAATTAAATAAAAAGCGCTTCAAATCCTTGGCCGCCACTGAATTCTATAGGATACCAAAGCAGGAACAACAAAATTTTCAAGATTCAATTCAAGAAGTAAATTGGGATGAATTACTCGTTGGCAAAAATTTAGATGAGGATTGTTCTAAATTTGCCAACAAAATACAACAAATTATTATACAATTTACACGGATAATTAAACTAAAAGCTAGAAAGAATTGCCTTCCTTGGTTAAACAGATTTATTCTGAAATTGATGAAAGAACGAGATCACTTTTTGATGTTGTCAGTTAAATCAGGACAAAACAGGCACCAATTTATTTCATTGAGAATAGGGTAGTGAAAGAAATAAGAAAATCTAAAGCTGACTTTTTCATTACTGTTTTGAATAGTGCAAGGGGAAATTCTAAAATAACCTGGACATACATTAAAAAACTATTGGGTGATTCCCAGAAAAACAAAGCAAAACTAATGCAAATTCAATTGAATGGAAACATCTTGACAGAACCTCAAGTGATGGCTGATGCTTTTAACAACTACTTCATTGAATCTGTGTCAGAAATCTCTGATAAGTTTATAGTAAAACAAAGGAAGGAATACCCTGTATTGTCTGCATCGCAGTCTTTTACTATTACAAATATTACTGAGACCAAAGTTATCAATTTAATTCAATCACTCAAACCATCTAAAGCAAAGGATGTTTTTGGAATGGACACGAACATGCTCAAAGATTTAGGTTCAGCTCTCACCACTCCTATTGCCTCAATCATTAATCTTTCAATTTCATCTGGCCATTTTCCAAAGGCCTGGAAATCTGCTATTGTTACCCCTGTCTTTAAATCCGGTGACTCAACTCTTCTGCATAACTACCGACCAACAAGCATTCTTCCGGCCATTTCCAAAATTGCAGAAAAATGGGTGGCAGAACAGATTGTCCATTATTTAAACAGTAGTTCCCCCTCTCTCCATGCCATGCAGTTTAGTTTCAGATCCAAGCATTCCACTGAAATGGCTACATGCCTCTTCATTGAGAAAATAAAATCTTTTCTTGATAAGGGTGGAGTTGTAGGGGCGGTGTTTTTGGACCTCAGGAAAGCATTCGATACAGTAAATCACTCTGTTCTTCTTACCAAGCTCTTTAAATTTAACTTTTCTCACAATGCTGTGAGCTGGATTGAATCATATCTGCATGATCGAACACAATCTGTATCAGTTAACAACTGCAGATCTGATTCTCTTAGGCTAACTTCTGGAGTCCCTCAGGGATCAATATTAGGCCCCCTTTTATTTAGTCTTTATATTAATGATTTGCCCACTGTTTGTTCTGAAGCTGAATGCTTAATGTATGCAGACGACACGGTTTTTTTTTGTTCATGGTCGCTCCAAAGACACTGTTGCTGCTAAACAATGTCCTGTGTCACAACTTGGTTGCAGGAGTGCTGTCTACAGTTAAATGTTTCTAAAACTGTAGGCATGTATTTCACTAAAATAAATAGAGTGTCACCTGACCCTGACATACATGTTAATGGAGGAAAAATACAAATTGTTAGCCAATATAAATATCTTGGGTTAATAATAGATTCACAGCTTTCCTTTAAAGCCCATATTGCTAAATTGTGTAAAAAAATCAAGTTAAATCTTGCAAATTTTCGTGCAATTCGAAATGAAATGTCAACTGAAGCCGCAAAAATATACTTGCATTCAATGATTCTGAGTCACTTCAACTATTGCCTAACTAGCTGGTCCCAGGCGGGTTTGAGTGCAAAAAAACCATTGGAAGTTTTGTACAAACAAGCAGTTAAAGTTATGGATAAAAAAACCTAGGCATTATCATCATTGTGCAATTTTTAAAAAATACAGTCTTTTAAATTGGGATAGTCTTCATACATTTGCAAATTTAAATTTGACTTATAAAGTACTGCATGATTTGGCTCCAGATCCTCTGGCAGAGTTCATCAGCCAAAGAAACAGCTCTGAGCGTGTCACTCGAGGCTCTGTCAGAGGTGAGTGTTTCATTCCTCTGCGCAGGAGCACTTTCAGTAAGTCGGCCTGGTCAGTGAGGAGTGCTAGTGAGTGGAACTCAGTACCTGAGGAGGTTAAACTGCTCACGACATTCAAGGCCTTCACAAAAAAATTGAAAATGTGGCTTATAAACACCTACAGCTGCCAACACTAAAAGATAAGTCTGCTGTGATGTTTGATATTGTGTTTCAATGTACGGTTTGTTATGTATATATTATTTGTTACATTAGTGCCCTCTTAAATGTCTAACCATGTTTTTTTTTCTTGTAGATGCATTTTACTGCTTTTTTACATCTTGGCCAGGGGACTACAGATGAAAACTAGCCTTTTGGCTAATTCTGGCTTTTTTAACCATGTGTAATCATGTGTTTTATGAAATTGCATTGTCCCTTTTCAAATAAACTAAACTAAACTAAACAGCCACTTTTGAGCATTCTGGGGGGAGCCCTGTGGTGACCCAGCACAATGCAGATTGACCCTTATTCACGCTCAGCAGGCTGGAGGAAACGGAAGACAATTAGCATACAGAGGACAATGCACAGACGGACAAAGAGCCACAGGAGGCAGTCAGACGGGACTGTATGCAGGTGTCCTCGAGCCAACCAATGTCATGCTAATCATGTGTATTTACTGTGATGCTAATGTGCCATGCATTCTGTCTTCCTGTATCACTGCATAAAAGAGCTTGTGTGACATGTCTCAATAGCCCAGTAGTTCACAGAGCTGCAAAGTGTGTCTCATGATGTTGGAGGAAAATAAAACTCTGCAACCTTCCAGCTCTTCGCATCACGCCTGATCTTATTCCTCCACAATATAACTTTTTTTAACACAAAGTCGTTCCATTTGAAGTAAAGTCAACACTCGGCTTCAAAATTCATAGGGGAGGATTTTACTTTCAGCGGAAAAAATATAATAAAATCACGATCGCCTATTGTGGAAAAAAAAAATCCATTACACAAACTCTTTTCTGGGCAAATTTTGACACTGTTGCTTCTCTGCGCTGTTTTGATATGTTGATATCATCTTGAGCTGTAGGTTTTCGTTTGAAAACCGTGTATAGCAGGTGTCTCCTCAAAACTGTCTGCAGTGAAATGATCGCTACAGAGTACAGAAGATGGTGTTGGCTGCCATTTGTCCCTTGTTCTCTGTACTTGCTTCGCCCATTTTTTAAGAAGATCTGGATCTTTTGGGAATGAGAACAGGCTTATATGTTCACTCAAGCAATTATAACACCCAGCCGCCATGCAACGTTTTGGCATTTCTTCGCTGATATAGAAGCTCAACAGCTTGTTTACATTGACAGCATACGGATCAGCTGAGAGGAACTTCACCTCATAACATCATATCCGGAAATGAGGCGAGTCTCAGGAGATTGCGTTAGTGCAACATGGTGCTAAATTTGAATTCACTTGGAAATATTTTTCCTCTTATTTAGTGTTCCAAGTCAAAAGAACCAACTATATGGACGATTGAAGATAAATTCATACTGAATATGATCCATAGTTCCTAAATCATGTCACAGACATTTTAAATCCCAATTGAAAGTCATCCAGTTAATTGTCCTCGAATTTCAGTATGCCGATGATGGCATGCTGTGTACATACAACCTCTGAGACATGCAAAGGTCTGAGTGTCTTCAACATCAGCTTCACGAAACTTGGTCTTAATCTTAACATCTCTAAAACCAAGGTCCTTGTTTAACCTTGGCCAAGGAAATACATCGCCTCCCTGACTACGAATCCAGTCATTGTAGATGGAGAACCACTTGAATTTGTTTATGTATTATGTTTCCTGGGAAGTCACCTTACCCAGGTCAATAACGTTGATAAGAAAATTGTAGAATATTCAATACAGGAGCAGCTTTTGCCAAATTGGAAAAAAAGAGTGTTCAAAACCAGAACTCACTAGAAAAACAAAGCTTGATGTTTAATTTGCAGTCATCATACCTGTCCTACTCTGTGGTTCTGAAACATGGACAACATATTGTAAACAACTAAGAAGTCTTGAATGATTTCATCAAAGATGTCTTTGAAGAATATTGAACATCTCTTGGGAAGATTATCATACTATCCTGAGTGTTCTGGTAGAAGAAATTGACACTAGTATAGAAGCTCACATCATAAAGCATCAACTCCGATGGGCCGGCCACCGTTTTTGCATGGCTGACACAAGATTCCTGAAGCAGGTTGTCCTTTCCAAACTGCATTAGTCAGAGAAAATGTGGAGGGCAGATCAAATGGTGGAAGGACTCATTGAAGTCGTACATGAAACATGTAAATGAAACTTGAACTTCAGGACATGGGTATCACAAATAACTGACCGAAAGCAGTGGACAAACATTATCCACACTGTTGTGGAAACCTTTGAAACAACAGGACGAGATCACTGAAATGAAAAACAAATGAACATGAATAACCAGAAGCTCCACAGGTTGAAGAGGAACAGGAGGAACCAGAAGCTCCACACGCTGAAGAGGAACATGAGGAACTCTACATCAGTCAGGAGGATAGAGCAGCTGGTAGTGAAGCTGGAGGCTGATACCTTCCTGGTGACTCTTATTTCTGAGGAAATGCAGCAGAGTGAAGCAGAACCCAACAGTGAGCAGCTCCTCTGTCACAACTCTGCTGGAACTGAGATCCAAGATGAGGAAGGAAGCCAGCTTGTAGACTCAGGATCAACTAAAGAAGAAGAACCCAAACCAAAGAAGAGACTACTGAAACAGGAAGTCACAGCAATGGTGATGACAACTCTCAGACTTCAGACTGTCTGTGAGAATGAAACGGGTAAAAAGTGAGAAAATGTTCAGGTTGAGTCTTTGAGAAACTGTCCTAAAATAAAATAATATTTAAGTAATATTTCCAGTAACTGCATAAATCTGATGTACTTGTACTGGTCTCAGATTGTGTTTGACTTTGACTGATCTAACCCAGGAGACAACCAATTTCAACTGTTTGACTATACAGTTATAGTTTGCACTTCAAATGAGTTTTTCTTTTGGTTCAGTGTACCAGGTGGAGGGATTGTCTGTTCTAGCTAGTTAGCCATTAGCCTCTGCTAGCATCTCCAACAGGAAACAATGCAGTATGTGGTTATTTGTGTATAAAAACACCATCGTGACTTGTTCAGAAATAGAAGTTGGACAGTGCTGTGTGTACGACCGACTAGAAGAGACCTCTAAAACAGAATTACTAATAAATAGTACATTTTTATACTACTGTTGATGTGCTGGGCACGGGCTCACCATCACGTCACAGCCGGTGGCACATAAGAAATGTTCACTGAATGAGACCTAGTGAGATCATGGTGGACCCTAACAAAGCAACAGGGTTGTCTTGTTTTTTTTAGCATTTTTATTGATAGCCACTCCAGAGAGACAAATTCATGTGTAAAAACACTGAAAAAGTAAAATTTCATCCTGTGTCCTTTTAGACCTCAGGGATTCATGTTAGCATGTGGAAAAATAATTTTGTCCCCTTTAAATAACTTGTTGAATCTGAAACAGATTCATTACTGCTGTAATTATCACATGCAAGGATCAGAACTGGGCAGCTTGGTTGCAGTGGTTAGCACTGTGGCAGCACAATAAGAAGGTCACGGACTTGATCCCACCCCCAGATCATCGATGACCCTTCTGTGTAGAGTTTGCATGTTCTTCCCGTGTCTGCGTGGATTTTCTCCAGGTACTCTGGTTTTCTCCCACAGGCCAAAGACATGCATGTTAGGTTAATCGGCACCAACTGGGGATTCTAAATTGTCCTTAGGTATGAATGTGAGAGTGAATGGTTGTCTTTCTGTCTGTGTTGGCCCTGTGATGGACTGGTGATCTGTCCAGGGTGTACCCCGCCTCCACGCAAAGATGCTGGGATAGGCTCCAGATGACCCCCCTCCCCCCCCCGACCTGAAAGGAATTAAGCGGTAGAGGATGGATGGATCAGAACTATTTGTTAAAAGGTGGTGACCTTTTGGCCAGTCACTGTATTTATTCTGTCTGATTTTTCTATAACTAGCATGTTCTGTGTCCCTTTGTCCCTCCAGATGCTCTGCAGCTACATGACTGTAAGGAGGAGGAGGTTCTCACTGTCCAGCAGCTCTGTAACCAGGAGAGGATCTCCAGTCTGGACCAGGAGGAACAAGATGGTGCACAGGTTAAAGAGGAAGAAGACGACTTGGGACTGAAACAAGAAACTGATACCTTCATGGTGACTCCTGCTGATGAGGACAATGACAAGAGTGAAACTAAACCAAACAGTGAGCAGCTTCTCTCTCACAACTCTCGTGACACTGAGAGTCAAGACCGGGGAGCAGGTAAGAATGTAAACCCAGGATCAAGTAAACATGAAGAGCCACAGCCAAAGAAGAGACTTCACAGAAAGAGAAGTGACCGTAACAATGTGAACAACTACTCCATGTCAGAGAATCAGTGTGATACTGACACAGGTGACAAGTCTGTAAAATGTTGGGATAATGAGAAAGACTGTAAAAATGAGTCCCAGAAGAAACATCACACAGTTAAGTGTAAAATGAAAATTCATGCAGGTGAAAAGCCATTTTCTTGTGAAACATGTGGAAAAAGATTTAATATACCTGGTCATTTGAAAACTCACATGAGAATTCACACAGGTGAGAAGCCATTTACTTGTGAAGCATGTGGACAAAGATTTAATCGGCATGATACTTTGAAAACTCACGTGAGAATTCACACAGGTGAGAAGCCACTGTCTTGTGAAACATGTGGCCAAAGATTTAATCAGCATGGTCATTTGAAAATTCACATGAGAATTCACACAGGTGAGAAGCCATTTTCTTGTGAAACATGTGGAAAAAGATTTAATATACCTGGTCATTTGAAAACTCACATGAGAATTCACACAGGTGAGAAGCCATTTTCTTGTGAAACATGTGGACAAAGCTTTAAACGGCATGATACTTTGAAAACTCACGTGAGAATTCACACAGGTGAGAAGCCATTTTCTTGTGAAACATGTGGACAAAGATTTAAACGGCATGATACTTTGAAAACTCACGTGAGAATTCACACAGGTGAGAAGCTATTTTCTTGTGAAACATGTGGGCAGAGATTTAATCAACATGGTAATTTGAAAATTCACATGAGAATTCACACAGGTGAGAAGCCATTTTCTTGTGAAACATGTGGGCAAAGATTTAGTGTACATGGTTATTTGAGAAAACACATGAGAATTCACACAGGTGAGAAGCCGTTTTTTTGTGAAACATGTGGACAAAGATTTAATCTATGTAGTAATTTGAAACGACACATGAGAATTCACACTGGTGGCCTTTTCCCTCAGGCTAGCCAGCGCGTCCCCCGGGTCGCGGATGGGGGGTACCCCCTCAATATGAGTAATCATGGCGAGGGTAGCTTCGAATAACCAATAAGAAGCCGTGGACGATGAGGAACCAAATATGAAAAATGAATAATACAGGAAAAAGATGCTGGAAAGGTACTGACCAGGATAAAACGGTCCCCTCAGCTCGTTTCTGCACTAGGCGGGCTGTTGAGAGCGATGGTGCAGCTTCGTCTTCGAGTGTCACAAACACTCAACCGGGATCCCCATCAGGCCAGCACAGATCTGGTCCTGGGCCCCAACAAGATCAAAAAAGGACTAAACGGTATACAAGAAAAGAAGAAACTGTAAAATGGTCCCTTGATGAGAAGAAAGTTATTCTGTCCTGCTACGCCTATTCAAGGTATGAGAAGTGGGGCAGAAGGAAAAAGCATGTATTTGAGGAGAAGATCAGAGAATCCGAGCTACCACCAGAAAAGAAAGCAGCCACCACCACCTCCAAATTAACATCTATAGTCTCTCAGGTCTCAAAATACTTACAACAAGAAGAAATAGAAAAGATCAAATATGAAGCTTAAGCCCAAGCAATAAAAGATTATCAAGATGCCAACCTATTTGAACAACAAGAATACAAACAAAGTCAGTGGAGCATGGAGGAAAGATGGGTTTTAATATGGGCAACCGAGTACGCCAAGATGAAACACAGCAACCAGCGGGAACGATGCAATGAGTGGCAGCGAATCTTTTTCCATCACTGCCCGGATAAAGCTGGCGTACCCCGAGCCAAACTCACAACCCAGAGACACAACTTCCTCACCCAAAGGTACTTCACAGAGCAACAATTGGAGTACATGCACACTGAAATAGGAAAAATGGCACAGAATAACATCTGCCCAGTTGAGTGTCCACTACCATTACCACTAACTGAAAAACCTCTGGAACAACCTTGTCAAACACACCCTACAGAGGTGCCACCAGGCCACCCAGGCGAATCCCCTGCAACTTCTGGCTCAGAATCAGAACATCCTGATGAAGTAACAAGGGGGAGTGTAGACCAGGATCCAATAAGGAAACAGATCAACCCCCAAATAGAAATGAGCCAACATCAACTAGAAATGGAAGAGGAACTTGCCAACAAAATAGAAGAAACAAAAAAAATGACAATGAAAGAACGTCCTAAATTAATTAAGCTTAAAGAGAATAAAGAATTCAAATTACTACTGCAAAAGGTCAACAGAGGCCTATGTGACCTTGTACCTCAGGGGGTCAGTTTGACAGAGCTTAACTGCATAAACTTTGGTGCAGCGTGGTATGTGCAGAGTAAGCTAGCTCCACAGCATAAAGAAAAAAGTGAACGTCAAACCAAAACAAAAATCTCTACACCCATTTGGAAAAATAAACTTCAAGGAAAAATTAATCAATTTAGGGCAGAAATTTCTCAAATGACTTACTACATACAGAACCAAAACTGCAATACTAAATTACTGAGAGTAATCAACAGAATCCAAAAAAAATACAACATTAGGAAAGAGCAAATAATAGGAAAAATAGCAGAGCACCAGGCGCAAGTCAAGGCCCTAGCAGCTCAAATCAGAAACAGGCAACGGAGAGAGAACTCAAAACTGATAAATAAATTATTTGCACAGAGCCCAAAGCAAGTCTACAGGAGGTTGATAGATGAAACTATTGAAGTAGAGGTACCTCCTGAGAAAACCCAACTGGAAACATTCTGGAGAAATCTGTTTGAGGACCCAGTTCAACATAAAAATAATAATTGGATTCAAACCATTGCTGAGAAAAATAAAGGAAAACAACAGATGCCCTCATTAAAAATCACAGAAGAAACAGCTCAAGAAAAAATCAGGAAATACCTTAACTTCAAATCCCCTGGAATAGATAAAATACCAAACTTCTGGCTCAAAAAAATAACAGCACTACACAAACACTACGCAGAGGCATTTAACCGACTTGTTGGGGGAGAGGAAGAAGCACCAGAGTGGCTCACATATGGAAACACCATACTCCTGCCCAAGAGTCTTGAAACCCAACAAGTCAATAAATACAGACCCATCTGTTGCCTCCCGACCACATACAAATGGCTGACAGGAATCATTACTGAGGCCATTTATGAACATCTGGACTCAGAAAACTACTTGCAGCCACAGCAAAAAGGCTGCATAAGAAATAAGCTGGGAGCCAAAGAACAACTACTCATTAATAAAACCATCCTGGAAGACTGCAAGAGGCGTGAGAGAAATTTAAGCGTGGCGTGGATCGACTACAAAAAGGCATTCGACAGCATCCCCCACTCCTGGATAATACGCTGTCTGGAGCTGTATAACATCAGCCCAGAGATTAAAACTTTTCTGGAGGTCCAGATGGCTAAGTGGAAAACTACAATTACACTTAACCACAAAGAAGGACAAATAACAATTCCAGACATCAGGATCCAGCGAGGAATATTTCAGGGGGACAGCCTTTCGCCACTGCTCTTCTGTCTTTGTGTCGACCCCTTAAGCAAAATCTTATCAGACCTTGACATCGGGTATGACTTAAGCAAAGGCAGAACAAAAAAAGGGAGCAAGAGAGTGAATCATCTACTCTACATGGACGACCTCAAGCTCTATGCAGAATCTGAACAGAAACTGAATCAACTTGTCAGTACCGTTCACATGTTTTCAAAAGACATCTGCATGGAATTTGGACTTGACAAGTGTGCAAAATGTACAATAAAAAAAGGAAAGAAAACGGCATCAGAAAATATCCAAATAGAAGACAATAAGCATATCAAAGACCTGGCAGGGGAATCGGCATATAAATATCTGGGCATAGAAGAAAACGCAACTATTGAACACAGAAAAATGAGGGAAATGGTCAAAAAAGAATACCAACATCGCCTAAAGAAAATCTGTAAATCAAATTTAACACCTAAAAATAAGATCACTGCAATAAACCAGTTGGCAGTACCAGTTGCCACATATGGATTTGGGGTGATAGACTGGCCACAAGGGGAACTGGATAAGTTGGATGTTCGGACCAGGAAGACCCTAACCCTTCATAAGGTAACATACAGAAACCAATGCCTAGATAGGATATATATGCCACGTAAAGAGGGAGGGCTGGGCCTAATTGAAATGAACCAGGCCTACAGGGCAACAATAATAAGCATTGGTCAATACCTAAAAAGCGCTAATGATGAGACGATGGAAAAGGTCACCCAACATCACGAAACCCTCAGTATTAACACATCTATAACTAAACAAGCCGAGACCTTTGCAGCAGATTTATTAGATAACATGAAAGCCAGTCAGCAAAACCCAGCAACAAAAATAGCTAGAAAGACGAGAGAAAAATACAGCAAAAGGACACAGGAGGAAAGAAAAGAAAGATGGAAACAACATAAGCGAGCAGGACGTTTCCAGGAGGAACTCAATAGGGATTATATTGATAGGGAAGAGACATTGCGCTGGATCAGGAATGGAGATCTGGGGTACGACGAGGAGAGATTAGTGGTTGGAGCACAAGACCAGGGACTTCTTAACCAATGGTTTTAAAAAAATGGCAGGATTGTCACAGAGTGACAAATGTCGATTCTGTCATGTAGCGGTGGAGAGTGTAAGCCACCTGCTCTCCGGCTGCCAGGTCCTCATGGCCGATGGACACTACACTGCTCGCCACAATAAGATCTGCCGTTATATACACTGGAAAATATGCAAAGAATTCAAAATAGAAGTAAAAGGACCAGTATGGGAGCACGATCCAGAGCCAGTTAGCTCCAACGGAGATATTACCATCTTTTATGACAAGGAAATCCCAACTGGAAGACACATTGAAGGAGGAGCAATAAAACCGGACATAGTTATCTTGAACAAAAAGGGCAAAACTGCCCAATTAATCGATGTAACTATACCAAACGACTACGGCCTCAACAGAGCAGAAAGAGAAGAAATAACAAAATATCAAGACCTCAAAAACGACCTAAGGAGCACCTGGAATCTGCAGGATGCAGATATTATTCCTGTGGTGGTGGGAGCAACTGGGATGGTTAAGAAGAACTTGAAAAAATATCTACAAGCAATACCCGGCTGCCCTAGCATCTGTGAAATACAGATCTCAGCAATCAGAGGAACAGTCTCTATCTTAAAGAGAGCCCTTGGATACAAAGCTTTTTAATTTAAAGTGTAATCATAGACCCCTGGCTGGGGCCCATTGCACTTGTAAGGAAATGAGATGCAAATAAATAAAACAGTGAGACTTATTAAGCTTATTAATTAAGCTTAAAGAGAATAAAGAATTCAAATTACTACTGCAAAAGGTCAACAGAGGCCTATGTGAACTTGTACCTCAGGGGGTTAGTCTGACAGAGCTTAACTGCATAAACTTTGGTGCAGCGTGGTATGTGCAGAGCAAGCTAGCTCCACAGCATAAAGAAAAAACTGAACGTCGAACCAAAACAAAAATCTCCACACCCATTTGGAAAAATAAACTTCAAGGAAAAATTAATCGATTTAGGGCAGAAATTTCTCAAATGACTTATTACATACAGAACCAAAACTGCACTACTAAATTACTGAGAGTAATCAACAGAATCCAAGAATATATTAGGAAAGAGCAAATAATAGGAAAAATAGCAGAGCACCAGGCCAAGTCAAGGCCCTAGCAGCCCAAATCAGAAACAGGCAACAGAGAGAGAACTCAAAACTGATAAATAAATTATTTGCAGAGAACCCAAAACAAGTCTACAGGAGGTTTATAGATGAAACTATCGAAGTAGAGGTACCTCCTGAAAAAACCCAAATGGAAACGTTCTGGAGAAATCTGTTTGAGGACCCAGTTCAACATAAAAATAATAATTGGATTCAAACCATTGCTGAGAAAAATAAAGGAAAACAACAGATGCCCTCATTAAAAATCACAGAAGAAACAGCTCAAGAAAAAATCAGGAAATACCTTAACTTCAAATCCCCTGGAATAGATAAAATACCAAACTTCTGGCTCAAAAAGATAACAGCACTACACAAACACTACGCAGAGGCATTTAACCGACTTGTTAGGGGAGAGGAAGAAGCACCAGAGTGGCTCACATATGGAAACACCATACTCCTGCCCAAGAGTCTTGAAATCCAACAAGTCAATAAATACAGACCCATCTGTTGCCTCCCGACCACATACAAATGGCTGACAGGAATCATTACTGAGGCCATTTATGAGCATCTGGACGCAGAAAACTACTTGCAACCACAGCAAAAAGGCTGTATAAGAAATAAGCTGGGAGCCAAAGAACAGCTGCTCATTAATAAAACCATCCTGGAAGACTGCAAGAGGCGTGAGAGAAATTTAAGCATGGCGTGGATCGACTACAAAAAGGCATTCGACAGCATCCCCCACTCCTGGATAATACGCTGTCTGGAGCTGTATAACATCAGCCCAGAGATTAAAACTTTTCTGGAGGTCCAGATGGCTAAGTTGAAAACCACAATTACGCTTAACCACAAAGAAGGACAAATAACAATCCCAGACATCAGGATCCAGCGAGGAATATTCCAGGGGGACAGCCTCTCGCCACTGCTCTTCTGTCTGTGTATTGACCCCTTAAGCAAAATCTTATCAGACCTTGACATTGGGTATGACTTAAGCAAAGGCAGAACAAGAAAAGGGAGCAAGAGAGTGAATCATCTGCTGTACATAGACAACCTCAAGCTCTACGCAGAATCTGAACAGAAACTGAATCAACTTGTCAGTACTGTTCACATGTCTTCAAAAGACATCTGCATGGAATTTGGACTTGACAAGTGTGCAAAATGTACAATAAAAAAAGGAAAGAAAACAGCATCAGAAAACATCCAAATAGAAGACAATAAGCATATCAAAGACCTGGCAGGGGAATCGGCATATAAATATCTGGGCATAGAAGAAAACACAACTATTGAACACAGAAAAATGAGGGAAATGGTCAAAAAAGAATACCAACATCGCCTAAAGAAAATCTGTAAATCAAATTTAACACCTAAAACTAAGATCACTGCAATAAACCAGTTGGCACTACCAGTTGCCACATATGGATTTGGGGTGATAGACTGGCCACAGGGGGAACTGGACAAGTTGGATGTTTGGACCAGGAAGACCCTAACCCTTCATAAGGTAACATACAGAAACCAATGCCTAGATAGGATATATATGCCACGTAAAGAGGGAGGGCTGGGCCTAATTGAAATGAACCAGGCCTACAGGGCAACAATAATAAGCATTGGTCAATACCTAAAAAGCGCTAATGATGAGACGGTGGAAAAGGTCACCCAACATCATGAAACCCTCAGTATTAACACATCCATAACCAAACAAGCCGAGACCTTTGCAGCAGATTTATTAGATAACATGAAAGCCAGTCAGCAAAACCCAGCAACAAAAATAGCTAGAAAGACGAGAGAAAAATACAGCAAAAGGACACAGGATGAAAGAAAAGAAAGATGGAAACAACATAAGCGAGCAGGACGTTTCCAGGAGGAACTCAATAGGGATTATATTGATAGGGAAGAGACATTGCGCTGGATCAGGAATGGAGATCTGGGGTACGACGAGGAGAGACTAGTGGTTGGAGCACAAGACCAGGGACTTCTTAACCAATGGTTTTAAAAAAATGGCAGGATTGTCACAGAGTGACAAATGTCGATTCTGTCATGTAGCAGTGGAGAGTGCAAGCCACCTACTCTCCGGCTGCCAGGTCCTCATGGCCGATGGACACTACACTGCTCGCTACAACAAGATCTGCCGTTATATACACTGGAAAATATGCAAAGAATTCAAAATGGAAGTAAAAGGACCAGTATGGGAGCACGATCCAGAGCCAGTTAGCTCCAACGGAGATATTAATTCAATTCAGTTCAATTCAACTTTATTTATATTGCGCCATTTCACAACAACAGTCATCTCATAGCACTATCAACTGTAGGGGGGAACCCCCACAGTTGCAGAAAGACCCCAGCAATCAGGCGATCCCCTGTGAGCAAGCACTTGGCGACGGTGGAGAGGAAAAACTCCCTTTTAACAGGAAGAAACCTCCAGCAGAACCAGGCTCAGGGAGGGGCAGTCATCTGCTGCGACTGGCTGGGGGGTGAGGGGATAGAGAAGAAGAAAAGAACAGACATGTAGAGAACAAACAGCACGATGGGGACTCAATCTATGGGAGAGAACAAACAAATGTTAATGACCAGCAAAAAAAAAATATTTCATAGAGAGTGAGGAAAGGAGTGAGGCCCAGTGCATTACTGGAGGTCCCCCGGCTGACTAAACCTATTAGCAGCATAACTAAGGGAGGGTTCAGAAACACATGGAACACACAGAAACATATTACCATCTTTTATGACAAGGAAATCCCAACTGGAAGACACATTGAAGGAGGAGCAATAAAACCGGACCTAGTTATCTTGAACAAAAAGGACAAAACTGCCAAATTAATCGATGTAACCATACCAAACGACTACGGCCTCAACAGAGCAGAAAGAGAAAAAATAACAAAATATCAAGACCTCAAAAACGACCTAAGGAGCACCTGGAATCTGCAGGATGCAGATATTATACCTGTGGTGGTGGGAGCAACTGGGATGGTTAAGAAGAACTTGAAAAAATATCTACAAGCAATACCCGGCTGCCCTAGCATCTGTGAAATACAGATCTCAGCAATCAGAGGAACAGTCTCTATCTTAAAGAGAGCCCTTGGATACAAAGTTTTTTGATTTAAAGTGTAATCATAGACCCTTGGTTGGGGCCCATTGCACTTGTAAGGAAATGAGATGCAAATAAATAAAACAGTGAGAATAACCAATGGCTTAAAAAAATGGCAGGATTGTCACAGAGTGACAAATGTCGATTCTGTCATGTAGCGGTGGAGAGTGCAAGCCACCTACTCTCCGGTTGCCAGGTCCTCATGGCCGATGGACACTACACTGCTCGCCACAACAAGATCTGCCGTTACATACACTGGAAAATATGCAAAGAGTTCAAAATAGAAGAAAAAGGACCAGCATGGGAACACAATCCAGAGCCAGTCAGCTCCAGTGGAGATATTACCATCTATTATGACAAGGAAATCCCAACTGGAAGACACATTGAAGGAGGAGCAATAAAACCGGGCATAGTTATCTTGAACAAAAAGGACAAAACTGCCAAAATAATAGTTGTAACCATACCGAACGACTACGGCCTCAACAGAGCAGAAAGAGAAAAAATAACAAAATATCAAGACCTCAAAAACGACCTAAGGAGCACCTGGAATCTGCAGGAAGCAGACATAATACCTGTGGTGGTGGGAGCAACTGGGATGGTGAAGAAAAACCTAAAAAATTATCTACAGGCGATACATGGCTGTCCTAGCATCTGTGAAATACAGATCTCAGCATTAAGAGGAACAGTCTCTATCTTGAAGAGAGCCCTCGTATATAAAGCGTTTTGATTTAAAGTGTAACCATAGACCCCTGGTTGGGGCCCATTGCACTTGTAATGAAGTGAGATATAAATAAATAAAACAGTGAGAAGCCATTTTCTTGTGAAACATGTGGGCAAAGATTTAATCACCATGGTAATTTGAAACAACACTAGAACTCACACAAGTGAGAAGCTGTAGTCTTGTAAAATATGCGGGGTACGCTTCATTCACTGTCTGGGTTTTTAACATGTAATCTCACAGTTAAGTTGCTGTAGTCCAGTAACGTCTGGAGATCTTTTATTTTCAGGATTACGTCTCTTGTGTTATTGAATTGTTCTTTAAATTGCTGAGGCTTTAATGCAAATATAAATTTGATTCAAAAAGTCTGTTTTCAGATCATTTGCTTCATCACTTTGATTTGGACTCTGACCTCTAAGAAGAAGCCAACTTTGTCATTCAATCCATACAGCCAATCATGTACAGTAGAACAAAATTATGTTTCTCCTCTCTACAATGTTAATCACGTCTAGAATCAGAGGAGATGTTTCCATGCAAGGCACCGCCACAGACAACTTTTTCTTTCCCTATTCTATTATGCTGAGCACCAAGTTAGAAGGTGGGAAGTACCATTTTTATATAGTCTTTCGTGTGACCCAGCCAGGCTTGAACCCACAACTTCCTGGCTGTGGGGCGGATGCTCTACCACTAGGCCACCACTCTGCTGGTGGTCTAATTGATTTTTAATGTGTTGGACGCATGGACATCATGAGCATTTTGGAAGGGGAGGGTATTGTTGTCAGGGTCTGGAGTGTCCTCCCCACCATAAAAATGAATTGTAGTAGATGCCATTTTCTTAGTTTGTTTTAGTGCAGGGGTGTCCAATCATGCGCCATGAAGGGCCAAGACCCTACAGGCTTTACCTCCAACCAGTGCCTTCAACAGCAGATTTCACTGAATTTCTTCCCACTGATTGCTGATAAGTGAAAACACCTGCTGAAGAAACTGGGTAGAAAAGAAAACCTGCAGGGTCTTGGGCCTCCATGGCACATGATTGGACACCTCTGTTTTAGTGGCTCATCAATTGAAATACTTAATTTTGAACATGTAATCTGGGTACAATTATTGATAATACTTTGAATTTTAAATTGAATTGTGAGGCCACAAACAGGAAGGGACACCAGCGCCTGTTTTGTTTGAGGAGGTTGTCCCATTTCCATGTAGATAGGACTATCATGACACTTTTTTATCGTGCTTTTATTGAATCAGTTTTATCCTTCTTGTTAGTGTCATGGTTTAGAAACCTGCCCCTCAAAGACAGAAACTCACTGGCCCAGATCATTAAATGGTCCAGTCGTCTTATTGGGGGGGAGTCACAGCTGGGTCTGGAGGCCCAGTACACCAGGCAGGTACAGCGGCTGGCCACCTCTATCACAGCTGATGACTCCCATCCCTTGGCCAGTGAGTTCCAGCTTTTACCCTCTGGACGGAGGTTCAAAGTCCCCAGATGCAGAACCACACGGTACATGAACAGCTTTGTTCCTGCTGCTATCGTTCTTTTAAATAGGCCTTAATGCATTTTATTTAAACTCTTGGGTCTGGCCTTTTTACGTGGTCTTATCTACTATTTTATTGGTCCCTGGTGTGGTATAATGCTTTTATCTGGCTTACTATGGGTTCTATGGGTGTCTTTAATAATATCTTAGTGATATTTAATGATTTTATTTATTTTAGTTGTTTTTTTTATCCATTTATTTTTAGTCTTTTTAACCATGTTCAGTAAGTTTCTGGAGTACCTGTCCATGTCTTTAGTCTGTGCTGTTTTTAAATTGTCTGACGTATGTGTCCTGTGTTTTTAATGTTTTGATGTTCAAAGTTGTGTGTTTGAGATGCCCTCTCCAGACTGTAAAAAGAATCTACCTACGGGTATTAATAAAGTCACCTTGAACCTTAATAATCACTTAAAATGGAAAACAACAAAAGTGCATTGTGAACTGATGAACAAAGGATAAAAGACACTGAAATGCCTTTTATACGTACATACAGTAAATGTGTGTATAAGATAAGCCTTTATTAGTCCCACAATGGGGAAATTACAGGATTGCAGCAGCAAAGGGATAGCATTATTCAGAGCAATAGTAAATAAGCTAAGACAAGAATAGGTTATCCCAAGCAGTAAATAAATATACATGCACTACTCATAAAAACTTTGGGATAGTCAGCTTTTGGGTGAAATTTCAGAATGGACCTAAAATGCATGATAATCTTTACAGGTGAACTTAATTTGACCTTCTCTAACCTTTTGAATGCACATGTCCAACTGTTCAGTGTTTCAGTACTTTTGGCATAACTTGCTGTTCTCTAACAAGGTTCTTCACAGCAAAATTCACAACAGGTGTTTGATCCATGAATTGACCAATAATTTTTCTGGTTCAATTAGAATTGGTATTTAAACAGTCTTCTTCATCATGCTGTTCACATTTTGACATCATGAGACCGAGACGACCCCAAACAATTGATCAACATTACCTCTCCATTGCGAGGCTTCAAACAGGATGCTCTCAGAGGGGAGTGGCCACTGAGCTTATAGTGTCACGGAGTGCCATCAGCAGGTTGCAACAGAGAGATTGGAAGAGTCACAGAAAGGCATAGACGTGGACGTCCTTTGGCCACATCCCATGCTGATGACCACTTCATTGTCAACAGTGCCCTGTGGAACAGGATGATGAAGCCACTCAACTCCAGGCACATTTTAAGAAGGTGAGCGGCACACAAGTGTCAGGTCAGACCATTTGAACCAGTTTACATCATCATGGTCTGCATGCTAGACGACCTGCAAGGGTACCTGACCACACCACCAAGCACAGGCGTCATTGTCTTGCATGGGCCAGGGAGCATTTACGCTGGACAAGAGACCAGTGGGCCTCAGTGCTGTTCTCTGATGAAAGGTGATTCACATTGAGCAGAAATGATGGCCACCATCGATGTTGGAGACGTCAAGGAGAGCGCTATGCATCAGCCACTGTTGTCATTAGACGATCCTTTGGTGGTGGTGGTGGTGTTACAGTCTGGGCAGGTGTGTCTAATCAATACAGACCTGCCAGGTTGATACTACCCGAATAACATCATTTATCCAGTCATTGTGCCCCTGTATGAACAACACAGGCTTAATATCTTCTTTGTGGCTGATAATGCTCCAGCTCATTGAGGTCATATTGTAGCACCTTGGGGGAGCCAGATTATCTAGCATCTCAGACAGGAGACAGTGGATAAGCATGGGAGAACAAAGAGCAGGAGGTTCCTGGTGAGATGGCAGGAAGGAGTCAGGGATGAAGGGGGTTGAATGCAGTGTGATGCAAATGTCATGTTGTGTGTGATGTAAATGCCATGAAACGTAGGAGAGTTTCTGCTTAAATGTTCAGTCTGTTCTTTGCTTGAGAAGTGTGAGTGTGTAATAAATCGTCTGAAATGAATCTGCCTCTTCATTTACACGCTCCACATTGGTGACCCAAGACGTATTATGGAACACGAGGCAAGATCCCTGGAGCCGGCCCGGTCAGGAAGCTACAGTGAGGCGGCAGCCATCCCACAGACAGCCCAGACTGGAACCTCCAGCCACGCGTGTGCGGTTTCAGTCAAGCTACCGGATTTCTGGCAGCACAACCTGCGCTCTTGGTTCCACCTCACTGAGGCTCAGTTCGCCCTCCGGGGAGTAACGGCAGACGACACCAGATTCTACCATGTGGTCGCAGCGCTCGACGCCCGCACAGCTCAACAGGTAGCGAGCCTGCTCGATCAGCCACCAGCCGGCAACAGATACGAGGCGCTCAAGGCTGCGCTCATCCAGCGCTACACGCTCTCGGACTGAGAGAGCAGAGAGGCTCCTGCCGTGGACTGAGTTAAGAGATGTTTCGGCCGTAGACCTGATGGAGATGCTGGCGTTAATGGGCACGGACGACGGGCACTTTCTGTTTGCCCACCTCTTCTTCCGGAACCTTCCAACAGCGGCGAGAGTGGCCCTGGCCAATTCGCCGTCCCTGGCCGTGCGGGACTACCATGCGCTAGCCCAGGAGGCAGACCGGATCATCACCAGGGTGATCACAGTCAACGCAGCAGTGGCGGAGCCCAGCGAGACGACCAGAGGAGGCGAGGAGCCACCGACGGTAGCAGCAGTGGGGGTCAAGGAGTGCCAGAGAGACACGCTCTGTTTCTACCACCGCCGCTTCGGAGAGAAGGCACGCAGATGTGCGCCACTGTGCCAATTCAAGCGCTCGAGAAATGCCAAGGCCAGGGGTCGGTAGCAGCTGCGACCCTCGGTGAAGAGAACAAGCTGCTCTACTTGATGGACGCACGCTCGGGGAGGCGTTTCCTCGTGGACACCGGAGCCCAGAAGAGCTTCATCCTGCCGACCTACGCTGACCAGCTGGCAGGACCTAGCGGCCCCGAGATGTTGGCAGCAAACGGCTCGGATATTAAGACCTTTGGTGAGAGGACTCTGCGCTTATCTCTACACAGCCGTACATATGAGTGGACTTTTGTCGTAGCAGCACTGAATTACTGAATCACTGGCAAAATGACTTCTTTTTATTTTGTACATCACTAAAACTTGTTAAAAATAAACACTTTTGGACTTCCGGTCTGGACGCCATGGTGATAGCAACTTAACGCTGAACCTCCCAGACCCAATCCAAGGAAAACATCTTCAAAATCAGACTTAACGGATTTTTGGAAGAATAAAAATCAAAAGACAAAAACACCATGCCTAACCAAAAACAGAAGAAACTGACATTCCCCAGGTCAGGACGCGCAGCGGCCGCAGTATCTGAACCGGAGGACCTCCGTTCAGGAGACGAGGAGCTGGACCTAGCTAACAAAAAGATTAGCTTGAAATCGCTATTTGATGAATTACGACGATTTTGGGCCGAATTTCATGAATTCAGAGAGGAACTAAAAAGGACGAACAGCAGAATGGACCAGGCCGAAAACCGAATCTTGGAAGCTGAAGAAAGAGTAAAAGTGCTTGAAGATTCTATGCTGGATTTACACAGAAAACAGTCAAGGCTGGAGGCTAAGCTAACCGACCAAGAAGGAAGACAGAGACGAGATAACATCAGAATTCACGGTCTGAAAGAAGGAGCTGAAGATAGTTTCAACACAGTGGCGGAATGCGTGGAATCCTGATTGAGAGAGAAGTTGGATATTCCACAAACCACCGATTTGAAGATAGAAAAGGCCCATCGTACATTAGCCGCAAAGCCAGCGGCAGAAGCGCCCCCGCGTTCGGTGGTGGTAAGATTCTCCGATTTCAAAATAAAACAAGAGGTTGTAAGACGGGCTTGGCAGAAAAAGGATTTATGCATCAAGAGAGAAAAGTCTTCGTGGAGCACGATTACGCCCCTGAGGTTCTTAAAAAGCGACGGGAATATAACGACGCCAAAAAGGTTCTACGGGAACAGAATCTACGCTTTCAGACGCCATTTCCGGCGAAGTTAAGAGTCTTTTACGGTGAAGAGTCATGTCTCTATAATTCAGCGGAAGAAGCAACAATTGACATGGCGAGAAGAGGACTCCCGGTAACAGTGTTTAAACCCGCAGCGAATCTGGGCGAGAAGATCAGAGCTCAAACGTGGTCCACTCAGAGACCTTCAAAATCCACGGGCCAGCAGCGGGAAACCCAGCCCCAGAGCTACAAAGATAAGCTTTCCAGTTCCAGGAAGGAATAGCGACCTTTTTGGGGTTTTTTTTCTTTTCAGTCATTCTGCACTTCCATCCCCCCTCCTACAAGGTAACAAACATTAAAGGAGATGCAGAATCAGCATGTGGTAAAACCTTTCATGGAGCAGTTATAGCATTAGAAACAAATGTCTTCTTAATTTAAAGGGAAAAAAAAAATCTTGTTAAAATAGAAATGTAACAATGACCCACATGTTCTCTCCACACTAACAAATACTGTATTAGAGTGAATGTTTGCTGTGATGGGGGTGGGAGGGTGCACACAATCTCATAGGGTATAGGCATAAAAAAAAAAAAAAATCATTACAAATTCGGATTGGGATCTGAAATTCATGTTAAAAACATGGGACAACTTACAGGGGTAAGAGAGGGCCCTCAACACGTAACAGAGTTTGAGGAATTTCCCTCCGAGCCTACACTCCATCAGGGCTCTTACAGGGTCTTTAAAGAGACCCCAGCTCAGGAAGTTTTTTTTTTTTTTTTTTTTTTAATTTAAGTTTTTGTAAAGGGTATACAGGTCGTTACAGCAGTGCATTGTTTACATTTTCATCACGTTCCCTTATTTTCTGATATCTGACAACATTGGAAGATTAATTCTTACAACACCCCCCCTTTTTTTTTTTAAAGTGAAAGAAAAAGTGAAATTAAAGAGAAAAAAAAAGAAACAAAAAAAAAAAAAACCCCCAAAAAAACAAAACAAACAAACCAGCAAAAAACAAACAAAAAGAAAAAGTAAGTAAATAAAGGTAAAAGAGCATCTGAGTAGCATTGGAACAAAGAGCGGAACCATTATTGAAATGGTATTTGTCAAAGATTAGATCTAATGGAAGACACATATGCGATCCAGGGTTGCCAAAAGTTCATGAACCCATCCTTGTCCTGTCTCAGTGCGAATGTCAACTTTTCCATCGAGTAAATGTCTTGGATCACGTTAATCCAATCTTCAGGTGTAGGACAGTCCTTCAACATCCATTTTTTAGTTAGAGCTTTTTTGCTTGCCAATATTAAAACATTGAATAAGTATTTTTCTCCTCGTCTTTCCAGTGAGTCCGGTAGTAAACCCAAATACAAAGTTACAAAAGAAAAGGGAACTGTTATTTTGAATATTTTCCCCAATATTGTCTGTACATTGGTCCAATATTGGTGGATAACTGGGCATGACCAAAACACATGAAAATGATTTGCAGTCTTTTCACCACACAAGCGCCAACAGTTCAACCCCTTATGGGTAAATTTGTTTTGTGCAGGTGTTCTGAAAAATCTTACCAAGTTTTTCCATCCAAATTCTCTCCACTGCAGGGATGAGGTACTTTTCCACTGCTGTTTATTTAGCTTTTCCCATATTTCCAGTTGTAAAGTGAAATTACCCTCTTTTTCCCATCTCTCTTTTATATAAGATGTGTTGTCTCCTTTTAAGTCTTGAAGACCTTGGTATATTTTAGAAATGTATCTGATCCCTGGGATCCCTTTATATGCCATTAAGAAGACCTTCAGAACACCTGACTGGGCCCTTTCCAAATCCTCCTTTTTAAGTATATTGTTTATGTGGTGTCTAAGCTGGAAGAACCTGTAAAGGTCTTGATTTATTAGGCCTTGTTTTTTCAAATCTTCAAAACTTCTTAAGATTTGCCCTTTAAAAAAATCGTAATATTTT
Source organism: Pholidichthys leucotaenia (assembly GCA_020510985.1). Taxonomy (NCBI): domain Eukaryota; kingdom Metazoa; phylum Chordata; class Actinopteri; order Cichliformes; family Pholidichthyidae; genus Pholidichthys; species Pholidichthys leucotaenia. The sequence continues at coordinate 282,834,101 of CM035844.1, forward strand.
ATCAGCCCTTTCTCCTTCCACTTTTTAAATCTGGAGTCTGTTTTATTAGGAGTAAAGTCTTGATCATAGGCAATCCATTGCAGAAGTCGATAGGGTTCTTTAGTTTGATTCTCTCTGACTATCTTAAACCAAATTTTTAGCGGGGTCTCTATCCACGGGTTAGTGTTATTCAAAAGCTTAGGTAAGGCATTGTTCCCTATTATCGCCTGTAGGGGGATGTCACTTGTTATTTGGCATTCGATCTCCTTCCATTGTGCAGTGTAGACTGGGTTACATATCTCTACTAAAGTTTTAATTTGTGCGGCTTTAAAGTAGTCCCTGATATTTGGCAGCGCGAGCCCACCTTTGTCTTTGTTTAGCTGTAGGGTTCTATATCTGATTCTAGGTCTCTTGCCCTGCCATATGAATCTAGAGATCCTTCTGTCCAGTTCCTGCCATGTTTTTTTGGGAGGTTCTACCGGTATTGTTTGGAAAACGTATAGAAGACGTGGAAGTATATTCATTTTGACTGCTTCAGTTCTTTGTGCAGTACCCAAGAATGGTATCATATTCCATCTTGTTAGGTCAGATTTTATTTTTGTCACCAGTGGATCATAGTTTAGTGATATAATTTTGTTGAGTTGTTTCGGGATATTGACCCCCAGATATTTCATAGATTCCGACTCCCAGTTAGTTTTGAGTTTGCTTAGTGAATAATGATTTGGGTCATAGTTGAATGTTAAAATTTGGGTTTTATGCATGTTTAATTTGTACCCCGATAAATCTCCATACTTTGAAAAAATTGAGGTTAGTTCTGGTAAAGAAGTGTCCAGCTGCCCTAGGTATATTAAAATGTCATCAGCAAAGAGTGCTATTTTATGTTCCTTCTGACCAAGTGTAATACCTTGAATTTTTTGATTTTGTCTTATCCATTGGCTCAGAGGTTCTATGAAGATTGCAAAGAGCAGTGGAGACAGGGGGCAGCCCTGACGACATCCTCTTTCCAGTTCAAAAGATGATGATAAATTACCGTTAATCCTTATTTTAGCTGTTGGTTTTTTATATAATGCCTGTATAGTTCTAATGAAGTTGTTATGAAAATTGAAACTGGATAAGATTCTATATAGAAAAGACCAGTCAACCGAATCGAATGCTTTTTCAGCATCTAATCCCAATGTGACTGCATTTAAGTTATATTTTTTTATATGATGAATTATGTGTAAAGTGCTTCGAATGTTGTCTTGTGTCTGTCTTTGTCTTATAAAACCTGTTTGGTCTAAATGAATTAGGTCTGTCAGTATATTTTCTAACCTTTTGGCAAGGATAATGGTAAAAAGCTTATAGTCCTGATTTAGTACACTGATTAGCCATCAGCTCCTGGGGATTTGTTAGCTTTAAGTTTCATAATTGCTTTTTCCAATTCTTTAGGATGTATTTCTGACAGTAGTGTTTTATTTTGTGACTCCGTAAGTTGGGGAAGGTTTAATGTGTTTAGGAATGCCTCGGATGCGTTTTTATGTTTTTTGTGGGAGTATAAGTTCTTATAGTAATTCTCGAAGCTTTTAAGAATATCCTGAATTCTGAATTTTATTTCCTTTGATACTGGGTCTCTGATTTTGTAGATTGCTCTTTCTGTTTGATGTTTCCTCAATTTATAGGCTAGCAATTTTGCCGATTTACTGCCTGCTTCATAGTATTTTTGTTTCAAAAATGTAAGTTTCTTCTGGATTTCTATTGTGTAGATCTCATTTATTTGGTTTTTAATTTCCTTAATCTTGAGCGAGTCAGTAGAATGAGTGTTGCCTTTGTGTTCTTTTTCTAGGTTCCTAAGTTCTGACTCTAATGTGGATAGTTTTTCTTGTCTTAGTTTCTTTTGGGTTGCCAGTTTTGCAATAATCTTTCCTCTTATTACAGCTTTGCATGCATCCCACAGTATTAAAGGGGATACTTCTCCATTATCGTTTTCTTCCAAATATCTGAGAATATCTGATTCCAATTCATCTTTCAATGGTCCTTTCAGGACATTTGAATTTAACCTCCAAGAAAATGTATTATTTGTGTATTTTTGGATATTTAAGTCCATGTAGATCGGACTGTGGTCAGAGAGATCCATCAGTCCTATTTTACATGTTTTTACTCTTCCAATGTCTCTATTAAACATAAAAAAATAGTCAATCCTTGAGTAAGATGAATGTGGAGTTGAGTAAAATGTGTAGTCTTTTACACTGGGGTTGAGTTCCCTCCACACGTCACAGATTCCCATTTCTTTTATTAGCATCCGAGTCTTCCTGTTTTGGGTGTTATTTTGATGTGGAGAATTACCAGAAGCATCCCAGTATGGATTCAGTCTAAGATTGAAGTCCCCACCACATATCACTAAACCTTGAGCTTTAGTTATCATTAGGTCGAATACATTTTTATAAAATTTCCAGTTAGCCCCTGGGGGAGCATACACATTCAGCAGGGTGATATCTTCTCCCTCTAGCCGCCCAGTTACCAAACTGTATCTCCCTTCTTTATCTTTGTGTTCTGATTTTTTTTCAAATGTAATTTTGGTTGATATCAATGTCGCTACTCCCCTCCTCCTCCCTGACTTATATGAAGATGAAGAGATCATTCTAAACCCTTGTCTACTGAGTTTATTGTGTTCCACGTCTGTTAGGTGGGTTTCTTGTAAAAATATTATTCCTGCTTTGTCTTTTTTCATTTTGCCTAGAATCTTGGATCTTTTAACTGGATTCAGGATTCCTTTTACATTATATGAAATTATTTTGGTTACACCCTGTTTCTCCATTGTGTTGTTTTGTTTAGTATAACTGTGTGGTGGCCGTCTTTTGTGCTACTCAGAAACTGAAAGAACATTAAAAACAAGAAAAACATTAAGAACATAGTGTATAAAACTTTAAAACAAAAAGCTGTCAGAAGAACTTCCTGAGCTGAGGTCTTTTTAAAGACCCTGGAAGAGCCTTGATGGAGTGAAGGCCCTGAGGGAAATTCCTCAAACTCTGTTACGTGTTGAGGGCCCTCTCTTACCCCTGTAAGTTGTCCCATGCTTTTAACGTGAGTTTCAGAACCCAATCCAAACTTGTAATGATTTTTTTTTCCTTTTATGCCTAAACCCTGTGAAATTGTGTGCACCCTCCCACCCCCATCACATCAAACATTCACGCAAAAACAGTATTTGTTAGTATGAGGAGAACATGTGGATTATTGTCACATTTCTATTTTAACAATTTTTTTTTTTTTTTTTATTAAAAAGACTTGTTTGTTTCAAATATTATGACTGTTCCATGAAATGTTTTACCACATGCTGAATACGCATCTCCTTTAATGTTTGTTACCTTGTATGAGGGGGGTTGGATGTGCGGATTGATTCAAGAGAAAAAAAAAAAAAAAAGGTCGCTATTCCAACCTGAAAACGAACAGTTTATCCGCGACGCTCTGGCGCTGGGTTTCCCGCTGCTGGTCCGTGGATTTTGAAGGTCTTTGTGTTGTCCATGTTTGCGCTTTGATCTTCTCACTCGGGTCTGCTGCGGGTTTAAATACCGTTACCGGGAGCCCTCTTCTCGCCATGCCAGCTGTTGCTTCTTCCGCCGAATTATAGAGACATGTTTCTTCGCCGTAGAAGACCCTTAACTTCGCAGGAAATGGAGTCTGAAAGCGCAATTTCTTCTCTCTTAACACCTTTTTCGTGTCATTGTATTCCCTGCGCTTTTTAAGGACCTCCGGGGCGTAATCGTGTTCCACAAAGACTTTTCTCTCCTGGTGCATAAATCCTTTTTTCTGCCAGGCCAGTCTTACAACCTCTTGTTTTATTTTGAAATTGGAAAATCTTACCAACACCGAACGTGGGGGCGCTTCCGCCGCCGGCCTAGCGGCTAATGAACGATGTGCCTTTTCTATCTTCAAGTCGGTGGTTTGTGGAATATCCAATTTCTCTCTTAGTAAGGATTCCACGCATTCTGCCATTGAGTTAAAACCGTTTTCGGCTCCTTCTATCAGACCATGAATTCTTATGTTGTCTCTTCTTTGTCTTCCTTCTTGGTTGGCTAGCTTAGCCTCTATAGATGCTTGTCTTTTACGTAGGTCCAGCACAGAATCTTCGAGCACTTTTATTCGTTCCTCTGTTTCCAAGATTCGGTTCTCGGCCTGGTCCACTCTGCTGTTTGTCCTTTTCAATTCTTATCTGAATTCCCGAAATTCGGCCGTAACTTCTCGGCGAAATCGTCGTAGCTCTTCAAATAGTGATTTCAGGCTAACCTTTTTGTTAGCTATCACCAGTTCCTCGTCTTCTGAACGGAGATCTTCTAGTTCAGATTCTCCGGCCGATACGTGTCCTGGCCTGGAGAATTTCAGTTTCTTCTGTTTTCCTTTAGACATGATGATTTTGTCTTTTGATTTTCACTCCTCCAAAAATCCGTTAAGTTTGATTTTCAAGGTGTTATCTTGGATTGGGTCTGAGAGCTTCAGTGTTAAGCTGCAGTCGCCATGGCGTCCAGACCGGAAGTCAGGAAGTTTTTTTGACAGTTTTTTATTTTAAAGTTTTGTACACTATGTTCTTAATGTTTTTTATGTTCTTAATGTTCTTTCAGTTTCTGAGTAGCAAAAAAGAGGGCCACCACACTGGTATACTAAATAAGAAAATACAGTGGAGAAACAGGGTGTAACCAAAATAGCCTCATATAATGTAAAAGGGATCCTGAATCCAGTTAAAAGATCCAAGATTCTGACTGAAGCTCTCAGACCCAATCCAGGATAACACCTTGAAAATCAAACTTAACGGATTTTTGGAGGAGTGAAAATCAAAAGACAAAATCATCATGTCTAAAGGAAAACAGAAGAAACTGAAATTCTCCAGGCCAGGACACGTATCGGCCGGAGAATCTGAACTGGAAGATCTCCGTTCAGAAGACGAGGAACTGGTGATAGCTAACAAAAGGGTTAGCCTGAAATCACTATTTGAGGAGCTACGACGATTTCGCCGAGAAGTTACGGCCGAATTTCGGGAATTCAGAGAAGAATTGAAAAGGACAAACAGCAGAGTGGACCAGGCCGAGAACCGAATCTTGGAAACAGAGGATCGAATAAAAGTGCTCGAAGATTCTGTGCTAGACCTACGCAAAAGACAAGCAGCTATAGAGGCTAAGCTAACCGACCAAGAAGGAAAACAAAGAAGAGACAACATAAGAATTCATGGTCTGATAGAAGGAACCGAAAATGGTTTTAACTCAATGGCAGAATGCGTGGAATCCTTACTAAGAGAGAAATTGGATATTCCACAAACCACCGACTTGAAGATAGAAAAGGCACATCGTTCATTAGCCGCTAGGCCGGCGGCGGAAGCGCCCCCACGTTCGGTGTTGGTAAGATTTTCCAATTTCAAAATAAAACAAGAGGTTATAAGACTGGCCTGGCAGAAAAAAGGATTTATGCACCAGGAGAGAAAAGTCTACGTGGAACACGATTACGCCCCGGAGGTCCTTAAAAAGCGCAGGGAATACAATGACGCGAAAAAGGTGTTAAGAGAGAAGAAATTGCGCTTTCAGACACCATTTCCTGCGAAGTTAAGGGTCTTCTACGGCGATGAAACGTGTCTCTATAATTCGGCGGAAGAAGCAACAGCTGACATGGCGAAAAGAGGGCTCCCGGTAACGGTATTTAAACCCGCAGCAGACCCGAGTGAGAAGATCAAAGCGCAAACATGGACAACACAAAGACCCTCAAAATCCACGGACCAGCAGCGGGAAACCCAGCACCAGAGCGTCGCGGATAAACTATCCGTTTTCAGGTTGGAATAGCGACCTTTTTTTTTTTTTTTCTTTTCTCTTGAATCAATCCGCACATCCAACCCCCCTCATACAAGGTAACAAACATTAAAGGAGATGCATATTCAGCATGTGGTAAAACATTTCATGGAACAATCATATTATTTGAAACAAATAAGTCTTTGTAATAAAAAAAAAAAAACAAAAAACAAAAAACTTGTTAAAATAGAAATGTGACAATAATCCACATGTTCTCCTCATACTAACAAATACTGTTTTTGCGTGAATGTTTGATGTGATGGGGGTGGGAGGGTGCACACAATTTCACAGGGTTTAGGCATAAAAGGAAAAAAAAAAATCATTACAAGTTTGGATTGGGTTCTGAAACTCACGTTAAAAGCATGGGACTACTTTCAGTGGTAAGAGAGGGCCCTCAACACGTAACAGAGTTTGAGGAATTTCCCTCAAGGCCTTCACTCCATCAAGGCTCTTACAGGGTCTTTAAAAAGACCTCAGCTCAGGAAGTTCTTATGACAGCTTTTTGTTTTAAAGTTTTTTACACTATGTTCTTAATGTTTTTCTTGTTTTTAATGTTCTTTCAGTTTCTGAGTAGCACAAAAGAGGGCCACCACACAGTTATACTAAACAAAACAACACAATGGAGAAACAGGGTGTAACCAAAATAATTTCATATAATGTAAAAGGAATCCTGAATCCAGTTAAAAGATCCAAGATTCTAGGCAAAATGAAAAAAGACAAAGCAGGAATAATATTTTTACAAGAAACCCACCTAACAGACGTGGAACACAATAAACTCAGTAGACAAGGGTTTAAAATGATCTCTTCATCTTCATATAAATCAGGGAGGAGGAGGGGAGTAGCGACATTGATATCAACCAAAATTACATTTGAAAAAAAATCAGAACACAAAGATAAAGAAGGGAGATACAGTTTGGTAACTGGGCGGCTAGAGGGAGAAGATATCACCCTGCTGAATGTGTATGCTCCCCCAGGGGCTAACTGGAAATTTTATAAAAATGTATTCGACCTAATGATAACTAAAGCTCAAGGTTTAGTGATATGTGGTGGGGACTTCAATCTTAGACTGAATCCATACTGGGATGCTTCTGGTAATTCCCCACATCAAAATAACACCCAAAACAGGAAGACTCGGATGCTACTAAAAGAATTGGGAATCTGTGACGTGTGGAGGGAACTCAACCCCAGTGTAAAAGACTATACATTTTACTCAACTCCACATTCATCTTACTCAAGGATTGACTATTTTTTTATGTTTAATAGAGACATTGGAAGAGTAAAAACATGTAAAATAGGACTGATGGATCTCTCCGACCACAGTCCGATCTACATGGACTTAAATATCCAAAAATACACAAATAATACATTTTCTTGGAGGTTAAATTCAAATGTCCTGAAAGGACCATTGAAAGATGAATTGGAATCAGATATTCTCAGATATTTGGAAGATAACGATAATGGAGAAGTATCCCCTTTAATACTGTGGGATGCATGTAAAGCTGTAATAAGAGGAAAGATTATTGCAAAACTGGCAACCCAAAAGAAACTAAGACAAGAAAAACTATCCACATTAGAGTCAGAACTTAGGAACCTAGAAAAAGAACACAAAGGCAACACTCATTCTACTGACTCGCTCAAGATTAAGGAAATTAAAAACCAAATAAATGAGATCTACACAATAGAAATCCAGAAGAAACTTACATTTCTGAAACAAAAATACTATGAAGCAGGCAGTAAATCGGCTAAATTGCTAGCCTATAAATTGAGGAAACATCAAACAGAAAGAGCAATCTACAAAATCAGAGACCCAGTATCAAAGGAAATAAAATTCAGAATTCAGGATATTCTTAAAAACTTCGAGAATTACTATAAGAACTTATACTCCCACAAAAAACATAAAAACGCATCCGAGGCATTCCTAAACACATTAAACCTTCCCCAACTTACGGAGTCACAAAATAAAACACTACTGTCAGAAATACATCCTAAAGAATTGGAAAAAGCAATTATGAAACTTAAAGCTAACAAATCCCCAGGAGCTGATGGCTATACAGCAGAGTGGTACAAAACCTTTAAACAGCAACTATCTCCTCTCCTCCTGAAAACATTTAATTATGTCCTCCACACAGGGGAAATCCCCCCCTCCTGGAGAGAAGGGGTCATTGCAGTTATACCTAAACCTGAAAAGGATAAACTAGAGTGCTCCAACTACAGACCAATCAGTGTACTAAATCAGGACTATAAGCTTTTTACCATTATCCTTGCCAAAAGGTTAGAAAATATACTGACAGACCTAATTCATTTAGACCAAACAGGTTTTATAAGACAAAGACAGACACAAGACAACATTCGACGCACTATACACATAATTCATCATATAAAAAAATATAACTTAAATGCAGTCATATTGGGATTAGATGCTGAAAAAGCATTCGATTCGGTTGACTGATCTTTTCTATATAGAATCTTATCCAGTTTCAATTTTCATAACAACTTCATTAGAACTATACAGGCATTATATAAAAAACCAACAGCTAAAATAAGGATTAACGGTAATTTATCATCATCTTTTGAACTGGAAAGAGGATGTCGTCAGGGCTGCCCCCTGTCTCCACTGCTCTTTGCAATCTTCATAGAACCTCTGAGCCAATGGATAAGACAAAACCAAAAAATTCAAGGTATTACACTGGTCAGAAGGAACATAAAAATAGCAACTCTTTGCTGATGACAGTTTAATATACCTAGGGCAGCCGGACACTTCTTACCAGAACTAACCTCAGTTTTTTCAGAGTATGGAGATTTATCGGGGGTACAAATTAAACATGCATAAAACCCAAGTTTTAACTTTCAACTATGACCCAAATCATTATTCACTAAGCAACTCAAAACTAACTGGAGTCGGAATCTATGAAATATCTGGGGTCAATATCCCGATACAGATATTCTCAGATATTTGGAAGATAACGATAATGGAGAAGTATCCCCTTTAATACTGTGGGATGCATGTAAAGCTGTAATAAGAGGAAAGATTATTGCAAAACTGGCAACCCAAAAGAAACTAAGACAAGAAAAACTATCCACATTAGAGTCAGAACTTAGGAACCTAGAAAAAGAACACAAAGGCAACACTCATTCTACTGACTCGCTCAAGATTAAGGAAATTAAAAACCAAATAAATGAGATCTACACAATAGAAATCCAGAAGAAACTTACATTTCTGAAACAAAAATACTATGAAGCAGGCAGTAAATCGGCAAAATTGCTAGCCTATAAATTGAGGAAACATCAAACAGAAAGAGCAATCTACAAAATCAGAGACCCAGTATCAAAGGAAATAAAATTCAGAATTCAGGATATTCTTAAAAACTTCGAGAATTACTATAAGAACTTATACTCCCACAAAAAACATAAAACGCATCCGAGGCATTCCTAAACACATTAAACCTTCCCCAACTTACGGAGTCACAAAATAAAACACTACTGTCAGAAATACATCCTAAAGAATTGGAAAAAGCAATTATGAAACTTAAAGCTAACAAATCCCCAGGAGCTGATGGCTATACAGCAGAGTGGTACAAAACCTTTAAACAGCAACTATCTCCTCTCCTCCTGAAAACATTTAATTATGTCCTCCACACAGGGGAAATCCCCCCCTCCTGGAGAGAAGGGGTCATTGCAGTTATACCTAAACCTGAAAAGGATAAACTAGAGTGCTCCAACTACAGACCAATCAGTGTACTAAATCAGGACTATAAGCTTTTTACCATTATCCTTGCCAAAAGGTTAGAAAATATACTGACAGACCTAATTCATTTAGACCAAACAGGTTTTATAAGACAAAGACAGACACAAGACAACATTCGACGCACTATACACATAATTCATCATATAAAAAAATATAACTTAAATGCAGTCATATTGGGATTAGATGCTGAAAAAGCATTCGATTCGGTTGACTGATCTTTTCTATATAGAATCTTATCCAGTTTCAATTTTCATAACAACTTCATTAGAACTATACAGGCATTATATAAAAAACCAACAGCTAAAATAAGGATTAACGGTAATTTATCATCATCTTTTGAACTGGAAAGAGGATGTCGTCAGGGCTGCCCCCTGTCTCCACTGCTCTTTGCAATCTTCATAGAACCTCTGAGCCAATGGATAAGACAAAACCAAAAAATTCAAGGTATTACACTTGGTCAGAAGGAACATAAAATAGCACTCTTTGCTGATGACATTTTAATATACCTAGGGCAGCCGGACACTTCTTTACCAGAACTAACCTCAGTTTTTTCAGAGTATGGAGATTTATCGGGGTACAAATTAAACATGCATAAAACCCAAGTTTTAACATTCAACTATGACCCAAATCATTATTCACTAAGCAAACTCAAAACTAACTGGGAGTCGGAATCTATGAAATATCTGGGGGTCAATATCCCGAAACAACTCAACAAAATTATATCACTAAACTATGATCCACTGGTGACAAAAATAAAATCTGACCTAGCAAGATGGAATATGATACCATTCTTGGGTACTGCACAAAGAATTGAAGCAGTCAAAATGAATATACTTCCACGTCTTCTATACCTTTTCCAAACAATACCGGTAGAACCTCCCAAAAAAACATGGCAGAAGCTGGACAGAAGGATCTCAAGATTCATATGGCAGGGCAAGAGACCTAGAATCAGATATAGAACCCTACAGCTAAACAAAGACAAAGGTGGGCTCGCGCTGCCAAATATCAGGGACTACCTTAAAGCCGCACAAATTAAAACTTTAGTAGAGATATGTAACCCAGTCTACACTGCACAATGGAAGGAGATCGAATGCCAAATAACAAGTGACATCCCCCTACAGGCGATAATAGGGAACAATGCCTTACCTAAGCTTTTGAATAACACTAACCCGTGGATAGAGACCCCGCTAAAAATTTGGTTTAAGATAGTCAGAGAGAATCAAACTAAAGAGCCCTATCGACTTCTGCAATGGATCGCCTATGATCAGGACTTTACTCCTAATAAAACAGACACCAGATTTAAAAAGTGGAAGGAGAAAGGGCTGATAAAATATTACGATTTTTTTAAAGGGCAAATCTTAAGAAGTTTTGAAGATTTGAAAAAACAAGGCCTAATAAATCAAGACCTTTACAGGTTCTTCCAGCTTAGACACCACATAAACAATATACTTAAAAAGGAGGTTTTGGAAAGGGCCCAGTCAGGTGTTCTGAAGGTCTTCTTAATGGCATATAAAGGGATCCCAGGGATCAGATACATTTCTAAAATATACCAAGGTCTTCAAGACTTAAAAGGAGACAACACATCTTATATAAAAGAGAGATGGGAAAAAGAGGGTAATTTCACTTTACAACTGGAAATATGGGAAAAGCTAAATAAACAGCAATGGAAAAGTACCTCATCCCTGCAGTGGAGAGAATTTGGATGGAAAAACTTGGCAAGATTTTTCAGAACACCTGCACAAAACAAATTTACCCATAAGGGATTGAACTGTTGGCGCTTGTGTGGTGAAAAGACTGCAAATCATTTTCATGTGTTTTGGTCATGCCCAGTTATCCACCAATATTGGACCAAGGTACAGACAATATTGGAGAAAATATTCAAAATTACAGTTCCCTTTTCTTTTGTAACTTTGTATTTGGGTTTACTACCGGACTCACTGGAAAGACGAGGAGAAAAATACTTATTCAATGTTTTAATATTGGCAAGCAAAAAAGCTCTAACTAAAAAATGGATGTTGAAGGACTGTCCTACACCTGAAGATTGGACTAACGTGATCCAAGACATTTACTTGATGGAAAAGTTGACATTCGCACTGAGACAGGACATGGATGGGTTCATGAACTTTTGGCAACCCTGGACCGCATATGTGTCTTCCATTAGATCTAATCTTTGACAAATACCATTTCAATAATGGTTCCGCTCTTTGTTCCAAGGCTACTCAGATGCTCTTTTATCTTCATTTACTTACTTTTTCTTTTTGTTTGTTTTTTACTGGTTTGTTTGTTTTTTTTTATTTGTTTTTTTTTTTCTCTCTTTAATTTCACTTTTTCTTTCATTTTAAAAAAAAAAAAGGGGTGTTGTAAGAATTAATCATCCAATGTTGTCAGATATCAGAAAATAAGGGAACATGTGATGAAAATGTAAACACTGCATTGCTGTAACGACCTGTATACCCTTTACAAAAACTTAAATTAAAAAAAAAAAAAAAAAAAAAAAAAAGATCCAAGATTCTACGCAAAATGAAAAAAGACAAAGCAGAAATAATATTCTTACAAGAAACCCACCTAACAGACGTGGAACGCACTAAACTCAATAGACAAGGGTTTAAAATGATCTCTTCATCTTCATATAAATCAGGGAGGAGGAGGGGAGTAGCGACATTGATCTCAACCAAAATTATATTTGAAAAAAAATCAGAACACAAAGATAAAGAAGGGAGGTACAGTTTGGTAATTGGGCGGCTAGAGGGAGAAGATATCACCCTGCTGAATGTATATGCACCACCAGGGGCTAAATGGAAATTTTATAAAAATGTATTCGACCTAATGATAACTAACTAACTAACTAACTAACTTGCACTTATATAGCGCTTTTCTAGTCACAAAGACCACTCAAAGCGCTTTTCATTAATACTAACCCTCTATTCTAAGGGCCTATAGGAAACAAATATCTAGGGACAATTTAGAACAGCCAATTAACCTAACTAAAGCCCAAGGTTTAGTGATATGTGGTGGAGACTTCAATCTAAGACTGAATGCATACTGGGGTGCAACAGGTAATTCTTCACATCAAAATAACACTCAAAATAGGAAAACTCGGATGCTACTAAAAGAAATGGGAATCTGTGACGTATGGAGGGAATTCAACCCCAATGTAAAAGATTATACTTTTTATTCAACGCCACATTCATCTTACTCAAGGATTGATTACTTTTGTATGTTTAATAGAGACATTGGAAGAGTAAAAACATGTAAAATAGGACTGATGGATCTCTCTGACCACAGTCCGATCTATATGGACTTAAACATCCAAAAATACACAAATAATACATTTTCCTGGAGGTTGAATTCAAATGTCCTGAAAGGACCACTGAAAGATGAATTGGAATCAGATATTCTCAGATATTTGGAAGAAAACGATAATGGAGAAGTATCCCCTTTAATACTGTGGGATGCGTGCAAAGCTGTAATAAGGGGAAAAATTATTGCAAAACTGGCAACCCAAAAGAAACTGAGACAAGAAAAACTAATCACACTAGAGTCAGAACTCAAGAACCTAGAAAAAGAACACAAAGACAACACTCATTCTAATGGCTTGCTCAAGATTAAAGAAATTAAAAATCAAATGAGATCTACACAATAGAAATCCAGAAGAAACTTACATTTCTGAAAGAAAAACACTATGAAGCAGGCAGTAAATTGGCAAAATTACTAGCCTATAAATTGAGGAAACAACAAACAGTAAGAGCCCAGGAGCAGATGGCTATACAGCAGAATGGTACAAAACCTTTAAACAGCAACTATCTCCTCTCCTCCTGAAAACATTTAACTATGTCCTCCACACAGGGGAAATCCCCCCTCCTGGAGAGAAGGGGTCATTGCAGTTATACCTAAACCTGAAAAGGATAAACTAGAATGCTCCAACTACAGACCAATCAGTGTATTAAATCAGGACTATAAGCTTTTTACCATTATCCTTGCCAAAAGGTTAGAAAACATACTGACAGACTTAATTCACTTAGACCAAACAGGTTTTATAAGACAAAGACAGACACAAGACAACATTCGACGCACTTTACACATAATTCATCATATAAAAAAATATAACTTAAATGCAGTCATATTGGGATTAGATGCTGAAAAAGCATTCGATTCGGTTGACTGGTCTTTCCTATATAGAATCTTATCCAGTTTCAGTTTTCATAACAACTTCATTAGAACTATACAGGCATTATATAAAAAACCAACAGCTACCATAAGGATTAATGGTAATTTATCATCATCTTTTGAGCTGGAAAGAGGATGTCGTCAAGGCTGCCCCCGGTCTCCACTGCTCTTTGCAGTCTTCATAGAACCTCTGAGCCAATGGATAAGACAAAATCAAGAAATTCAAGGTATTACACTTGGTCAGAAGTGACATAATGCACGGCTCAGGAGACACACACGCAGGCTCAGGGTAGATTTAACAGCTTTATTGACAAACAGGGATGTGTGGCTGTGTGTCTGTGGAATAAGAATGTATTGGTGGTGGCGTCTGCGTCAGGCACGGGGGCAGGAGGCCGTACAGCCGGACAACCCTATGGGAGGAAGCAGAGGGAGAAGGGTAACGGGCACCACACCAACACAGAGGATAATAATGGTCTTGCTGGCTTACTTGGTTATGACAGGTGGCTGGCGTTGACAAGGGCGGAGCCCAGGAGACAGCGACCTGCAGTGCCTGCAGCAGCAGCGTAGAGACAGCGGCGAGATGAGGAAGTCTGCCGCCGGGGAAGTCCACCTGTGCACAGGGGAAAAGGCTGGAGGAAAGAGGTAAGGGGAGCTTACCCAGATAATCTTGCTAGAAGGCTTGAGTACCGTAGTAGCAAACGATGCCGAAGTTGAGAGATGGCTTCAGGCCGAAGCCCAGGGCAGAGTGGATTAAATACCTCGCCGCTGACGAGGAGCAGGTGTGCGCGCAGCTGGCGCCGCTGATGAGCGGCGAGTCATGACAGTACTCCCCCCTCTAGCAGCGCCTCCTGGCGATGGTTTCTCCGGGTGCGCTCGATGGAACTCAGTGATGAGGGACCGGTCCAACACCAGCGAGGAAGGCACCCATTGTCTCCACTCGGGTCCATAGCCCTCCCAGTCCACCAAATACTGCAACCCGCGACCCCGGCGCCGGGCGTCCAAGATCTCAGAGACAGTCCAGGCTGGATGGCCACCAATCATCCGGGGAGCGGGGCGCGCTGCAGGTGGAGGGCAGAGGGGGTCAGAGACCACCGGTTTGACTTTGGAGACGTGGAAGGGGGGATGGATGCGGAGGGAGGAGGGAATAGCCACACGCACAGCCACCGGGTTGATAATCCTAGTTATGGGAAATGGGCCGATGAATCGTTGGGCCAGCTTCCTCCTCTCACCCTTTAGTTTGACGTCCTGTGTGGATACCCAGACTTGTTGTCCCACCTGGTAGGCAGGGGCAGGTCTCCTGTGCCGGTCCACCGTGGATTTATTGCGCTCCGCCGTGTGTAAAAGCGCATTGCGCGCCGTAGTCCAAAGGGAGCGACACCGCCTAAAGTGCGCGTGGACAGAGGGGACAGCCAATTCGCCCTCCTGCGCGGGGAATAGAGGTGGATCATACCCCAGGGATGCCTTGAAGGGAGACATCCCGATGGCAGACGAGCGAGAGGTGTTGTGGGCGTACTCCACCCAGGCGAGGTGAGAGCTCCAGGACGTGGGCTTGGATGTGGTAACGCAGCGGAGCGCAGCCTCCAGCTCCTGATTGGTCCGTTCACACTGCCCGTTGGACTGGGGGTGATGGCCGGAGGTGAGGCTTACTTTAGCTCCCAGGGCATTGCAAAAAGACCTCCAGACGTCCGAAGAGAACTGGGGGCCACGATCGGAGACCACGTCGACCGGTATTCTGTGCAGTCTGACCACGTGTTGGATAAGGAGGTCCGCCGTCTCCAAGGCTGAGGGGAGTCCACGTAGGGGCACAAAGTGGGCGGCCTTGGAAAAATGGTCAACGATGGTCAGAACTGTGTCGAAGTTGTTGGAGACAGGAAGCCCGGTGACGAAGTCTAGGGCGATGTGCGACCAGGGCCTGCCAGGGACGGGCAGGGGCTGGAGCAGGCCCGCAGGGGGAGCGTTACCTGACTTACTGGTGGCGCAGACGGGGCAGGCCCGGGCGTAATGGGCGGCATCCTTCCGCAGACCTGGCCACCAAAAGGATCGCTGGAGGAGGTCGATCATCCGTGAAGCTCCAGGATGGCAGGTTAGCTTAGAGGTGTGGAGCCAGTGAATAACGTCCCCCCGGACGGCAGATGGCACGAAGAGCCTCCCCTCCGGTCCGCCGCCAGGGTCCGGTTCCGACTCCTGCGCCCTCCGGATCTTATCCTCTATGTCCCAGGAAACAGCCCCCACGACGCATGACCTGGGCAGGATGGTGTGAACAGCGTCTTCCGTGGCCTCCGGGGCAAACTGCCTGGAGAGGGCGTCGGGCAGGCCGTTCTTGGAGCCAGGCCTGTAGGTGATGTTAAATTTAAACCTTGCGAAGAACAGGGACCAGTGCGCCTGGCGGGCGTTCAGACGCTTGGCAGATCTTAGGTATTCCAAGTTCTTGTGGTCAGTTAGGACCACGAAAGGCAAGGCGGCCCCCTCCAGCCAGTGACGCCACTCCTGAAGCGCAAGCTTGATGGCCAGAAGCTCTCTGTCCCCCACGTCATAATTACGCTCCGCCAGGGACAGGCGTCGAGAGAAGAAGGCGCAGGGTCGCTTGACTCCATCGGCTGGAGACCGCTGGGACAGCACCGCCCCCACCCCCGTGTCCGAAGCGTCCACCTCCACTATGCACTGCAGCGCGGGATCGACCTGGCTGAGGACCCGGGAGGAGGAAAACTCCGTCTTCAGCGCCTGGAAGGCCGTTGCGGCCTCTTCAGTCCACCGGAACGGGGTCTTAGGGGAGGTGAGGCGGGTCAGAGGCCCGACGATGGCTCCAAAGTTTGGGACAAAGCGGCGGTAGAAATTGACGAACCCGACGAACTGCTGAACCTGTTTCCTAGAGGTAGGTGTGGGCCAATCCACCACCGCTTTAATCTTCGCTGGGTCCGGGATCACCTGGTCATGGGAGATGACGAACCCCAGGAAGGAAGTTGTCTTGGCGTAGAATTCACACTTCTCCGCCTTGACATATAGGCGATTCTCCAACAGCCTCTGCAGGACCCGCCTCACGTGGACCCGGTGCTCATCCCTGGACCTGGAGAAGATGAGGATGTCGTCCAGGTAGACGAACACAAACAGGCCGATGAAATCCCGGAGGACGTCATTAATGAGGCGCTGGAAGACGGCTGGAGCGTTGGTCAACCCAAACGGCATCACTAGATATTCAAAATGACCGTTAGGGGTGCGGAAGGCTGTCTTCCACTCATCTCCCTCCCGGATCCGGACGAGGTGGTAAGCGCTGCGGAGATCCAGCTTGGTAAACCAGGTCGCCCCCTGGAGGGAGTGGAAGGCGGTATCCATGAGGGGCAGGGTGTACCGGTCCTTCTCCGTGATGTCATTAAGAGCTCGATAATCAATGCAAGGACGAAGGGAGCCGTCCTTCTTTCCCATGAAGAAGAACCCTGCGCCTACTGATGAGGAAGATGGTCGGATAATCCCAGTGCTGAGCGACTCCTTCAGGTAGGTGTTCATGGCCTCCTTCTCTGGCGCTGACAGGCTATAGAGGCGTCCTGAGGGTAGGGGCGCCCCCTGACAGATGTTGATGGCACAGTCGTAGGGCCGGTGAGGAGGCAGAGACATCGCCTTGGACTTGCTGAAGACTGCACCCAGGTCGTGGAACTCTGAGGGCACAAGGGTGAGATCCGGAGGCGCGGTGTCCTTGGCTGTGGGAGGCGAGGACGGGGCGCAGGCAGCGGATTGGAGACAGGTGCCCATACAGAAGGTGCTCCAAGCTGACACTTTTCCGGTCTTCCAGTCCAAGGCGGGGTTGTGGAGGCGGAGCCATGGGTATCCGAGAATGACAGGAGCGACCGAGGTGGGCAGGACGTAGAAGGAGATATCCTCCCGGTGGTTTCCTGAGATGATCACCGGAATGGGAGATGTCCGGTGGGTCACCTTTCCCAATGAGACTCGGGAGAGATTAACCAGGGTGAGAGGAGGGTCGAGGGGGTGACAACGGATGCCCAATCGGGTTGCCAGGCTCTGTGAAATAAAGCTACCCTCCGCGCCTGAATCCACCAGTGCATGTGTGAGGTGCCCTGTGAGGTTGTGACAGAAGCGGATGGGCAGCGTCAAATGTGTGAGGGGATTTAACCGATTAGCGTCCGCGAGGCCCCCTACAGTGACTCGCGGACCTCCTCGTTTGGCTTCTCCGGACAATGCTCCACCGTGTGCTGGCTACCCCCGCAATACATGCAAAGGCCCAGATCACGGCGGCGTTGTTTCTCCGCCAGGGGGAGCTTTGTCCGGCCCGTCACCATCGGCTCCGACTCCTCGGAGACCTCCGGCGGCGGCAACGCCAGGTGACGAGCTTGGGACAAGCGTGCAGAGGCGCCCCGCGAGCGAGAAGGCTGCTTCCGCTCTGAGGCGCGCTCACGCAGCCTGTTATCCAAGCTGATGGCAAGGGAAATCAGCTCCGCTAGAGTCTCCGGGATATCCCGGCCGGCCAGCTCATCTCTCAGATCAGAGTTTAGGCTGCGGAGGAAGATGCCGCAGAGCGCACGCTCTTCCCAGCCAACTTCCTCCGCGGTAACCCGGAAGTCGATCGCGTATTCGGCCGCCGATCGGCTCCCCTGTTGGAGGCCGAGAAGGCGGTCGACCTGGACACTGTCCAAACGCGAATGATCGAACACTTCCAGAAATTGTCGCACAAATTGGCCATAGGTGAGGGTGGCGTAGCTGGGCTTCGCCATGATGGCGTAAGCCCAGGTAAGCGCACGACCCTCCAGGAGATTACCCATATAGCCAATCCTGCTGTGGTCTGAGGGGAAGTCTCCGGGAACGCGAAGGAACACGGACTCACACTGCATGATAAAACCCCGAGCTCCACCAAGCTTACCGCTAAAGCGAGCAGGAGTGGGGATTGGTGTGAGCCGTGCCGGCGCACCCGGAGCAAGCTGGACAGTCGCCGGAGCAGCGGGAGCTGCGCCACCCAGACGAACCGAGGGGAACGGCTGCTGGGGGTCCAAGCGGTCTAATCGGTTAGTGATGATAGTCAATTGGTTTAATATCACCTGTTGTTGGTGGGCTATTAAATCCACCTGAGCTTCGAGGGTGGAAAGACGGCGTGCGAGCCCGCTGTCTGCCGAGCCGCTCTGCTGAAGCCGTACTGACATAATGCACGGCTCAGGAGACACACACGCAGGCTCAGGGTAGATTTAACAGCTTTATTGACAAACAGGGATGTGTGGCTGCATGTCTGTGGAATAAGAATGTATTGGTAGTGGCGTCTGCGTCAGGCACGGGGGCAGGAGGCCGTACAGCCGGACAACCCTATGGGAGGAAGCAGAGGGAGAAGGGTAACGGGCACCACACCAACACAGAGGATAATAATGGTCTTGCTGGCTTACTTGGTTACGACAGGTGGCTGGCGTTGACAAGGGCGGAGCCCAGGAGACATTGACCTGCAGTGCCTGCAGCAGCAGCGTAGAGACAGCGGCGAGATGAGGAAGTCCGCCGCCGGGGAAGTCCACCTGTGCACAGGGGAAAAGGCTGGAGGAAAGAGGTAAGGGGAGCTTACCCAGATAATCTTGCTAGAAGGCTTGAGTACCGTAGTAGCAAACAATGCCGAAGTTGAGAGACGGCTTCAGGCCGAAGCCCAGGGCAGAGTGGATTAAATACCTCGCCGCTGACGAGGAGCAGGTGTGCGCGCAGCTGGCGCCGCTGATGAGCGACGAGTCATGACAAGAAGGAACATAAAATAGCACTCTTTGCTGATGACATTTTAATATACCTAGGGCAGCCAGACACTTCTTTACCAGAACTAATCTCAGTTTTTTCAGACTATGGAGATTTATTGGGATACAAATTAAACATGCATAAAACCCAAGTTTTAATATTCAACTATGACCCAAATCATTATTCACTAAGTGAACTCAAAACTAACTGGGAGTTGGAATCTATGAAATATCTGGGGGTCAATACCCCGAAACAACTCGACAAAATTATAACACTAAACTATGATCCACTGGTGACAAAAATAAAATCTGACCTAGCAAGATGGAATATGATACCATTCTTAGGTACTGCACAAAGAATTGAAGCAGTCAAAATGAATATACTTCCACGTCTTCTATACCTTTTCCAAACAATACCGGTAGAACCTCCCAAAAAAACATGGCAGGAGCTGGACAGAAGGATCTCAATATTTCATATGGCAGGGCAAGAGACCTAGAATCAGAATATAGAAACCCTACAGCTAAACAAAGACAAAGGTGGGCTCGCGCTGCCAAATATCAGGTCTATTTTATAGCTGCACAAATTAAAAACTTTAGTAGAGATATGTAACCCAGTCTACACTGCACAATGGAAGGAGATGGAATGCCAAATAACAAGTGACATCCCCCCTACTCAGGAGATAATAGGGAACAATGCCTTACCTAAACTCTTGAAAACACTAACCCGTGGATTGAGACCCCGCTAATAATTTGGTTTAAGATAGTCAGAGAGAATCAAGCTAAAGAGCCCTATCGACTTCTGTAATGGATTGCCTATGATCAAGACTTTACCCCCAATAAAACAGACACTAGATTTAAAGAGTGGAAAGAGAAAGGGCTGATAAAATGTTACGATTTTTTTAAGGGGCAAACTTTAAGAAGTTTTGAAGATTTGAAAAAACAGGGTCTAATAAATCAAGATCTTTACAGGTTCTTTCAGCTTAGACACCACATAAACAATATACTTAAAAAGGAGGATTTGGAAAGGGCCCAGTCAGGTGTTCTGAAGTCTTCTTAATGGCATATAAAGGGATCCCAGGGATCAGATACATTTCTAAAATATACCAAGGTCTTCAAGACTTAAAAGGAGACAACACATCATATATAAAAGAGAGATGGGAAAAAGAGGGGAATTTCACTTTACAATGGAAATATTGGAAAAGCTAAATAAACAGCAATGGAAAAGTACCTCATCCCTGCAGTGGAGAGAATTGGGATGGAAAAACTTGGTAAGATTTTCAGAACACCTGCACAAAACAAATTTACCCATAAGGGGTTGAACTGTTTGGCGCTTGTGTGGTGAAAAGACTGCAAATCATTTTCATGTGTTTTTGGTCATGCCCAGTTATCCACCAATATTGACCAATGTACAGACAATATTGGGGAAAAATATTCAAAATAACAGTTCCCTTTTCTTTTGTAACTTGTATTTGGGTTACTATCGGACTCACTGGAAAGACGAGGAGATAAATACTTATTGATGTATGTGGTTATTGTGTATATTTTTTATCTTGATTCTTTTTTCTAAAGCCCATCCAGGGACAAGAGTTGCGAATTAGCTAATAGCTATACACTCTATGTGCAACACATCAGATTGATTGTCTTTGATTAATTGTCTATGTTTATTGCACTGTCCCTGTCAAATAAACTAATCTACTACTACTACTATTCAATGTTTTAATATTGGCAAGTAAAAAAGCCCTAACTAAAAAATGGATGTTGAAGGACTGTCCTACACCTGAAGATTGGTTTAACGTGAGTCAAGACATTTACTCGATGGAAAAGTTGACATTCGCACTGAGACAGGACAAGGATGGGTTCATGAACTTTTGGCAACCCTGGATCGCATATGTGTCTTCCATTAGATCTAATCTTTGACAAATACCATTTCAATAATGGTCCCGCTGTTTGTTCCAATGCTACTCAGATGCTCTTTTACTTTTAATTACTTAATTTTCTGTTTGTTTGTTTTTTGCTGTTCTGTTTGTTTGTTTATTCATTTTTTTTATTTAATTCTCTTTAATTTCACTTTTTCTTTCACTTTAAAAAAAACAAGGGGGGTGTTGTAATAACTATCCTACCAATGTTGTCAAATAGCAAAAATAAGGGAACCTGTGATGAAAATGTAAACAATGCAATGCTGTAATGACCTGTATACACTTTTAAATTATATGCAACATTTGAAATGGTTTAGTTTAATAAGGCCTATATTATTTATTTATAGAAATACCTTTTGTCTTCCTTTGTTATTTTTGTCTGATTTTTTTCCTCTTTTATCCCCATTCTCTTGTTGAATGTTGTTTGCTCTTTTGTTCAATTTTTTGAACTGTGCCCTGTTTGTTTGTAATTTTTGTTTATGACAAAACTTATTGTACTTCAAAAAATGTGAATAAAGCACTCTGAATTAAAAAAAAAAAGCTACAAGTTCATTTTTTGCCTCTTCCGTAACATTTGCAATAGACGCACATGATACTTTTAAGCTGTGGCTGGCTTGACCGTCTCTTTGCAATCGACAGGCCACTTGACTGCAGTGCTATTCATCAATAAGGAGCAGAACAGGAGCAGAACCACCCACACCCGACCATATAAAAGCTAGATATATCCGTCTGTGCTGATTTTCTCCTGGAAAGACCATGAAGAGACTCATTCAGGAGTAAAACCGCAGCCTTCTTCCATGGAGGGAGCAGCCAGAGCTAACAGGCTAAAATGCTACTTGTAAAAATTAATTTTTGGACAGTTAGCAGAATCTTTTCATTTAACCAACCAATGAGCACAGAAGAAAATACTATTTCTCAGCTTAACTTTTATTGAACCACTCAGGGAGTCAACGTGGCCATGGATCCTCCCAACTCCTTCTCCTGGGAAGACTCTGAACAAAGGAAGTCCCTCCTACATATAGCTTCTGAGTTGGTGGGTGGAACCCAACCACTCTCCAATACATGTCAATTGTTTCAAACTGTCCTCTTGACGTCCAGATAACTCCCACATCCTTCCTCTCATCGGCTCCAGATGTTTTCTCTTTATGGCTTTATGGCTCCCTTGAGTTCATTTATGGCATTGACATCTGTTTACCTAAGCAACCCCCATGCCCTCATGTGGATGCAAGAAACAGAAACTAGAGATTTTGTGGGTGTGCATGTGTGTGTAGAGCTAAAGCACTTATTTTGGATGTGTGTATGTTTGTAGCTTGTGTGTGAGAGCACTTTTGTGTAATATCTAACTAACTAATCTTCACTATTTATGTATTCTAACAATTTTCCCCTCTTGACTCCATTTTATTGGTGTCAATAACTATAATAAACAGGTATCAGACACCTGGTGTTGTTCTCGTGTGATGGGTGAAAAACCTATAAGCAGTATATACTTTCATGAGTAATCATTGAAATACATTTCTTTTCTGTCTTCATTCTTTGAGCATTTATACAGGAAAAAATTCTCACCTGATTTCTATTACCTTTGACAATCATAGAAATTAGTCATCATTTACAAACATTCAGTATTACAATTTCAATATCAAAAATAAAAAATTAAAAAACTTCCAATAAATATTTACATAATTATATATTTGTATAATGTATTTACATAATTTTCAGCTGTTACATCATGCTTTAGTCATTATAGGCATATTGTCAATATCAACATTTTTCTTGCAGAGACACTGGTAGACATGATTTAAGCCAGACTGTCCTCGTCACTTGAATCCTTGTCGCTCTCCTCCTGCTAAGCTAATATGAGATACTGGTGTGCACCACCGCATGTACTGGTTTTTTCAACAATGCCTCTACCACAGGGAATGCAGCAACATCTTACACATATAAGGATGGCAATTCCAATCATAAGGGACAATATTATATAGATTTTTTTTAATCACTCCTGCCCACCATCCAAAGAAGGATTGTAGCCAGGCAGTGAAGACATCTGGTTCATTCTCAGTGTCTGTCATGACATATTAAGTTTTGACAGCTTACGTGCACGATGCCAAACACAGGAAGGAACCACACAGTTGGGCATGTTTGACAATCTTATTAATATCAAAATCCGAAGCGCACAGCTACAGAAACAGTCACTCGCCAGAGGAAAGGATCTGTGGAGAGAAGATGAGAGAAGTGAGCTGAGGAGTGGAGTAAGGGGAAATGGGCGAGCCAAATTGCCACTTAATTGAGAAATCCAGAGAGGACCGGCAGGACCCAGCAAGGAATAGATGAACCAGAAAGGTAAGAGGGAAAAGGTGAGCTGATGGTGCCTGACCAGGTGGATGAGATTGCTGAAGGACAGAGTGGTGGGGCAGGAGAGCACGCGCAGTCCCGGCGACACACCTACACGGTGGCAGCAACCTGAGAAAGACAAGAGAATAAGGGTTAACGGCATGTTAATGCTTAAACTTGTTAATTTGCTTGCTTGAACATGGGCAGTATACCCAGACGAGCCAGTGTTGACTGCGCAGAGGAAGCCTCCTTAAGAATGCTGGCTGATGAATGGGTGTAGGTGTGTCTTCTGCCTCAGGTGCAGTGATGAGTTTGTGAAGGTGAGACCAGAGGGGAGGGGCGCACTTCCACCACCCATGAGAGGGCTCCCCCTTCTAGGAACGCCTCCTGGTGGTCCGGAGGGCTTTTCCAGGTGAGCACAGTGAAAAGCGTGGAGCATCCCTTTGTCTAGTATCAGTGATGAGAGAGTCCAGGATTGTTCCTCCAGGCCATAGCCCTCCCAGTCGACAAGGTACTGTAAGCCCCGGCTCCGGCAGTGAACATTCAGAATCCACCGAACCGTGTGGACGGGGTGGCCATCAATGATGCAGGGAGGAGGAAGCAGCTTCGGGGTGGGGCAAAGGGGACTGGCTGAGAGGGGCTTGATGTGACTGACATGAAAGGTAGGGTTCACCCACAGGGACGGGGGCAGCTTGAGCTGGACCGATGCGTCGTTAATCACCCGGGAGATGGGAAAGGGCCCAAGGAAGCGGGGGGACAGTTTCTTCGACTTCTTCTTAAGAGGAATCTGACTAGCCATCAGCCAGACCTGCTGTCCCATGACATACTTGGGGGCCGGAACCCACTTCTGTTCAGCAGCGGCCCAGGTGGGTTTCGTGGCATGGGCCAGGGCAGCTCAAGTAGATCTCCAGACATGCCGGCAGCGCCGGGCGTGGGCCCCTATGGATGGAACCGAAACCTCCCTCTTGGCCATAGGGAGAAGAAGCAGCGTATATCCCAACAACGCCTCAAAGGGGGTAAGTCCGGTGGCTGACGACACTGCAGAGTTCATGGAATACTCCACCCAGATCAGGTGTGTGCTCCAGGATGAGGGATTATCGGCTGCTATGCACCGCAAGGCAGCCTTCAGGGACTGACTGGCACGCTCCGCTTGCCCATTACTCTGGGGATGATTTCCAGATGAAAGGCTCACAGTGGTTCCCAGGGTCCGGCAAAAGGCCCTCCAGACCTGGGACGTAAATTGCGGATCCCGGTCAGACATAATGTCGATAGGGATGCCATGGATCCAGATGACGTGATCTGTGAGGAGGACCGCTGTCTCCAAGACCGAAGGAAGTTTAGGGAGGGCCACCAGATGGACTGCCTTGGAGAAGCAATCCACGATGGATGCCCGACGATGGATCAATGACGTGTGAATGGACTCCAGGCAGAGATGGTATTTTTAGCCCAATTGATCGTTGGGTTATGCCTCTGGAGCCACGGATAACCTAGAATCACCAGGGATGATGAAACGGGGAGAGCCAGGAACAATAGCTCCTCCCGGTGGTTCCCAGAAAGAAGGAAGGATATGGGCACCGTGCTTAGAGCGACCACAGCAACCTCACTGCTAGATATGGTGGTGATTCTCTGATTACAGGGCAATTTATGTGTGGGAATGCCCTCCTGCTTCACAAACTCAACAGACACAAAATTACCCTCCAACCCCGAGTCAATCAGCACCATAACTCTCCTCTTGATCCCCAGCAACTGTACAAGGGCCGATATTGAAAAATTACTGAGGGAAGTGGATTTGGTCCTGCCCACCAGACCCCCCATGGCTGTACTGACGGGCCACGTCGTTTTTTGGCCGCTGGCGGTACTCATGCCATGACTGTGGTTTCGGGTGGAACCGCAGTACATGCACGCGTGCGACCATTCACCTTGCCGCGCTTATCATCGGTCAAGGTGCCAGGAGAGCTGCTTCGGTTCAGGCAAGATGAGCCGGCGCCGGCAAGTGCCAGTAACCACGGGTGGGTTCACTGCTCAGGCATGGGGCAAGGGGAGGACTCAACGGCTCCCTCGCGGCCTCACAGGACCGCTTGTCCAACCCAACTGCCTGATCTATGAGGCTGTCGAGCGTCTCCAGGACAGGGTGGACTGCCAGATGGTCACGGAGTCGGTCATTCAACCCATGGAGGAATGGGCTGCGTAACGCAGTCTCGTTCCACCCTGAATCGGACGCCACAACCTGGAACTCCACCGAGTACTCGGCTGCTGACCGGGTACCCTGGTGGAGCATCATCAGGCGGCTCATCACATTGCCCTGATTCTCAGTCCGACCAAACGCACAAGTGAATGCAGCCACAAATTGGTCAAATGTATAACAACACCTCTCGGGGTTGGCTAGAGTGGACTGTGCCCACTCCAGGGCTCGATTTATGGTCGTTTTGACTCCTTTGATTTTAGTACAGAAACCGAAGATTTGAAACAGAAACTCAAAGACATTCAGCACTTTAATACTGAGGTGCAGGATGTTAAAAGGGAGTTCTACGCTGTAAAAGTGAACAAAAGTCAGGGCCCTGATAATATATGTGGGCGCTTGGTAAAGTCCTGTGCACATGAACTGAGTCCTATATTTCATTACATTTTCAATAAGTCCTTACAGACACAACATGTGCCTAAGATCTGGAAAGAAGCCGTGGTTGTTCCCATTCCAAAATCCAGCTGTCCTAAAACGGTAAACGACTTTAGACCAGTCGCTTTGACTTCAATTTTAATGAAAATTTTTAAAAAACTGGTCAGATGTGAGGTCCTAAAGCAGACTGAGCATGCATTGGATCCTCTGCAGTTTGCCTATAGGCCTCACAGAGGAGTGGAGGATGCCACGGTCACTCTGTTTAACATGCTTTTTAAACATCTGGATTTTAATGGGACACACGCCAGACTTTTATTTGTGGACTTTTCTTCCGCCTTTAATACAATCCAACCTCATATCTTAGTTGAAAGGCTCCTGCAACAATTTGATTTGAGCAATAATCTGGTGGGTTGGATTCTGGATTTCTTAACCAACAGGATGCAGAGAGTAAGGGTCAATGGCACATTGTCTGACCTAAAGTGCTCTTCTATTGGCTCTCCTCAGGGGTGTGTGTTGTCACCACTACTCTTCATCCTGTACACAAACATGTGTTGGAGCAGACATGACAACAGACACATTATAAAGTATGCTGATGACTCAGTTATTGTCAGTCTCCTCCAGGATGGTGAGAGTGGCCATGGCCCAGTAGTTGATGATTTTGTTCACAGGTGTGAGGATTCCTACCTGCAGCTGAATACCACAAAAACTAAAGGCATGATTATTGACTTTAGGAGAAAAATTCCCAGGCACAAAGTCACCGTACTAAAAGGCCAGACCACCGAATGTGTACAATCCTACAAATATCTTGGGACGATTATTGATAGTAATTTAAACTTTGAAGAGAACTGTGAAAGGGTGTGCAAAAAAGGTCAGCAACATTTGCATTGCTTGAGAAAACTTGCACGCTTCCAAATTGACCGAACCATAATGACAATGTTTTATCGGGCTTTTAATGAATCTGTTTTATCCTTTTATTTAGTGTCATGGTTCGGTCAGATAAAACTGAAACAGAGGAAATCCTTGGATCAGGTAGTTAGATGGTCCAGTCGTTTGCTTGGTGAGCCACAGCTGATCCTGACATCCCTGTACACCAGACAAGTACAGAGGATGGCTACCTCCATTTTAAATGATGACTCCCACCCTTTGCACTGCAACTTTCAGCTTCTTCCCTCAAGACGGAGGTTTGCTGTCCCAAAAAGTAGAACCCAGTGCTACAAAAACAGCTTTGTTCCTGCTGCTGTCAAAGAGTTGAACAAGCTGTAACAATATATTGCACATAATTTAGGTACCTATTTATTAACTCCATTTTATATTTACTTATTTTTGTAGGATGTTACTTGGGTTCTAAATATTTTATTGGGTTTTAGACCTTTGAGTTTTTAACTTCTTTGACTAGTTTTTAACTTTTAATATAATCCATCTCTCTTACCTCTGGTTTTTCTCCCATCTCTTTGTCTTTTTATACCCTGATTGATGGAGCCTTGAGTATTTTTATCATGTTTATAGTCAGCTTCATATGTGCCTGTGTTTGTGTCTATGTTGAATGTAATTTGTGGCTTGTAAATATGGATGTCACCAGACTGCAAAACAAATCTACCTACGGGTACAAATAAAGTAACCTAAACCTGAACCTGAACCTGAACCTGATCCCTGAGCAACAGAGTGAAAAACTGGATCCGAGCGATGTCCCCCGGATACTCCTCTCCAACCTGCTCCAAGTACATCTGAACTTGAAGAAGAAAAGACTTACATTTCCCCACTTCCCCCGCGTACGGGGAATGCATGGTAATGGAGGTAGTATGGTGCACTGAAGTGCGCGGAGCAGGCTGGGGGGGGGGGGCAACCGTGGAACGCGCTGTACACCACAGCGTCATCATGTTTAATACCTGCTGCGTCAGTGCAGTGAACTGATGCTCGGTCGCTGCTAGGCATTCCAGAGCTGACAGCTTCTGCGGTGAGGCACCGGCTGAGCTACCGTCCTGGCTGGCTCATTCTGTCATGACGTATTAAATTTTGACAGCTCACGTGCACAATGCCAAACACAGGAAGAAACCACACAGAGGGGCACGTTTGACAATTTTATTAATATCAAAATCCAAAGCGCACAGCTACAGAAACAGTCACTCACCAGAGGAAAGGACCTGTGGAGAGAAGACGAGAGCAGTGAGCTGAGGAGTGGAGTAAGGGGAAATGGGCAAGCCAAATTGCCACTTACTTGAGAAATCCAGAGAGGACCGGCAAGACCCAGCGGGGAATAGACGAGCCAGTAGGGTAAGGGGGAAAAGGTGAGCCGATGGTGCCTGACCGGGTGGATGAGATTGCTGAAGGACAGAGTGGTGGGGCAGGAGAGTGCACACAGTCCCGGCGACACACCTACATGGTGGCAGCAACCTGAGGAAGAGAAGAGAATAAGGGTTAACGGCGTGCTAACGCTTAAACTTGTTAATTTTCTTGCCTGAACACAGGCAGTATACCCAGACGAGCCAGTGTTGACTGCGCAGAGGAAGCCTCCTTAAGAACGCTGGCTGATGAGTGGGTGTAGGTGTGTCTTCTGCCTCAGGTGCAGTGGTGAGTTTGTGAAGGTGAGACCGGAGGGGAGGGGCGCGCTCCCACTGCCCATGACAGTATCTTTGTCAAAACTCAGTCCTAAGAATATTCTTTCCAACCCCTGTTCAAGGAAATAGTGCAAGTGTGACCTTTCGGCCAATGCTCTAATGTTAAATTCAACTAATCTATTCGTTGCTCAGACTGTATCATGTGGTTTGTATTCCAGGTCCCTCTTTCAACGCCCTGACTGTCTGACTTAATCCAGTTACATCATGATAGTGTGGTCAGTCAGTCATACAGGGGCGCAGACACCTCCTAGTCAGAGAGCAGGTGTCAATAGACCCTATGCCCACAGAGCCACCATCCTCCATTTAGTTCAAAGGTTCTGTTCTGCCCCGGCGCTATTGACGCTGGGACTACGACTGCAGAGGATGGTTTGAAGGACCTGTTTGAAATGTTCCTAGGTCCTGAGCAGGTGGAATTTGTTCTACTAGGAAGAAATTCTGCATATCCCCACCAATAGTTAGTTGTGAATACCTGTTCTATATATCTTGGTGAGTGTTTGACTATAGTATTACTGTTTCACAATTAGGATTAGGATGAATAGTAGACCATGCCTATGCTCTCCCAAAGGGGTCTTTTCCAAGTACATCTACTCCAACATAATATTGTCCAGTGTCAGATAACTTCAGAGATATTTTAGTTATTCTAATAGGGTTACAAATTGTGCATTCCTTATGGCCATATGTGAAGCTCATGTTCGTAGTACATGCCCCATGGTAGGGTGACTATATAATGTATATGTGTTTTCTTAATTCATGATAGATGTTAAAGTATTAAGCGTCATTGTGTCCTTTATTTTATATAATTATATATATCACAAGTTAAACTAGACTACACAAGCTCTGTCTTCAGTGCACATTATGGTGGGTGGTGTTTCTTTATCCTTAATGTCAATGTTTATTGATTTGTCAGTTACCATTTAAAATAGTAACTGAGCTGCACAACAGCCGTATCAGGAGGACTACGACAAGGACAAGCACGAGGAACACACATGTGAGCCATTCATAAAAACTGGAATCTACGTCAGTAGTTTCTGAGGGGTCTTTCATTCTTTGCCATTTTGAGTGTATTCTACCTGCTGTGGACTCTTAATTTCTTCACCATGGTTTGAGACAATCAGGTCAGCTAAAATACCTGATTCCCTTTGTATCCCCAGACTTCCTCCACAACAGCAACATTCTATGGTTTTCCCCCTGTAGCTTCTATTATTTGTTTTGATACTCCCTTGGAGCTCACGTAAGTGGTAATTTGGTTTGCCCATTTTCCCTTACACCATTCCTCCTCTTACAGTTCTCATTTTCTCTCCACAGGCTCCTTCCTCTGGCGAGTGACTGTTCTGTAGCTGTGTGGAGTTTGCTGTTTAATAAAGAAAACTCAAACGTGTATAATTGTTTGATTGTCTCTTGGTTGCTGCATCTTGCACGTGGGCTGAATTATCTTATCAGTCATGACAGAACGAGCCAGCTTTAACCTCAGCTCAGCAGGTGCAACAGCGGGGCAATCAGCTCTGAATCGCCTCAAGGCAGCTGAGCAAGAGGTTACCGTGATGGGCCAGCAGCTGCAGACCATGATGTGGCAATTGGACACCATCATGCATCATTTGGCTGGGGCGGCTCCTCTGGCTCCTCCTCCTCAGCCTGCTCCCATTGTTCAACCTCTGGTGCGCAATACCACCTCTCTTCCCACACCTGTCCCGCATGCGGGGGAGGTGGGGAAGTGTAAGGATTTTCTCCACCAGGTACGGATGTATTTGGAGCAGCTCGGGGGATGTCGCAAAAATTCAATTTTTCACTCTACTGCTGCAGGACCGAGCCCTAAGTTGGGCTCGGGCCACAGCAGACAGCCCGGAGGGCCGTAGTTACACGTTTGAACAATTTGTGGTTGCTTTTTCCCACGCGTTCAACCACACCGAGAGTCAAGGGACCATAATGAGCCACCTTATGGCTCTCCACCAGGGGGCTCAGTCTGTGGCCGAGTTTGCTATGGAGTTTCGGGTCGAAGTGGAGGACTCGGGGTGGAACGAAGTTGCGTTACACAGCGCGTTCCTCCATGGGTTAAACGCCCACCTCCGTGACGACCTGGCGGTTTATGCTGTTCCCGACACGCTCGATGGTCTTATTGATCAGGCGGTGGGGTTGGACAACCGCTATCGTGAGCACGCGAAGGAGCGACAGGCCTTCTCTCACTCGTCCGCAGAGCAGGTGCCCACTGCAGGGACTGACACGGGGGGGCCGATTCTCCTCCCAAGCCGATGGACCTCAGTTGGTTTCAATTAACCGACAACGAGCGTCGGCAAAGCAGAAGGACTGGTGCGTGCATGTACTGTGCCTCCCCAAGGCACAGTCGGGACGAGTGCCCCCAGCGGCCAAAAGACGCAGAACATCAGTAACCATGGGGGTCTGGCAGGCGGGACTAAATTAACTCCCCCCGGCAATTTCTCTATTCCGGCCCTCATGCAATTGCCGGGGGTCGAGAGGAGGGTCATGGTACTAGTTGATTCAGGGGCAGAGGGCAATTTTGTCTCGGCCTGGCTTGTTCAGGACCTGGGGATTACCACTTTGAAACTGCCCCATAATCAAAAGATCACCACCATATCCGGCCGTGAGGTAGTCGCTGAACGCATGGTGTCGGACACCATCCTCTTGTCCAGGAATCACTGGGAGGAACTCACGTTCCTAGTTCTCCCAGTTTCATCATCCCCGATGATCCTAGGCTTTCCCTGGCTCCAGAAGCACAGCCCCATTATTAACTGGGGGATGTAATTCGATCTCCTCCTGAAGCCCATTTTGTTTGGCCAATTGCCTCTGTTCAGCTGAATGTGCTCCGTCTCTCCCTGTCTCTCTCCCTCCGGTCGAGCTGCCGGACCTCAGCCTCATCCCCCGGGCTTACCATGATTTAGGGGAGGTCTTCAGTGAGTCAAGAGCACTGTCGCTTCTGTCTCACCGCTCTTATGACTGTGCTGTGGACCTCATCCTGGGGTCGAAGCTGCCGTCCAGCCAGCTCTACAGCATTTCTGGTCTGGAGAGAGAGGCAATGGAGAAGTACGTTAAAGAGTCGCTGAACGCTGGCGTTACGATGACTCTGCGATCGTTGGCCTCATCTCCAATGGAGATGAAGCTGAGTACAGAGGGCTTATCCAGGACTTCGTGGACTGGTGCCATCGGAACTGCCTCCAGATCAACGCGAGGAAAACTAAGGAGCTGGTGGTGGACTGCCGCAGGCATGGGCAGCCCCTCACAGCACCAGTAAATATACAGGGAACAGACATCGAGATGGTGACATCCTATAAGTACCTGGGTGTTCATCTGAACAATAAACTAGACTGGTCACACAATACTGACGCACTCTACAAGAAGGGACAGCACAGGCTGTTCCTGCTGAGGAGACTCAGGTCTTTTGGTGTACAAGGGGTGCTGCTGAAGTCATTCTATGACACGGTGGTGGCATCAGCCATCACTTTTGGAGTGGTCTGCTGGGGCAGTGGCATTACTGCAGCCGATAGGAAGAGACTGAACAAACTGATTAAGAAAGCTAGCTCTGTCCTGGGGCAGCGCCTTGATGGAGGAGATAGGAGAGAGAAGGACGGTGGCTAAACTGTCATCTCTGCTGGAGTCCGAGTTCCACCCTATGCAGGACATACTGGATGCACTGAGGAGCTCATTTAGCAGCAGACTACATCATCCCAGGTGCACAACCGAGAGGTTTCGTAGGTCCTTCCTACCAACGGCTGTCAGACTGTACAACCTAAGCAGGGCTGCTCGCAGAGATAGCAAAAAGACGTAACAAACTAATAGTTTTTTGAATGCAAAAGATGCAATAGACTTACACAATGGTCCCCTCCGGCATACAACTAGGAACATACCGGTCGCTATGGAGGGTGAGAATATGTATGGGCACATAATCATACCATGTAGGATAACTAAGTAGACGGTTATGCTATTTCATCCCATCTAGCAACAATGCTCTGCACTGTGTGTGTTTATATATTTACATATTTATTCCATCTAGCTACAATGCTCCGCACTGTGTTTTTATATATCTACATATTATTCCATCTAGCTACATTGCTCCGCACTGTGTGTGTTTATATACTTGCATATTTATTCCACCTAGCTGCAATGCTCCGTACTGTGGGTGTTTATATATTTACATATTTATTCCATCTAGCTACAATGCTCTGCACTGTGTGTTCATATACTCATATATTTATTCCATCCAGCTACAATGCTCTGCACTGTGTGTCTGTGTGTGTGTGTGTATATATTTATTTTATAGTAATATGTACATATGTATATTAGCCGCTCTTGCTTGCTTGTTTTTTTCTTGCCTTCTGATTGTTGCTCTGAGTGTTGCTATCCCTGTGCTGTTGCAATCCTGGAATTTCCCCGTTGTGGGACTAATAAAGGCTTATCTTATCTTATCTTATCTTATTCGTGTAATGGTCCGCTCTGGCTGATTATTCTCCTCAGCTGCGCACACACCTGTTCCTCATCACGGCCTGGGCTATTTAAACCACGCTGCCCTGGGATCCGTGCGGAGTCGTCTGTCATTCTCCATGAGACCAACTCACGCCCTCTTCGCTGTTCCAGAGTTCCTAGCCTCAGCCTGCCTTCGTTCTTGCCTCAAACCTTCTGCCAGCCGGCGTCAGGAAGGAAACCTCCATTACCCAAGTAAGCCATCGCTCATTCACCCTTATCCACTCTCAGTCCCCTGTGCACAGGCGGAGCTCCGTGGCGGCGGACCTCTCTCCTCCCTGGCGGCAGACCGAGCTACACTTCTTCACCTAACACGTAAGCACTTTCTACAAGCAGCAGCCAGATCTGTGGACGCTGTCCTCCTGGCTGTAGCCGCCGAGCTGAACCTGAGCATCATAACATCTCTGCAAACAGTAAGCCCAGGATTAAACTGCACATCTCCACCTGTATTGCCACTAACTGCCACTGCCCTGCCTCTGTTTGTCCTTAGGGTTGCCAGGTCGTACGGTGTTCTGCTCTCCCCCAGCTGCTGCAAGATTGCACATCCACACACTCACATTCACAATTTATTGTTAATAAAAATAATTTAATATACTTTGGTGTCCGAGTCTGTTCACTGGGTCTACAACCATGTCAGTACAACGCCGCCAAAATGACCCAGTTGACACCATGCTAACACGCAAGGTTAACAATCTCAAGACCCGGGTAGATCAGTTAGCCTATGAGCAACAGATCATTTTAACACAATTAACCTGTTTAACAGACCGGTTGGATCGTTTGGCAGGCCCACAGGCATTTCCTCCGGCTCCTTTAGTCCCTAGTAGCTCCTCTGCTCCTGCTAGCTCCCAACCCGGGCAGGGCCCTTCTTCCCGGCTAACTCCCATCCCCACTCCCACCCGTTTCAGTGGTAAATTAGGGGAGGCTCGGGGATTTATTATGCAGTGTGAGAGAGTGTTTCAGCAGGTACCCAGGGACATTCCCACAGGCTACAGCCAGATCGGAAATATAATTAATCTGTTAGAGGGGTGAGTGCTAGCTTGGGCTTACGCCGTCATGGCTAGGGCAAACTACGCTAGCATGACCTATACCCAGTTTGTCTGTGAATTCAAGGAGGTGTTTGACCACTCTGACCGTGATAGTGTGCTTACCTCCCGGCTGCTTAATCTCAGACAGGGAACTCAGTCCGTGGCAGACTACACTGTCGACTTCCGGGTGGTGGCCACAGAGGTGAGGTGGGAGGACACCTCGCTCCGCGGCATTTTTGTTAAGAGTCTTAGCCCTAGCCTGCAGGATGAATTAGCTCGCCTGGAAAAACCAAGTAGGCTTGCTGAATTAATTTCTCTGGCCATAAGCCTTGATAACAGATTAAGGGAATGAGCAGCGGAATGTAGGTCTTCCGGTCGCTCAGGTGCCCAATATCGCCACTCCCCTCGGCCTCCCTATTGGCCCTACCTCCCTCTGATTCCCCGGAAGCCCCGGAACCAATGGTAGTGGGACAATCTAGATTACCTCCGGCAGAGAAACAGCACCACCACGAGCTGGGGTTGTGTCTTTACTGAGGGAGTGAGGAGCATGAGGTAGTGTCGTGTCATGTACAGCCAAAAGGGGGACTCCATGTGTCGCAGTAGGGGGACTCACGGACTCACCTCGATCTAATCCCCTATCCAGGTTACTTCTTCCTATACGGTTCATTCACAAACAAACTGAAAAAGGGACACACGCATTGATTGATTCGGGGGCAGAGCAGAATTTCATCTCGGGGGAACTGGCAACCTGGCTGGGTCTCTCCTGCCTATCGCTCAAAACCCCACTCAAGCTCATCGCTCTGTCCAAAGCCCCCCTCGCTACTGTATCCCAGCAGACCCCCCCAGTAGCCATCATCATATCTGGTAATCATCGGGAGGAACTGAAGTTCTTTGTGTTGCTGTTTTCCTCCTCCCCGGTTATTCTTGGGTATCCCTGGTTACGGCTTCATAATCCCTCCATTGACTGGCGCTCTGGGAGTGTGTTATTGTGGAGTTTGTTCTGTCTCGGTGCCTGTCTTCAGTCGGCTGCTTGCTCACCGTCCATGCCCCTGAGTGCTCCCACCACCCCTCCCCCCGATCTGTCCAAGATTCCCCCGGAGTATCATGACCTTGGGGCCGCCTCCAGCAAAACCCAGGCCCTTTCCCTCACCGCCCATATGACTGCGCCATCAACCTCCGTGCTGGAGCCCCGCTGCCGTCAAGTCGTCTATACAGCTTGTCACCTCCGGAGCGGGAAGCCATGGAGGCTTATATTAAAGAGTCATTAAACTCCAGCATAATTCAGCCGTCATCCTCAGCGGTGGGGGTGGGGGTGGGTGGGAAAGAAGGACGGCTCGCTGAGGCCGTGCATTGCCTTCAGAGAATTGAATAACATCACTATCAAGGACAAATACACCCTGCCTCTTGTTAACTCGGCATTTGATTCCCTCCAGGGGGTTTCCTGGTTCATCAAGCTGGATCTACGGAATGCCTACCATCTGGTCCGGATCCGGGAAGGTGATGAATGGAAGACGGGGTTCCGGATCCCCAGCGGTCACTTTGAGTATCTGGTCATGCCGTTCGGGCTGACCAACGCCCCCGCTGTATTCCAGCGATTGATCAATGATGTGCTGAGGGATTTTCTGGGTGTTTTTGTTTTTGTGTACCTTGACGACATTCTCATTTTTTTGCAGTCCTTGACCTAGCATCAGGTGCATGTGAGGCGAGTCTTGCAGCGACTCCTGAAAAACAAATTATTCGTCAAAGCCGAGAAGTGCGAATTCCATGCATCTAAGACATCCTTCATGGGCTTTATCATCTCCCACAATGAGATCATCCCAGACCCCAGTAAGGTAAAAGCGGTGGTAGATTGGCCCACTCCCTCTTCCAGGAAACAACTTCAGCAGTTTTTGGGGTTCGCCAATTTCTACCGCCGCTTCATCAAGAATTACAGCATCACTGCTCTCCCCCTGACCCGTCTCACTTCCTCAAAGGTGCCCTTCTGGTGGACTGAGAAGGCGACTGCGGCCTTTGCTGATCTTAAAGGACAGTTCTCGGCCTCTCCCATTCTGGCTCATTTTGATCCCGCACTCCAGTGCCCATTAGAGATGGACGCCTCGGACTCGGGGGTCGGAGCCGTCCCATCCCAGCGTTCCCTGATGGATGGCAAGATTCGGCCCTGTGTGTTCTTCTCCCGGCGGCTGTCTCCAGCTGAGCACAATTATGACATCGGCGACAGGGAGCTCCTAGCGGTCAAGCTCGCGCTGGAGGAGTGGTGCGCTGGTAGGAGGGGGCCTCCCAGCCGTTTGTGGTCTGGACAGACCACAAGAACCTGGAGTACCTCAGGACGGCCAAGCGTCTGAACACATGCCAAGCCCGTTGCTCCCTGTTTTTCGGACATTTCGACCATCATACGGTAATCCTCACCATTGTGGATAGATTCTCCAAGGCTTCCCACTTTGTTCCCCTGCAAGGGCTGCCTACGGTGAAGGAGATGGCGGACCTGCTCGTCCAACACGTGGTGAGGTTACACGGTATTCCCCTGGACATCGTCTCGACCGAGGACCCCAATTCATCTCCCAGGTTTGGAGGTCTTTTTGCAATGCCCTTGGAGCTACGGTAAGCCTGTCTTCTGGTTACCACCCTCAGAGCAACGGGCGGTGTGAGCGGGCGAATCAGGAACTGGAGGCTGCATTGCGGTGTGTTGCTACCGCCAACCCGGCATCCTGGAACATGCACCTTCCATGGATTGAATACGCTCACAACACTACGGTCTCTTCAGCTATCCGCATGTCCCCATTTGAGGCTTCGTTGGGCTACAATTTCCCTTTGTTTCCTGAAGAGGAGGGGGACATCACCGTCCCGTCCATCCAGGCTCACCTGAGGCGCTGCCACCGGTTGTGGAGAACTACCCGGACCCCGCTTCGGCACACGGCTGAACACAACTCCATGGTTGCCAACCGTCGCAGGATGCCAGCCCCTCCCTACCGGGTGGGTCAGCAGGTATGAATATCCACAAAACATATTAACCTGAAGGCAGAGGCTAAGAAGATGTCCTAGCAGTTTATTGGGCCTTTGCCATCACGCGCATCATCAACCCTGCTTCTGTGCGCCTACCCCCCCCACCCCATATCTGCCTACTTTCCATGTGTTGCAGGTCAAACCCTTTTGTTCCAGCCCTCTGTGTCCCCCTCCCAGGTCTCCACCTCCGCCGATGGTGTTTGATGGCGACCCGGCATGGAAGGTCAATGCCATCCTAGATGATGTTAATATGTTTTTTTTCCAAGATGGCGCCCACAGCGGTCGACATGGTGCTTCGCTGCGCTCTTTGTTTGTTTTTGTTTGTCAATTGTGTGTCTGCTTGCACTTATACCCGTGAAGAACTTCTAAATATCAGGACTTTCACCCCCACGGACCTCCTCCCAGTTTTTCTAGCCCCTGCCGCCGATCTGGTTTATTGTTTGGCTCGGAAAGTGAGACGGCGGAAGAGAGGAAGACGAGCGGGCGCTCTCGTACGACTTCGCAGGAGAGGCTCGCGAACGGCGCTGCCTGGCATATTTCTGTCCAATACCAACTCTCTCTCTAACAAGGTAGATGAACTGAGACTGCTGATGCGTTTTAAGGACCTCGCCTCCTCAGCTGTCCTCTGCTTTACTGAGACCTGGCTCCGGGAAAATATACCGGACAGCGCGCTGCGCCTCGACGGCTTTCAGCTCTTCCGTGCTGATCGTGACACAGAG
This sequence comes from Pholidichthys leucotaenia, assembly GCA_020510985.1. Lineage (NCBI taxonomy): Eukaryota > Metazoa > Chordata > Actinopteri > Cichliformes > Pholidichthyidae > Pholidichthys > Pholidichthys leucotaenia. The sequence goes on from CM035844.1 coordinate 282,872,188, forward strand.
CTTTCCGGCAAGACCACAGGAGGCGGTGTCTGCTTCTACATCAACTGCAGCTGGTGCTCTGATGTAACGGTAATTTCCAAACACTGTTCTCCTGCCTTGGAATTTCTTGTTATCAATTGCAAGCCCTTCTATTCCCCGCGGGAGTTTGCTTCTTTCATAATGATCGCTGTGTACGCCCCTTCCGACGCGGACACGCGCGAAGCTCAGCGCGTGCTCGCGGATCACATTCAACACACAGAGCGGAGTTTTCCAGACTCGCTGATTATTGTGGCTGGCGACTTTAATCAGTGCAATGTGAGCCACGATCTCTCCCGCTACAAACAGTTTATTAAATGCCCCACCAGAGGATTAAACACACTGGATCACTGTTACACCACAGTGAAAGACGCATATCGCGCTGTCCCTCGAGCTGCGCTGGGATTATCTGATCACGTGATGGTTCACCTCATTCCCACATACAGACAGAGATTGAAGCTCACTAAACCTGTTGTGAGCACTACGAAGATACGGACCAGTGATGCTGAGGAGAAGCTGGAAACGTGCATGGAAATATCTGACTGGGGCATGCTTAAAGGAGCCACGCATGATCTGGATGAGTACACGGACACTGTGAACTCATATATCCACTTTTGTGAAGAGAACATTCTTCCATCACGCACCAGGGTGAGTTACTCTAATGACAAACCCTGGTTCACAGCTAAGCTCAGACAGATCAGGAAGGAGAAGGAAGCAGCGCTGAAAAGTGGAGACAGGGACTGCTACAGGGAGGTTAAATACCGGTTTAACAGAGAGCTGAAGAGGGCTAAATCTCTATACTCAGAGAGACTCCAGCAGCAGTTCACTGCTAATGATTCGGCTTCTGTGTGGAGAGGACTGAGGCAAATCACCAACTATCGACCTAAGGCTCCTAAAGGTCAGGATGACAAAGCCCTTTGTCAAAGACTGTCCCAACACTATGCCCGTTTTGACACCTCGTCATCTGTGTCCAACTCCCCCCCTCCCTCCAGCTCCACAGCCTCCACATTCCCTACTTCATTTAAGGCACCCCCCCCCTCCTCCCCCCCTCCCCTTATCATCAGTGAGCAGGATGTGCTCAAACAGTTCTCCAGACTGAACCCGCGCAAGGCCCCCGGCCCAGACGGCGTGTCTCCCTCCACCCTGAGACTCTGTGCGAAACAGCTGGCTCCTGTATTCACAGACATTTTTAACACCTCCCTTAAGTTATGCCACGTGCCGTCCTGCCTCAAATCCTCCACCATCATCCCTGTCCCCAAGAAGCCACGGATCACTGGACTTAATGACTACAGACCTGTAGCGCTCACCTCTGTAGTCATGAAGTCCTTTGAGCGCCTGGTCCTGTCCCACCTCAAGTCCATCACCACCCCTCTCCTGGACCCGCTGCAGTTTGCCTACCGAGCCAACAGGTCTGTAGACGATGCAGTCAACCTGGCCCTCCACTCCATCCTGCAGCACCTGGACTCCCCGGGAACCTACGCCAGGATCCTGTTTGTGGACTTCAGCTCCGCATTCAACACCATCCGCCCCGCTCTGCTCCGGGACAAGCTGTCCCTGCTCAACGTGCCTGACTCCCTCTGCAGGTGGATCATCGACTTCCTGACGGACCGGAGGCAGCATGTGCGGCTGGGAAAGACTGTCTCAGACTATACTAGCATCAGCACCGGATCACCCCAGGGCTGTGTACTTTCCCCCCTACTCTTCTCCCTTTACACCAACTCCTGCACCTCCAGCCACCAGTCTGTCAAGTTGATCAAGTTTGCGGACGACACCACCCTCATCGGGCTCATCTCCAACGGCGACGAGTCCGCCTACAGGAGAGAGGTGGCTCAGCTGGCGTCCTGGTGCAGCAATAACAACCTGCAGCTGAACGCTCTGAAGACAGTGGAGATGATTGTAGACTTCAGGAAAGTCACTACTCCTCTGCCCCCCCTCACCCTCTCAGGCTCTCCCATCACCACTGCTGATTCCTTCCGCTTCCTAGGCACTACCTTCACCAGGGACCTCAATAGGGAGCTGACCATCAGCTCAATCATCAAAAAAGCCCAGCAGAGGATGTTCTTCCTGCGGCAGCTGAGGAAGCTCAAGCTACCCACCAAGATGTTAGTGCAGTTCTACACAGCCATCATCGAGTCCATCCTCACCACCTCCATACCGTGTGGTACGCAGGAGCACCTGCCAGGGACAGGACTAATGGCTGCACGCGCGTCCGTGCGCACTGCTGAGAAGGTGAATCGGCTGCAAGCTCCCTCTCTCCAGGATCTGTACCTCTCCAGGACCCGGAGGCGTGCTGGCCGGATCATAGCCGATCCCTCACACCCTGGTCACGTACTGTTTGCCCCCCTCCCCTCTGGTAGAAGACTTCGGTCCATCCAGACTAAAACCTCCCGTCACATGAACAGCTTCTTCCCCTCTGCCTTTAGACTGCTGAACACTAAGTGACTTATTGACTCTCGTGCACCATGTACAGCAGCTCAACCAGACCTCATGTCAATCATCACTGTTTTCTTCCTGCATTACCGACTGCACTATATAGTTCTCCCCACCCAGTATCTGCTGCTGGGCTAATATATATTTTAACTGTTGACCCCAGTATCACTTAATCTTAGCCTACACTTATTACATGTATAGTTTATTTCTCTTATCTTATCATGTTTAATGTTGCAGCATTGTACCGAGACAAATTCCTAGTTTGTGTACTACATGAACAATGGCAATAAACCTGATTCTGATTCTGATTCTGATTCTGATGTCCTCCGCTGAGGTCACGGCCTACAATATCTTGTGGACTGGGAGGGCTATGGGCCGGAATGGAGGTCCTGGGTGTGTCCCTCCTTCGTGTTGGATAAAGATCTCATCATGGACTTCCATCGGACGCACCCAGGTAGGTTGGATCGACCACCGAGAGGCGTCTCGTGGGTGGGGGGGGGGATACTGTAATGGTCCGCTCTGGATGATTATTCTCCTCAGCTGTGCACACACCTGTTCCTCATCATGGTCTGGGCTATTTAAACCACGGCTGCCTTGGGATCCGTGTGGAGTCGTCTGTCATTCTCCATGAGACCAAACTCATGCCCTCTTCGCTGTTCCAGAGTTCCTAGCCTCAGCCTGCCTTCATCCTTACCTCAAACCTTCTGCCAGCCGGTGTCAGGAAGGAAACCTCCATTACCCAAGTAAGCCATCACTCATTCACCCTAACCCCTGTGCACAGGGGACTGAGAGTGGTGGCGGACCTCTCTCCTCCCTCTCTCCTCCCTGGCGGTGGACTGAGCTACACTTCTTCACCTAACACGTAAGCACCTTCAACAATCAGCAGCCGGATCTGTGGACGCTGTCCTCCTGGCCGTAGCTGCCGAGCTGAACCTGAGCGTCATAACATCTCTGCAAACAGTAAGCCCAGGATTAACCTGCACATCTCCACCTGTATTGCCACTAACTGCGCTGCCTCTGTTTGTCCATAGGCTTGCCAGGTCGTATGGCGTTCTGCTCTCCCCCAGCTGCTGCAAGATCACACATCCACACACTCACATTCACAATTTATTGTTAATAAAAATAATTGAATCTACTTTGGTGTCCGAGTCTCTTCACTGGGTCTACAACCATGTCCAATTCGGCCCATCTTTGGCCCCTCTTGGGGCCGGGTTCTTCTATGTAGCAAGAAAGATGGTTCTACTGTGCCCGTTGTATTCAACTATCGTGAGCTCAACGCTACTACAGTTAAGGACAAAATATCCTCTGCCCTTGATGAATTCCGCGTTCAAGCTCCTTCAGCGCTCACGTGTGTTCACCATATTAGACTTACACAACGCGTGCCATCGAATTCACATCATGAGGGGACGAGTGGAAGACAGCGTTTAAAACCCACCTGGGCAATTTGCAGTATTTGGTTATGCCGCTTGGGCTCAATCAACACCCCTGCTGTCTTCCAGCGGTTGATTAACGACGTCCTTCCACCTTATGCGCTACCAATTTGTGTTAGTCTGTTTGGATGACATTTTAATCTTCTCCTTCTCACCAGAGGAACACAAAATCCATGTTGAAAGCTGTCCTCCAACGGCTCTTGGAGAACCAGCTCTACATTAAGGCCACGAAGTGTGAATCTCACATCATTCTACTACCCTACTTGGGCTTCATAGTGGCTGTAGGGAGACTGATTGCTGACCCAGCAAGGTGAGGCAGTGCTCGATGGCCAACACCTCACTCCCCGAAGGAGCTTCAATGCTTCCTTGGGTTTTGCAAACTTTATCGCTGCTCATTCAGGAACTGTAGTGGGGTAGCACTGCCCATAACGCAGCTGACCTACGTTAAGGTCCCCTTTTGGTGGATAGAGGCAGTGGAGCAGGCCTTTTCCAAATTAAAGGGCCTGTTCACTGAAACACCTATCTTGGCCCAGGTCGACACGCAGGGTCAGTTTGTCCTTGAGGTGGATGCATCTGATTTGGGGGGTGGGTGCATGTCCTCTCGCAGCGCGCATCCTCCTGTTCAGAAGCTCCACCTGTGTGCGTATTTCTCTCGTTGGCTCACGCTGGCCGAGAGGAATTACAATTTAAGGGACAGAGAGCTGCTCCCCATTAAATTGGCACTGGAGGAATGGAGACATTGGTTAGAGGGGGCCATTCACCCCATTGTTGTGTGGACCAACCACAAAAACCTCGAGTATTTGCGGTCGGATGCACTATTGTGCCAGTTTGATTCTGAGGAGGTAGCACCCTCTTCCCACCCCCAATCCATCCTTCCCCCTTCATGTGTCCTCGGTGCCCTTACATGGGATATCAAGCAGAGGATCCGTCAGGCCCAGTCTCAGGAGCCTGTGCCAGCAGGGTGCCCCCGGAAATCGCCTGTACATCCCTGCTGCCCTCCATAGTGATGTCATCCAGTGGGGTCACACCAGCTGCTTCGCCTGTCATCCTGGTATCACCCACACGACGGACCTGGTTCGGCGGGTGTTCTGGTGGCCCATGCTGCGGCTGGATGTACAGGAGTACGTGCAGGCCTGCCAGACCTGCGTCCGGGGCAAGTCTGATTCTTCCCCCCAGCTGGACTTCTTCATCCCCTTCCCATCCCTGGTTGCCCATGGTCGCACATCGCTGTGGACTTTGTCACTGGACTTCCTCCCTCCCATGGAAAATCAGTGATCCTGACCATTGTGGGCCGCTTCTCCAAGGCTGTCCATCTGTGGCACTCCCAAAACTCCCCCTTGGCCTTGGAGATGGCCACACCTACTGACTGACCACATGATTCGACTTCATGGGATCCCTGTTGACATTGTGTCTGACTGGGGCCCGCAGTTTACATCACAGATTTGGAGGGACTTCTGCCGCACCCTCGGGACAAACGGTGGCCTCCCCCTCTGGGAACCCACCCCCAGAGCAACAGACAGGCAGAGCACGCCAACCAGTCCTTGGAGGCCACCCTGCGACGCATGACAGCCGAACACCTATCCTCTTGGAGCTTGCCCCCAACCTGGGTGAAATAATCTATGAACTCGGCCATCTCCATGGCAACAGGGCTCACTCCATTTGAGGCATCATTAGGCTACATGCCTCTGCTTCTACCCATGACCGAGAGGGAGGTCATGGTTCCCTCCGTGGGGACTCATGCTCACCGCTGTAGGCATGTCTGGAGATCCACGTGCGCCACCCTTGCTCACGCTGTTGAGCGCAACCAGGCCGAGGGTGATAACCGATGGGTGCCTGCCCCCAAGTACACCGTGGGGAAGCAGGTCTGGTTCGCAGCCAGTCAGGTTCCACTGAAGACGACGTCAAAGAAACTGTTTCCTCTGTTCCTCGGGCCTTTCCTGATCTCCAGAATTGTTAACGATGCCTCGGTTCAGCTCAAACTCCCACCTGCCCTGCTGGTGAACCTGACCTTTCAGTGTCCCATATAAAGCCCCTCTCGGTCAGTCCCCTCTGCCCCCTCCCCCCGAAGCCGCCTCCTCCTCCCCGGATTATCGACGGCCACCCTGCTCACACTGTCCACCAGATCCTGGATGTTCGCCGTCGAGGCCGGGGTCTCCAGTATTTGGTCGAATTGGGAGGGCTGCAGCCCAGGAATGGTACAAACTGTACAAACTGGAAAAAGGAACTGTACAAAGAAATGCTCCGGTCCTATCACCGTGCCCATCCCAACAAATCGTATGGACCGCCAGGAGGTGCTCCTAGAAGGGGGGGCCCTGTCATGGGCAACAAGAGCGCACCCCCTCCGTCCCATTCATCTCACCTCAGCTCATCATCACACCTGAGTGAGAGGACACACCTGCGCCCTCTCATCAGCCAGTGTACTTAAGGAGGCATCCTTCAGTGATCCAACGCTGGCTTGTCTGGGTATACTACCGTTGTACAGCACGTTAATCTGTGTACTTTTTCCCCTTTTGTTCAGGTTGTTGCCATTGTGCGGTTGTGTCACCGGGACTGCGCGCACTCTCCTGCCACACCACCTCACACCACAGTAACCTCCACCCAGTCAGCCTCCACCAGCTCATTACCCAACCTGCTGGTTCATCTATTCCCTACTGGAGTCCTGCCAGTGCTCTCTTGGAGCCCACATAAGTAATAATTTGGCTCACCCATTTTCTCTTACACCATTCCTCCTCTTACAGCTCTCATCTTCTCTCCACAGGCTCCTTCCTCTGGTGAGTGGCTGTTCTGTAGCTGTGCAGAGTTTGCTATTTAATAAAGAAAACTCAGACGTGTATAATTGTTTGATTGTCTCTTGGTTGCTGCATCTTGCACATGGACTGAATTTTCTTGTCAGTCATGACAGGTATTATTCTCATATAAAATAGTATCAAAGGTAACCAATAAATCCAATTCTATCCTTTTTCTGCCATTGTTTTCTTAATCTTTCTATAATGGTCCAGTTATGTCGTTCCACAAATCCTGCAGACTGTGGGTGATATGCTGCATGATGTTTCAAATCAATATTCAACACTTCCCCTAAATGTGAAATAATCTGTAGCTATATCTACGAAAACTAACAGTATCTCTTCCCATCACATTTGGCTAGCTCAATGAAGTCCATGCAAATGTTCTGGAATGGGTATGTTAATGATGGAAAACTACCCTTCTCTGGTCTTGACATTGCCCTGGACATTATTTTGTGCACAAATTATACATTACTGGTTAAATTTTCAAACCCATAGGCTGTGATAACTAATAACCAATATCACCATCCCTCCCTTGAACATATGATAAAGTCTATGTGTTCAAGTAGCAACATAGTGAAATAATTTTGTGGGAGGATAGGTTTACCCTTTGGTCAGGTATAAATTTGGGAATCTTGATTAAACACAGCACCTTTGTTTAATCTTATAGACTCCAGCCCGCAGAGATATGTTTTGTTTGCATATTTCTTCATCAGGAGATGCCAGCAAGATGTCATAGGAGCAATTGGCTCCTATTAGAGGGTATAAAACGTGCAAGATTTGCTGAAATTGCCTGAGAAAAAATTGTAGGAGACTCCCAGTACCCCTGTGGTAGTCTGGCGAGTGCGTACTTTTTGTTTTCAGATCTGAATGTAAACCAGAATTGATGATCTGGGTGTACTGGTATGCCAAAAATGCATTACTAATGACTTCCACTGTGAAAAATTGCATTTGGACTTCTAGTTCATTCAACAATGTGTGTGATCTTAGTACACAGTGCGCACAAAGAATTATAGCCTTGTTAATTTCTGTAGATCCTGTATCATCAGGATGTTTCTCACAGGAATGGGGAGGCTGAGCATGGCACTATGACATCTGCTGCTTTTTTAGCTCTTTTACAACCTGTTTTACACCTTTTTGAGCTTCTAGACGGAGAGGATATTGTGTAACTAATGTTATAGTGACATATTTTTCTTCCTTTTACTGTATAAGACCAACATCTGTTTCATCTTTTTTACTATAATGAAATTAGAATTTGCTTAAAATTGTCATGAGACGAGCTCTGGAGGTTTCCACCAGGCTTGGTCTCATGGCTTTTTTCCTTATATTTACATATTTGCTGTATTTTGTGCTTTTTGGGTTTCTGTAATTCTTGTACTGTTTGCTATTTTCCTGTTTATGTTTTAGTTTTGTTACATTCTTATTTTGTATTAATTTACATTTATATTTAAATCTGCATTTGTCGATATTTTATTCTTTAGTTCTTTACTGTTGGGATGACAGCTATCAAGGGCATTTCCGGATTTTGTGCTTTGTGTGGGTGTCGCCCCTGTCAGCTGTTAGCTTCTGCTCCTCTCCTCTCATTGCCCCCAGCTGGTCCTATTATGCATCATTGGCTCCTTCTGCCCGCCCATGTGACCCACACCTGTCACTACTTATGTAAATTGTTTTTGACCCTATTTTAGGGCAGTGATTTTCATTTCTGATTGCCGCTGTCTTGAGGAAGTTTCTCTTCATTTCTACCAGAGCCCTGTTCCTGCTCTGGTGCGCTGCATTAGTAAGTTTACCTGTTTGTTCATATTTTCCATTAGAGCACTGTGTGATCTTTATGTTTCTTGTTTTTTTCAATAAATGTTACAAACTCACCGTTCAGCGTGTGGCTCTTGCCTCTCTGCCCCAAAGGGCAATTCATGATAGAAGACAGCAACCATTAGAGACCCAGCTGCTGTGAGTTTGTGGATTTTTTGTTATTTTTGTGTTTTCACTCACCTCTTTTTGTGGAGCTGTCACGTCCTCAGCATGCCGAACTCCAACAGTCAAAGGGAGATCGGCAGCGGGATTCCTGAGTGTGGAGGAGGAATGGGCTGCCGAGTTTATCCAGGGATTTGAGGATGAAGCCCTCGCCTCCCCCAGCCCAAAGAAGATCTAGGAAAAGGTAGATTCAGCGACTGCAATTGTCAAGGCGTATCTGGGGTTGTGGGAGCATGCCCAGTTTGTGGACTTGTTGGCTATGCTCTCCGTCCTCCAGCAATCGTTTTCCAGGATGAGATGGGCACCGCCTTCAGCGAGTCCGAGGATGATGCCGAAACGCGCTCTGTGGCAGATGCTCTCCTCTGCCTCCAATTTGCTCATTCCTCTTCCCGCTCCATTGGTTCCACGACACCGTCATCCTGCTCCGGACTGCCAGAGGAACACTCCCGCCTCTGAGGCAGCAACTTCCACTTCACCGAGGCAGAAGCCTCCCTCAGCAGTGCAACCTCAGTGCTTTTTCTCTCCAGCTGTTTTGCCAGCCTCTTCCCTCTAAGCAGCTGCTGTACTTCTCCTCGGTGCTCTCTTCCACTGCCGGGAGGTCGTCTGTTTTTCCTCTGGTTCCGCCCACCTCCGTGTCCACAGGGGCTGCTCCTCCATGATCTGCTGAGGGGCCTATATCCACCGTAGCCACGGAGAGGGATGATGCTACACCTGCTGCAGCAGGAAACATCGAGCCCCAGGAACACAGGCAAGTATTATTTCATTCTCCTCATTTTATGATGACATGCCTGGCCTGATTCCTGGTAGTGTGGCTCAGGGTTTGCAGTCCCCTGAGCCCTCACCGCCTGCTGTAGCCATTAATTTCCCACCTGCCCTCTCTGTGTCTCTTCCTATCCTCCCTGAGTGTCCGCCGACAACAGGGTTGAGCCGCCGGACAATGGAGGAGCCTGAGGTTATGAAGGACCTAGTCCCAGCCCTGCAGCCACCGTCTGGACACAGGGAGAGTACTGGTACCGAGCTGATGTCTGTGTGGATGATGAAGTGTCCCCAGGCCTCAGCTGAGCAGGATCCAGCGCCGGCGGGAAATGGACCTCCTGACACCACACAGGACGAGCCACCTGCGTGTGTCACATCACTAGGGGGTCCTGGGACTGCATCGACCATCATGGCTGCTGCTGGGGCCACCACAACAGAGTTCAAGCTGGATCTCCAGAGGACCAGACCCGAAACATCATCGCCTGGATCAACGGAGTCCTTGACGGCGGTGGAGCTCAAGCTCAGGCAAGTGTTCTCCTTTGTTTTCATTGTCTCAATTTTGGAGAGATCTTGTCGGGCTCTTGGTGGGGAGAGCCAAGTGCAGCCATTAGCTGCACCAGCGCTCACCTTGTCGGGCTCCATTGCTGCCGGTGACCCTGACCCTGTTTCTCTGTCTCTCTTGCCTGAGCTTTCCTCCAGGGTCACTGAGGATTTCTAGCTCAGCCAGAAGACTCCATGTGTTCTAGCTTGCCACCTGAGATCCCCATAGGTCCACCTCCTCTCGCTGAGGTCATCGTGGGTACTCCGTCCCAGCCCGGGACCTCCAAGGGTGCTGCTTCTCCGTTGGCTTAGGTCGTTGCTGGTGTTATGTCCTAGGCCGGGACTTCCATGGGTGCAGATCCTCCTCAGTCCGGGTCTCTATGAGTGCTGTGTCCTAGTCGGGGACTGTCGTGGGTGCTGCGCCTCAGCCTTAAACTAACTTGAGTGCTGCGGTCAAGAGTGGGCCCGCCGTGGGTGCTATGTTCCAGTCTGGGGGCCACTGTGGGTGCAGCTATGGCCCTGTCTGGGCCCACCATGGGTACAGCTATGGCCCAGCCCGGAACCACCGTGGATGCTGCAATGTCCCAGTTCGGGACAACCGAAAGTGCTACAGGTCTGCCTGATGCCGTCGTGGTCCCCACTCCTCTGCCAGATGCCATCGTGGTCCCACCTTCTCTGCCAGACGCTGTCATGGTTCCCCTTCCTCTGTCAGTCACCATAATGGTTCCCCCTCCTCTGCCAGTTGACGTCGTGGTTCCCCTTCCTCTGCCAGTCACTGTCGTGGTTCTCTCTCCTCTGCCCAAGGCCATCATGGTTCCCTCTCCTCCACCTGACATCGTCTTGATTCCCCCAACTCTTCCATTGCCCCCACTGTTTGCTCTTCCCGTCAGGCAACCGCCTCCTGGACCACCTCTTCTGTTCAGGTGGTTGAAAAACTCTGGCAGACCACCCAACAGACTGTGCTACAGAGTTAGGTGGCCCACGTTCTCTGGGAGGCCACCTGACTCGATCCATTGTGCCATCTGGCGGGTCTGGGACTCTGGTCGGTCACCTGAACTGTCCAGCTCCACGGTCCAGCGGGCTTAGGGGAGTTGAGGGTTTTCCCTGGTGTGGGTCCTGAGCGGGGTTTTGTTTTGTTCCCTCCTAGCCTGCCACCCCCCTCCCCACTCTTGCAGGGTGGGTTATTTTACTGCTCCTATTGGGGGGGGGGGGTCTTTCTTTCTATTTCTTTTTGATGTTTCCCTGGGGTGTCTGGTCTCCACCCCTTGAGAGGGGGGCTCTGTCATGAGACAAGCTCTGGAGGTTTCCGCCAGGCTCGGTCTCATGGCTTTTTTCCTTATAATTACATATTTGTATTTTGTGCTTTTTGGGTTTCTGTAATTCTTGTACTGTTTGCTATTTTCGAGTATATGTTTTAGTTTTGTTACATTCTTATCAAATCAAATCAAATCAAACTTTATTGTCATATTGCTGTACATACAACTGTAGTGCAGGCAAGATGAAATTGCGTTTCTCTCGGCATTCATATAAGAAGCAGCATGATTAAGACACACTCCCACATAGCTCCACCCCCCACCCCCCCCATCCATTCACACATCCCTGAGACATACTTGGGGAAAAAGAATAACTAACTATAATATACAAAATGTCCGTAGGTGCAGTAGTGTGTATGAGAGATTCCGGGTCAGCTGTTCAGCATCCTGACAGCTTGTGGGAGGAAGCTGTTGATCAGTCTGGTGGTTCTGCCTCTGATGCTCCGGAATCGTTTACCAGATGGAAGAAGTTCAAAGTGTTTATGCAGAGGGTGAGAACGGTCCTTGACAATGTTCAGTGCCCTGCTCCTACAATGGTTCTGAAAAAGTTCTTGGACAGAGGGGAGGGAGACTCCAATTGCCCTCTCCGCCCCCTTGACTATCCTCTGCAGGGCTTTTTTGTCTGACATACTGCAGCTGGAGTACCATGTAGCAATGCAGTACGTCAGAACACTCTCCACCACACCTCTGTAGAAGGTCCTGAGGATGCAGATGGGGAGAGAGGCCTGTTTGAGTTTCCTCAAGAAGTGTAGTCTCTGCTGAGCCCGCTTCCTGATCTCCAAGGAATTCTTGCTCCAGGTCAGGTCCTGCGAGATCTGCACTCCGAGGAACTTGATGTTCTCTACTTTCTCCACTAAACGGCCGCCGATGCTGAGGGGGACGTGCTCAGGCTGTGACCGCCGGAAGTCGATAATCATCTCCTTCGTTTTGTCCACGTTGAGCACCAGATTGTTCTCCCTGCACCAGCCCCCCAGGTCTCTCACTTCTTCCCTGTACATTGATTCCTCATCCCTCTGAATAAGTCCCACCACCGTGGTGTCATCTGCAAACTTAATAATCTGGTTCCCCTTGTGTTTGGATACACAGTCATGTGTTAGAAGTGTAAACAACAGTGGACTGAGTACACAGCCTTGAGGGGTTCTGGTACTCAGCGTGACAGAGTTGGAGATGTTGTTTCCAACCCGGACAGACTGAGGTCTCTCAGTCAGGAAATCCAGGATCCAGAGACATGTGGCAGTGTTCAGACCGAGAAGGAGTAATTTCTCCATCAGTCTCTGGGGAATAATGGTGTTGAATGCTGAACTGAAATCAATGTACAGGAGTCTGGCGTAGGTGTCTTTCTGGTCCAGGTGGGTGATGACAGAGTGTAGGGTGGTGACTATAGCATCCTCCGTGGAGCGGTTTGAACGATATGCAAACTGGAGCGGGTCGTGTGATGCAGGGAGGCAGGCTGTAATGTGTGGTTTGACAAGCCGTTCAAAACACTTCATCACAATTGGTGTCAGTGCAACAGGACGATAGTCATTCAAACAGGACACCACTGGTTTCTTTGCCACCGGTACAATGATAGAGGTCTTGAAGCATCTGGGAACGATGGCCTGACTCAGGGAGTTGTTATGAATGTCAGTCAGGACATCCGCCAACTCGCTCACGCAGTCTCGGAGCACACGTCCCGGAATGTTATCATCACTCTGTCAGTTTAAGAAATCTGTTTGGCTGTCTGTCACAACCATAGGACATCATAGGACGGCCTGTGATGTCTGCCTGATGTCCTATGATGATCCTATGATCTCAGGCTACATAGGACTCGCGATGCTGTCATATACTGTAGGTGATGCCGTCATATAGACAGTAGGGCTGGCAACCTATGATGTAATGTCCTATGATACCTCCCTGGATCTCTTTATGATGTCACATAGACCATCACAGGCGATGTCGTCATACAGACAATAGGACTGGTTATCTATGATGTAGTGTCCTATGATGCTGGCCTTGATGTCTCTATGATGTCATATAGACCATCACTCACGATGCCTGCCTACCTATGATGGAGTGTCCTATGATGCCTGCCAGAGGATGAGACCCTTCACCAGCATAGGGTACGACAGACAAGGGACGCACAGACAGGAAATGTGTGGCAGTGCGCCATGCAAGTGCTGAGTCACTTGAAGCCCGAAATGCCTGCAAAGCGAGCAACGCTGCACGCCAGGCAAGGCACAGACAAGCTGAGACCCAGGAGATGTGGAATAGTCGAGTGGCCATCAACGCGTGCACGTCAGGCAAGGAACAGAGAAGCTGAGACCGAATAGGACAGACTACTTTAAACCGCACCCATTCCAAGCAGTAAATCTGGAAATCTCACTCAGTAAGGCAGAAGGCACTCTATAAATTCAAGAAATCTCTGTCAGTGTGTCAGTCTGTCACCCGATTAAGAATAGGACACCCTACTTTAAACCACACCCATTCCAAGCAGTACCCATGAAGAATGGCAGTCTACACTACAAATGTGTAAAATGCCAAGCAAAGCACTGATTTTCTCCGGGTGCTCCAGTTTCTGGGTTTCGACGGGCATGCACAGATCTTCTTGAACAGGGTTGAAAGCCACTTTTTGCTCAGATCTATTTGCATGATCCTGTCCATGAACCGGAATTACAACGCACCTATCCCTCAACCAGCTGTCTCAACAAAGAAGAAGAAGAAGACGAAGAAGAAGAAGAAGAAGAAGACCCACCAGATGGAGAGCAATAGAGTGATGAGAATGGCTGCACGTCAGAAAAGATGCCGTGAAGATGGCATCTGAGGTGTTTACCTCAGGTTCGAGCAGTACGCCGCTGGCATGACTGTGAACAACACTGCTGTCTGAGACAGGAAAAGACCCTTCAGCAACGGGCATGCAGAAATACTTGCTTATACTTGGTTTCAACAGGCATGGATGGGTATGCATGGGTATGTACTAGTTTTGTATTAATTTACAATAGTGCATACCTGTGCATGTCCGTAGAAACCAAGTATGTATTTCTGCATGTCCATAGAAAGCAGGTGTCATCTTCTTTTAGATTTGATTGATGGTTGGCAACCAGCTTACAGGTGCATTACCGCCACTGACTTAATTATCATCATTCTGTATCTTTGTATAAGGAGTTTCAGGTCAGCATTCAGTGATGAATGCCTTAGATCTTTGATGGTGTCATAGCGAGTCCTATGATCTTTGATGATGTCATAGCGAGTCCTATGATCGTGAGTGATGACTGCCTTTGATCTTTGATGATATAGATATCAGGCAACATAGGACTCACGATGCCGTCATATAGACAATACGACTGGCTATCTATGATGCAGGCATGTCTTCCTATGATGCCTGCCTTGATGTCTTTATGATGTCATATAGACCATCACTCACCAAAGAAGACATACTCATCACCCGATAACTTCTTCTTCTTTTAGATTTGATTGGCAGTTGGCAACCAGCTTACAGGTGCATTACCGCCATCTATCTTCAGACATCCCTCTTCTTCATCTCCACGTAATTTACTCTATATCATCACTTCATTCTATATCATCACAGCACTTTAAACCGAATGGGAGTTGCCAGAAATAGGAAAGAAGAGACACTCATCACCCGATTAAGAATAAGACACAGTAATTTAAACCAGGATCAAATGCAGGCATCATAGGACTCGCTATGCCATCATCAAAGATCATAGGACATCTTCAAAGATCAAACACAGGCATGCCTCACAATCATAGGACTCCCTATGACATCATCAATGGTCACAGGACTCACTATGACACCATCAAAGATCACAGGTACTGCCACTGACTTGATTATCATCACTCTGTGTGGCGGTTTGATTTAACCCCCACAACAGGCTAAAGACAATCACCTCACATTCTGGTTGTTTCTGCTACAGTCTGCCGGTTATGCACGTCACTGCTTTGAGTTAATGTATCATCCATGTGTTATCCATGCATTGTGCTCATGCACCCTGTCTGTCCCTTTGATATGCAAATGCCAGATTGACTGCTGTGAAGGTCCTTTGATCTATTGTTTGAGTTGGGTATAAATGCTGTGCCAAGTTGTGATTCTGCCTCTCACTCTGACTACTGCATCTTGATTTCTGTACTGTGCTGAGACACACACGTGTCTCCTCTTGGAGAGCTGGAGGAATGAAGCGGCAGCCTGCTCAAGCCATGGGCTGCAGCCGAGTTCTGATGAAGGCGGGTGATAATAAAGCTATTTAAAAATCCAACGCTGCCTTTATTCCATCATCCTCTTCACTGGTGACCCCGTGAATGCACACGTTTTGTGCAAACGCAACCTTCTGATCTGAACAGCCACGCTGGTGACCCGAGACTGAAGAAAACGAGCAGCCAGCGAACGCAGCACCTGGGCATGAATGCTCCGTCGCAGCGGCCTGACTGGTCTGCCCTCCCTGCTGCCTCAGGGGGGCCTCGACGCAGGGCCCACGGCGGGCGAGCTGCTCTCAGGACATCAACCAAGACCGGGTAAGCGGCAGAGAACGTCATGGCGCGCCCTCACCGAGATCGGCACATCCACGCGGGACCGGCCGCGCAGCTCCTCCACATGAGAGCACATGCTTGGCGACTCCCATGGCCGACGGAGCATACGTGGACCTGAACGCACCATGACTAATCTGCAGCCACGGCTCGTCAGAGATGTTTTTCGGCGCAGACTGCGCCGATCTCCACCAAGTTTCTGACCCTGGCTTTTCCTCTCCAGCTGGCCCACCCACGCACCGGGGAGTTACGAGGACGGCACACCACGCACGGGACAATAACGGCTTCACTGACCCCCTTCCTTCTGCTGCACACTGGCCCTTCAGGCTTGCTTGTACACCTGAGGCCCGCAGCTTGCTCACTGGATTTTATGGTCTTAGCCACGGCACACAAGGGGAATTCAGCTGTCTGCGGTTCCCGAGGCTTTAGGGTTGTGCCTGCCCTAAAGTCAACACGCCAGTCCCTCTGCTTTTATTTTTTTCTTACCGCCGCTCCTGCTTTTCTTCATGTCCACGAGAGGAGTCAGAGACTATTTTTTTTCTTCTTCTGATCTCCGCATGTTCAGACGGGACATCGCGGAGCAGCAAACACTTTTGGCGCGACTCGAACGATTTTCCCGCGCCCAGTCAGCATTTGCTACCCCCCCCCCCCTCCTCCTGCACAGAGCTTTTCCCTGCTCGCTGCCCAAACTGCAACATCGAGGTCACGGTCCCCTACCGTGCCCTCTGGGGGGGGGGAGCAGTGTGGCGGTTTGATTTAACCCCCACAACAGGCTAAAGACAATCACCTCACATTCTGGTTGTTTCTGCTACAGTCTGCCGGTTATGCATGTCACTGCTTTGAGTTAATGTATCATCCCTGTGTTATCCATGCATTGTGCTCATGCACCCTGTCTGTCCCTTTGATATGCAAATGCCAGATTGACTGCTGTGAAGGTTTTTTGATCTATTGTTTGAGTTGGGTATAAATGCTGTGCCAAGTTGTGATTCTGCCTCTCACTCTGACTACTGCATCTTGATTTCTGTACTGTGCTGAGACACACACGTGTCTCCTCTTGGAGAGCTGGAGGAATGAAGCGGCAGCCTGCTCAAGCCATGGGCTGCAGCCGAGTTCTGATGAAGGCGGGTGATAATAAAGCTATTTAAAAATCCAACGCTACCTTTATTCCATCATCCTCTTCACTCTGTATCATTGTATAAGGAGTTTCAGGTCAGCACTCATTCAGTTATGCCTGCCTTTGAACTTTGATGGTGTCATAGCGAGTCCTATGATCTTTGATGATGTCATAGCAAGTCCTATAGTCGTGAGTGATGACTGCCTTTGATCTTTGATGATGTCATAGTGATTCCTATGATCTTTGATGATGTCATAGTGAGTCCTACGATCTTTGATGTCATAGCGAGTCCTATGATCATGAGTGATGACTCTTTGATCTTTGATGATGTCATAGTGATTCCTAATCTTTGATGATGTCATAGCAAATCCTATGATAGTGAGCGATGCCTGTGTTTGATCATTGATGATGTCATAGCAAGTCCTATGATCGTGAGTGATGCCTGCCTTTGATGTCCTATGATCATGAGTGATGCCTGCCTTTGATCTTTGATGATGTCATAGCAAGTCCTATAATCGTGAGTGATGCAGTCCAAGGACAGATAATTTTTTCACACGTAAGTTGTTCAGAACTCCTTATACATAGGAACATCATAGGGCATCATGTAGACATCATAGGAACATCATAGGCGTGACACACAGACTCATTAAACAGACAGACACACAGACAATAAACATCCTAAACGCACGCGTTCTGGATGGGGCCCCTACAGATGGTGAGGTGGCGGGGCCAGGACATGTTTGAACTCTCGAATGGGTCACGGTGCACTCCAGCTGACTCAGGAAGTTGTTGCCTGCACAGAGTCCAGGAACTGCGGCAGAGCGGACTGGTGTGGATTGGGGTTCATCTGATGTGGGTATTAGAAACTCACAGGTGCGGCCGATGGAGTCTGGAGCAGGTTCCCCTTCTGTGGGGCGCTCGGCTAGGATGCGCCAGAGGCCCAAATACCTTGGTGACTTTGTCCTGAAAGTAGCTTTAGCCAATGCGTGATGGGAATGGGCAGCAGAATAATCTGCCCCAGCATGGGAGGGTGTCCTGGTAGTCTACCCAGGCACCCACTTAGTTAATTAGTTTTGCTGTTCTGTGTGTTTAAAAGAAAATTGTCTATATTGCATGTGCTCTAAGGGGTCCATCTTATGTATATATAAGTGAGTTGTTTATGGGGTTTCCATGTTTTGTAAGGGGGGGAATGTTGTGTGAGAATTTGGCTCTTTGGGCTTGCCATAGCCGGTGCCGGGGGGGTCGGGGTGGGGATGTCAGGCGGGCTGCGGCCAATGAATATATTGTGCCTGTGTTCCTTAATAAAGTTAGTTCGTTGCTCAGTTCAACACGGCTCCGTTCTCATGTTATTCATACATAACACATAGGTGTAGAATTCCTTACAACTGTATCCAAAGTTGCTCTTAACTTGAATTTCACATTTGATATGTTCCACAGAGCACTGGTTACGTTGATCATTCCATGCTGCATTCATGAGGGAAAACACTCTTTCTACAGAGGCATTTGTAGCAGGGATGCTGAAGAAAAAGGATGCAACAGCTGTCAAATTTGGTGTCTTTGTGCCTTGAAGCAAGGCCGTCTACTTCTCCACCACAGAGACACCTCTTTCCACAATGTCCTGCTGGTGTGGCAAGGTCACACCAGTACTCTTCATAGAGGTCATCCATAAGTTGAGGGAGCTGGGGGTGCAGGAACTTCCACTGAGTGGACTACTGTACGTGGTTGAGTGGGCACAGGTTAGGGTTTTGGTGGAATTTTTAAAGGACACGTGTGTTTATAATAGAATTTAAGGAGTTGGTAAAAGTAGAGAAAGTTAAGACAGAGGGTGAAAGGTAGATGGGTTTTGTTGCCGGTTATTATTCTGATTGTGGGCTATATTAATCATATATTCCATAACCTACATATGTTGAAGCTTGTGGAAATGTTTGGTAATTACATATGTAAAGCAACTTCACACCTCTGAAAGGACAAAGGCTCTCAACCGCCAAGTGAAGAACAAAGACGTTCCCAGACACTGCGGTGGAGACCGGAGGAGCTACCCTCACCCCCTGGGCGAGGAGAGGAAACACCAAGACAATGGGGGGATTAAGATAATGAGGGATGTCAGCCTTTGTTATGCATGTCTTTTGTTATGTGCAAGTATAAAGTCAGTGAGCCGGAGATATTCGGTCTCTTTTCCTTCTGCTACCTCTGCACTAGATGAGACTTGTTAGGAGAGCGCTGATAATTAAACTTTGGTTTATATATCAAATCGCCTCATCATTTCAAGCTCTTCTACACTGGTGACCCCTGACGCGAGTATGGACCTGAGGCGTTCCCCCGCAATCGACTCATCCGTGGCGACCCAGGCAGACGCCAGCAACCACGCAGACGGGGGAATAGATGGACGACGTTCCCCCCCGGCAGAAGGGATTGAGAGGGCTCAACTGAGCACCAGCACCGCTGTGAGAGCCGAAGCAAGGCACTCTCACCCTGCGGACACAGCAGTGATGGTATACACGAATGCCGTCGCTGTCAAGCTGCCAGACTTCTGGCAAGAAGACCCCGCCTCGTGGTTTCAGCAAGCTGAAGCCCAGTTTGCACTGGCGGGCATCACGGCTGACGATACGAAATTCTATCATATCGTCTCCAAACTCGACGTCGCCACTTCGAGGTGTGTGCGGAGCATGATCCGGCGGCCGCCGGCCCAAGACAAATATGAGATACTGAAAGCAACCATCGTGGCAAATTACGTCCCCTCAGCTGAAGAGAGAGCCGAGAAGATCCTGGCGGTCTACGGCCACAGAGGGTGCAAACCTAAAGCCCTCATGGAGGATTTGCTGCAGCTTAAAGAAGAGGACAACGACAACTTCCTCCTCCAATTCATATTCCTCAGCACGCTGCCGCCACACATGAGAGGGACACTCGCCAACATGAGATGCAGCACCCAGCAAGACTTCCACGTGCTCGCCAACGAAGCTCAACGGCTCGTCAACGCCTGCAAGGAACAGGCACCCACAGCAGCATCCGCAGACCTCAACGCTGATGCCCAGAACCACGAAGAGCCACAACCCACTGAGCAGATCCAGCCCACGGTGACAGCGACACGGCCAAAACGTAACAGACGGAGCGACGTCTGTTATTATCACCACTGTTTCGCCGAGAAGGCTCACAAATGTGTTCCCCCCTGCAAATTTAAACGCCAAAGCCGAGAGCCGTTAACGGCAGCGGTTCTCGGTGAGAAGAATAAGCTGTTGTATGTGACGGATGGGCACACCGGCAAGCAGTTCCTCATCGACACAGGAGCTCAGCTGAGTTTCGTCACGCCCTCCCACGCAGATCGAGCCATGGGCACCTGGGGCAACGGAGCGGTGGCAGCCAACGGCTCTAACATCGACACTTTCGGTGAAAAGAGCCTGCACCTCCACATCCACGGCCGCAACTACAGATGGACATTTGTTGTAGCGGCGGTGAGTTTTAACTTGTTAGGCGCAGATTTTTTGTGTGCACATGGGTTATTAGTGGATCTAGCAAATAGGCGCTTGGTTAATGCACTGTCCTTTGCTTCTATTCCATGCTCAGCTCGAGTTTCTCCACCACCTGTGCAGGCTAATGTCACCACGGCAGGAGGTAAATTTGAGCAACTCCTCACCCAATTTCCAGCACTCACAATTCCCAAATTCTCAGCCACTGTGGGTAAACACAGGGTTGAACACTTTATTCCCACAACGGGCCCACCCGTATTTGCCAAAGCTCGCCACTTAGACGCGGCCAAGCTCAATATAGCACGGGACGAGTTTACGACCCTTGAAAAATTGGGCATTGTTAGACGCTCGAAGAGCCCTTGGGCCTCACCACTTCACATGGTTCCAAAATCCGACGGTTCTTGGAGACCGTGCGGAGATTACCGCAAATTAAACAATGCTACAGCGCATGACCGCTACCCAATTCCTCACATTCAAGATTTTTCACTACATCTGGCGGGTGCGCGCATTTTTTCAAAAATAGACTTAGTCCGCGGTTATCATCAAGTCCCAGTCCGAGCTGAGGACATTCCTAAAACAGCTGTAATAACCCCTTTCGGCCTTTTTGAATTTCTGCGAATGCCTTTCGGCCTCAAAGGCGCTGCTCAAACTTTTCAACGAATCATGGACGCGGTCTTATGCGACCTTCCTTTTGTCTTCGTCTACCTTGACGACATGCTGGT
This sequence comes from Pholidichthys leucotaenia, assembly GCA_020510985.1. NCBI lineage: Eukaryota > Metazoa > Chordata > Actinopteri > Cichliformes > Pholidichthyidae > Pholidichthys > Pholidichthys leucotaenia. The sequence continues at coordinate 282,893,244 of CM035844.1, forward strand.
AGCCAGCTCGTCTGAGGAAGAACACGAGCAGCACCTCACTACGGTTTTTCAGAGACTAGAAGAGCACGGGCTAATAATCAATCCAGCCAAATGCAAATTCGGCGTGTCACAAATTGATTTTTTAGGACACAAAGTCTCTCCGAAGGGGGCAGTTCCACTTCCAGACAAAGTTCACACGATAAAAAGTTTCCCCACGGCCACAGACGGTCAAATCGCTACAAGAATTTTTAGGAATGGTTAATTTTTACAACCGTTTCCTCCCCCACGCAGCTCAGCTCATGCAGCCCCTTTATGACGCGCTCCAAAAAAGGAAAGCTTCCAACGCGGTCGAATGGACCCCGGAGCGCGAACACGCCTTCGCGGAAGTAAAGAGCGCTCTAGCTAACGCCGCATTGTTAGTTCACCCAGATCCCTCGGCCCGCATCGCGCTAACCACAGACGCTTCAGACCTGGCTATAGGGGCAGTTGTAGAACAACATGTCAGCGGGATCTGGCAACCTTTAGCATTCTTTAGCAAATCGCTAAACCAAACTGAGCGTAAATACAGCACTTTTGACAGGGAGCTGCTAGCGCTTCATTTATCCATCCGCCATTTCCAGTTCTGGTTAGAAGGGCGGAGTTTCACGGCTTTTGTAGACCATAAACCGCTCACCTTTGCTATGGCTAAAATTTCAGAACCATGGTCAGGCAGGCAACAAAGACAGCTGGCTGCGATTTCAGAGTTCACCACAGACATTCGACACGTGGCAGGCAAACTTAACGTGGTAGCAGACTGCCTCTCTCGCGCTGTGACATCACCAGAGCGCGAGGAGACAGATTATACTGCCTCAGCAGCAGAACTCTTCACTAACGCAGACACATACGCAGCACCTATCCTATCCATGCAGGGATAGATTATGCAGCCATGGCAGAGGAGCAAAGCAGTGACGCGGACGTGCGCGCACTCCTGTCTGGACCAACAGGGTTAAGGCTGGAGAAAAAGGGTTTACGCGACGGCGTGCCCTCCCTAATATGCGATGTTTCAACCGGCCGACCTCGCCCATTAGTACCAGCTACATGGCGCCGCCGTATTTTCGACGCAATTCACTCCCTCGCGCACCCAGGTGTGGGCGCCTCAGTTAAAATGGTCGCCGAAAAGTTTGTGTGGCCAGGCCTGCGCAAAAACGTAAAAGAATGGGCAAAAACTTGCATTTCTTGTCAGCGCGCCAAAATACACAGACACACAAAAGCCCCTCTGGAGCCTTTTCCAATCCCTGCTAGAAGGTTCGACCACTGTTGTGGATTTAGCTGTAACATCAGTTGTTATAAGGAAAGAATGTCCAAACACCCAACTTTACCTTCATTTGGCTTTACTGGAGAATGCTGCATCTCAGTTTACAACACATTTGTTGTTCCCGCTGGCTAACATGCGTCCGTCTCTCTGATAGCACTGCATCGCTTAGCACTGACTTCTTCTTCTTCGGTCTGCAGCTTGAACAATAACATTTCATGGCCAAAGGTACAGCACCAGCGCCGTCTAGTGGACAATGTCTAACGACTGCATTGAAGGAAAACACCTTTGGGATTCTAATTAAATTACTACTATAAATAGCTTTTCTGATTAACTATAAAATGTTTATAATATCTGTTTGTTTTCACGTGTATTTCAATATGTAATAACTATCAACTTATGTGTATGAACCATTATGAACTATTAAATATTCAACACCCTCCCCCCCAAGAAGACAGTTCAAATATTAACTTCAAAAGGATATAGTAGCTGAACTGGTCTTCTTATCGTCGTCCCAGTTGGAGTGCGCACAGCGCAGGATCTGACTAGTCCATCTCTCCCTGGGAACACCTCTATGATTAGTCCTGTTTCCCATGTTTGACGTGGTATCTTGTCATCTCCAATGAGGACCAAATCTCCTGGTTTGAGTTGTGTTGGATTTGGGGTATGACGAGTGTGAGCCGATCTGAGGTCCAGCAAATACTCCTTCCTCCATCTGTTCCAAAGTTCCTTGACAAGTCTATGGCAATATTTCCATTTTCGGGTCAGCCTTTCTTTATTTGCATTTGCTATCTGACCTGTTGTGGAAAATGGCTTTGGTGGTAAAGAGGTAAGTCTTTTCCCTATGAGGAAATGAGCTGGCGTCAGAGGTTCTGGTTCTTGTAAATCGTTGTACACAAATGTGAGTGGTCTTGAGTTAATAGTGGCTTCTATTTCTGTCAACAGAGAAGTTAACTCTTCAAAGCTCAGAGATGCTCTGCCCATTACTCTTTTGAGGCATCCCTTTACAGAGCGCACTAACCTTTCCCAAAAACCACCCCACCAAGCCGCTCTTTCTGCAATAAATTTCCACTTGATTCCCTTTTCAGGAAAATATTCCAGCAGCTCTGGCTCCTTTATAGCCTTCCACAGTTCCTTTAGATCTTGATCTGCTCTCTTGAACGTTTTTGCATTGTCCGAGTAGATTACTCTACAAAGTCCTCTCCGTGAAATAAATCTCTTGAATGCCAAAAGGAAACTTTCTGTTGATAGACTCGATATTAGTTCAAGGTGCACTGCAGGTGTAACTGCACAGGTGAAAAGTGCTAGGTACGCCTTCTCTGCAGAATTCTTGGACCTTACAAACAGTGGGCCTGCAAAGTCAACACCTGTGACTTCAAACGGCGGTGCTTCAGTAACTCTGTCTTTGGGTAGAGGTGCAGCTGTTTGCTGTGCTGCTTTTACTTTGAATCTTTTACAGATAGTACAGTCTGAAATGCATTTTTTGACTAACTGTCTCGCGCGTGGAATCCAATACTTCTCTCGTAGATGAACTAGAGTGTCTCTCACGCCTGAATGCATGACATTTTCGTGACTGTATTTTATCAGAAGTTGTGCAAATCTGTGATTTGAGGGTAACAACCATGGGTGCTGCTCATTGAAACTCATGTTTGACTGATGCAGCCTTCCTCCTACACAGATTAAGCCTTGCTCATCGAGAAAGGGTTTAAAGTCTCTGATTTTTGAGTCTTTGTGCACATTTTCTCCAGTTTTCAACTCTGTTATTTCTCTTTCAAAACTGTTAAGTTGCGCCTCACGTATCCATACCCTTTCAGCTTTTGCCATTTCCTCTGCTGTTAGTTCTCCCCTTTGTCTTTGCTTTGAATGACAGTTGTGGAGAAATCTTTGAATCCATGCAGTTACTCTTAGTACGGTCTGTAGTTTGCTGTATTTGTCCAGCTGTAGCAATGGTTCAGATTGCACTCTTTCACTGTTACTGAGATGTACTGCGACTTGACTTGCCTTTAGCTCAGCTTTAACCTCTTCTTCTGATAGTATTTCTTGTGCTGTTTCTGGCGGTGTAGTTTGAAGCTCCTTTTCTTTCAAAAATGATGGGCCTGACCACCAGAGATTTTCCTCTTTCAACCTTGATGCGGGCTGACCTCTTGTGGTGAGATCAGCTGGGTTCACCTTTCCATTACAATGTGTCCATAATTCTGGTGGTGTCAAAGTTTGTATCTCCATCACTCTGTTGGCAACAAACTGTTTCCATTTCTTTGATGAACTGCGAATCCAGTGAATCACTATCATGGAGTCTGACCACATTCTGAGTTGAGTGATCTGCATATTCAGTGCCTTCAAAAGGTTATTTGCCAACCTTGATCCAATCACAGCTCCCATCAGTTCCAAGCGTGGCAGTGTGATTGTTTTGATTGGTGCCACTCTTGATTTGGATGCAACGAGCGCAGTAACAGTCTCTCCTTCTGTTGTTTGTCCTTGTAGATACGCAACTGCGCCGAAGACATGGAGAACTTGTGATTTATCTGACAGTTTTTCTGTTCCATACCACCGCGGAATGACTATTTGGTGGATCTGAGGAAGCTCCATGCACCACTGCTGCCATGCCTGTGAAAGGTCTGGAGGCAGCTCGTCGTCCCAGCTCAGGCCCCGTCGCCACATTTCCTGAAACAGACATTTAACTCGAAAGGTAAATGGCGTTAGGAACCCTATAGGATCAAAGAGTCTGGCGGATGATCTCAAAACACTCCTCTTTGTGTTTTCTTTTCCTTTTAGAATGTTCATCAAATGTTTGAGGTCAAAGGCAAAGTCATCTGTGTCCGGTCTCCACACCAAACCAAGTACTTTCAACACACTTCCATGTGTTTCTGTTTCTTGTGTGAAATCAAGCTTGCTGTTTGACCACTTGGTTTTCAGTTCAAGGGAGTTTGTTGTCCACTTACAGAGGTTCATGTTGGCAGCAGCCAGTATTTTTCTTGCTCCTGTAGTAAGTCTGTATGCCTCGTCTGAGTTACTTGAGCTAGCGATCAGATCATCCACATAAAGTGAGTCTCTCATTAGTTTTACTGTGTCTGGTTGGTCAGCTTCATATTTCTCCAGATGATGTCTGATAGTGGCTGCAAGTAAAAATGGACTTGAAGTTACTCCAAACACAACACGTGCCATTCTCATTATACGCGTGTTGGTGCCTTCAACATCTGGGGGTCCTGTAAGCCACAAAAATCTCACAGCATCTCTGTCACTTTCAGTTATAGATATCTGAAGGAAAGCTTTAGTAATGTCTGCTGTGAAAGCTACAGGATTTTGTCTGAATCTGATCAAAATGCTCATGAGGTCAGCATTCAGGTTTGGGCCAGGTAATAAACAGTCATTTAAAGAGGAACAACCTTCTTCATGTGACGAAGCATCAGACACTACCCTTAACTTGGTAGTTACTTTGTCCTCTCTGATTACAGCATGATGAGGTAAGTAGTAGGTTACATTCTGTCTCTGCTGAATGACTGCTCCCTGGCACATCTTCACATATTCCTTGTTCTGTGTAATCCTCTATTACATCGTTGTATCTTTTAAACAGTGTCACGTCAGATTTCAGCTTTCTTTTCAGGGTTTCAAACCTCTTTTGTGCAACCTTCTTGTTGTCTGAGAGTTCGGGTGTGTCTTGGCGCCATGGCAACGCCACTTCATATCTCTCATTAATGAATCTGACTGACCTGTCAAAGCTCTCCTTGGCTTTCTTGACATCAGGTGTTTCCTCACCTTTAGTAGTGATGCCCAGCGACTCGATCTCCCAAAATGCTCTTAGCTGGTTTGAGATCTTCACTGAGTCTTCACTGAGTCCAATGTGCATACATGTTGCTTCATTCATACTGGACATGACAACTGGTCCTTGCACTGCCCAGCCGAATCTGGTTTCTACGGCAACCAAAGCGTCTGACAGTCTCTCAGTTTTACCTGTGACTACTCTCCAGTAGTAATCTGCTCCGATCAGTACTGATAGCTCCAAACCATCTTTATCTCCCGCTGACACATCTGCTACTGGTAGCCCTTTTTTCTCCAGCTGCCGTTGGATGTGTTCACTGGGGACTTTCATGACTGCAGTACAAAGCTGTGGGGTTTGAACAGCTTCAATCTCGATTTTCTGATCTTTGTTTCTCACATTCTCCAGGACTAGTTTTATGACATTGCATTTTGTGGTCACTGGGTTTTTTGAGCCAAACGTGTGAAGGTTTAATGTCTCTTGTTTTAGTATTGGCAGTTTTAAATCCTTCACTTGCTTCTCATGGACAAAACTCTGTTGGCTTCCTCCATCAATTAAGCAACGCACAATCTTCTTTCCTCCAGGTCCTTCAATCCTTGCTCTCACAGTTTGCAACAGTACTGTTTCACATTTTTCTGGGGTCGGTTTGGCTGCATATGGAAATACTGAGGAGACCACTGCATCACTCGTGTTTTCAGCAGCATCTGTCCTTTCTATTGGTTGCTCACTTCTGTCACACACAACAGCATGATGTCTCCTTCCACAATCAGTGCATGTCACATTTTTGGATCTACAGTCTCGAGCAAGATGTCTGGGTTTTAGGCATATGAAGCACCTTCCCATTTTCTTTAGCTTTTCTTTCCTGCTTGTGACTGTGTCTTCAGTGCACTGTTCTGACTTGTGGCTGGTACTGTTACAGAATATGCAACTGTGCACAAATGGTGTATTCGAACTGCCTGTGTGGAGGGCTGCAGCTGAGGGCACATTAGGTCCTTTCCACCTTTCTCTGCTTGAATCTGATTTGCAGTGCTGTTTCTGATTTGCATGCGTATCTTTATAATTCTCTCTCATTTGTGTCAAATGTGCAGCACGCTCCCTGCTTTCAACTTCTTGTTGCAAAAACTTCACAAGGCCATCAACATCCCACTTTTGCCCTATATCTGTTTTGCGGGTGTACTCAAGGGCAAGATCAGCAGGAATCATTTTGAACAGTACGGGGCACAGTAAACCTCCATAACTGTCTGACATGACTCCTAAAGCTTCTAGGCTTCTTATTTGTACTTCAGCATCATCAAAAAGTTGTCTCAAGGCAACAGTGTCTGAGGACCTTTTAACTGGGCTTAGATTTAGTAACTTAGACATGTGTGCACTTACAATGAGCTCTTTCCTTCCAAATCTTTGCTTAAGCATGTCTACTGCAGCATCATAGTTCATGTCAGTTACTTTCAGCCCTGCGACGGCGCGTGCAGCTGGCCCAATGAGATATGACTTCAAGTAAGTGAACTTTTCAGTTTTGCTCAAATCTGGGTTTTGGTGAATTGCATTTTCGAATTGGTCCCAAAACTCCTGCCACATGCACACTTCTCCGCTGTATTTGTTTATTGAGAGCTTGGGTAACTTTACCGAGGGTCTGCTTGTATTTGACCGTGTACTCACGTCACTCAGCCGATGTGGATTCGCTGATACGGTGGCGTCTCTTGCCTGTTCTTGTTGCTGTAAGGCAGCCCGTTCAATCGCTCTCTCTGCCCACGTCCTCCATAAATTTGTGTTGTCCTGATACTCAAGTGTCCGCACCATGTCCGCATCTAACTCGTCCAAAGGGATCTCCTGCTCTATATCGGGTTCAATGTCTTGCAGGCCTTTCTCTTTCTGTGACAACATGGCTAACAGCTCCCGCAAACGATCACTGTTTATATCAGTCTTACTTGTTTCATCTTGTATAATTTGCAGCAGCTTTGTAACGGACGTCCGCAGCACGGTCCGTTTCTGTTTTAGCCTTTGAAGTTGCTCCGACATTTTTTCCTTTCGTCTCCGTGTTGTTACAGCTATCGGCTTAATCTCAACAACGTTCTCTCTTCACTTTTTCCCGCTTCCAGCTTCCGGTTCCCGGGTTTCGGCACCAAAAAATATGTTGTGGATTTAGCTGTAACATCAGTTGTTATAAGGAAAGAATGTCCAAACACCCAACTTTACCTTCATTTGGCTTTACTGGAGAATGCTGCAGCTCAGTTTACAACACATTTGTTGTTCCCGCTGGCTAACATGCGTCCGTCTCTCTGATAGCACTGCATCGCTTAGCACTGACTTCTTCTTCTTTGGTCTGCAGCTTGAACAATAACATTTCATGGCCAAAGGTACAGCACCAGCGCCGTCTAGTGGACAATGTCTAACGACTGCATTGAAGGAAAACACCTTTGGGATTCTAATTAAATTACTACTATAAATAGCTTTTCTGATTAACTATAAAATGTTTATAATATCTGTTTGTTTTCACGTGTATTTCAATATGTAATAACTATCAACTTATGTGTATGAACCATTATGAACTATTAAATATTCAACAACCACGTTCATGTCGACCTCGTGGGGCCACTACCTTCCTCCCAAGGTTTCACACACCTGTTAACAATGATAGACCACACCACACGCTGGCCAGAGGCAGTCCCTCTAGCGGCAACCTCAGCGGAGGAAGTCGCTCGCGTTTTTTTGACAAACTGGGTGGCACGTTTCGGCGTCCCATCGGACATCACGTCCGATAGGGGGCCTCAATTTGTCTCAGAGCTTTGGTCAGCCATGTCCAGCAGCTTAGGGGCAACAATTCACCGCACCACCGCTTATCACCCTCAGGCTAATGGGTTATGTGAGCGTTTTCACAGGTCTTTAAAGGCTGCCCTCAGAGCCTCACTAACGGATACAAATTGGGTAAATAAACTTCCCTGGGTTTTATTGGGGTTGCGTGCTGCGCCTAAAGAGGATCTAGTCGCCTCTCCGGCAGAATTAGTTTTTGCACAGCCTCTCAGGCTCCCAGGTGAATTTTTACCAGAGAACCCAGAGCCATGGCATCTTCCAGTCCCAAGGTTTTTAGGCAGCAACGGACCGGACTCTCTCCCCGGTCCAGCTCATCACTCCTTTCCACGGGTTTTTGTCCCTCAAGCTTTAAAAAACGCTGAGTTCGTTTTTGTTAGGCATGAAGCTTTAAAACCAACTTTCCGCCCAGCATACGATGGGCCATTCAGAGTGCTGGAACATGGTGATAAACACTTTGTGCTTGATTTTGGGGATAGAAAAGAAACAGTCAGCATTGACAGACTTAAACCTGCCTTCTTGTTGAAAGACGAGCCTGCACAGTTGGCGAGAGCACCTCGGCGGGGTAGACCCCCCAAGAGAAAAGACTCAGCCCCCCTGCAGGGAACAATTAACCACTCTCCTTCCCACGCTGCAGATTCCTCACAAGAAGGTCCCAGCAGGACGCCTAAACCAACCCACAGCAGTTTTGGGAGAAGATTAAAACCCAGACAGCACAGGGACTGATGCAAACTACTCCACAATTGTTCACTAATTGTGCTGCAACAGTTTAGGACTGACTTATGATTTTACTATGCTGTTATGATTACCACTGAACTCTCTTAGGGGCATGGCTGCTGGAAAGTTTCTTCTGTGGCAAGAGATGTAACACTTAGTATGTCATAGTAATTATCTTAGACTGTGAACCTTTCTATTGTCCTTTCTTAGTCGTTTGGGGGGGCTGTGGGCTATATTAATCATATATTCCATAACCTACATATGTTGAAGCATGTGGAAATGTTTGGTAATTACATATGTAAAGCAACTTCACACCTCTGAAAGGACAAAGGCTCTCAACCGCCAAGTGAAGAACAAAGACGTTCCCAGACACTGCGGTGGAGACCGGAGGAGCTACCCTCACCCCCTGGGCGAGGAGAGGAAACACCAAGACAATGGGGGGAATTAAGATAATGAGGGATGTCAGCCTTTGTTATGCATGTCTTTTGTTATGTGCAAGTATAAAGTCAGTGAGCCGGAGATATTCGGTCTCTTTTCCTTCTGCTACCTCTGCACTAGATGAGACTTGTTAGGAGAGCGCTGATAATTAAACTTTGGTTTATATATCAAATCGCCTCATCATTTCAAGCTCTTCTACACTGATCTTCTTTTGCAAGATGGCGCCCACAGTGGTCGCCATGGTGCTTCGCTGCGCCCTTTGTTTGTTTTTGTTTGTCAGTTGTGTGTCTGCCTGCTCTTATACCCGTGAAGAGCTTCTAAATATCAGGACTTTCACTCCCACGGACCTACTCCCAGTTTTTTTAGCTCCTGCCGCCGATCTGGTTCATTGCTTAGCTCGAAAAGTGAGACGGCGAAAGAGAGGAAGGTGTGCGGGCGCTCTCGTCCGGCTCCGCAGGAGAGGCACGCGCACGGCTTTGCCTGGCATATTTCTGTCCAATACCAATTCTCTCTCTAACAAGGTAGATGAACTGAGACTGCTGATGCGTTTTAAGGACCTCTCTTCCTCGGCTGCCCTCTGTTTTACCGAGACCTGGCTCAGGGAAAATACACCGGACAGCGCGCTGCGCCTCGAGGGATTTCAGCTGTTTCATGCTGATCGTGACACAGAGCTCTCCGGTAAATCCTCAGGAGGAGGAGTCTGCTTCTACATCAACAGCAGCTGGTGCTCTGATGTAACGGTAATTTCCAAACACTGTTCTCCCGCCCTGGAATTTCTTTTTATTAACTGCAAGCCATTTTATTCCCCGCGGGAGTTCGCCTCATTCATCCTCGTCGCTGTGTACGTCCCTCCTGACGCGGACACGCGCGAAGCTCAGCGCGTGCTCGCGGATCACATCCAACACACGGAGCGGATTTTTCCAGACTCTCTGGTTATTGTGGTTGGCGACTTTAACCAGAGCAATCTGAGCCACGATCTCCCCCGCTACAAACAGTTTATTAAATGCCCCACCAGAGGAATAAACACGCTGGATCACTGTTACACTACAGTGAAAGACGCATATCGCGCTGTTCCCCGCGCTGCACTCGGACTATCTGATCACGTGATGGTCCACCTCATTCCCACATACAGACAGAGACTGAAGCTCACTAAACCTGTTGTGAGCACTACGAAGAAATGGACCAGTGAAGCTGAGGAGAAGCTGGAAACGTGCATGGAAATAACTGACTGGGGCATGTTTAAAGGAGCCACGCATGATTTGGATGAGTACACGGACACTGTGAACTCATATATCCACTTTTGTGAGAGCATTCTTCCATCGCACACCAGGGTGAGGTACTCAAATGACAAGCCCTGGTTCACTGCTAAGCTCAGACAGATCAGGAAGGAGAAGGAAGCAGCGTTGAAAAGTGGAGACAGGGACTGCTACAGGGAGGTCAAATATCGGTTTAATAGAGAGCTGAGGAGAGCTAAATCTGTGTATTCTGAGAGACTCCAGCAGCAGTTCACTGCTAACGACTCGGCTTCTGTGTGGAGAGGACTGAGGCAAATCACCAACTATCGGCCTCAGGCTCCTAAAGGTCAGGATGACAAAGCCCTTTGTCAAAGACAGTCCCAACACTATGCCCGTTTTGACACCTCGTCATCTGTGTCCAACTCCCCCCCTCCCTCCAGCTCCACGATCCCTACTTCATCAAAGACACCCCCCCTCCTCCCCCCCTGCCCTTGTCATCAGTGAGCAGGACGTGCTCAAACAGTTCTCCAGACTGAACCTGCGCAAGGCCCCCGGTCCGGACGGCGTGTCTCCCTCCACCCTGAGACACTGTGCGAAAGAGCTGGCTCCTGTCTTCACAGACATTTTTAACACCTCCCTTAAGCTATGCCACGTGCCGTCCTGCCTCAAATCCTCCACCATCATCCCTGTCCCCAAGAAGCCACGGATCACTGGACTTAACGACTACAGACCTGTAGCGCTCACCTCTGTAGTCATGAAGTCCTTTGAGCGCCTGGTCCTGCCCCACCTCAAGTCCATCACCACCCCCCTCCTGGACCCGCTGCAGTTTGCCTACCGAGCCAACAGGTCTGTAGACGACGCAGTCAACCTGGCCCTCCACTCCATCCTGCAGCACCTGGACTCCCCGGGAACCTACGCCAGGATCCTGTTTGTGGACTTCAGCTCCGCATTCAACACCATCCGCCCCGCTCTGCTCCGGGACAAGCTGTCCCTGCTCAACGTGCCTGACTCCCTCTGCAGGTGGATCACCGACTTCCTGACGGACCGGAGGCAGCATGTGCGGCTGGGAAAGACTGTCTCAGACTCTGCTAGCATCAGCACCGGATCACCCCAGGGCTGTGTACTTTCACCCCTGCTCTTCTCCCTTTATACCAACTCCTGCACCTCCAGCCACCAGTCTGTCAAGTTGATCAAGTTTGCGGACGACACCACCCTCATCGGGCTCATCTCCAACGGCGACGAGTCCGCCTACAGGAGAGAGGTGGCCCAGCTGGCGTCCTGGTGCAACAACAACAACCTGCAGCTGAACGCTCTGAAGACAGTGGAGATGATTGTGGACTTCAGGAAAGTCACAACCCCTCTGCCCCCCCTCACCCTCACAGGCTCTCCCATCACCACTGCTGATTCCTTCCGCTTCCTAGGCACCACCATCACCAGGGACCTCAAGTGGGAGCCGACCATCAGCTCCCTCATCAAAAAGGCCCAGCAGAGGATGTTCTTCCTGCGGCAGCTGAGGAAGCTCAAGCTACCCACCAAGATGTTAGTGCAGTTCTACACAGCCATCATCGAGTCCATCCTCACCACCTCCATAACCGTGTGGTACGCAGGAGCCACTGCCAGGGACAGACTAAGGCTGCAGCGCGTCGTGCGCACTGCTGAGAAGGTGATCGGCTGCAAGCTCCCATCTTTCCAGGATCTGTACATCTCCAGGACCCGGAGGCGTGCTGGCCGGATCATAGCCGATCCCTCACACCCTGGTCATGTACTGTTTGCCCCTCTCCCCTCAGGTAGAAGACTTCGGTCCATCCAGACTAAAACCTCCCGTCACATGAACAGCTTCTTCCCCTCTGCCATCAGACTGCTGAACACTAAGTGACTTATTGACTCTCGTGCACTATGTACAGCAGCTCAACCAGACTCATGTCAATCATCACGGTTTTCTTCCTGCATTACCGACTGCACTATATGGTTCTCCACATTATCTGCTGCTCGCTAATATATTTAAACTGCTGACTAGTATTACTCACTCTTATTCTACACTTTATTGCATGTATAGTTTATTTCTTTTATTTTATCATGTTTAATGTTGCAGCATTGCACCGAGACAAATTCCTAGTTTGTGTACTACATGAACAATGGCAATAAATCTGATTCTGATTCTGTGAACCTGCCTATAGCCCACACTCCAGAGTAGTAGGGGGCAGTAATGCACAAGTAAGCTGGCTGCCAACTGCTGTAAAACAAAAAGAAGAAGAAGAAGCTGCTAGCAGCAACATGGTGAACATGTGTTTTCATCATGGTGAACACTTCCACGTGTATGAAAGTGATGCTGGATTATCCAGACTGTCTCTCTGACTTCTTCACATCATGACTCCATGTGGCTGTTATTGAGATTCAAAGCGGTAACCGAAGAGAACCGTAAACCGTCTGATTCTTCAGTGGAGTTTAAGACCGGAGTGGTGGCTCAGTTGGTAGAGCATCCGCCCCACACCCGGGAGGCAGGGGTTCAAATCCCGGCCGAGTCATGCCGAAGACCATATAAAAGTGGAACTTCCTGCCATCCAGCTTGGTGCTCAGCGATAATGGAATGGAGGAGGGAAAATTTGTGGCGGCGCCTTGCATGGCAGCGGCCCTCTGATTCTACACTTGGGGTGTGTGATTAACACAGTAGATAGGTAAAACACAATCTCGTTCTACTGTACATGACTGGATGTACAGTTGAATGACAATAAGGGTGATTTAATTTAATTTAATACAGTAGCATGTTAGCCTGTTAGCTCTGGCTGTTCCCTCCATGGAAGAAGGCTGCGGTTTTCCTCCTGTATGAGTCTCTTCATGGTCTTTACAGGAGAAAATCAGCACAGACGGACCTATCTAGCTTCCATGTGGTCGGTGTGGGTGGTCCTGCTGCTGTTCTGCTCCTCATGGATGAATAGCTGATGTAGCTCCGTGGAGATCTGCCATTGATGGTCTGTGCTGAGTGCTGGAGAACAAAGCACCGACGTGGAAGTGTGAGGACGAAGAGAAACCATGACTTCAGTTTCCACTATAAAATCACACAGACTGGGTATGTAGAACTAACGAGGCTTTGACAAGATTGTTGGTTTGTTTACTCCTCAGACAGAATGTGATTTTGACCAACGATGAAACTCACAATTTGTGAGAAAAAGCTGTTATATTAAAGGTAGACAGTTTTAAATTTACAAAACGTCTCAAATTCATACAGAAAATTTCACCAACTTGACAGAAAAGTTACTAATTTACAGATTTCAAATATCTTGGAAATAAATCAACTTTAAGTGACAAAAGGTTAAAATTCAGCAGCAAATGTCTGTAAATTTCCAATAAAAGTCAGATCTACAGGGAAATATTTCTTGTTGAGAGTAACAAGGCAGTCAGAGACAGCAGACTTTAGCCCCAATATAGTGTTTCCACGAGACTCTAGTGGAAGAGACCCACTGTTCCTCTCAACAGTGGGTCTCTTCTTCTTTTAGATTTGATTGGCGGTTGGTAACCAGCTTACCATTACCACCACATACTTCACTCTATATCATCACTATCTGGTCACAGGCTGTAGTCCTTCTAGAACACATTACAAAAATAATTTTTTTTGTAAGTTGTCTGTGTTTTTCCAACTGATTTAAGACATTTTTGCACTGCTGAATCTGAAAATGACATCCGTTTTTCTCGATCAGGTCATGCTTTTACACTAAGTTGATTTTTAAAAAATCTTCTGGGCGAAGCCATTTAATTCACCTGTAAAATAAAAATACCAGTCATAAATTGGCGCATGCATACTCTTCATAGTTTGAGAAATTTCAAGAAATAAAAAAAGAATTTTGCATCATATACAGCGAAAATACCCATACATGTAAACAAAAACGTAAAAAACATGTGGCCATAGTTCAAAAAGTTGACCTGATTGAGCAAAACCAATGTGATTTTTGAATTCAGCACATCAAAATTGTCCTAAATAAGCTAAAAAAAATTAAGACAATAAATTTGGTGTTGAGGGTCACCATCATGCCCAAAGACATCGAGCTGGCCTGCCGCATCCGCGGAGAGAGAGCTTAGACTTTCTGCTGCACATCCACCAACCACAATGCTCCGCACTGTGTGTCTATATATATATATATATATATATATATATATATTTATAGTAATATGTACATATGTATACTAGCTGCTCTTGTTTTTTCTTGCCTTTTGATTGTTGCTCTGAGTGTTGCTATCCCTGTGCTGTTGCAATCCTGGAATTTCCCCATTGTGGGACTAATAAAGGTTTATCTTATATAGTGTTTCCACGAGACTCTAGTGGAAGAGACCCACTGTTCCTCTAAACAGTGGGTCTCTTCTTCTTTTAGATTTGATTGGCGATTGGCAACCAGCTTACAGGTGCATTATAAGATAAGATAAGATAAGATAAGCCTTTATTAGTCCCACAACGGGGAAATTCCAGGATTGCAACAGCACAGGGATAGCAACACTCAGAGCAACAATCAGAAGGCAAGAAAAAAAACAAGCAAGCAAGAGCAGCTAATATACATATGTACATATTACTATAAAATATATATATACACACAGACACACAGTGCAGAGCATTGTAGCTGGATGGAATAAATATATGAATATATGAACACACAGTGCAGAGCATTGTAGCTAGATGGAATAAATATGTAAATATATAAACACCCACAGTACGGAGCATTGCAGCTAGGTGGAATAAATATGCAAGTATATAAACACACACAGTGCGGAGCAATGTAGCTAGATGGAATAATATGTAGATATATAAAAACACAGTGCGGAGCATTGTAGCTAGATGGAATAAATATATAGATATATAAATATAAACACACCCAGTGCTGAGCATTGTAGCTAGATGGAATAAATATGTAAATATATAAACACACACAGTGCAGAGCATTGTTGCTAGGTGGAATGAAACAGCATAACCGTCTATTTAGTTATCCTACATGGTATGATTATGTGCCCATACATATTCTCACCCTCCATAGCGACCGGTATGTTCCTAGTTGTATGCCGGAGAGGACCATTGTGTAAGTCTATTGCATCTTTTGCATTCAAAAAAACTATTAGTTTGTTACGTCTTTTTGCTATCTCTGCGAGCAGCCCTGCTTAGGTTGTACAGTCTGACAGCCGTTGGTAGGAAGGACCTACGAAACCTCTCGGTTGTGCACCTGGGATGATGTAGTCTGCTGCTAAATGAGCTCCTCAGTGCATCCAGTATGTCCTGCATAGGGTGGAACTCGGACTCCAGCAGAGATGACAGTTTAGCCACCGTCCTTCTCTCTCCTATCTCCTCCATCGGATCAAGGCGCTGCCCCAGGACAGAGCTAGCTTTCTTAATCAGTTTGTTCAGTCTCTTCCTATCGGCTGCAGTAATGCCACTGCCCCAGCAGACCACTCCAAAAGTGATGGCTGATGCCACCACCGTGTCATAGAATGACTTCAGCAGCGCCCCTTGTACACCAAAAGACCTGAGTCTCCTCAGCAGGAACAGCCTGCGCTGTCCCTTCTTGTAGAGTGCGTCAGTATTGTGTGACCAGTCTAGTTTATTGTTCAGATGAATACCCAGGTACTTATAGGATGTCACCATCTCGATGTCTGTTCCCTGTATATTTACTGGTGCTGTGAGGGGCTGCCCATGCCTGCGGCAGTCCACCACCAGCTCCTTAGTTTTCCTCGCGTTGATCTGGAGGCAGTTCCGATGGCACCAGTCCACAAAGTCCTGGATAAGCCCTCTGTACTCAGCTTCATCTCCGTTGGAGATGAGACCAACGATCGCAGAGTCATCAGAGAACTTCTGTAGATGGCAATGTGTTGTGTTGTGTGAGAAGTCCGCAGTATAAAGAGTGAACAGGAAGGGAGCCAGCACCGTTCCCTGGGGGGGCCCCCGTGCTACTGATGATCGTGTCGGAAACACAGTCCCGGGTTCTCACAAACTGAGGCCGGTTCGTGAGGTAGTCCAGGATCCATGATGACAGGTGCTGGTTCACCCCTGCGCGCAGCAGCTTGTCCTTCAGGATCATCGGTTGGATGGTGTTGAAAGCACTGGAGAAGTCAAAGAACATGATCCTCACCATATTCCCGGGCTTCTCCAGGTGGGACAGAGAACGGTGAAGGAGGAAGATCACCGCATCCTCCACCCCAATGCCATGCTGGTAGGCGAACTGGAGTGGATCCATCGCTGGTTCCACCAGGGGGCGGAGATGAGCAAGGAGCAGTCTCTCCAGGGTCTTCATCAAGTGGGACGTCAAGGCCACCGGTCTGTAGCTGTTCAGGTCTTTGGGGTGGGAAGTTTTTGGTACAGGTACCACACAAGATGTTTTCCACAGCTGTGGTACCCTCCCCAGTTTCAGGCTCATGTTGAAGATATACGTCACAATCCCACACAGCTGGTCTGCACAGGACTTGAGGAGCTTTGCGCTGATGCCGTCCGGTCCCGACGCCTTCCTCGCCTTGATCTTCCTCAGCTCCGTCCTCACCTGGGTCTTGGTCAGGGTCAGGATGGGGGGCTGTGTGTTGGGAGTGGGGGGGGTGTCGGTGGAGTGGGGAGTGGGCAGCAGGACTTGATTTCTTAGAGGCAGCAGTGGTTGTTGTGCAGACAGGGGGGAGGGCGGTTGGTCAAATCTATTGAAAAACAGATTCAGGTTGTTCGCCCACTCCCTGCCCCCCGTGGCCTGGGGGGAGGTATTCTGGAGCCCCGAGATGGTTTTGAGGTTTCTCCAGACCCCGCTGATGTCGCTCTGTTGCAGCTTGTCCTCCATCTTCTTCCTGAAGCTGTCCTTGCCTTCTCTGATCTTTCTCCTCAGCTCCCTCTGTACGGACTTCAGCATCTCCCTGTTCCCCGACCTGAAGATCCTCTTCTTCTCTCTCAGAAGTGTTTTTATCTCAGGGTTGATCCAGGGTTTGTTGTTTGAGTGACGCTGTATGGTCTTGGTGGGAACGGATTTGTCCACACAGAAGCTGAGGTAGCCCGTGAAGGTGTGAATGAGGCCATCGATGTCCTCACCATGTGGATCGCAGAGCTGCTTCCAGGCAGTGGCTTCAAAACAGTCCTTTAGAGTGTCCATTGTCTCCTCAGACCATAACTCCACAGTGTGCATGGCCGGAGGTTGTCTGTGCACTAGGGGTTTGTACACCGGTCGGAGATGAACCAAGTTGTGATCCGATCTCCCAAGTGGGGGGAGTTGTGATGAGGTGTACGCCTCCTTAGTGTTTGCGTAGAACAAATCCAGTGTTTTATTGTCTCTAGTGTGGCATGTGACATACTGGGTGAAAGTGGGCAGAATGGGAGACAGTGAAACGTGGTTGAAATCGCCTGAGATGAGGAGAAGAGCATCTGGGTGTTCTGTCTGCAGCCTGCTGGTTACTGAATGGATGACATCACGCGCTGTCCCAGCGTTCGCCGTCGGATTTGCATAAACAACAATGCAGATCACGTGTGAGTGTTCTCTCGGGAGATATGTAGGCCTCATGCTAACAGCTAGCAACTCAATGTCTTTGCTGCAGTGTCGTTATCGCCACATACTTCACTCTATCATCACTATCTGGTCACAAGCTATAGTCCTTCTATAACACATTACAAAAATATTTTTTTTTGTAAGTTGTCTGTGTTTTTCCAACTGATTTAAGACAATTTTGCACTGCTGAATCTGAAAATGACATCCGCTTTTCTCGATCAGGTCATGTTTTTATGCTAAGTTGATTTTTAAAAAATCTTCTCGGCGAAGCCATTTAACCTCTTGCACTCCATTGTACCGCGGACGGGCAAGTCTCTGCGTCCTAGAGCGCACAAGGGCACTCTCGTGCGCTCTAGGACACATGATGGAGATGGTGATGTAGGTGGTGATGGCGTCCAAGCGCGCACTGAAAATAAAAGCTGCAGACACAGCCGCGAACAGATTAGTTCATCTGATTGACCTCTCATTCGACTAATAAGAGCCTTGAATTGGGTTTCTGAAACCTTGAAGAACCAATGACTGAAAACCTAGCAAGAAGTACCCGCCTACCAACGCTGTGAATGCAGTGAGCCAATTGAAGCAGAGAAGTTTGCGAGCTGTTTTTTTTAAGGCTGGGTGAAGACTAACTAGTGCAGCGGATCAAAAAAGGACCCGCAGGAAGAACCCCACAGACCCAGCAGCACAGAGACCATCCACAAATGCAACCTGTGTGACAGGGAGTGCCATTCGCGCATCGGCATGTTCGGCCACAGGCGGTGCTTATTTTGTTTTTGTTCCAGCAGAGTAGACGTTATGATTTTTTCAATGGTCATAGACCGACGGAGGCTGACGACGAAGGTTGAGTGACACACACGCCTTCGCCAGTCTTTTTTTAATTACTACTGTTATTTGTTTTGAAAAATCGTTCACCAAAAACCACAATCATGGAAGCACAAAACCGCAATAATGGAACTATGTTTTGATCGGGTCGCGAGACCAGAACCACGAGCGGACCAGCGTCATGTTCGTCTGACAGTGAGGAAGAGAAGTTCGCCAGGACACTGCTGTGAAGAGGTAAGGTGCTATAAGCTAAATTATTCTTTATCCCTGAAAATTGTAATCCAAAATGACTTTTGACCGATCGGTAAATTACAACTGTGCGGCCCATGAAGTCTGAAGTTCGTGCGCCGCGGTACAAGGGGTTGCTCACCGCGTCCAGATCGTGAACGCCCCCCCCCCCCGCTATTCTTCTGTAGCGAGGGGGGGGGGAGCCGCGGTGACTGCGCTGCTGTCCCAAACCGCCACTTGAGGCTAATCCGTCATGTAGCGATGGCCGATGTCCATCCTCTGTAGCGAGGGGGGGGGGGACAACCCCCCCACCACCACCACACACACACACAGACACAGTCCTGAGTGTGACCTTTCATTAGAGCCCAAAATGAAGCTTCTACACTGAAGCATTCAAAAGTTACAGACGTTTTTCCAAACTGTGCCATTTGGCACAATTTGGCACCGTTCCAAAATGCCTGGGAACAACCTGAGAACAAAGCTGTGTAATATATTCATTTTTTGTGGTATTGTTACAAAATTTGGACCTCAGCTGGATAACACTTGGTTCTACATTTCTGTTGCATTTTCCAGCCCGGATCTGAAGCTGTGTGTTATTTGCAAGCATTTGTATCCAAAAAAACACCCAGGCCAAATTTATTTTCTTCAAGTTCACTATGTTTAGATGACTGTAACTCAGTGGCCGGAGCACTTAGAGAGATTATGACTGTTTTGCCAAAAAATTCAAAGTGTTTTCTTTTAAATGAGACCAACCCCATGAAGATGCTGCAAAGGGTTGAAGAACAGCTTTCGATTTACTTTGGGCACATTATTTTTTGGCGTTTTTAGGAAAATTGACCGGAGTGCAAGGGGTTAATTCACCTGTAAAATAAAAATACCAGTCATAAATTGGCACATGCATACTCTTGATAGTTTGAGAAATTTCAAGAAATAAAAAAAGAATTTTGCATCATATAAAGCAAAAATACCCGTACATGTAAACAAAAACGTAAAAAACGTGGCCATAGGTCAAAAAGTTGACCCAATTGAGCAAAACCAATGTGATTTTTGAATTCAGGGATGAGAATCCTCCGCGGAATTCCTTGGATTTGATCATGTCTAGGGTCATTCTCGTGAATCGTCTAAATTCGAGGAGAAAATTTTAGGGGGGGTGGGGGGGAGGTATGTTAAGAGCGGCGAGTCGTATTTTCGAAAGGGATAAGAAACAAGTTTCATTGGGAATGGCTCGAAAAAACTGTGTCAATGACTGTAAAGATCGGTAAAAATACCGAAGTTGTGGTTGAAAAAATGGCCGACTTCATAGTGAAATGCGAAGTACCAGGGAAAGCCCAGTGTGTTTATTGTAACGATTTCTTGAGTTATGGATCTCGTGGTTGTGTTGCCTTAGTTGAAGACTGTTCAAAACAGAAACATCTCAAAATTGTGGCTACAAGGAGATCAAACTACTCACTCGTGCTGCATTCAAAACGATCGATGGACACGGTGAAATTCAGATGCCAGTCAATCAAAGTTCATCACAATTGGCCCCGATTACAGCAATTAGTGATCGGAAGACACATTCCGAGGTAAGATTTTTTTCTCGTTATAAGTAATGTACTTGAGAATTTTCACATGAGTTTGTTATGAAATAGCATGTGTAAGTTGTGACGTCATGCCTGTTTTGAAACACTAATTGCATTTGAATGCTGATTATTGATTGTTAATAGATAAATGTTATTACATATTTTCTCACAATTTGAAATGCAATCTAAGAATTTTGAATATAATTTATCATTTTTTGTTTCACTTGGAGGAGTTACATAATGCATGTCTAAGTTTTTTTGTCATGGGTGGTGATGGGTTGCCTTTCCTAAGATATCTTTGCTTTTATTAGTAAACATAATTTCTTTATGGTCATTGCATAAAAATATTAAACATCTTTTAGGTTTTACTTACTTTCTTAGATTATCTTTCAAATATTAAAATATTCTAATATTCAACTTTTTTTTTTTAATATTCCCAGTAACACTAACAAATGCACACATTAATAAATCAAAATGTTTGCAGAATGTCAGTATATTTTAATAAATGGGTGATGGACTTGGTGATGGAATTTTGTTAATATTTATAATTTATTTTACTTGGTTAAATTATTTTGTCCCCCTCATGGATCGTCACCTTATCGTGGTGGGGGGGTTTGCGTGCCCCAGTGATCCCAGGAGCTATGTTGTCCGGGGCAATTTGCCTCTGATAGGGTCTCCCAAGACAAACTGGTCCTGGGTGAAGGGCCAGACTAAGAACGATCCAACAGACTCTCATGAATTGTATATCAAGGATTCAGTGCACCCCGCCCGGTATGGGGTTACCGGGGCCCCACCCTGGAGCCAGGCCTGGGGGAGGGGCTCGAAGGCTAGCGTCTGGTGGCCGGGTTTCCACCCATGGGACCCGGCCGGGCTCAGCCCGAAGGAGTTACATGGGTCCGCCCTCCAGTAGGTTCACCACCTGCAGGAGGGATCATGGAAGTCCGGTGCTATGTGGATTAGGTGGCAGTCAAAGGCGGAGACCTTGGCGGACTGATCCCAAGCTTTCTAAACTGGCTTTTGGTACGTGGAATGTCACCTCTCTGGTGGGGAAGGAGCCTGAGCTGGTGTACGAGATTGAGCGATACCGGCTAGATATAGTCGGCCTCACCTCAACACACAGCTCCGGTTCCGGAACCAGTCTCCTGGAGAGGGGCTGGAGCTTGGCCTTTTCTGGAGTTGCCCCGGGCGAGAGGCGACGAGCAGGGGTAGGTATTCTTGTATCGCCCCACCTTGCTGCCTCTATATTGGAGTTTTCCCCGGTGGACGAAAGGGTTGCTTCCCTGCGCCTTCGGGTTGGGAAACGGGTCCTGACCATCATTTGTGCCTATGCACCAAATGATGTTTCAGAGTACCCACCCTTTTTGGAGTCTGTGACTGGGGTGCTGGAGGGTGCTCCTCCTGGAGACTCCATTGTCCTACTGGGGGACTTCAATGCGCACGTGGGCAACGACAGTGAAACCTGGAGGGGGGTGATTGGGAGGAACGGCCTGCCCGATCTGAACCCGAGTGGTGTTCAGTTATTGGACTTCTGTGCTAACCACAGTCTGTCCATAACGAACACCATGTTCAAGCATAAGGGTGTCCATATGTGCACCTGGCACCAGGACACCCTAGGCCGCAGGTCGACGATCGATTTTGTTATCGTATCATCAGACCTGCGACCGTATGTCTTGGACACCCGAGTAAAGAGAGGTGCAGAGCTGTCAACTGATCACCACCTGGTGGTGAGTTGGATCCGATGGCAGGGGAGGAAGCCATTCAGACCTGGTAGACCCAAACGTATAGTGAGGGTGTGCTGGGAGCGTCTGGCTGAGGCCCCTGTCCGGGAGGTCTTCAACTCCCACCTCCGGAAGAACTTCAACCACATTCCGAGGGAGTCTGGAGACATGGAGTCTGAATGGGCCATGTTCTCCACCTCTGTTGTTGAAGCGGCGGCCCAGAGCTGCGGCCGCAAGGTGGTCGGTGCATCTCGTGGTGGCAACCCCCGAACCAAGTGGTGGACACCAGTGGTGAGGGGGGCCATTAAGCTGAAGAAGGAGTCCTATCAAGCTTGGTTGGCTTGTGGGACTCCCGAAGCAGCTGAGGTGTACCGGCAGGCCAAGCGGAGTGCAGCTCGGGTGGTTGCTGAAGCAAAAACCCGGGTATGGGAGGAGTTCGGTGAGGCCATGGAACAAGACTTTCGGTCGGCTTCAAAGAGATTCTGGCAAACTGTTCGGCGGCTCAGGAGGGGAAAGCAGCTCCCCGTCCACACTGTGTATGGTGCGGATGGGACACTATTGACTTCAACTGGGGATATCGTCGGGCGGTGGAAGGAATACTTCGAGGATCTCCTCAATCCCACTGATACGCCTTCCACAGAGGAAGCAGGGTTTGGGGACAAGGGGGATGACTCGCCTATCACAGGGGCTGAGGTCGCCAAGGTGGTTAAAAATCTCCTTGGTGGCCGGGCCCCAGGGGTGGACGAGATTCGCCCCGAGTACCTCAAGGCCCTGGATGTTGTTGGGTTGTCATGGTTGACACGCCTCTGCAACATTGCGTGGAGGTCGGGGGCAGTGCCTTTGGCATGGCAAACCGGGGTGGTGGTTCCTCTCTTCAAAAAAGGGGACCGGAGGGTGTGCTCCAACTTTAGAGGGATCACACTCCTCAGCCTCCCTGGGAAGGTCTATGCCAAGGTACTGGAGAGGAGAGTCCGGCCGTTGGTCGAACCTCGGATTCAGGAGGAGCAATGTGGTTTTCGTCCTGGCCGTGGCACATCGGACCAGCTCTTTACCCTCTCGAGAATTCTTGAGGGTTCGTGGGAGTTTGCCCAACCAGTTTACATGTGTTTTGTGGACTTTGAGAAGGCATTTGACCGCGTCCCTCGTGGATTTTTGTGGGGGGTGCTTCGGGAGTATGGGGTATCGGGCTTGTTGTTACGAGCTATTCGGTCTCTGTACGACCGTTGTGAGAGTTTAGTTCGTATTGCCAACACTCGGTCGGAGTCATTCCCAGTGAGAGTTGGACTCCGCCAGGGCTGCCCTTTGTCACCGGTCCTGTTCATAATTTTTATGGACAGGATTTCTAGGCGCAGCCAGGGAATGGAGAGTGTCATGCTTGGTGACCACAGGATCTCATCTCTGTTGTTTGCAGATGATGTTGTCCTGTTGGCTTCATCCAGCAATGACCTACAGCTCTTGCTGGGACGGTTTGCCGCTGAGTGTGAAGCGGCTGGGATGAGAATCAGCACCTCCAAGTCCAAGTCCATGGTCCTCAGCCGGAAAAAGGTGGATTGTCCTCTCCGGGTTGGGGACAGGCTCCTGCCCCAAGTGGAGGAGTTTAAGTATCTTGGGGTCTTGTTCACGAGTGAGGGGAAAATGGAGCGAGAGATCGACAGACGGATTGGAGCAGCATCTGCAGTGATGCGGACGTTGTACCGGTCTGTTGTGGTGAAGAGGGAGCTTAGTTCTAAGGCAAAGCTGTCGATTTACCAGTCAATCTACGTTCCTACTCTCACCTATGGTCACGAGCTTTGGGTAATGACCGAAAGAACGAGATCGCGGATACAAGCGGCTGAAATGAGCTTTCTCCGTAGGATTGCTGGACTCACCCTCAGAGATAGGGTGAGGAGCTCAGTCATCCGGGAGAGGCTCAGAGTAGAACCGCTGCTCCTCCACATTGAAAGGAGTCAGTTGAGGTGGTATGGGCATCTGATTAGGATGCCTCCTGGACGCCTCCCACTTGAGGTGTTTCAGGCACGTCCCACTGGGAGGAGACCCCGGGGCAGACCCAGGACTCGGTGGAGAGACTATGTCTCCCAGCTAGTCTGGGAACGCCTTGGTATCCCCTCTGAAGAGCTGGAGCAGGTGGCTGGGGAGAGGGAAGTCTGGGCTTCTCTGCTTGAACTGCTGCCTCCGCGACCCGGACCTCCGGAAAAGCGGTAGAAGATGGATGGATGGATGGAATTATTTTGTCTGTTCTAGAACTATGTGTTACACCCAGGAGGGGCGAAGGGGAGGAAGGATGAGGAAGCCAAGCTGTTAGACTTTGCAGCGGCTTTTATTGACTCTACCAGCTCACACGGCACGGCACACACTTACACAGCACATCGCTTGACACCATTTTCATAACACTCTCTCTGGAACATTCGCTACTCTCCTTCTACTGTGTTCTAACACTGAGCAGCATCTTGTCATTACTGAGCGCCACCTCTGGCATAGAAACGCTACTGCTTTCACTGACAGTTTCTATCTAACAGTGCACATTCAGTCCCTCAATAACATTCCCCATAAATGCTCCCATTTACCATTAACAATTAAATCATAGTCTATTAGGTACATTTATTAGGAATATTTGTATTTGCCATTAGCATCTAATCCACACTGTTTTCTGGGGGTTTATTAGAGGTTGTCCAAAATTGACTTTTTCCTACATTCACCCCTCAAAAAGTTAATGTCGTCCCGACATTGCACCTTTCTCAAAACTACTGTTTTTCCTCTTTTCTTCTTTCAGTCCACATTTGGTAACCATGTATTACATGTAAATAGGGTATTACTACACAGGAGTCAGAGTTCATTAAAGTCCATAAAGATGCAACTGGTAGTTGTCCATAGTACAGCATGTATCTCCTATTCCATGCAATACATTTGCAGAAGAGGTCTTTGTGCACGATAACCATCAACCGCTCCATCCATCATGGTGGGTATCTGCATCTTTCCTGAGAGTAAGGGTACTCAATCTAGTCATAGCCTACCAAATAAACCTTTGTGTGATGCCTGTGCCTTACAACACACTGAAAATCTTTTTTCCTTTTTTTAATTTTTTTTTTCTTTTTTAATCAACCATCACAGTAACTACCAAGTTACTTTTCAAAACATTCATGCCTGAACAATGGTTATCTTTAGCTTCTACACATTTGTTCTAGACCAGGGGTGTCCAATCATGTGCCATGGAGGGCCAAGACCCTGCAGGTTTTCTCTTCTACCCAGTTGCTTCAGCAGGTGTTTTCACTGATCAGCAATCAGTGGGAGGAAGTTCAGTGAAATCTGGTGCTGAACACACTGGTTGGAGGTAAAGCCTGCAGGGTCTTGGCCCTCCATGGCACATGATTGGACACCCCTGTTCTAGACAGACGAAGTGCAATGAAGTGCAAGGTTGGCCTAACTTATCATAAGTCAATCTCAATGGCTGTTTTCTTATTCTTGAAGGATACATTTTAGCAGGAATCTCGTCAGGTCCCTCCTGGTCACTGGAACTGGACTCCGACACCTCATCACCCTGGTCCTGGTCTGCCTCAGCTGGATATGGGACCACCGGATTGTTGATCTCTGGTGCCAGCTGCACCTGCGTGACGTCATCTGGGTCCTGGTCCTCATCCTCCGGAGTAGTGTCACTGTGCGGGTAGAACTCCGGTGCATCGGCTCTCAGTGGACGCTGCTCTTGATCCTTCCCAGCTCGTAATCCGATTATGGCATTCCAACTCTCTTCATCATCCGTGTTGCTTTGTCTGTCCACATGCCTTTGTCTTTTAGAGTCTCTTTCTCTTATTTTCTTAGAGGCATGCTCCACTGTTTCCATGGGAAGAAAGTCACAGGGTAGCAAAAGGTTTCTGTGCATGACCCGAGTACGTCCCTTGCCATTTTCAGGTCTGATTTCATATACTGGACTGTCTGGGTACTTCTTTTGGGTCACGACATACACCTTGTCTTCCCAGTATGATCTTAATTTTCCTGGCCCACCTTTTTTGGTCAAGTTTCGGACCAGTACTCGGGATCTAGGGGGTAACTCAGCACCGTGAACCTTTTTATCATAAAGTGCTTTACTTCTCATCCCTTCTTTGTTTGCTGTTTTAGAAGCGAGTTTGTAAACTTCAGTCATTGTAGCTCTCCACTTTTCAGCATAGTCCTGCTGAGAAACACTCTGCTCTCTTGTTGTGAGGCCAAACATTAGATCAATTGACCATTTGCTGTGACGTCACATCCTTTTGTTTACGCCGCCATATTGGACGGCAGAAGCGAGTGGACGGCGCATTCAGCAGCTGTTCAGCGGTGTACCAGATCTCGATATATTCACCTGATTTCAACCTACATCTTTGTTTTATTTTATGTTGGCATTGTATTAGACTATGGTGTTTCACTGCTGTGCCTTTGGGTGTACAAATCGCCAGAAAAAGGGATCCAACTTGAAGTTTTACCGGTTCCCAGCTGACGAAGACAGGCGCAGGAGGTGGGTGGCAGCGCTGAAGAGGAAAGATTGGTCCACGTCGCCTTACTCGCGGCTATGCAATCAACATTTTATATCGGGTATGTCTGATGTATCAGTGTCTATAGATGTAATGTTATATCATTGTAAACACTGGTAAATGGGTATGTCCTTCCCTGTGTGCACCACCAAGGCCTACCATCTGTGACCTAGCACTAGACAACTGCTAGATGACAAGATATTGATCATGAATGCATGCTCCTGTTTGAAATTTAATGTGTTGATCAATATGGCTGAGTTTATTTTGCAATGAATAAAAAAATTATTAAATTTACCAAAAAAAGGACTATTTTTACAATAATTCACATTCACCGATACAGTTAAACCTCCCACCATTGTTTATTACTTTGTACTTCAATGTACCACATAAATAGGTCTACATGGATTAAAAGAATGATATAAACATGATAAATCGTTATATTGCTTCTCAAACTGTATAAACTATATATTCTACCTACTCCATATTCCAGGTGAGAAGAGCAGTGACCCTCTTTCCCCAGATTACATACCATCAGTCTTCACCTTCACGTCTACTCCAACGAAAGACAGAAACAACGCCAGCATCCATCGGTACATTAAAACACAAGCAAGGAAAAAAAGACAGAGAGAGAACTTGGATCGCTCACTTGCTGCCAGTGTACTCGTAGAAATGTCTTCTGGAGTTTTTTGTGCGTTGATAAATGTAAATGATTCTGTTGTGCCTTTCAATTAAACTGATTTGGCATTTAATTTTTGGTCAAAACAGAAAGTGTGAAGACAATATGACACCATCTTGCTTCATGATCACCCAGGGTTTCAGTGGGGGGTCCGACATCTTCTGGGAGTGATGTACCTGTAGTGGATAAATATTCTTAAAATTAATATGTGGCTATGATGACTTTTTATCTGGATATGTCTTTCTTGTATAGACTGGACAATAAAATTTGTAATATATCGAATAGTGTTGGGAGTTGTTTATCCAGTATTCTATTGATACGACAAATATTTATAAATCCTTTTACAGAATATATAGATCTATAAAAATATTTAATTATTTTTTAATTAATTTAATTGAGATATTATATATGCTGCTAATAATAATAATATTTTTTTTTTATTTTTTTGTTACTTATTTGTACCCGTAGGTAGATTTGGTTTGCAGTCTGGTGACAAGCCACCGGCTGCTGGTTGCTGTGTGCGCGAGCGCCCTAAACCTACATGTTTTTGGTATGCAGGAGGAAACCGGAGAAATCCCAGAGTAAACCCACGCAACACGGGGAGAACATGCAAACTCCACACAGCTCACTGTTGGTCGGGGGCTGGGATCGAACCCACGATCTCATGATCCCCACGATCCCCCGGCCGAGAGTAAACTGTGCTGCCGCAGTGCTAAACCACTGCGCCACCGTGCAGCCATAATAATTGAATATTTTATAAAATTTTAATAATTTATCACTTAATAGATTCTATATAACATGACAAATCTATACAGTAGGGCCTTCACGACATAGTGGACCGTTGAAGTGATGACTGGGGATATCAGCACATTTCTCACAAGCCCAGCAACAAAATAACTATAAGCGTCCAAACTTTTGTAGGCTTTCAGAGACTCTCCAGTGTACCTAGACGGTGTGTTGACCAGGTAGTTGTAGATGTCCATATAGTGTACGTCAGGTTTGGGGCAAAAATCTATGAAACTGGTGAATTTTTCAAGCGACAAGTTGTAAGGGTCCACGCCGATAACACTGATCTTTTCCGTGTACCTGTCACGATGTTTTTTATCTAGTAGTTGCGCTACATCGGACAAAGCCGGCACATCTGACTGAGTGGACGCCATGCTGAAACGCACTCACACAGCGCCCGAGTTGCCGTCCAATGTGGCGGTATCAACAAAAATCACGTGACGCGGGACGTCACTGGCAAAAGGTTAATAGGCAACTTTGGACTACGGCCAAACAACAGAAAATTTGGCGCGTACCCCGTAGCCTCACTACGCGTACAATTGTAGGCATGAACCACTTTTGCCAGAGAGGACTTCCAGTCTTCCTTGGCTGCTTCGGGCAAATTTCTGAGCATTGCCAACAGTGTACGATTGAATCGTTCCACCTGCTCATTCCCTTGGGGATGGTAGGGCGTTGTTCGGGACCCCTGCACACCACTGTACTCTTGGAGTTTTGCAAAAAGTTTATTTTGGAACTCTCTTCCCTGATCATGATGGAGTCGTGTGGGGAAGCCAAACTTGAGGGCAAACTCTCCAAAGATCTTCTCAGCAGCGGTGTGGGCGGCTTTGTTGCGACAAGGGTAAGCCTGGGCAAAACGAGTGAAGTGGTCCATTACAACCAGGATATACTCATATCCTCCTTTGCACTTCTCCAAGTGCAGAAAATCAACGGACACCAATTCAAATGGGTACGTGGTGACAATGTTAGTCAGTGGTGCCCTTGTTATCTTATTGGGACGTTTGTTCTTCAAACAACTGCAAACTTTCGTGATGTAGTGCTCCACATCTCTTTGCATGTGAGCCCAATAAAAACGCTCTCTTATCAAGTTCATCACTCTCTCTACCCCTAAATGGCCCATGTTTTCGTGGAGCTCTTTGAACACGAGCTTATGAAACTTCTGGGGTAGGAGTAGCTGGTCTTGTGTTGCCGTTCGCCTGTAAAGCAGTCCATCATCTTCCAAGTACAGCTTGTGTTTTTGCCTGACTAAAGCTGCAATTTTACTGTTCTGCTGCTTTACACTTCTTGGCCATTGTTTTGACAACACATAGCGCAACACCTCTCCAATCACGGAGTCTTCTTCTTGAGCTCTTTTTAGATCAGTCTTTGATATTCCAGCTACAGAGCTGGCTTCTTGATCTGCTTCACTAATGAGAGTAGAAATGGTGACTGGGCAGAGCCATGGTTCATTTTCTTGTGACTTCACCTTGACTGCCTGTGCCACACAATTCATCACATCAGGATCAACATTCTGGGTGCATTTGTTCATGTACTGCTCCATATCTAGGGGCATACGTGAAAGTCCGTCTGCATCTCTGTTTGCTTTTCCAGGGCGATACTTAATCACAAACTGGAAATCAGCTAGTTCTGCTACCCACCTCTGTGTGGTTGCATTTAACTTTGCGGTGGTAAGTACATACGTTAGGGGATTATTGTCCGTATAGACAGTGAATGGTGGAGAATAGTACAGATAATCCCGAAACCTCTCACAGATGGCCCACTTCATGGCAAGAAACTTCAGCTTCCCTGAATGAAGGTGGTAGTTCTTCTCTGGGTTTGACAGTGTCCTGGAGCCATACGCTATCACCACCAGTTTGTTTTGTTGTCGCTGGTATAACACCGCCCCAAGCCCCTCCTGTGAAGTGTCACAGTGCAAAATGAAGGGTTCCTCAAAGTTCGGGTAACCTAACACTGGGGGTTGGGTAAGAAGGTCAACAAGGTGACAAACTATTGCTTGATGCTCTGGGCGCCACCTAATCACATGGGATGAGGGTAAGTGGCCACCATCGTTCTTTTTGACATGTTTCTTTGAGTTTTTCTTTGCTTTATCTGTGTGGTCGTTAGCAAGAAGGTCGTTAGCAAGAAGGATTCTATTGTCTGCTAATTGTGCATTGAGAGTTTTTTTTCTTGTAATCATAATATCGGTCATATATGAACTATATTCTGATAAACAATGCTTTTTTCTCTCTCCTATTGTGTTTACCCCCCCCCCCCCCCCATTGCTTCCTGTTCCCCTCTTGTTGACAGGCGCCTCCTGGCTGCCGTGTCATTGATAATGTCATTCATGACGTTCTCAGTGTCAAGTCAAATCCCTCGTATATTTACCTGTTATTTACTTGTAAATGTGCTTGGCAATAAATCTTTTTCTGATTCTGATTCTGTAAAGAGGCTTTGCTATACTGGAGAAGTTTGGAATATAGCTGTGGTAATATGAAATAAAACCTAGCAATTTCCTTAGCTCTCCAACAGTGGAAGGTTGCTGCTGTTTGAGTGTCTGCACTGGGGCAATGTCCGCAGGGTCCATGGTGTAGCCCTGTCCTGTTACCATTTTACCAAGGAAACGTACCTGCTGCTTGAATAACTCACATTTCCGGGGAGTCAGCTTCACCCCATAGCTTTGATAGCGGTGCAGGACGCTTCTCAGGTCTCGCAAGTGATCTTCAAAAGTCTGTGAATGAACAAGGTTATCATCAAGGTAAGGCAGACAAATATCATCTCTCAACCCCCACAAGCACTCCTCCATAGATCTTTGGAATGCTGCTGGTGCTGAGGACAAACCAAATGGAATTCTTACCCACTCGAACAAACCCCAGGGAGTGATAAATGCAGTGAGGGGCCTACTCGACTCTTCCAGGAAACCCTGATGATACGCCTTCCCTTGGTCGAGGACTGAAAACCACACACTCCCACTTAGACTGTTTAGCATATTTTGTATGCGGGGAATTGGGTGTCTGTCTGGGATAGACTTCTTGTTCAACTCTCTAAAGTCACAACACAAACGCAGACCTCCATCTTTCTTTCGCACACAGACGATTGGACTGGAATACGATGACTTGGATTTGGTGATCCAGCCCCTGTTAAGCAGGTCTTCTAAATACTCCTTTACTTCTTTATGAAGTGGTTTGGGAACAGAGATGTAAGTCTTTTTAACAGGATCGTGATCCTTGAGTCGGATCTTCAACTGTAGAGAGGGAATTGTCCCTACATCATACTCATCACGGGAAAACGCTTGCCGTTCCTCCCGTAGTAGCTGTTTTACTTGCTCTTGCTGTATGGGCGAGAGATGATCAAGGGGAACTGGAGGGTCCCACATGTCCATAGTCTCTTTGACAGCACAGTTCATCTTGGTCTCTTTATTTCTTCCTGTTTCACTCGTCGTCGGGTTGACGGTCGCTTGGTTTACAGCAGGGGGTCTAATATCTGCCGGATAAGCAGTTTTAACTCTCTGCGTTTCCCCCAAAATGGTCTTAGCGGGCAGCTGGATATCACGGGACGTACTGTTTGTTATCGGTATTTTAAACATAGATCGCCTCCCTTTCCATAACTGCACCAACCCACTTTGCATCTGCAAACCCTCTGGTAACTGAGTGTACTGACTCGGCTCAAATAAGACGTCTTGTGTGTCTGGAAGTGAGCCTGCTCTGACACAACCTTTGACTGTTTTGGTTTGGCCAGCAAAGATGGTAACCAACTCACTGCCAACTTTTACCATTCCTTCCCCCAGCCTATCCTCCTCACTTTGCATCACTTTCAAAAACACCTCTGTTTTCTTACAGTCAAATGAGAAGGCTGCGCTAACGGCTTCACTGATGGCACAAGGGGGTTTAATGCCCATCTTCAGGACATGGTCAATCACGTTGAACCCAATGATAGGCGGCTCTGCCACTCCGTCCTCCTTCACCACTAGCACAGGAACTAAGAGTTCCACCGGTGGGCGACTAACTGTCGGCAGCTTAAATGTGACTTCGACCCACCCTGAGAATGGAATCGGTGTCTGGTTCACTGCCCTCCCATTCAGGATACTTGGACCCACCAACTCGGCTAAGTCTCTGACGGTGGTGTGTGGCAGGTGCTCCTGTCTCCAGGTGTCATTCATTAAACAGACCTGTGACCCTGTGTCCCACAATGCTTGTGTCTCCTTGTCATCGAGGAAGCAGGTGATGACATATTTTTTTCCAACCAAGTTGAGCAACTGTAATTGGCGATTAGGGGACAGTAGATTAACACGGACCGTTTCTTCAGGAGGTGCCTCGGCCTTAGCTACCAGCCTTGCTTCCAACCTCCGAATACTGTCAGTAACGAGCTCATACAGTTCTTGTGTGTTAGCTTGTTCTGATGTGGTTGCGACAGTATTGGCTGCCGTGTCTACTTTCCCTGTTCCTCTTCCGAGTCTCCTCCCTATCCGACATTCCCTTGACATGTGGCCGCTGATTCCACACCTGAAGCAGTGGTTGCATTGGTTGCCATTGCTGGTTGACTGACATCTCTTGCAGCCACGTGTCCTCCTGGCTCTTTGAGCGCGAGGTGCTCTGGGAGATTCACGTATGGCCTTCTTGATCTCCTCCATGTCACTCTTCAGCTGCGTGACTATGTCCAGGAGCTCAGATTCCGTACGGGTCACTGTGCTTTGGGACTTAAGGATTTTTCCTTTTGTCGATGGTAGGGGGCGCTCTTGGCCATCCACTTCTCTCTCGGTTGCATACTGACCCGTCAGATTTTCCACTTGGCATTCTCGAACTTTTGGTTCTTTTGTGTGCCTTTTAAATTTTTGGTGCCGTTCCCATTCAAGACTAGCTGCTGCATTCATCTTTGAAATCAGAAGCTCATCGGTGATGGCAGGATCCTCCAAATAGTGTTTCAGTTGATATTTCACATCAACACTGATGAGTCCTGTTTCCACCGCCCTCAGAAACTTCCTCTGAATAAGATCAGAACTAAACTGCTCTTCAGTGCCAGGCTCTCTGGATGCTGCTAAAAGTCTTTCCTTTAGCTCAATGGCGCGAAACAGGAAGTTCTGAGGTGACTCATTACTGTCTTGTGTGAGGTTTATAAGACGATGATACAAGTCAGTGGAACTATCCTCTTTATAATGTCCTCTCAGGATTATGCGCAGCTGTGGCAGGGTGAGATCTAACTTAATCTCCAGCATAGCGCGCAAACTCAATCCAGGACTCACTGCTCTGACAACAGCCTCAATTATCTCAGCCTCACTGTGCTTTTTCTTTAAGCCCATTTCAATCTGGTGAGTGAGATTGAAATAAGACAACTTGTCTTTTTGGCCCCTCTCCCCTATCTGCCCATTTATCTTAAACTCCCGTTTAATGATCACTTCTGGCAGTAGGGGCGCTGCGGGGACCGCGGGCTGTATCACAAAATGGCGGCTTGGCCCCATGGCGCCGCGGCCCCGGGCTGTGTCACAAAATGGCGGCTCGGTGGCTGCGCGGCCTCGTCATCCATCAGCCTTATTATTTCCTCTTCAACCCTTTTAGCTGAATCAATGATACTTTCATGCAGAGTGTGGGGAGACTTGAATAACGAAACCGAATTGTCTTTCATTTCAGTTTATTCAAGAAATCATTCCACTGTCTGCTCTTATTCTTGAGCAGCGAACAAAGAGCGTGAACACACCAAAGTTCTCTCATTTAAACCTTCTCACATCAAACCATTTCCCTCGCGGGGGAAATCACACATCTATATCAAAGTCTCTTTATTCACATTCATTAGCCTTTTATTTACATAACTCCCCCTTCTCTCTTCCCGAGCCTCAGTGGTCAGGAAGTCTTCTGTCCCCTGTCCTCCGCAGGGGGTCCAGGCTCTGTGGCTCCGCACCGCAGGGGGCTGGCTCTCCTTCATCGTGGTTAAATCACATATGCAGTGTCCAACATATACATGTCTCACAACACAGCCATATAACCCCCCCCCCAAACGATGAAGAACAGACTAATTCCCAAAATTTAATAGCACCTTACTCACTACTGAATAATCAACACCAACATTCAGTCTGTGCGCCGCTTGGGCTTCAGCCGTCTGCCGAATCTGCTGTGCGTTGGCCCCGTCTTGCCTGCGGTGCTGTTCTGCTTCGGGTCTGTTGACTGAGGAAGAGAGTGGTTAATTGCCCTCTGCGGGGGCCTGCCTCGTCGAGGCGCCACCGCGACCGGTACAGACACGTCCTTCATGACAAAAGCAGGTTTTAGTCTGTCAATACTGACTGTCTCTTTTCTGTCCCCAAAATCTAGCACAAATTGCTTATCACCTGCCTCCAGCACTCGAAATGGCCCTTCGTAAGGTGGTTTGAGCGTTGCTTTAAGGGCTTCGCGCCTGACAAAAACGAAATCGGCATTTTTCAAAGCCTTGGGGACGAAAACTCGTGGAAAAGCGTGATGAACCGGACCCGGGAGCGTGTCTGCCCCCGTGCCAACTAACGGTCCCAGAGCAGAGAGAGGTGGGGGCTCTGGGTGCTCTGGTAAAAACTCGCCCGGCAGCCTCAGAGTTTGTGCGAATACCAGCTCCGCTGGGGAGGCGTCTAAGTCCTCTTTAGGCGCAGAACGCAACCCTAATAAAACCCATGGGAGTTTATTTACCCAATCTGCATCCGTGAGCGACGCTCTGAGTGCTGCCTTCAAAGACCTATGAAAACGCTCGCATAAACCATTAGCCTGAGGGTGGTAAGCCGTAGTGCGGTGAATTTTGGCTCCTAAGCCGTTGGCCATCGCTGACCACAGCTCAGAGATGAATTGCGGTCCTCTATCGGACGTAATGTCCGACGGAACCCCGAAGCGCGCCACCCAAGCCGTTAAAAAAACGCGAGCCACCTCCGCGGCCGTGGTCGTCGCAAGTGGGACCACTTCCGGCCAACGTGTGGTGCGGTCCACCATTGTCAAAAGATACGTGAACCCCTGTGATGCCGGTAGGGGGCCCACAAGGTCGACGTGCACATGGTCGAACCTTCTGGCCGGAATGCGGAACGGTTCTAACGGGGCCCTTGTGTGCCTGTGAATTTTGGCCCGTTGACAGGAAATGCAGGTTTTTGCCCATTCCTTCACGTGCTTGCGCAGGCACGGCCAAACAAACTTTTCCGCCACTAGTTTCACCGACGCGCGCACCCCCGGGTGCGCCAGTGAGTGGACCGAGTCAAAAACACGGCGGCGCCACGTGGCCGGAACCACCGGACGCGGGCGCCCCGTCGACATGTCGCAGATCAGGGGGGGCATACCGGTTTGTAAACACTTGCTCTCCAGCCTCAACCCTGTTGGTCCAGACTGGAGCGCGCGCACGTCTGCGTCCGCCCCCTGGTCCGCTGCCATGGCTGCGTAATCTATACCCACGTGCACCGGGGCTGCGCGCGCCACCGTGCCGCTCTCCTGCGGCGCGGTCACGGTGGCCCGTTCTGCCTCTGCGCGTGTCGGGGTCGTGAACGCGCGTGAGAGACAATCCGCTACTACATTGAATTTGCCCGCGACGTGCCTAATGTCAGTGGTAAATTCCGAGATTGCGGCCAGCTGCCTCTGCTGCCTGCCGGACCACGGATCTGAAATTTTGGCCATGGCGTATGTGAGCGGCTTGTGGTCCACATAAGCGGTGAAGCACCGTCCTTCCAGCCAGAACTGGAAATGACGAATAGCCAAATGCAGCGCCAACAGTTCTCTGTCAAACGCGCTGTATTTTCGCTCAGCCGCGCTTAAAGATTTGCTAAAGAAAGCCAAAGGCTGCCAAACTCCGGCTACCTGTTGCTCAATAACGGCCCCTATGGCTAAATCTGAAGCGTCTGTCGTCAGCGCGATACGTGCTGCAGGGTCTGGGTGGGCCAGGAGCGCAGCGTCAGCCAAGGCTTTTTTAACCTCTGTGAACGCGCGCTCCCGCTCCGGGGACCATTCGACCGCCTGGGTCGGCTTTTGTTTTTTGAGCGCGGCATATAACGGTTGCATGATTTGAGCTGCGTGGGGCAGGAACCGGTTATAAAAATTCACCATCCCCAAGAATTCCTGTAGTGATTTGACCGTTTGTGGACGGGGAAAATCCGCTACCGCGCGTACTTTCTCTGGTAACGGAACCGCTCCCTCCGGGGAGACGCGGTGACCCAAAAAATCAATCCGCTCAACGCCGAACTGGCACTTGGCTGGGTTAACTATTAAGCCGTGCTCTCCCAGCCTCCTAAAAACTGCTGTGAGGTGCGTTTCGTGTTCGTCCTCTGAAGTACTCGCGACCAAAATGTCGTCGAGGTACACAAACACGAAAGGGAGATCGCGTAACACGGCATCCATCATCCGCTGAAATGTTTGCGCCGCCCCTTTGAGACCAAACGGCATGCGTAAAAATTCGAAAAGTCCGAACGGGGTTATTACCGCTGTTTTAGGAATGTCCTCCGGTTGGACCGGGACTTGGTGATAGCCGCGAACTAGATCAATCTTTGAAAAAATGCGCGCCCCCGCCAGGTGCACCGAAAAATCCTGAATGTGCGGGATGGGATAACGATCGTGTGCCGTAGCGTTGTTTAGCCTGCGGTAATCCCCGCACGGTCTCCAGGAGCCATCGGCTTTCGGTACCATGTGCAACGGCGAAGCCCACGGGCTCTTCGACCTACGAACGATGCCCAGCCTCTCCAGGCTGGCGAACTCCTCGCGCGCAATGGCGAGCTTAACTGCATCCAAGCGCCGAGCTTTTGCAAACACGGGAGGACCAGAAGTGGGGATGAAGTGTTTCACCCCGTGCTTCGCGACCGTCGCTGAAAAAGTGGGCACAGTGAGCGCTGGAAATTGGGTGAGGAGTGTGTGAAACTTACCACCTGCTGTAGCGACGTGGGTCTGTACTGGTGGCGGGGACACTCGAGCTGAACAGGGGAGAGAGTAAAAAGAGAGTGCATTTACCAGCCGTCTATTAGCAAGATCAACTAACAGATTGTGTGAACACAAAAAATCCGCGCCCAACATGTTGAAACTCACCGCCGCTACTACAAAAGTCCATTCATATGTGCGGCCATGTAAGCATAAAGGCAAGGTCCTTCTCCCGTAGGTGTTGATGTTCGAGCCATTTGCCGCTGTAGCTCCGTCACCGTGGGGTCCAGCTACCCGGTCCGCGTATGTTGGGGTGATGAAGCTCACTTGTGCTCCGGTGTCAATGAGGAACACTCGTCCGGAGCGCGCATCCGTGATGTAGAGCAGCTTGTTGCGTTCTCCGAGGGTCGAAGCTGCTAGCGACCCCCGGTCTTGCCGTTTCCCGAACTCCTGAAGATGCAGGGCGGCACACACCTGCGTGCCTTCTCTGCGAACCTCCGATGGTAAAAGCAGAGATCTTCTCCTCCGCTGTGTCGTGCCCGCGCCTCTGTCGCCGGGCTATTGGCTCCCCCTCGTCGCGGCCGTGTTGCCGCCATCGTCGGCCAGTCTGGTTCTGCCGCCTCTGGCTCCCCGCTGTCTCGGGTCGCTGCTGTGGTTGCTTGCCCGCCGCAGGCGTCCAGGATCCCGTCTGCCTCCTGGGCCAGCTCCCGGAACTCCTCCAGGGTGTGACACTTTTTGCCGGCCAGCGTGCTTCTCGCATGCGCCGGGAGGTTGGAGAGGAAGATGAACTGAAAAATGAAATCATCGTTGTCCAACCCTCTCAGCTGTATCATCTCCTCCATCAGGGCGCTCGGCCTGTGTCCACCTTGGTCTAGCAAAGACAGGATCCTCCTCGCCCTCACTTCAGCCGAGGGGGTGAAAAACTTGATGAGGGTGGATTTCAGCTTGCTGTACCTGTCGGTCGCGGGTGGCTGCTCCACCAAGCTTTGCACGCACCGAGCTGTGCTGTTGTCCAGTTTAGCGATGACATGGTGGAACTTAGTGTCATCCACCGTTACTCCTGCGAGCGCGAACTGCGACTCTGCTTGCAGAAACCACGACCGTGGGTTATCCTGCCAGAAATCAGGCAGCTTAACGGCCACTGCGCTCGCCAGCTCTGAGCGCTGTGAGTCCGGGACCCTGAGAATTTCTTCGTTCATTCTCAACGTCGTCAGTCACCAATGTGGGGAGACTTGAATAACGAAACCGAATTGTCTTTCATTTCAGTTTATTCAAGAAATCATTCCACTGTCTGCTCTTATTCTTGAGCAGCGAACAAAGAGCGTGAACACACCAAAGTTCTCTCATTTAAACCTTCTCACATCAAACCATTTCCCTCGCGGGGGAAATCACACATCTATATCAAAGTCTCTTTATTCACATTCATTAGCCTTTTATTTACATAACTCCCCCTTCTCTCTTCCCGAGCCTCAGTGGTCAGGAAGTCTTCTGTCCCCTGTCCTCCGCAGGGGGTCCAGGCTCTGTGGCTCCGCACCGCAGGGGGCTGGCTCTCCTTCATCGTGGTTAAATCACATATGCAGTGTCCAACATATACATGTCTCACAACACAGCCATACAGAGCGGCATACTGGCTCTGTAAACTGGCGAGTGCCTCTGCCTCGCGGCTCGTGCCGGCCGCTGCCTGCCGCCTGCGTCAACGGTTCACTTAGCTTAGCTTCGTTAGCACATGCTATTAGCTTTAGCAGAAACTCGCGGGCTACATCCTCCTCTTCACGTTCAATGGTTTTCTCCACCTCCTCGATTAACAGTCGTATCAGCGTGTACTTCTTAAGACGGTTTGGCTGGGCTTATCTTTGCAAATAAACAGACCTCATTTAGCTGTTCGGCCCGTAACGGCACCAAGGCCTCGCTTAGCTTATCTTGTAGCTGCTCCAGCAACATCGTTACGGCCTTTCCTTTTTTTTTTAATTTGCACTCACTCACCGTCTCAGACACGACTGAACCATCCTCTGCTACCAAGTTATGTTACACCCAGGAAGGGCGAAGGGGAGGAAGGATGAGGAAGCCAAGCTGTTAGACTTTGCAGCGGCTTTTATTGACTCTACCAGCTCACATGGCACGGCACACACTTGCACAGCACATCGCTTGACACCATTTTCATAACACTCTCTCTGGAACATTCGCTACTCTCCTTCTACTGTGTTCTAACACTGAGCAGCATCTTGTCATTACTGAGCGCCACCGCTGGCATAGAAACGCTACTGCTTTCACTGACAGTTTCTATCTAACAGTGCACATTCAGTCCCTCAATAACATTCCCCATAAATGCTCCCATTTACCATTAACAATTAAATCATAGTCTATTAGGTACATTTATTAGGAATATTTGTATTTGCCATTAGCATCTAATCCACACTGTTTTCTGGGGGTTTACTAGAGGTTGTCCAAAATTGACTTTTTCCTACATATGTAAATGTAATTTTGTGCCAGTTCTAAACATATTAAATAGTAGTAAAATATAATTTAGTATTATTACATCAACATACCATTCAGATATCATGAATTTACACATGTGATGCAGCAGCAGATTAAAAAGGTAAACTATAAATGCATTTGTACTTACTTCTAACTTTAAAGAGAAGACCACATTTGAGCATTCTAAAACACCAGATTTCGTTAGCTTCTGGGGGGCGTTGCACCCCAGACCCCCCACCAAGGCTCTGCCTTGGATCCGGCTTGGGGGCCTGCGTCCCCCAAGACCCTCGGCTTAGTTTCCTCTTTTTTTTCCCAAACCTCATTCTCATCCCTGTGAATTCAGCACATCAAAATTGTCCTAAATAAGCTAA
The DNA here is from genome assembly GCA_020510985.1 of Pholidichthys leucotaenia. Classification (NCBI taxonomy): domain Eukaryota; kingdom Metazoa; phylum Chordata; class Actinopteri; order Cichliformes; family Pholidichthyidae; genus Pholidichthys; species Pholidichthys leucotaenia. The sequence continues at coordinate 282,932,891 of CM035844.1, forward strand.
AAAATTTAGACAATAAATTTGGTGTTGACAGTAAATTTGGTGTTGACAGAGGCATTGCGGTGGCGCAGTGGTTGGCACTGCGGCAGCACAGCAACTCACCCTTGGCCATGGGATCCCTGGTTCGATCCCAGTCCCTGACTACAGTGATCTGTGTGGAGTTTGCATGTTCTCCCCGTGTCTGCGTGGGTTTACTCCGGGATTTCTTCGGTTTCCTCCCACATGCCAAAAACATGCAAGTTAGGTTAATTGGCATCAAACTGGGGATTCTAAATTGTCCTTAGGTATGACTGTGAGAGTGAATGGTTGTCTGTCTCTCTGTGTTGGCCCTGTGATGGACTGGCGATCTGTCCAGGGTGTTCCCTGCCTCTTGCCCAAAGATGCTGGGATAGGCTCCAGCCCCCCCGCGACCAGAAAAGGATTAAGTGGAAGAAGATGAATGAATGAATGAATGAACAGCAATGATCATTGCTGTGTCCAATCGAATCTCAACTTTATCTTCAGACATCACTCTTCATCTCCTCGTACTTTACACTATATCATCACTTCACTCAATATCATCACTCTACACATCTTTGCCATGGCAACTGCCATGGCCAAGATCTCTGCTGCTGAAGACACTTTTATTTCAGAGGCTTCATAGGATGAACTTTATTTGTGTCAGAACCATATTCCAACACCTTTCTTGTGTCTCTTTGTCCCTCCAGATGTCCCACAGCAAAATGACTGTAACCAGGAGGAGGTTGTGGATGAGCAGCAGCTTCTAAACCAGGAGAGAAACTTTATTGTTGTTCAGGTGGGAGCAGATTGTTCCCAGATGAAAGAGGAACAGGAGGATGTCTGCATCAGTCAGGAGGGAGAGCAGTTTGGACTGAAGCAGGAGACCCAAACCTTTGATGAAGGTTGGTGCAGGTCAAGGTTCCACTCAGTGATTGATGAGACAGAAGAAGTGAAGTGAAAAATGACATGAGGGCAGTCAGCCTGAGGAAAGACAAAGTAGTTATAGATCAGAAAGTTCTAACAAAAAAGACAAATAATGATGTGGTACAATAGAATTGAAACTCTAGACTGAAAGTAAATGACATGGATAGTTAAATGGTAAAATGAATATGTAATACAGAAAAATGACAATTACCTAAATATTCAGTGATGTGCCATAAATGCAGCCAGGATTGAAGGGCTCAATATAAAGGAGTCCAACCCACTAGCACAACTCAAAGAAGGTTTCTTAGAAAAAAGCTAAAGGTGGTGAACAGCAGTTCTGCAGTCATGGCTTCCATGCTGAGAAGAGACAGAGAGGTGGAACCTGACCAGGCCCTGATCAGCAGCCACACATCACATGATCCCACAGGTGTCCCCAGGTTTGCTGAAAAAGTGAAAATAAATAAGATGAGGAGTGAGAATCTCAGCTTGAATCAGTGAAGAAAGTAGAAAAGCACTCAGAGAGGGCATACCTCCACCCAGGCTCCTTCTGTCTTTCATGGATCACCTCCAAAATGTCATGGGTTTGTGTGTAGGCCTAGAGCCACTTGTAGTGAAAATTGCATCAAAGTCTGTTCAGTAGTTTTGGAATGTTGTTGCTCACACACTGTGAGAAGATAAGAGCCTTGGCTGAGGTATGCAGTCTCAGATCATCAACAAAATGTAATGGGTTCCTCTGTAGCCCAAGAACCACATTGGCGAAAATTTCATCTAAATCCATTGTTAGAAAAGTCCTTGAAGACCTTCAGTCAAAAACCAGGCTGGATTCAGAGTTTCAGCAAATTTAATTACACTGGCCAGTGGAGAACAATACAAGAACGGTCTCAGAGCCTATTCGCGCATCATTCTGACTCAGACACACATCACTCAGTTCTTTAAGCTTGCTGTTATCTGGGAAGTGGGGGAGCAAATTGTCCATCCAGTACATCCGGTCAAAACTTGGTGTACAGATTAGCTTTTCTCAGGTCACTCTATCCCAGTCATACAGGCGCCACGCAGGAAAACAAGATAATCACTAGTGCAGCTGTCACCGTGACACTTTCATACAAACTCTAAGTTAGACTCTGAGACCAAACAAAGACAAATATAAGACATATATGGAATTTTCCTTTCATTCTTCCCCCTTTGATGCCATAACAGGCATAAATGAAAAGTGATCACAAGTTATGGCATCTAAAACCGTGTTTTTAACCATTGTTTGTTCCACTGCTTCAATCACCTGGCCAGGTGACCAACAAAATAGTTCATTCGTGGTTGGTGGACACTGCTGATGAGTCCTGGATTTGGGACCTTTGTGGTATGATTCCAGACAGATGATCTTCTTTCTGTTGTATAGTCATATATGAATTATTGCTCGATGAAATGAAGCCGGTTGCATCTTCACAATGTCCCCACGATGGCAATCTGGGCCCCTCCTTATCTGCCTCTGTCTCCTTCTACATTCCGCCTGAAAGGAAGGAAAGAAGGATTTAAGTCTTGCTTGCGAAATCCAATGGCGTTTGTTTTTATTTTTCTTACAATTATAATATTTCAAATTGATTAAAGCAGTAGCAGACAGGATTGCTTTTATTCTTAGTTTTAGATAAATGGTGCATCAGTGCAATATACAACAAATTGATCTGCACATTGGTTAGTTATTCACTTTCTTGTGTAGTCCAGTGTAGTGTGTTGAGGTCAGTCTTCTTGACAAAGACTCATTCAGCCAATAATCAGGCTTTACTCCAAATTTGACCAGATTTGCAAATGTATTATCAGAATCAGTCAATCAAAGCTATATTTGTGTAGCTCATTTCATACAAAAAGTGTAACCCAGAGTGCATAATAGATAACAGATCATTAGGATTAAAACAAGAGCATTTAATGTTGTTAAATTATATTTCTTTCATTTTCTGTCTGCTCTCACTTTAATCTTGTAGAAATTAAAATTTAACTCACCAATAGAAGAAGCATCTTCCAAGTTTTTAGTTTACTGCTTTTTTTTTTATTTAAGTTTTTGTAAAGGGTATACAGGTCATTACAGCATTGCATTGTTTACATTTTCATCACATGTTCCCTTATTTTTTGCTATTTGACAACACTGGAAGAATAATTATTACAGCACCCCTTTTTTTTTTAAAGTGAAAGAAAAGGTGAAATTAAAGAAAATAAAATAAAAAACAAACAAACAAACAAAACAGCAAAAAACAAACAAAAAGAAAAATAGGTAATTAAAAGTAAAAGAGCATCTGAGTAGCATTGGAACAAAGAGCGGAACCATTATTGAAATGGTATTTGTCAAAGATTAGATCTAATGGAAGACACATATGTGATCCAGGGTTGCCAAAAGTTCATGAACCCATCCATGTCCTGTCTCAGTGCGAATGTCAACTTTTCCATCGAGTGAATGTCTTGGATCACGTTAGACCAATCTTCAGGTGTAGGACAGTCCTTCAACATCCATTTTTTAGTTAGGGCTTTTTTACTTGCCAATATTAAAACATTGAATAAGTATTTTTCTCCTCGTCTTTCCAGTGAGTCCGGTAGTAAACCCAAATACAAAGTTACAAAAGAAAAGGGAACTGTAATTTTGAATATTTTCCCCAATATTGTCCGTACATTGGTCCAATATTGGTGGATAACTGGGCATGACCAAAACACATGAAAATGATTTGCAGTCTTTTCACCACACAAGCGCCAACAGTTCAACCCCTTATGGGTAAATTTGTTTTGTGCAGGTGTTCTGAAAAATCTTACCAAATTTTTCCATCCAAATTCTCTCCACTGCAGGGATGAGGTACTTTTCCATTGCTGTTTATTTAGCTTTTCCCATATTTCCAGTTGTAAAGTGAAATTCCCCTCTTTTTTCCATCTCTCTTTTATATAAGATGTGTTGTCTCCTTTTAAGTCTTGAAGACCTTGGTATATTTTAGAAATGTATCTGATCCCTGGGATCCCTTTATATGCCATTAAGAAGACCTTCAGAACACCTGACTGGGCCCTTTCCAAATCCTCCTTTTTAAATATATTGTTTATGTGGTGTCTAAGCTGAAAGAACCTGTAAAGATCTTGGTTTATTAGACCTTGTTTTTTCAAATCTTCAAAACTTCTTAAAGTTTGCCCCTTAAAAAAATCGTAATATTTTATCAGCCCTTTCTCTTTCCACTTTTTAAATCTAGTGTCTGTTTTATTGGGGGTAAAGTCTTGATCATAGGCAATCCATTGCAGAAGTCGATAGGGCTCTTTAGTTTGATTCTCTCTGACTATCTTAAACCAAATTTTTAGCGGGGTCTCTATCCACGGGTTAGTGTTATTCAAAAGTTTAGGTAAGGCAAGGTTCCCTATTATCACCTGTAGGGGGATGTCACTTGTTATTTGGCATTCGATCGCCTTCCATTGTGCAGTGTAGACTGGGTTACATATCTCTATTAAAGTTTTAATTTGTGCGGCTTTACAATAGTTCCTGATATTTGGCAGCGCAAGCCCACCTTTGTCTTTGTTTAGCTGTAAGGTTCTATATCTGATTTTAGGTCTCTTGCCTTGCCATATGAATCTTGAGATCCTTCTGTCCAGCTCCTGCCATGTTTTTTTGGGAGGTTCTACCGGTGTTGTTTGGAAAAGGTATAGAAGACGTGGAAGTATATTCATTTTGACTGCTTCAATTCTTTGTGCAGTACCCAAGAATGGTATCATATTCCATCTTGCTAGGTCAGATTTTATTTTTGTCACCAGTGGATCATAGTTTAGTGTTATAATTTTGTTGAGTTGTTTCGGGATATTGACCCCCAGATATTTCATAGATTCCATCTCCCAGTTAGTTTTGAGTTTGCTTAGTGAATAATGATTTGGGTCATAGTTGAATGTTAAAACTTGGGTTTTATGCATGTTTAATTTGTACCCCGATAAATCTCCATACTCTGAAAAAACTGAGATTAGTTCTGGTAAAGAAGTGTCCGGCTGCCCTAGGTATATTAAAATGTCATCAGCAAAGAGTGGTATTTTATGTTCCTTCTGACCAAGTGTAATACCTTGAATTTTTTGATTTTGTCTTATCCATTGGCTCAGAGGTTCTATGAAGATTGCAAAGAGCAGTGGAGACAGGGGGCAGCCCTGACGACATCCTCTTTCCAGCTCAAAAGAAGATGATAAATTACCGTTAATCCTTATTTTAGCTGTTGGTTTTTTATATAATGCCTGTATAGTTCTAATGAAGTTGTTATGAAAATTGAAACTGGATAAGATTCTATATAGGAAAGACCAATCAACCGAATCAAATGCTTTTTCAGCATCTAATCCCAATATGACTGCATTTAAGTTATATTTTTTTATATGATGAATTATGTGTAAAGTGCGTCTAATGTTGTCTTGTGTCTGTCTTTGTCTTATAAAACCTGTTTGGTCTAAGTGAATTAAGTCTGTCAGTATATTTTCTAACCTTTTGGCAAGGATAATGGTAAAAAGCTTATAGTCCTGATTTAATACACTGATTGGTCTGTAGTTGGAGCATTCTAGTTTATCCTTTTCAGGTTTAGGTATAACTGCAATGACCCCTTCTCTCCAGGAGGGGGGGATTTCCCCTGTGTGGAGGACATAGTTAAATGTTTTCAGGAGGAGAGGAGATAGTTGCTGTTTAAAGGTTTTGTACCACTCTGCTGTATAGCCATCTGCTCCTGGGGATTTGTTAGCTTTAAGTTTCATAATTGCTTTTTCCAGTTCTTTAGGTTGTATTTCTGACAGTAGTGTTTTATTTTGTGACTCCGTAAGTTGGGGAAGGTTTAATGTGTTTAGGAATGCCTCGGATGCGTTTTTATGTTTTTTTGTGGGAGTATAAGTTCTTGTAGTAATTCTCGAAGCTTTTAAGAATATCCTGAATTCTGAATTTTATTTCCTTTGATACTGGGTCTCTGATTTTGTAGATTGCTCTTTATGTTTGTTGTTTCCTCAATTTATAGGCTAGCAATTTTGCCAATTTACTGCCTGCTTCATAGTATTTTTGTTTCAAAAATGTAAGTTTCTTCTGGATTTCTATTGTGTAGATCTCGGATTTATTTGGTTTTTAATTTCCTTAATCTTGAGCGAGTCAGTAGAATGAGTGTTGCCTTTGTGTTCTTTTTCTAGGTTCTTAAGTTCTGACTCAAATGCGGTTAGTTATTCTTGTCTCAGTTTCTTTTGGGTTGCCAGTTTTGCAATAATCTTCCCCCTTATTACAGCTTTGCATGCATCCCACAGTATTAAAGGGGATACCTCTCCATTATCGTTTTCTTCCAAATATCTGAGAATGTCTGATTCCAACTCATCTTTCAGTGGTCCTTTCAGGACATTTGAATTCAACCTCCAAGAAAATGCATTATTTGTGTATTTTTGGATATTTAAGTCCATATAGATCGGACTGTGGTCAGAGAGATCCATCAGTCCTATTTTACATGTTTCTACTCTTCCAATGTCTCTATTAAACACAAAAAAATAGTCAATCCTTGAGTAAGATGAATGTGGCGTTGAGTAAAATGTATAATCTTTTACACTGGGGTTGAGTTCCCTCCACACTTCACAAATTCCCATTTCATTTAGTAGCATCTGAGTCTTCTTGCTTTGGGTATTATTTTGATGTGGAGAATTACCAGAAGCATCCCAGTATGGATTCAGTCTTAGATTGAAGTCCCCACCACATATCACTAAACCTTGAGCTTTAGTTATCATTAGGTCAAATACATTTTTATAAAATTTCCAGTTAGCCCCTGGTGGTGCATATACATTCAGCAGGGTGATATCTTCTCCCTCTAGCCGCCCAATTACCAAACTGTATCTCCCTTCTTTATCTTTGTGTTCTGATTTTTTTTCAAATGTAATTTTGGTTGATATCAATGTCGCTACTCCCCTCCTCCTCCCTGACTTATATGAAGATGAAGAGATCATTTTAAACCCTTGTCTACTGAGTTTAGTGTGCTCCACGTCTGTTAGGTGGGTTTCTTGTAAAAATATTATTCCTGCTTTGTCTTTTTTCATTTTGCCTAGAATCTTGAATCTTTTAACTGGATTCAGAATTCCTTTTACATTATATGAAATTATTTTGGTTACACCCTGTTTCTCCATTGTGTTGTTTTATTTAGTATAACAGTGTGGTGGCCCTCTTTTGTGCTACTCAGAAACTGAAAGAACATTAAGAACAAGAAAAACATTAAGAACTTAGTGTATAAAACTTTAAAACAAAAAACTGTCAAAAGAACTTCCTGAGCTGAGGTCTTTTTAAAGACCCTGGAAGAGCCTTGATGGAGTGTAGGCTCTGAGGGAAATTCCTCAAACTCTGTTACGTGTTGAGGGCCCTCTCTTACCCCTGTAAGTTGTCCCATGCTTTTAACCTGAGTTTCAGAACCCAATCCGAACTTGTAATGATTTTTTTTTTTTTCCATTTATGCCTATACCCTGTGAAATTGTGTGCACCCTCCCACCCCCATCACAGCAAACATTCACGCTAGGACGGTATTTGTTAGTGTGGGGAGAACATGTGGATCATTGTCACCTTTCTATTTTAACAAGATTTTTTTAAACTTATTTGTTTCTAATATTACGACTGTTCCATGAAATGTTTTACCACATGCTGAATATGCATCTCCTTTAATGTTTGTTACCTTGTATGAGGGGGGGTTGGATGTGCAGATTGACTAAAAAAATAAAAAAGATCGCTATTCCAACCTGAAAACGGCCAGTTTATCCGTGACGCTCTGGCGCTGGGTTTCCCGCTGCTGGCCCGTGGATTTTGAAGGTTTCTGTGTGGTCCACGTTTGAGCCTTGATCCTATCGCTTGGGTCAGCTGCGGGTTTAAACACCGTTACTGGGAGCCCTCTTCTCGCCATGTCAGCTGTTGCTTCTTCCGCCGAATTATAGAGACATGTTTCTTCACCGTAGAATATCCTTAACTTTGCAGGAAATGGCATCTGAAAGCGCAGTTTCTTCTCACGTAGCACCTTTTTGGCATCATTATATTCCCTGCGCTTTTTAAGGACCTCCGGGGCGTAATCGTGTTCCACGAAGACTTTTCTTTCTTGGTGCATAAATCCTTTTTTCTGCCAAGCCAGTCTTACAACCTCTTGTTTTATTTTGAAATTGGAAAATCTTACCAACACCGAACGTGGGGGCGCTTCCGCCGCTGGCTTAGCGGCTAATGAATGATGTGCCTTTTCTATCTTCAAGTCGGTGGTTTGTGGAATATCCAATTTCTCTCTTAGTAAAGATTCCACGCATTCTGCCATTGAGTTAAAACCGTTTTCGGCTCCTTCTATCAGACCATGAATTCTTATGTTGTCTCTTCTCTGTCTTCCTTCTTGGTCGGTTAGCTTAGCCTCTATTGATGCTTGTCTTTTGCGTAGGTCCAGGACAGAATCTTCAAGCACTTTTATTCGTTCCTCTGCTTCCAAGATTCGGTTCTCGGCCTGGTCCACTCTGCTGTTTGTCCTTTTTAATTCGTCTCTGAATTCACGAAATTCGGCCCAAACCTCTCGGAAAAATCGTCGTAGTTCTTCAAATAGCGTTTTCAAGCTAACCTTCTTGTTAGCTACATTCAGCTCCTCGTCTTCTGAACGGAAATCATCCGGATCAGATTCTCCGGCCGATACGTGTCCTGGCCTGGAAAATTTCAGTTTCCTCTGTTTTCCTTTAGACATGATGATTTTGTCTTTTGATTTTCACTCCTCCAAAAATCCGTTAACTTTGATTTTCAAGATATTTTCTTGGATTGGGCCTGGGAGCTTCAGTGTTAAGCTGCTATCGCCATGGCGTTCAGACCGGAAGTCTCTAGTTTACTGCTTTTACCTATGGAGAAAGCAAAGCAAAAACAACCATATCTCCAAATACTTACCTCTTAAGATAAAAGATAAGATAAGCCTTTATTAGTCCCACAATGGGCCCAACCCAAGCAATCAAAAAAAAAAAAAAACAATTTTCCTGCTCTGCCATAATTTTACTTAAAATAAACAATAAAGTTCTGGCAATAGATAATGTTAGTTAAAAATAAAACAAAAACATCTCCCAACAAAGCAGGACTAAATTGCTTAACACAAGTAAAAACTATCATAAAGCAAGAAAAATCCCACAGAAAACTACACAACAAAAAGAAATTACTGTCAGAATTATCTTGAGATATCTAATACATCTTATCAAAATCCCCAGTTCAGTGTGACACACAAGTTAGTCCTCTCTCTCACACACATACCATAGCAAGCTCAAATGAGCACACACACGTTAGTAAGCAATCCCCAAGCCACTTATAATAAGCAGATCTGTCAACCCAAGGTTGTCATCGTCAATCATCTTCTCCCAGATAGCAAAAATCGATTGAATCAACATTGAGATATTGTCAGGCTGGAAGATTGAATCAACATTGATATCAGATATTGAAAAAATATGATCAACATTGAAATATCATTGAATTTTCAATCAATTCTGACAATGAATCAACCTTGATTCAACTATGATATGATCAACATTGAAAGAATGTAGAACTGCATCAACACTGATTCAACTATATATATGCATTGCATTATACTGTATATTGAAACAATGTTATTATTAAAAGGAACTCCGATTATATTGGCATGTTAGCTCTATATGCTTTATTTTTATGTTACTAACATAACTATAATATAATTTTTTTGAAAATAATTCCCAGTTTTATATATTTTTAAAAAACTTTATTACGGTGTAAATCGCCATTATTGTTTACGTCGCAATGCATTCTGGGTAGTGACGTAGAAAGGTTGCAGCCGTTTTTTCTGTCTTATACAAGCCAAGAAGCGAAGCTCCTAACTACAGCCATTTGTCAGTGAAAATGCCACATTGCGCGGCTTTTGGATGTAATTTCCAATCAAAGGGAAATAAAGAGAGCGGGGTGAGCCTCCATAGCTTTCCTAAAGAGGGAAAGTTGAGGAAAAAGTGGGGCGGCAGCGGCTCAGCAGGTAGAGCAGGTCGTCTAATAACCCGATGGTTGGCAGTTCACATCACGCTCTCCCCAGATATCCTGCCGTTGTGTCCCTGGGCAAGACACTTCACCCGCATTGCCTCCAGTGCCCATAACACTGGGTATGAATCTGTAAAAATGTTTAAATGCTCGGTGGTGGCCGGATTGCTGCTGCTGCTGACGTGGATTGGCAGCCACATTTCCCTCACTCTGAGTGTCTGTGATCACGCGCTGTACGCTGTGATAATAACACAATATCGCTCGAAGCGCACGAGCGTGCGCTTTGCGCACCAGTGTGACGAATGAAATAAGGGAACCCAGTGTGGAGGTACGGAATAATTGCAGGCAGGACACGCGAACTGAAGTTTAAAAGGGTGTTTATTTCATACTCCCGCGCTGTGGAGCGAGCCCTTTTTTTTTTTTTTATTAACTAACCACAGTGCGCAGTGGGCAGCAGTTTACCCTCGGCCGGGGGATTGCGGAGATCGTGGGTTCAATCCCTGCCCCCGGCCAACAGTGATCTGTGTGGAGTTTGCATGTTCTCCCCATGTTTGCGTGGGTTTACTCCGGGATTTCTCCAGTTTCCTCCCACAAGTCAAAAACATGCAGGTCAGGGAGTTAAGGGCGCTTGCGCACGCAGCGACTGGCAGCTGGTAGCTTGTCACCAGACTGCAAAACAAATCTACCTATGGGTACAAATAAGTAATAAAAAAAAAAAGGGCTCGCTCCACAGCGCTGGAGTGAGCTTCGTGCTGGAGGATGAAATAAACACCCTTTTAAACTTCAGTTCGCAGTGTCCTGCCTGCACTTATTCCGTGCCTCAACACTGGGTTCCCTTATTTCATCCGCAACACTGGTGCGCAAAGCGCACACTCATGCACTTTGAGCGATACTGTGCTATTATCACAGCGTGATTAATACATATGTCAGCTTTATCAGGCATGCGTTACAGCGCGCGATCACAGACTCAGAGTGAGGGAAATGTGGCTGCCAATCCACGCCAGCAGCAGCAGCAATCCGGCCACCACCGAGCATTTAAACATTTTTACACATTCATACCCAGTGTTATGGGCACTGGAGGCAATGCGGGTGAAGTGTCTTGCCCAGGGACACAACGGCAGGATATCTGGGGAGAGCGTGATGCGAACCGCCAACCATCGGGTTATTAGACGACCTGCTGTACCTGCTGAGCCGCTGCCGCCCCACTTTTTCCTCCACTTTCCCTCTTTAGGAAAGCTATGGAGGCTCACCCCGCTCTCTTTATTCCCTTTGACTGGAAATTACATCCAACAAATTACATCCAACAACCGCAATGTGGCATTTTCACTGACAAATGGCAGTAGTTAGGAGCTTCGCTTCTTGGCTTGTATAAGACAGAAAAAACGGCTGCAACCTTTCTACGTCACTACCCAGAATGCATTGCGACGTAAACAAAAATCGTAATAAAGTTTTTTAAAAATATATAAAACTGAGAATTATTTTCAAAAAAATTACATTATAGTTATGTTAGTAACATAAAAATAAAGCATATAGAGCTAACATGCCAATATAGTCGGAGTTCCTTTTAAAGGGCCATTTCAACACTTTCCAAACTTCCTCTCTATGTTTTTAATATGCCTCATTAAAAAAATAATCACTTTTTTATTTTTTAAATGAGGCATATTAAAACCATACAGATGAAGCTTAAAATGCTCAAAAATGCCGGTCCATTAAGTATGCTATATTGCAGTGGTTCTCAACCGTTTTATACAAAGACCCCACTTTACTGAAACATGCTTTGGGGGACCCCATACTTGATTATAATTGTGTCATAGGTGAATATTTGAAAAATGTGTTGTGAGCTTGTAGATTGGCTACTTTTTTTTTTTTTTTTTTTTAAGAAACCAAGGTTGAGAACAGCTGCTTAACTGCATCTCTATTAACAGAAAAACAATTAACTGACCATTATTCATTTAGTTGTTTATTAAAAGAAAGAGAAGAAATCCCCTGAAAATCCAGGGGACACAAACATATAAATGCAACAATATTGTCATACTCAGTGGAAATCAGGCAGTTCTTAAGAACTAATAGACTCAGTTCAACATGAATAGAACATAACAGCTTAGCGCTGTCCTTTTAACTTTTTGACTTTCCTTTCCTTGGTACCCCACCACTCCTCTCAGGTGCATAACGCAGCCACTTCTGCAGTGCATCCCTGTACTGCAATTCCGTCAACTTGCGGTCAAATTGACGAGCACTTGCTGAAACAAACAGAAAGAAAAAAGGGTTATAAATTTGTAAAATTAAAAATAAGAAAAATGCAGTTCTGCAGCTGCAGTTCCATTCCAAAGTGACATAAATGTCCAGTGTGTCCTTTTTGGTGTACTAGATTTTCAGGCGGACCCTGAAAATCAACCCTATCTTCATATAAATGATCCACACTAATGCTCATAACAAATGGCAGTTTATGCCTACTCTGTGTCTCAGAGGACGGACAGTTCTGAAACCTGCCTACCAGTGACATCACATCAATATAGGACTTCCAGCAGATGATCTCTTCAGAATAAGAGTACCTCTATAGATGTCTATAGAGGTGGAAGAGACAGTCCACCAGAAGTCTTGTATAGTCTTGTATAGGAACATAGGCCTGATTGACACAGCAGGAATGATTGTGCTGAGCGCTGCGCTCTGTGGATTTATCTATAAGAAGGAGGCAAAAACTGTGAAAATAGCCGATCTACAAGCTCACAGTGCCTTCACATTACGAGCTTGTAGATCGTCTATTTTCACAATATTTATCTGTCAAACTAAATTTAATGCCTCAACACCACAATTCCAAGTGCTTGTCAGGGTGGGGGATCCCCAGTTCAATTATTATTTTAGGGGGTCTCCAGGTCAAATGTGATTATTTTGGGGGATCACTGCCTGAAATGGTTGAGAACCGCTGCATTAGAGGACCATTACATGAAGATAAACACTGGAAATAGGTGAAGTGCTTCTTTAAGAGTGGATGCATTTTCCTCCACATGGAATGAGCCATTTATCAAGCTCCTTCCATGGGGAGGAAAATGCATCCATTCTTATTTACTTCAGATAGAAATTTAAAATACTTATGAATTAAATTCAACATCACTTATCAAAATTGCCAAATCCGTTGTAAAGTAGCAATAAACTAGTATTTTGATGTGCAGACTCACCAAACATGCAGTCCTGCATTAATGTGTCCTTGAAGGCCCTCTTCAGTCCCTTTCCCGCCCAGTTGAAGATGCAGGCTAGACTGTTTGCCATGGTAGCAGATAGCATTCGTCAGATCATATTTTCAGAATTGGTCCCTCCAACTAATGCCAGGTGGGTAATCTTAACAGATTAGAGAGGAAATGCTTAGTTTGCTAAAGTGTACAGTGTGCCATGTAAAATGGACAGAGTACTGCATTTAAGACATCCTTATTACCTCTAAGGAAGAAATAAGACCATTATTGTTCAAAACTACCGGAGTCAACAAACAATGCTATCAAACAAATTGACAAAACAAATGGTCAAATATTGACCAAGAAAGAAAGATCATTCCACATATGATCGCAAGGCGATATGAACTTGTAGATCGGCTATTTTCACAATATTTCTATGCCAAACACATCCAAGTGAAAAACTAATTTAATATCTCCACTCCTACAATTCCTGACAGTAAATTTAAAAAAATCTGAGTGTAAAAATGATTCACCATCTTTCGACGGACTGTTTCCTCCTTCAGTGCAGCTTCAGCCTCATCAAACTGCTCCTCATTGGCAAGTGGCAGAATGATGGGGAAGGGCTCTTCTCTCTGTGATTCAGGATCAGCTCCAGGAATATTCAAGGCGATTTCAGTCTTTATAAACTGAATGTCCCGTGACATTTGCTCCACCTTTATGAGTAGCTCTGCAAGCATCTTGGTGTTTTTGTTGGCAGCAATGTCTTGAAAGAAAAACAATTGGTTTTATATTAAATTTCAAGAATAGATTGACCATTTTCAATAATTTAGAATGACACTAAGCAACTCACTAATGTTTGCACTCCTAACTTAAAGTAACCGTTAAGCGCTTAAATGTTAAGCCTAACAAAGACAGTAAAATCACAAGGGACATGTTTCTCAATTCAGATGGCATCAGATAGGTTAAGAAGTTGATCAGAAAATGATACTACCTTGCAACATTTGGCTGGGCTCCACTGCATAGAATTTTCCCTGTGGTGTTTCTGGAGCTGAACCTTTAAGAAACCAACAACCTGGCATCACAAATGGCATTGCACATTAGGTCATTGTGTATTGGGGGGTAAATGGGAATACAGGTATTTTTACCCAGGCCAGGTGATCTGAAGTCAGCTGATCTGGAGCCATTTGCATAGCTGGAACTGATGTCTAAAAGAAAGGACACACATCATTAATAATTACATTGAACATGATTTGTGGAATTCTGCACAAACAACATCTAAGGATGCCCAGATTGATTGAACAATGAATGGCATCATTTGAGATTGGCTGGCATGTATGGTGGTAAAGAAATAAATTTAAAAAATGTGATGAAAATTTGTTAGTTAACTCACCTTTATAGCCTTGGGGGTGGTGATGGTGATTGCTAGCAAAGTCTAAAAAGAGGACAATCAAATTATTCAAGAGGATTTAATTTGGTGAGAAAGAAAAAAGCTTGGATACAATTTATCAAGACCGTGTATATGTTTTAAAGTTTGGATAGAGTGTCAGGAGCTACAAGTTCAAATATTTAAGTCCTTAATAGAGTTACAGTCCTGTATGTCAGGGCGCAATAGCAACACAGGCACAGCAACTGTTAAGTGATAGCTAATAAAATAATCACAAATCTATAAAAACGCTCTTGACAAGGGACAACGGACATACCATTCCTTACTTGTCCAGTATGGCGCCCTCCTGATATGGATTCTAATAAACCTAATTAGTCAAGTTAAAATAACTCATGATATCATGCCAATGCAAACAGCTCCTTGCAAAATAGTGAGACACTGAATAAGCGACTGTATTATGCACTCAACTAACACTTCCACCGATTTAATTTTTTTCCAGTCAGTGTAAGGTCTCCAGTGAGGTAAGACTAGTAATCCCCCATAGAGACAATACTGCCTCCTATCTAAACAGACTTCAGACACAATAAGAGTGGCTGAGGGCATCACATAGCTATATGTAGCCTATTTATCTACTTACCATCATTACAGAGGTCTGTTGACTCTAGCTCTGCCAAGTAGCTTCCACAACAGCCTAAAATGAGAGAACACAAAACATAAACTATGAATGCTATAACTCAGACAAAGCACATTTAAAATCTGTCCACCTTGAGGTATCAATGTGAAGTGGTTTACTTACCATTCTTAAGCTTGTCAAATGACTGAACATCCTCCGAGCAGCTTACTCCAGAGGCTAAAAGAAGGGAACACAAGACAGGAATAGTGCTGTAACTTTTCAACACATATCACATGACTGATATGTATGCATGTATTTACAGAGGAACTAAATGCTTGTAAATTAAAGCTCACATGCAATTGCATTTCGTTTCTGCCATTGTAATAAGTAATGACATACCACTGCTTCCATCTGGGGTTGGTACAGAGGGGTACTGGTTGGATTCTGGCAGCACTGTATTAACAAATAAATAGAATTATACATGGCAATACTTAGGGTGCAGCAGTTGTCATAACTGTCAATGTACCTGGAAAATGAATAGTAGGTGGCTTGGCAAATTTTCTCTTAACACTGCTGGATTCTGGCTCCCCATCTGACTCCACGTACACAGGATTTGGCCTTGAAAATAAAAATTAAACATTCCCAGCAATTGAAAAAAATATTAAATATAATTACATTAAATGAGCAAGCCTTGAGATAGACACTGTTCTTGGGTCATTGCCCGTTTTTGTAAAATGAGGCAATTTGGCGTACAAGTACACATAGACATGACACTAGTCTATCACAGGACGGACATCCAATCCAACCCTCGAAGCTGAGTGCTAAGCAGGGAGGGACGAGCTATGACTCAGCCAGAGATTGAACCCTGACCTCCTTATCTCAGGGTGGACACAAGGCAGCGGTGTCTAGGTGTAGGCTAATTTAATAAACACATTTGGTTAAGGAATTCAACTGTACCTTTTTCTTCTTTTACGACGTACATCTTCTTCCTCCTCCGATTCCAAATCAGTGGTCGGACATCCAGTAGATACATACTTTTCTTCATGTTGCTTGGCCTTTTCAAATGAATCTGCAAAAGAACAAGCAGAAAATACAGTATGCCATTTTTAAGAAGTATGATTACTACTTAAACAATATAATACAAACAGGGTTTTGAAAATGGCAGTCAGATTTTAATTCAAATACATTTCTGTTTAGTTACCAAACATATCTGATAATATATTGCCAAATATATCTTATACTGTACCCCAACACACCCACAATTAATGGTTCTCCTTAGATACCAGAAAGGAGAACAAAATGGGGATCAAGGTTACCACTTTAATTAACCTGATTGACTAGTCCCATTTGTGGCTGTTATATAAGTAATGCCATTCATTCTGTCACAAATGGGATTGACACCCCTAAATATGGAATAATTCACATCTGACAATAGTGATGCAGTGACTACTTACCACAAGTAATTAAGAGCCGAACATTCTCATACGTGGTCCATCCTTTATGGGGCATCATGTTTTCTTTAAGGGCCTTTGAATAATTTATGTTTTTTGGGGGCCAGAACAATGTACCTTCCTTTGGATTGTACCAGCTGGAAAGAACTGTTACAGTTCCACCATTTGGAAATAGTACAACAGCCCAAAGTACCACCTCACGTTCCATTCTGTGTACAATACATTAAATTTGAATAAAAAATGATGAAAAATAAAATTGAAAATACTCATGAACGAGATGTCAAACTTGCTATGCTACTGCATATGAACTATTGGAATAGCTATGAGGCTATTTCCCTCTGACTCTAGACACAGAACACATTTACGTTTAATACTGCTAAGTTTACTAACCCCGATATCATCACACAACTCTCTAACCTTATATGTACCTATGCATGAGGACTCACAGGGATAAGTGTAATATGCTTCTTGGTGTCTGAACGTTCTGTATATCACATAGACCTGATCTTCTTCTTGGACAATATTCTGCACTACTGCAATTGTATCTCCCACCTCAATACAATTATCCCCCTGCTTTGTAGACAAGGTAAAGTGACTACTGGAGACTTTTGTGTACTGTAGAGCAACACTGAAATGTCGAGGAAGTGGACCATCAGTATGGATGTTCTGTAAGACTGGTTTATCTGTTGCTAATGGAAGCTCAACATGTGGCATTTCTGACAACCTTTTGACTACCTGTTGTAGAGGTTGGTATGGCTTGCGTAAAAGATGCTTTATTTGGCCAAGATAATTCTCAAAAGGGAATCCCGAAACATTATCTAAAGGTCCAAATTGCTTGTATTCATCTGCTAAATGTATAATCTGGTGAACACTAAACACAATCTCATCCCTACCATACAGCTGTCCAAAGTGTTCCACAAAGGAAATCATCAATCTATGTGCAAATTTAACCATCTGGCCAGAAATTCCAGGTGACAAAAACAAATACATGGCCACTGAAAATAACACAAAATTGTCATAAAACTCACTGGGAAGGCAATCCTTCAGAACTACAGGACCCCAGTATAACATAAAGGATCGAAGCTCAGTAGCTTTCCAACGATCAAGTTCATTCAAACCTCTTGGTTTGCGATTGAATTCCAAAGGGGTGTGGGAACGTAACACCAGCGGTTTGCTTGATATACTGTTAACAGTTTGTGAAGGAAGCCGAGTGGCTAGATTGCCCTTTAACCACATATTCAACAGTTTTCTCATCAACCCAAGACAACAGAGGTGCATATAATCTATTGGGAATGAAGAAATCATCTTTACAATCCCTGTTAAAGGACTGAGTGTCTGTTTTAAGTGATGTTCCTCATCAATCATATCACAATAACTTGAGTCAGTCCTCAGCCTGACATTTGTTTCAGGATATGTCATTTTGTTCCTCCACACACCCTCTTGATCACACTTGTCGCATCCTGAATATCCATTATGTGACTTAATATTCTTAAAGGCCTCGGCCGGATGAAATTACAATATCGCTAAATCATATCTTAAATTTGTGTGTGAGACGAGCTAATTTGAACCGCACATGTTTTGGTGTCAACAAATGTCGCATAAGGTGACAATGCGCTATTGAAGTATGATTTCCTTGAGAGCTGTCTGTCTGCCAAGCGATCAGCGGCTAAAATGGCCACTGACTGTGTGATGTCAGGTCAGGGAGCGACCTGAGTAGGAGGAGGAGCACGCTGAGGAGCACGCGGTGAGTGTTTAGGAACTTCCCCTGCCTGGGAAAATCAGAACCGCATGGGTGAATTTCGTTCAGAAAACGCTAAAAAAAAATTGGAATTATGTCGCAAAATCACCCAACATGTGCATTAGACATTTTGTTGACAGCGATTTTGAGAATAAGATGCAATTTGAAATGAAATTAGCAAAAAGATTGCTGATAAAAAAATCGGCTGTTCCAACTATATATCCTTTCATTTCAAAGTCCCACTCTCAGACAAGTGTCAGTGAAGTGGCGTGAAAAGCAAGGGTGATCTACCGATGCGATCTGCTGTCAGAAAGAGAAGTAAACAGGGTAATTTTTCTTTTTTAAATATTCACTGCCAATATTTACTAAAATTATTTACAAGCAATGAATTTCATTGCCTTAACAACTTATCAAATATTAGAATTTTAGGGTATTCATACTAATCAAATATGAAATATTCAGTGCTGTATAGGGAGGTGGTTGTGCCTGTTTGCTCAAGTTATATTTCTATATATGTAATCCAATTTGACACCTCTGGAATGAAATTATGTTGATCTACTGTTTTTGCAGATGTTATCCACTGTCACTCAACCTTCAAATACTGTGGATTTTTTTTTTGAATTTGATTATTCAGCAATTGTCCTCATTGCAGTCATCCATGTGAGGTAACAAGTCACACTAAAGGCTCTCTGTTGGTGATCAAACAACATTGTCCACATTGTGTTGAGGATCGATCCTGGCACAGCCAGCCGGTAACATACAGCTTTCATCCGCCATTCTCTTCACTGGGGCGTCATATGTCAAGGTCCTCAGAGTTCTAAATGCAGCCGGTATCGTTGGAATTTCCACGACCACTTACAAGGAGCTTTCGATTTCTAATTTTTATTAAATTAATTTTATTTCAGAATATGTGGATGATCTGATGAATACTCTTTTCGACAAAACCTTGGTTGATCCAACCCACTTATTGGAGCAGTGGCACTCTGTACAAGCCAGAGTTCCCGCAACATTGAGTGCCAAATTTCAGCGTCCCATCAAAGCTGATGCTGTTGAGCAACATGTATCTAGATTTTCAAAATCAAACATGTAAAAGTAGAATAAATTTCCAATTAGCAATGAAAGTTCAGCTTTCAATTGTTAGGGAAGCAACATATTTTGCTAAGACAAAAAAATATAAGCCTAAGATTTTTAGAGAAATGTGCTTTTAAAAATTGCACACGAATTTTACACCATAAAATGGTAGAAAAATTACTCTAATGTATATGAGATCCGACTTTGATGAATGCTGAAATATTAGAATTATAAAATTGACATGCACATTAATAAACTCAATATATGATTTTAAAAAACTTTATTTAAATAACATTGATCACAAATCTAATCTTGGTAGGCAAAATCCCTTGTAGTGATCAGATGGGAATGTTTCTCTGATGAGGCTCACAGCACAGGCAGGCAATATCACCCTCACTTCTTCACCTTCAATACCTCCTGGCAGCACCGAGATTCAGTTGATGTTGGCATAATGTTGCATTTCTCACAAGTGCACCTGTTAAAAAAAATGGTATAATCAGATGCTTATAATAAACTAATGGCTCGTGGGAGTGCTATATAAATTGGTCTATGAAGTTTGATTAGAAAATATTTAAAACATGTAAAAAATTTTGAGCAGAAAGAGAATGTTTATAAGTCGCCAAGTAAGGCAGCGAGGGAAAAATTGGCAGTTTTATTTTGATAATTAAGTGTGTGACCATGCATATCGCCTAAAAAAAAATAAATTTCAAAGCATATTTTACCAATATAAATCGGCGAGCCTCTCGTTCTTGCCTCTCGTCCTCTTGTTCTGCTCCGGTCGCTGTTTCGTCCGCGTCTTACGCCGCACCCTCGGGCTCGAACAAATACGGCTGAATAACTCCATCAGCACCACCCAAAACTACTTCATCATCAGATTCGTCATTTTCAATATCATCACTTATATTGCGGTCGTCATACTCGATAAAATAATCGCTGTCCGAATCACTCTGCTGTCGTTCAGCCATTTTTGCAGGCAGGTGATCATCCATTTCCTGCAGCCATTTCCTGTTTCTCCCTGACCTGACGTCACTGCTGCACGCCCCTATCGAGAGATGGCGGTACTGCAGCATCACTAAGTGAAATATGGGCTATTAACAAATAAAGTCATTTATGGAGGCTGGTGACACATTTTAAATCACGGGAATGGCCAGAATGGAATATTTTCATACAATCAGTTTATTGGTTCAATTTTGAATTGACAATGCAAAAGCTGCCAGAGAACTAAACATCCACCTGAGCGGACTCAAGCTTAAGCATGCCCCAAATCCAACTTATCTTGGAGTGACCCTTGATAGGACCTTATCCTTCAAGGAACATCTAAAGAGGACGGCTGCTAAGGTGAAGGTACGAAACAACCTGCTCTGCAAGCTCGCTGGTGCAAAATGGGGGGCGGCAGTCTCCACCCTGCGCACCTCAGCACTGGCCCTTTCATACTCTGTAGCAGAATATTGTGCCCCTGTCTGGTCCAGGTCATCTTACACACACCATGTAGACACCCAGCTCAACACAACCATGAGAACTATAACTGGAACAATCCGCTCAACACCACTCCCCTGGCTCTCTGTACTGTCAAACATAGCCCCTCCACACATCCGGCGAGCAGCATTAACTCAAAGGATGCTCCAAAAAGTTAAAGATTCTCCTCACTTACCAATCCATGCAGATATCTACACTCCACCCACTGCCCGACTTTCATCCAGACGGCCGATTTGGAAAAACCCTCCCCCAGCTGACTTTACCATCCAGACAGCTTGGCAAGAGGAATGGGAGACCAAGGAGGTCCCAAACAAACAGCTGGTGATAAACCCCAACCAACAGGTCCCGGGCACCAACCTCCCAAGGAGACAGTGGTCTACACTCAATCGCTTCAGGACTGGACATGGCCCCTGCTTGGCCAGCCTTTACAGATGGGGCAGTAGCCCTAGCCCTCTGTGCGCATGTGGAGAGGAGCAAACAATGGAACACATCATAGAGGCTTGCCCGCTCCAAAGACTGGAAGGAGGATTACACACCCTCCATACAGCAAACCAGGAGGCAACTGCTTGGCTTAAGGACTTTGCATTCGCTAAATAAATAATTGGTTCAATAAAAAAATGTCACCGTCCGAGGCCTTTAACAAAGGCTCTGGCAGGAGCATCACACACAAATGAGGAAACCTCTACATTCAGTGGCTTACTATTATGAATAATGCCATTAGCCAGTACATTTTTAAGGTCTCTAACAAACTGCTGCAGATACTCAACAACACACTTTGGTTTGCTTAAACCACAAAATATACCGACAATAAATGGTGACTTAGTGTAATCACATTTCAGGATTGCAAGTATAGGCCAGAATTGAAGTCTTGAACTCTTAAAGAGGGGGAGACCATCTATGTTGAACTGTAGCGTAAGAGTTTTGAGGTTCACTGGTAAACGCAGACATTTCAATCGAGAAAGTATTCCTCGCACCAACCCAAAATGATAGTACTCGCCACCTTGCATTTGAGTGGTTGCAACATGAGATTCTGTTTTAAGCAGAGTTCTTCCATCTTTAGGGAGCCTGGGGCGAAATAGCTTTAAGATGGAAAGCAGAGCAGACAAAGCAACCAGACTGATGGAGTAGGATGCTGCCCAATATCTTAGGCTCCTTATAAGCAGATCCTGACTAGGTTGATGCTCATCACTGTCAGAGTGAGAATCTGATTCATCTCCATCACTTCCAGCTACACTACCATCCATATGATCATTTTCAAAGTGTACATAATCTGACTCAACTTTTATCATTGCCAGCTACACTGCCATCTATATGATCATTTTCCAAGTGTACTTGGGAAGCTGGTGATGTATCTAGTTGGGAAACATGAGAGATTGTTAGGTTAATTGGCTGTTCTAAATTGTCCCTAGATATTTGTTTCCTATAGGCCCTTGAATAGAGGGTTAGTATTAATGAAAGCGCTTTGAGTGGTCTGTGACTAGAAAAGCGCTATATAAGTGCAGGTTAGTTAGTTAGTTAGTTAGATTGTGAAGGGTGGTGCCCTATTCACACAGGGGTATAAATTTGCACTCTGATTATGCAGAGTTTCCCCAAATTCCTTAAGGATATCTTTCTCTATCTCCCTTACAGTTTTGATGACTCTACGTCTTTTGGCCCAATAAGAAGCCATCTTAGCTAGATAGAGAGGTGGTGCTGCTACAATTATATTACTTAGCCTTGTATATTGCTTGCAGTGAATCCCCTCAAGTCCTCTTGTACTGAAAAAAGAGGGAAACAAAGAAAAATAAAAAACAATGCATAAACTAACAATAACAATATACACTCAGAAAAATGATTGTGAGGGTTGTGTCAGGAAGGGCATCCGACATAAAAACCTCTGCCAAATCAACGTGCAAATCGGAGATCCTCTAATGAGGATGATTTGCTGTGGCGACCCCTAGTGGGAGTAGCCAAAAGACAAAAAAACAAAAAACAAAACAAAAAACCACAGAAAAATGATTCATGGCACAGTTCAAATTTAGGTGTTCTAATTAACTTAATTTTATTTAAATTGTAATATTTTTAAAATTTAGCCATTCAAATTCATTATTAAAATCATTAAATCAATTTATATCTACTAGTTCTTAAATTGATTAAATGTTATCATTTAAAAGGTATTAAAATGTTTTGCATAATGTTCTTCTAAAAGTATTTGAGAAAGGAATGTATTTTGAACACATTGAGATTAATAAATACAATTGCATAAAACTGGTTTTATGTATTTAGAACACATTGGATTTATTAGAATTAATTGCATAAATCAAGGAATTACTCATTTCATTTATGCATGATTAATAAATATATTACATTCAGTTTATTTACTTGTTCCCATAAAAACTAAGTAATGTAATTGAATGGAAATGGTTTATGCAATCACAATACGTAAACCTTGAAAATAAGCCTAAATATTTTTCTGAGTGTATCTGTCTCACTGGTTGGTGCCTATGCCAAGATTCAGCAGTGTTGAACACCCAAGCGTGGACTTCACACGCAGTCCGTCAACTCAACGCATCGGGACGATATTTCCGTTTTTTCCCATATAATGGGAGTGGATCGAATTTCCGACCACCAAACGCATGTGTGCACGCGCCATCATGCACGCAAATACGGATGCCGTTTCATTTCGCTCTAGACCGGAACTACTACATGCAAAGCAAATCAGTGTTGGCAACTTGGCCAACTTTCTCGCTAAATCTGGCGACTTTCCAACTCCTCTCAGCAGTTTTCTTTCTCAAAAGCGACTAGCGACTAATCTGGAGACTTTTGCTGGTGTTATTGACGTTTTGCAAGTGACGTCCCGCGTCACGTGATTTTTGTTGATACCGCCATATTGGACGGCAACTCGGGCGCTGTGTGAGTGCGTTTCAGCATGGCGTCTGCTCAGTCAGATGTGCCGGCTTTGTCCGATGTTGCACAACTACTAGATAAGTAGACAAGTGGGTGGCGCGTTTTGGAGTCCCGTCGGACATTACGTCCAACAGGGGCTCTCAATTTGTTTCCGAACTCTGGTCCGCGATGGCCCGCAGCCTGGGTGTTACAATTCACCGCACAACTGCGTACAACCCACAGGCCAATGGTTTATGCCAGCGTTTTCATAGATCACTGAAAGCAGCGCTCAGGGCTTCACTGACGGATGCAAATTGGGTAGACAGGCTGCCGTGGGGCTTACTGGGGTTGCGCTCCGCGCCGAAAGAGGATCTAGAAGCTTCCCCGGCAGAGCTCGTTTTTACGCAACCACTACGGCTGCCCGGGGAATTTCTACCAGATAATCCCGCTCCGGGCAGCTCCTCGTCTCAGCTTTTGCAGCGTAGCGCAAACACAGGCACACTGCCGGGCCCTGCCCACCAGTTTTCCACGTGTTTATGTACCCGATAACCTGATTTATAACCAGGAGTACAGGATTAAAACATGGAGTCATTCAGACTCATGCTTTACCATGACACTGATACATCAGACATACCCGATATAAAATGTTGATTGCATAGCCGCGAGTAAGGCGACGGGCCACCCACCTTCTGCGCCTGTCTTCGTCAGCTGGGAACCGGTAAAACTTACAAGTTGGATCCCTTTTTCTGGCGATTTGTACACCCAAAGGCACAGCAGTGAAACACCATAGTCTAATTCAATGCCGACATAAAATAAAACAAAGATGTAGGTTGAAGTCAGGTAAATATATCGAGATCTGGTACACCGCTGAATGTGCCGTCCACTCGCTTTTGCCGTCCAATATGGCGGCGTAAACAAAAGGATGTGACGTCACAACAAATGGTCTACTGGAGAGTTTTCTGATGTTTTGGAGACTCTTGACATGAAAGCACGTTATCACTCTGCAGTTACTGTCCTCACAGAGCAGCGGGTGCTGCCGTGAGCTGCTCCCCCGCCACAACGCACTCACAGCCGGCCAGGTTCACAGTAGCCTCCCGCAGCACTGCCGCTAGCTTTCTTAGTTTACCGTTATAAATAAACCAACTGCTTTACCGTAGTGCTTGTTTCAACAATGCTTATGTAACTATTAAAAACGCTAATAATATATAATTATATACACAGATAAATTAATGTTTTAATCGCGAGACTCGCTAGCAAAATGGCGGGCATAACGTTAACTAGCCCTTTTCACATTCCCCACAATGCAATGCGCAACCGGCAACATCTGGTAGTTTGTTTACACTGGCTCACATGCATACACGTCGAAATAAAGCCACAAATCAGGGTTCCAGATGCGTAGTACCTTTCTGTAGTAATCGCCAGATTTTGCTCTCCCAAATTCGCCGAAGATCTGCGTTTTTTTCACCGCTGGGAAACCTGTAGTATGATCTTCTTATGCCCTGTTCCTTGTCTGTACCCTGGTGATTACTACAGAAAGGTACTACGCATCTGGAACCCTGATTTGTGGCTTTATTTCGACGTATCTTGAACTCTGTCTCTGTGTATGCATGTGAGCCAGTGTAAACAAACTACCGGATGTTGCCAGTTGCGCATTGCATTGTGGGGAATGTGAAAAGGGCGAATGCTAGCTAATGTTAATATATTATATGCATTGCTAATACAAGCAACAGACTCCGGACTAAGTTGGCACTGCAATAATTCACAAAGTTAACATTTACTCAAACGATGACAGCCATATAATGGTATCTGAACGGAATAATATATAATATTAGCAAAAGGACTTACCAGTTAAGTATTATTAGCTGGCATGCTAGTGATTGATAATGCTATCAAACTAAAACCTCCGGACTATAGTTTACACGACACGGCAATAATACACAAAGTTAGCATTTAGTCTAAAGATGACAGCCAGATGATGGCATCTGAATGGGCTAATGAATTATATTTCATAAGGACTTACCAGTTTGTCTCACACAGAGAATTCGCTGCTGTTCTGTGTCCCCGTTGCCACAAGACAAATGTTCATATAACCGCCACAAATGTTCAACCGCCAAGTTTGAACTAAAATCCCGTGAGAGCTCGCGCGAGATCACGTGAGACCAGCGCTGGTCTCGTGAGCTGCGCCCCCCTCCCTCCCACACACCCCCACCACCAGCGCCATTGAAACAATGTCAAATTAAATGTAGGGCATTTCAACATTGAAAAATCATCATCTATACAACATTGATTACAATTAATTTACCTCTTAACACGGCTTTTAGTGCATCCCATAGTATTGTTGGGTCCACTTCTCCATTATCATTCTCCTCGATATACTCATTTATGTTTAACTTTATTCTTTCTTTCATTTTCTCATCATTTAATAGTCCTACATTAAGTTTCCATGTTGTTTGTCGTTTTCTATTGTTTAAATACGTATATTTCCATGTATATAGGATTATGATCTGATATTTCTGCCCCTCCAATCCGACAATTTCTCACCCTGTGTCTGTCACCTTCATTCATAAGGAAGTAATTTATTCTAGAGTGTACTTTATGGACTGCTGAATAATGTGTATAGTCTTTATCGAGTGGGTGCAGGTCCCTCCATATGTCTACCATACCCATTTCTGCCAGTGAGGTTCTTATGAACTTTGTTACATGTTTTTTGTCTTCTTAACACTTGTTGTGTCAACTTCATGATCCATGACAGCATTTAAGTCTCCTCCACAAATTAGGACTCCTTCACTGTGTGTTGCTATGAGATCAAACAGTTGTTGAAAAAAACCCTTGTCACTTTCTGGTGGAGCATAGATGTTCACTAATGTGATCTGCATACCATCTATTCTTCCCTTTATTATTACATATCTGCCTTCTTTATCCTGGATTTCTTGTTCACATTCAAATTGTATTTTATTTTAAATTAGTATCATAGCCCCCCTTTTAGTTCCTCCCTTAAATGAACTGTAGTAGGAGTTCTTATAGCCAAATCTCTTTAGTTTCTCATGTTCTGTCTTGTTCAAATGTGTCTCTTGCATAAATATAATTTCGGCTTTTTCCTTCTTGAATTTTCTTATTTTTCTTTCCCTTTTAACAGGTGAGTTCAGACCATTCATGTTTTAATGTCATTATCTTAAGATTTTTACCCATATTCATGTTTTTCCATTTTTTTAACTTGTGCTCCTATCCCCTTTAACAACAAAAATAACATATATGTACAAAAACACATTAACGAACCTCGACCTCCGCACTTTGGGCCTTTCTTCTTCCCACTGGTCCCTGTTGGAGGGTGGAGGGAATATCCCCACCGAGTGAGGGGCCCTCCCTAGACCTGTAGTTACTATCCAAGTAATAGTCATTAGTCTAGAAATGTCCAACAAAAATCACTTTAACCTCTCCTAGCCGTTTGTTTCTCTTTTACCTTGTCTTCTTGGCCTTCATTTCTTCTGTGCCCTTCTTAATCTTTGTTATAATCTAGGCTTTCCGTTGAAAGCCTTGCAGTTTTTCTTGGGCTCGGTGCGCCATGTCCGTCTCCCGCCCTCTGCGCTCACTTGCCACCACTCCGGTCGTCTCGGTGCGCTCCGTGCCGCCGCTGCTCCAGCCGCTTCCTCCGGTACGCTCACCACAAAGCCTCGCTCCGTCATGTCCCGCGCTGCCTCTCTGGCCATGTTGTAGGTTTTCACGCTGTCGTCCCAATGAATTCTCATCTTCGTTAGCGGCGTTTGGAATCCTAATTTTTTTCTCTTTCAGCATTTTTTTAATGTTGGCATATTTCTTTCGTTGCTGCACAATTTCTGTCGGGTAGTCATGGTCAAAGAATATCTGTTTGTCGCCAACTCGTATCTTTTTTTTTCCACGCTTGTGTCAGGATTCTTTCCTTTACGTCGTATTTTAAAAAGTTTACCACAACTGACCTGGGTGTAGAGTTTGAGTTTGGGTTCTGTGCCAAGGCTCTGTGCGCTCGTTGGATCTGCAGGTCTGTTTCATTGGGCAGCTCAAGCTCTTTTTTTAAGAATTGATCAATGAATTTCGTCATCGAGTTGCCTTCAGTGCCCTCCGGAATCCCGAAGATGCGTATATTGCTCCGCCTGGACCTGCTCTCCAGTTCGGTTATTTTTTCCTGCATCCTCTGTGTTTGTGCCGTCAGGGTCTGTAGCAGCTCGCTTGCCTCGGTCTTCCAGTCTTCCAACTCTGATATTCGAGCCTGTCCTTCTGCCATACACGCCCGTTGAGTGCGGAGCTCCTCCATGTTTTCTGCTAGCTTGCGGTCCATTTCTTTTCGGAGACCCATAATTTCCTCCTTCATCTCTTTTTTTCAGTTCTTCCTTAAGAGCCGTTAAATCCTGTTGGAGTTGTCGCTTGAGGTCTTTTATGTCCTTACTTATATTGGCGAAGCCAGTGTTCATAACATCGAGGTCTGCATCTTCCATTTTCTTTGAAGTCTCCTCGTTTTTGTTGGCCTCGTGTTCAGCGATTTCTCCAGTGTTGTTGAAGAGGGATTCTTTAGTTTTACCCTGCTTTTGTCCGTGTGCCCGACTTCTTCATGTTTTCATCCCTTGGTTTATTAACCTATTTATGTCGAGTTGGCCGTTTACCAAAGATTTTTAATCCGACTAGGGAGAGCTCTCTGTTTAAGCGTTATGCCTCTCCGCCATCTTCCCGGAAGTCCCCTTCTTTACAGAATTTTATATACTCAGTTTTGGTATCTGTGGCCTCCTCCAACTCCAAGTTATGGAAGAGTCCCCAGTCGGTACAAGAAAAACAACTTCTCAAAGTTTCTATGCCTTCATTGTCCCATATGAAGATTATCTTTGTCTGTGGTGTGCTGCTTTTAAGCAAAGACTTGTAAATAGGAATCAGATGAACAGCATTATGGTCTGAGGACCCCAAGGAGGGCTTAACCCTTGCTATATAGGCATTTTTGATGTTCCCATAGCATTTGTCCAAAATATTTTTCCCCCTTGTACTGCAGTTCACATATTGGCTGAAGCCAGGCAGTGCCGCATCCAGTTTGCAGTGATTAAAATCCCCTAAAATCAAACAAGGTGCTTCAGGAGTGTGTTCCAGTTGTCTGTGTACACAGTCCACGATAGCGTTCGCCGCATTGAAAGCGTTCCCACTGGGCGGGATATAAACGGTGCATAATAAAATGTTTCCAAATTCACGGGGGAGATAAAAGGGTCTCAGGCTTAAGCACAGCAGTTCTATGTCCAGGGTACAAAGCAACTCTCTCGTAGTGAACTGTGAACACCATTTGTTCTTAACGTACACACAAATACGTTTTCCTTTGATCTTACCGGAGAGCGCGTCCCTGTCCTGCCGCACCAGGGAGAAACTGTCCACGGATAGGAGAGGAGCAAGTCGGGTACGTCCTCCTTAAGCCACGATTCGGTGAAAACGAGCAGGCATGACTCCCGGTACTCGTATAGGAACCTGGCGTTGATTTTGAGTTCCTCCATTTTGCTCTTCAGTGAGCGGACATTATAGAGCAGCATGGATGGCAGTGGCAGCCTGTTCTCTCTCCTCCGCAGTCTCTGTCGTACTCCGCCACGTTTCCCTCTCTTCCGCGACCGGCTTCTACGTCCTCCCGTCGGATTTCGTAAGAGCTCCCTAGGCAGGAGGGGTGCAGAGACGTGGCTGGAACGAAGAAGCAGGAGCTGGTCTCGAGTATAGCTCAGGAGCGTGGTTGGCCTCATGTCCCGATCCACTTGGGTACAGTGGCATATTATCCCGAGCAACCAGATCACAAGCAGTCCCTTTAGCAAAAACGTCATTATTATACTTCAGACTGAGCACTAAAAATAAGTACTACAAACATACACACACAGTAGCAGCACAGGATAGCCTGGGTCGCAGCGGAGCAGCGCCACCAGCAGCGTCCATGTTGAAAAAAAAAAAAAAAAAGCCGGCCGATCACCGTCTCGTTCTCCTGCTGAGCGCTCTGGGGGAGCGGTGTGGGGTGACCCACCACAATCAGCTTGGACAGTCAGAGCACTCAGCTTGAGCAGGAAACAGAACAATGATATGTATGGACTGATATCAATATGTACAGTAAATGTGCCTGCATTCTCTTTTGTCCTACAGCCCTGGAGCAAAGAGAAGAATTCCGGCGCCAGTAATCAGGCAATTGATATGTGTAACTCTTATGTAAAGTTGCCATGCATTCTCTCTTGACTGTTATGTAAATGTCCCATGCATTCTCTCTTGCCGGTATAAATGTGCTCACTCAAAGCTCACTGTATCGCTCTTTGGCAACACTCTCAGAGCTCACTCCCAGCACACAGACAGAGCGCTGGGTGAGTCTTGTGATGGAGGAGTAAAACTCCTTTAAACTTCGGCTAGCTGTGTCCGCCTGCACTTATTCATTCCTCCACACTGGTAACCTGACGTCACTGGACTGTCTCTCCCTTCTGCCGCGCTGTAGACTATTTCGTTCCTCCACACCATGACATTGGAGACCCAACGTGTCATGGTGCGACCCTCGCCTGATCTTTTGCCTCCACACTGGTGACCTGACGAGAGAGAATGACCGTCTGCTCCCTCTCACCGCGCTGTGGACCCCAGAGGACCAGAGAACGCCTGCAACCTTTTCATCCACAATGGAGCGGGCAGCACTGGGACTGACACACACTATGAACGGCGACACGAGTGAGCCGAAGGAAGGAGCGTGAATGGGGAAGGACATCGGCGCCGACTGCATTGATTTCCACCAAGCTCCCCGACCCTGACGCACCTCGCGACAGCGGACATCCCGCACGCAGAAGCCCCACACGTACACCGCAGGATTACGAGGACAGTGCAACTGCCAGCTAAGTGGTCACTGTGCCAAGCGCGCGCCATGCACAGGGTCAAGCTGGCTCCACAGACCGATACAGCGTCCTCCGCCACTGCACATGCCTGAGAAACATGGCCAATCGCCACCCTCGGAACCTTCAGGGCTGCTCACGCACCTGAAGCAGACGTGCAGCCCGCACACATGACATGGTATAGGTTTCTCAGCCATGGCGCACACTGGGAGTTTAGCCGATTGCTATCCCCGGTGGCTTTAGGGCTGCTTCCGCACCTAAAAGCCAAACCGCCAAGTCCCTCACACAGCTGCAGTTGTTCTACTGCCACTACGCATCCTCGGGGAATTTGGCCGTTCGCTTTCCCCACATCCTCGCTGGACTGAACCACGAGAGGAGTCAGACACTTCATTTTTTTTTTTTTTTTTAACAGCTGCTGTGGATCACCGCCAGGTTTACCAGGAAAGTCCCTCACCATCGCGGATCCACACGCAATTTTTGCATGGCCCACACACCTTTGACGTCCCGGGCCGGCACTCACTTACTCCCGCCCCCCTCTCCCTCCTCCCCCACAGCGCTCTTCCCGCACCTCACTCCCTAAAGCCGGCCGATCAGCGTCTTGTTCCATTACACACAACGCGCACCGGCACCCACGGTCCACGGCCGTTCAACGTGCTGGAACTCGGCGCGGAGCACACTGTCCTTTCCACCCCTCCCCCATCCCCCACCACCACCACGGACTGACAGCCATCCGACACTCCTCTACAGCACGACAGTTCTACCGGAGCTGGTGCCCAAACGACGGAGGGGGTCACAGCCCCTTCTGAGCATTCTGGGGGGAGCCCTGTGGTGACCCAGCACAATGCAGATTGACCCTTATTCACGGTCAGCAGGCTGGAGGAAATGGAAGACAATTAGCATACAGAGGACAATGCACAGACGGACAAAGAGCCACAGGAGGCAGTCAGACGGGACTGTATGCAGGTGTCCTCGAGCCAACCAATGTCATGCTAATCATGTGTATTTATTGTGATGCTAATGTGTCATGCATTCTCTCTTCCTGTATCACTGCATAAAAGAGCTTGTGTGACATGTCTCAATAGCCCAGTAGTTCACAGAGCTGCAAAGTGTGTCTCGTGATGTTGGAGGAAAATAAAACTCTGCAACCTTCCAGCTCGTCGCATCACGCCTGATCTTATTCCTCCACAATATAACGTTTTTTTTTTAACACAAAGTCATTCCATTTGAAGTAAAGTCAACACTCGATTTCAAAATTCATAGGGGAGGATTTTACTTTCGGTGGAAAAAATATAATAAAATCACTATTGCCTAATGTGGGAAAAAAATCCATTACACAAACTTTTCTGGGCGAATTTTGACACTGTTGCTTCTCTGTGCTCTTGTGATATGTTGATATTGTCTTGAGCTGTGGGTTTTCATTTGAAAACCGTAGGTATGGCAGTTGGTTTTAGAACCCATTTGTAATGAACTTTCAAGCCTAAAGATTCCTGCTGGCTTATATGTTCACTGAAGCAATTATAACACCCAGCCGCCACGTAACGTTTCGGCATTTCTTCGCTGATATAGAAGCTCAACAGCTTGTTTACACTGACAGCACACGGATCAGCTGAGAGGAACTTCACCTCATAACGTCATATCCGGAAATGAGGCAAATCTCAGGAGACTGCGTTAGTGCAACACGGTGCTAAATTTGAATTCACTTGGAAATATTTTTCCTCTTAATTAGTGTTCTAAATCCAAAGAACCAACTATATGTACGATTGAAGATAAATTCATACTGAATATGATCCATAGTTCCTAAATCATGTCACAGACATTTTAAATCCCAATTGAAAGTCATCCAGTTAATTGTCCTCGAATTTCAGTATGCCGATGATAGCATGCTGTGTACATACAATCTCTGAGACATGCAAAGGTCTGAGTGTCTTCAACATCAGCTTCACGAAACTTGATCTTGATCTTAACATCTCTAAAACCAAGGTCCTTGTTTAACCTTGGCCAAGGAAATACATTGCCTCCCTGACTACGAATCCAGTCATTGTAGATGGAGAACCACTTGAGTTTGTTTATGTATTATGTTTCCTGGGAAGTCACCTTACCCAGGTCAATAACGTTGATAAGAAAATTGTAGAATCTTCAATACAGGAGCAGCTTTTGCCAAATTGGAAAAAGAGAGTGTTCAAAACCAGAACTCACTAGAAAAACAAAGCTTGATGTTTAATTTGCAGTCATCATACCTGGCCTACTCTATGGTTCTGAAACATGGACATCATATTGTAAACAACTAAGAAGTCTTGAATGATTTCATCAAAGATGTCTTCGAAGAATATTGAACATCTCTTGGGAAGATTATCATACTATCCTGAGTGTTCTGGTAGAAGCAATTGACACTAGTATAGAAGCTCACATCATAAAGCATCAACTCCGATGGGCCGGCCACCGTTTTTGCATGGCTGACACAAGATTCCTGAAGCACGTTGTCCTTTCCAAACTGCATTACAGTCAGAGAAAATGTGGAGGGCAGATCAAATGGTGGAAGGACTCATTGAAGTCGTACATGAAACATGTAAATGAAACTTGAACTTTAGGACATGGGTAACACAAATAACTGACCGAAAGCAGTGGACAAACATTATCCACACTGCTATGGAAACCTTTGAAACAACAGGACAAGATCATTGAAATGAAAAACAAATGAACAGGAATAACCAGAAGCTCCACAGGTTGAAGAGGAACAGGAGGAACCAGAAGCTCCACACGTTGAAGAGGAACATGAGGAACTCTACATCAGTCAGGAGGGAGAACAGCTGGTAGTGAAGCTGGAGGCTGATACCTTCCTGGTGACTCTTACAGTTAGGCCCAAAAATATTTGGACAGTGACACAAGTTTTGTTATTTTAGCTGTTTACGAAAACATGTTCAGGATACAATTATATAATCAATATGGGCTTAAAGTGCAGACTCTCAGCTTTTATTTGAGAGTATTCACATCCAAATTGGAGCAAGGGTTTAGGAATTACAGTTCTTTAATATGTAGCCGCCTCTTTTTCAAGGGACCAAAAGTAAATGGACAATTGACTCAGAAGGCTGCAAAAACCAAAAAATAACAAGGCTGCATGGGCTCTTCCCTCATTAACCTGTCATCAGCTAAGCAGTTAAAAGGTCTGGAGTTGATTCCAGGTGTGGCGTTTGCATTTGGAAGCTGTTGCTGTGAACACACAACATGCGGTCAAAGGAGCTCTCAATGGAGGTGAAACAGACCATCCTGAGGCTGAAAAAAAAGAAGAAATCCATCAGAGAGATAGCAGAAATGTTAGGAGTGGCCAAATCAACAGTTTGGTACATTCTGAGGAAAAAGAGTGCACTGGTGAGCTTGGGAACTCAAAAAGGCCTGGACGTCCACAGAAGACAACAGTGGTGGATGATCGCAGAATCCTTTCCATGGTGAAGAACAGCCCCTTCACAACATCCACTCACATGAAGAATACTCTCCAAGAAGTAGGTGTATCAGTATCTAAGTCTACCATAAAGAGAAGACTTCATGAGAGTAAATACAAAGGATTCACCACAAGGTGCAAACCATTAATCAGCCTCAAAAATAGAAAGGCCAGAATTGACTTTGCCAAAAAACACCTGAAGAAGCCAGCCCAGTTCTGGAACAGCATTCTTTGGACAGATGAGACTAAGATCAACCTGTACCAGAATGATGGGAAGAAGAAAGTTTGGAGAAGAATTGGAACAGCTCATGATCCAAAGCACACCACATCTTCTGTAAAACATGGTGGAGGCAGTGTGATGGCATGGGCATGCATGGCTTCCAATGGCACTGGGTCACATGTGTTTATTGATGATGTGACAAAAGACAGAAGCAGCCGGATGAATTCTGAAGTGTATAGGTATATATTTTCTGCTCAGATTCAGCCAAATGCAGCAAAGTTGATTGGACGGCGCTTCACAGTACAGATGGACAATGATCCAAAACATACTGCAAAAGCAACCCAGGAGTTTTTTAAAGCAAAGAAGTGGGATATTCTGCAATGGCCGAGTCAATCACCAGATCTCAACCCAATCGAGCATGCATTTCACTTGCTCAAGACTAAACTTAAGGCAGAAAGACCCACAAACAAGCAACAACTGAAGACAGCTGCAGTAAAGGCCTGGCAAAGCATCACAAAGGAGGAAACCCAACGCTTGGTGATGTCCATGGGTTCCAGACTTCAGGCAGTCATTGCCTGCAAAGGATTTTCAACAAAATATTGAAAAGTAACATTTTACTTAGGGTTATGTTTATTTGTCCAATTACTTTTGAGCCCCTGAAATGAGGAGCGTTTGTATAAAAATAGCTACAATTCCTACATGTTTAATCATATATTTTTGTTCAACCCCTTGAATTAAACCTTAAAGTCTGCACTTCAATTTCGTTGTAGTTGTTTCATTTCAAATCCAATGTGGTGGCATGCAGAGCCCAAATCATGAAGATTGTGTCACTGTCCAAATATTTCTGGGCCTAACTGTATTTCTGAGGAAATGCAGCAGAGTGAAGCAGAACCCAACAGTGAGCAGCTCCTCTGTCACAACTCTGCTGGAACTGAGATCCAGGATGAGTAAGGAAGCCAGCTTGTAGACTCAGAATCAACTAAAGAAGAAGATAAGATAAGATAAGATAAGCCTTTATTAGTCCCACAATGGGGAAATTCCAGGATTGCAACAGCACAGGGATAGCAACACTCAGAGCAACAATCAGAAGGCAAGAAA
Source organism: Pholidichthys leucotaenia (assembly GCA_020510985.1). Taxonomy (NCBI): domain Eukaryota; kingdom Metazoa; phylum Chordata; class Actinopteri; order Cichliformes; family Pholidichthyidae; genus Pholidichthys; species Pholidichthys leucotaenia. Next base: position 282,968,159 of record CM035844.1, read on the forward strand.
AAAAAAAAACAAGAACAGCTAGTATACATACAGTGGGGCAAAAAAGTATTTAGTCAGCCACCAATTGTGCAAGTTCTCCCACTTAAAAGATGAGAAAGGTCTCCAATTTTCATCATAGGTATACCTCAACTATGAGAGACAAAATGAGAAGAAAAAAACCCCCAGAAAATCACATTGAAGGATTTTTAAAGAATTAATTGGTAAATTCCTTAGTAAAAATAGGTATTTGGTCAATAACAAAAGTTCATCTCAATACTTTGTTATATGCCCTTTGTTGGCAATGACAGAGGTCAAACGTTTTCTATAAGTCTTCACAAGGTTTTCACACACTGTTGCTGGTATTTTGGCCCATTCCTCCATGCACATCTCCTCTAGAGCAGTGATGTTTTGGGGCTGTCGCTGGGCAACACGGACTTTCAACTTCCTCCAAAGATTTTCTATGGGGTTGAGATCTGGAGACTGGCAAGGCCACTCCAGGACTTTGAAATGCTTCTTATGAAGCCACTCCTTCGTTGCCCGGGCGGTGTGTTTGGGATCATTGTCATGCTGAAAGACCCAGCCACGTTTCATCTTCAATGCCCTTGCTGGTGGAAGGAGGTTTTCACTCAAAATCTCATGATACATGGCCCCATTCATTCGTTCCTTTACACGGATCAGTCGTCCTGGTCCCTTTGCAGAAAAACAGCCCCAAAGCATGATGTTTCCACCCCCATGCTTCACAGTAGGTATGGTGTTCTTTCTCCTCCAAACATGACAAGTTGAGTTTTTACAATAAAGTTCTATTTTGGTTTCATCTGACCATATGACATTCTCCCAATCCTCTTCTGGATCATCCAAATGCTCTCTAGCAAACTTCAGACGGGCCTGGACATGTACTGGCTTAACCAGGGGGACACGTCTGGCACTGCAGGATTTGAGTCCCTGGCGGCGTAGTGTGTTACTGATGGTAGCCTTTGTTACTTTGGTCCCAGCTCTCTGCAGGTCATTCACTAGGTCCCCCCGTGTGGTTCTGGGATTTTTGCTCACCATTCTCATGATCATTTTGACCCCACGGGGTGAGATCTTGCATAGAGCCTTTGATCAAGGGAGATTATCAGTGGTCTTCTATGTCTTCCATTTTCTAATAATTGCTCCCACAGTTGATTTCTTTACACCAAGCTGCTTACCTATTGCAGATTCAGTCTTCCCAGCCTGGTGCAGGTCTACAATTTTGTTTCTGGTGTCCTTTGACAGCTCTTTGGTCTTGGCCATAGTGGAGTTTGGAGTCTGACTGTTTGAGGTTGTGGACAGGTGTCTTTTATACTGATAACGAGTTCAAACAGGTACCATTAATACAGGTAACGAGTGGAGGACAGAGGAGCCTATTAAAGAAGTTGTTACAGGTCTGTGAGAGCCAGAAATCTTGCTTGTTTGTAGGTGACCAAATACTTATTTTACCGAGGAATTTACCAATTAATTCATTAAAAATCCTTCAATGTGATTTTCTGGATTTTTTTTTCTCAGTTTGTCTCTCATAGTTGAGGTATACCTATGATGAAAATTGGAGACCTCTCTCATCTTTTAAGTGGGAGAACTTGCACCATTGGTGGCTGACTAAATACTTTTTTACCCCACTGTATGTACATATTACTATATATATACGTATATATAGACACACTGCGGAGCATTGTGGTTGGTGAATGTGCAGCAGAAAGTCTAAGCTCCCTCTCCCTCCGTGGGTGCGGCGGGCCAGCTGGATGTCTTTGGGCATGATGAAAGAAGTGACGAAAGAAGAACCCAAACCAAAGAAGAGACGACTGAAACAGGAAGTCACAGTAATGGTGATGACAACTCTCAGACTTCAAAGACTGTTTGTGAGAATGAAACGGGTAAAAAGTGAGAAAATGTTCAGGTTGAGTCTTTGAGAAACTGTCCTAAAATAAAATAATATTTAAGTAATATTTCCAGTAACTGCATAAATCTGATTTTCTTGTACTGGTCTCAGATTGTGTTTGACTTTGACTGATCTAACCCAGGAGACAACCAATTTCAACTGTTTGACTATACAGTTATAGTTTGCACTTCAAATGAGTTTTTCTTTTGGTTCAGTGTACCAGGTGGAGGAATTGTCTGCTCTAGCTAGTTAGCCATTAGCCTCTGCTAGCATCTCCAACAGGAAACAACGCAGTATGTGGTTATTTGTGTATAAAAACACCATCGTGACTTGTTCAGAAATAGAAGTTGGACAGTGCTGTGTGTACGACCGACTAGAAGAGACATCTAAAACAGAATTACTAATAAATAGTACATTTTATACTACTGTTGATGTGCTGGGCACCGGCTCACCATCATGTCACAGCCGGTGACACATAAGAAATGTTCACTGAACGAGACCTAGTGAGATCATGGTGGACCCTAACAAAGCAACAGGGTTGTCTTGTTTTTTCAGTATTTTTATTGATAGCCACTCCAGAGAGACAAATTCATGTGTAAAAACACTGAAAAAGTAAAATTTCATCCTGTGTCCTTTTAGACCTCAGGGATCCATGTTAGCATGTGGAAAAATAATTTTGTCCCCTTTAAATAACTTGTTGAATCTGAAACAGATTCATTACTGCTGTAATTATCACATGCAATGATAAGAACTGGGCAGCTTGGTGGAGCAGTGGTTAGCACTGTGGCAGCACAGTAAGGAGGTCACGGACTTGATCCCACCCCCAGACCATCGATGACCCTTCTGTGTAGAGCTTGCATGTTCTTCCCGTGTCTGCGTGGGTTTTCTCCCACAGGCAAAAGACATGCATGTTAGGTTAATCGGCATCAACTGGGGATTCTAAATTGTCCTTAGGTATGAATGTGAGAGTGAATGGTTTTCTTTCTGTCTGTGTTGGCCCTGTGATGGACTGGTGATCTGTCCAGAGTGTACCCTGCCTCTCACCCAAAGATGCTGGGATAGGCTCCAGATGACCCCCCTCCCCCCTGACCTGAAAGGAATTAAGCGGTAGAGGATGGATGGATCAGAACTATTTGTTACCAGGTGGTGACCTTTTGGCCAGTCAGTGTATTTATTCTTTCTGATTTTTCTATAACTAGCATGATCTGTGTCCCTTTGTCCCTCCAGATGCTCTGCAGCTACATGACTGTAAAGAGGAGGAGGTTCTCACTGTCCAGCAGCTCTGTAACCAGGAGAGGATCTGCAGTCTTGACCAGGAGGAACAAGATGGTGCACAGGTTAAAGAGGAAGAAGAACTCTGTAGCAGTCAAGAGGAAGAAGACTTTGGACTGAAACAAGAGACTGATACCTTTATGGTGACTCCTGCTGATGAGGACAATGACAAGAGTGAAACTAAACCAAACAGTGAGCAGCTTCTCTCTCACAACTCTCGTGACACTGAGAGTCAAGACCGGGGAGCAAGTAAGACTGTAAACCCAGTATCAAGTAAACATGAAGAGCCACAGCCAAAGAAGAGACTTCACAGAAAGAGAAGTGACCGTAACAATGTGGACAACTCCTCCATGTCAGAGAATCAGTGCGATACTGACACAGGTGACAAGTCTGTAAAATGTTGGGATAATGAGAAAGACTGTAAAAATGAGTCCCAGAAGAAGAAACATCACACGGTTAAGTCACATGTTTGCAACACGTGTAGGAAAAGATTCAGGTTCAAGAGTCATTTATCAATTCATGAGAGAAGTCACACAGGTGAGAAGCCATTTTCTTGTGAAACATGTGGAAAAAGATTTAATGTACATGGTGATTTGAAAACTCACATGAGAATTCACACAGGTGAGAAGCCATTTTCTTGTGAAACATGTGGGCAAAGATTTAATCGAAAAAACTGCAATACTAAATTACTGACAGTAATCAACAGAATCCAAAAAAAATACAACATTAGGAAAGAGCAAATAATAGGAAAAATAGCAGAGCACCAGGCGCAAGTCAAGGCCCTAGCAGCTCAAATCAGAAACAGGCAACGGAGAGAGAACTCAAAACTGATAAATAAATTATTTGCACAGAACCCAAAGCAAGTCTACAGGAGGTTGATAGATGAAACTATTGAAGTAGAGGTACCTCCTGAGAAAACCCAACTGGAAACATTCTGGAGAAATCTGTTTGAGGACCCAGTTCAACATAAAAATAATAATTGGATTCAAACCATTGCTGAGAAAAATAAAGGAAAACAACAGATGCCCTCATTAAAAATCACAGAAGAAACAGCTCAAGAAAAAATCAGGAAATACCTTAACTTCAAATCCCCTGGAATAGATAAAATACCAAACTTCTGGCTCAAAAAAATAACAGCACTACACAAACACTACGCAGAGGCATTTAACCGACTTGTTGGGGGAGAGGAAGAAGCACCAGAGTGGCTCACATATGGAAACACCATACTCCTGCCCAAGAGTCTTGAAACCCAACAAGTCAATAAATACAGACCCATCTGTTGCCTCCCGACCACATACAAATGGCTGACAGGAATCATTACTGAGGCCATTTATGAACATCTGGACTCAGAAAACTACTTGCAGCCACAGCAAAAAGGCTGCATAAGAAATAAGCTGGGAGCCAAAGAACAACTACTCATTAATAAAACCATCCTGGAAGACTGCAAGAGGCGTGAGAGAAATTTAAGCGTGGCGTGGATCGACTACAAAAAGGCATTCGACAGCATCCCCCACTCCTGGATAATACGCTGTCTGGAGCTGTATAACATCAGCCCAGAGATTAAAACTTTTCTGGAGGTCCAGATGGCTAAGTGGAAAACTACAATTACACTTAACCACAAAGAAGGACAAATAACAATTCCAGACATCAGGATCCAGCGAGGAATATTTCAGGGGGACAGCCTTTCGCCACTGCTCTTCTGTCTTTGTGTCGACCCCTTAAGCAAAATCTTATCAGACCTTGACATCGGGTATGACCTAAGCAAAGGCAGAACAAAAAAAGGGAGCAAGAGAGTGAATCATCTACTCTACATGGACGACCTCAAGCTCTATGCAGAATCTGAACAGAAACTGAATCAACTTGTCAGTACCGTTCACATGTTTTCAAAAGACATCTCCATGGAATTTGGACTTGACAAGTGTGCAAAATGTACAATAAAAAAAGGAAAGAAAACGGCATCAGAAAATATCCAAATAGAAGACAATAAGCATATCAAAGACCTGGCAGGGGAATCGGCATATAAATATCTGGGCATAGAAGAAAACGCAACTATTGAACACAGAAAAATGAGGGAAATGGTCAAAAAAGAATACCAACATCGCCTAAAGAAAATCTGTAAATCAAATTTAACACCTAAAAATAAGATCACTGCAATAAACCAGTTGGCAGTACCAGTTGCCACATATGGATTTGGGGTGATAGACTGGCCACAAGGGGAACTGGATAAGTTGGATGTTCGGACCAGGAAGACCCTAACCCTTCATAAGGTAACATACAGAAACCAATGCCTAGATAGGATATATATGCCACGTAAAGAGGGAGGGCTGGGCCTAATTGAAATGAACCAGGCCTACAGGGCAACAATAATAAGCATTGGTCAATACCTAAAAAGCGCTAATGATGAGACGATGGAAAAGGTCACCCAACATCACGAAACCCTCAGTATTAACACATCTATAACTAAACAAGCCGAGACCTTTGCAGCAGATTTATTAGATAACATGAAAGCCAGTCAGCAAAACCCAGCAACAAAAATAACTAGAAAGACGAGAGAAAAATACAGCAAAAGGACACAGGAGGAAAGAAAAGAAAGATGGAAACAACATAAGCGAGCAGGACGTTTCCAGGAGGAACTCAATAGGGATTATATTGATAGGGAAGAGACATTGCGCTGGATCAGGAATGGAGATCTGGGGTACGACGAGGAGAGACTAGTGGTTGGAGCACAAGATCAGGGACTTCTAACGAATGGTTTTAAAAAAATGGCAGGATTGTCACAGAGTGACAAATGTCGATTCTGTCATGTAGCGGTGGAGAGTGTAAGCCACCTGCTCTCCGGCTGCCAGGTCCTCATGGCCGATGGACACTACACTGCTCGCCACAACAAGATCTGCCGTTATATACACTGGAAAATATGCAAAGAATTCAAAATAGAAGTAAAAGGACCAGTATGGGAGCACGATCCAGAGCCAGTTAGCTCCAACGGAGATATTACCATCTTTTATGACAAGGAAATCCCAACTGGAAGACACATTGAAGGAGGAGCAATAAAACCAGACATAGTTATCTTGAACAAAAAGGGCAAAACTGCCCAATTAATCGATGTAACTATACCAAACGACTACGGCCTCAACAGAGCAGAAAGAGAAAAAATAACAAAATATCAAGACCTCAAAAACGATCTAAGAAGCACCTGGAATCTGCAGGATGCAGATATTATACCTGTGGTGGTGGGAGCAACTGGGATGGTTAAGAAAAACTTGAAAAAATATCTACAAGCAATACCCGGCTGCCCTAGCATCTGTGAAATACAGATCTCAGCAATCAGAGGAACAGTCTCTATCTTAAAGAGAGCCCTTGGATACAAAGCTTTTTAATTTAAAGTGTAATCATAGACCCCTGGCTGGGGCCCATTGCACTTGTAAGGAAATGAGATGCAAATAAATAAAACAGTGAGAAGCCGTTTTCTTGTGAAACATGTGGACAAAGATTTAATCAATGTAGTAATTTGAAACAACACATGAGAATTCACACAGGTGAGAAGCTGGTGGCCTTTTCCCTCAGCTGGTGGCCTTTTCCCTCAGGCTAGCCAGCGCGTCCCCCGGGTCGCGGATGGGGGGTACCCCCTCAATATGAGTAATCATGGCGAGGGTAGCTTCGAATAACCAATAAGAAGCCGTGGACGATGAGGAACCAAATATGAAAAATGAATAATACAGGAAAAAGATGCTGGAAAGGTACTGACCAGGATAAAACGGTCCCCTCAGCTCATTTCTGCACTAGGCGGGCTGTTGAGAGCGATGGTGCAGCTTCGTCTTCGAGTGTCACAAACACTCAACCGGGATCCCCATCAGACCAGCACAGATCTGGTCCTGGGCCCCAACAAGATCAAAAAAGGACTAAACGGTATACAAGAAAAGAAGAAACTGTAAAATGGTCCCTTGATGAGAAGAAAGTTATTCTGTCCTGCTACGCCTATTCAAGGTATGAGAAGTGGGGCAGAAGGAAAAAGCATGTATTTGAGGAGAAGATCAGAGAATCCGAGCTACCACCAGAAAAGAAAGCAGCCACCACCATCTCCAAATTAACATCTATAGTCTCTCAGGTCTCAAAATACTTACAACAAGAAGAAATAGAAAAGATCAAATATGAAGCTCAAGCCCAAGCAATAAAAGACTATCAAGATGCCAACCTATTTGAACAACAAGAATACAAACAAAGTCAGTGGAGCATGGAGGAAAGATGGGTTTTAATATGGGCAACCGAGTACGCCAAGATGAAACACAGCAACCAGCGGGAACGATGCAATGAGTGGCAGCGAATCTTTTTCCATCACTGCCCGGATAAAGCTGGCGTACCCCGAGCCAAACTCACAACCCAGAGACACAACTTCCTCACCCAAAGGTACTTCACAGAGCAACAATTGGAGTACATGCACACTGAAATAGGAAAAATGGCACAGAATAACATCTGCCCAGTTGAGTGTCCGCTACCATTACCATTAACTGAAAAACCTCTGGAGCAACCTTGTCAAACACACCCTACAGAGGTGCCACCAGGCCACCCAGGCGAATCCCCTGCAACTTCGGGCTCAGAATCAGAACATCCTGATGAAGCAACAAGGGGGAGTGTAGACCAGGATCCAATAAGGAAACAGATCAACCCCCAAATAGAAATGAACCAACATCAACTAGAAATGGAAGAGGAACTTGCCAACAAAATAGAAGAAACAAAAAAAATGACAATGAAAGAACGTCCTAGATTAATTAAGCTTAAAGAGAATAAAGAATTCAAATTACTACTGCAAAAGGTCAACAGAGACCTATGTGACCTTGTACCTCAGGGGGTCAGTTTGACAGAGCTTAACTGCATAAACTTTGGTGCAGCGTGGTATGTGCAGAGTAAGCTAGCTCCACAGCATAAAGAAAAAACTGAACGTCAAACCAAAACAAAAATCTCTACACCCATTTGGAAAAATAAACTTCAAGGAAAAATTAATCAATTTAGGGCAGAAATTTCTCAAATGACTTACTACATACAGAACCAAAACTGCAATACTAAATTACTGAGAGTAATCAACAGAATCCAAAAAAAATACAACATTAGGAAAGAGCAAATAATAGGAAAAATAGCAGAGCACCAGGCGCAAGTCAAGGCCCTAGCAGCTCAAATCAGAAACAGGCAACGGAGAGAGAACTCAAAACTGATAAATAAATTATTTGCACAGAACCCAAAGCAAGTCTACAGGAGGTTGATAGATGAAACTATTGAAGTAGAGGTACCTCCTGAGAAAACCCAACTGGAAACATTCTGGAGAAATCTGTTTGAGGACCCAGTTCAACATAAAAATAATAATTGGATTCAAACCATTGCTGAGAAAAATAAAGGAAAACAACAGATGCCCTCACTAAAAATCACAGAAGAAACAGCTCAAGAAAAAATCAGGAAATACCTTAACTTCAAATCCCCTGGAATAGATAAAATACCAAACTTCTGGCTCAAAAAAATAACAGCACTACACAAACACTACGCAGAGGCATTTAACCGACTTGTTGGGGGAGAGGAAGAAGCACCAGAGTGGCTCACATATGGAAACACCATACTCCTGCCCAAGAGTCTTGAAACCCAACAAGTCAATAAATACAGACCCATCTGTTGCCTCCCGACCACATACAAATGGCTGACAGGAATCATTACTGAGGCCATTTATGAACATCTGGACTCAGAAAACTACTTGCAGCCACAGCAAAAAGGCTGCATAAGAAATAAGCTGGGAGCCAAAGAACAACTACTCATTAATAAAACCATCCTGGAAGACTGCAAGAGGCGTGAGAGAAATTTAAGCGTGGCGTGGATCGACTACAAAAAGGCATTCGACAGCATCCCCCACTCCTGGATAATACGCTGTCTGGAGCTGTATAACATCAGCCCAGAGATTAAAACTTTTCTGGAGGTCCAGATGGCTAAGTGGAAAACTACAATTACACTTAACCACAAAGAAGGACAAATAACAATTCCAGACATCAGGATCCAGCGAGGAATATTTCAGGGGGACAGCCTTTCGCCACTGCTCTTCTGTCTTTGTGTCGACCCCTTAAGCAAAATCTTATCGGACCTTGACATCGGGTATGACCTAAGCAAAGGCAGAACAAAAAAAGGGAGCAAGAGAGTGAATCATCTACTCTACATGGACGACCTCAAGCTCTATGCAGAATCTGAACAGAAACTGAATCAACTTGTCAGTACCGTTCACATGTTTTCAAAAGACATCTGCATGGAATTTGGACTTGACAAGTGTGCAAAATGTACAATAAAAAAAGGAAAGAAAACGGCATCAGAAAATATCCAAATAGAAGACAATAAGCATATCAAAGACCTGGCAGGGGAATCGGCATATAAATATCTGGGCATAGAAGAAAACGCAACTATTGAACACAGAAAAATGAGGGAAATGGTCAAAAAAGAATACCAACATCGCCTAAAGAAAATCTGTAAATCAAATTTAACACCTAAAAATAAGATCACTGCAATATACCAGTTGGCAGTACCAGTTGCCACATATGGATTTGGGGTGATAGACTGGCCACAAGGGGAACTGGATAAGTTGGATGTTCGGACCAGGAAGACCCTAACCCTTCATAAGGTAACATACAGAAACCAATGCCTAGATAGGATATATATGCCACGTAAAGAGGGAGGGCTGGGCCTAATTGAAATGAACCAGGCCTACAGGGCAACAATAATAAGCATTGGTCAATACCTAAAAAGCGCTAATGATGAGACGATGGAAAAGGTCACCCAACATCATGAAACCCTCAGTATTAACACATCTATAACTAAACAAGCCGAGACCTTTGCAGCAGATTTATTAGATAACATGAAAGCCAGTCAGCAAAACCCAGCAACAAAAATAGCTAGAAAGACGAGAGAAAAATACAGCAAAAGGACACAGGAGGAAAGAAAAGAAAGATGGAAACAACATAAGCGAGCAGGACGTTTCCAGGAGGAACTCAATAGGGATTATATTGATAGGGAAGAGACATTGCGCTGGATCAGGAATGGAGATCTGGGGTACGACGAGGAGAGACTAGTGGTTGGAGCACAAGACCAGGGACTTCTAACGAATGGTTTTAAAAAAATGGCAGGATTGTCACAGAGTGACAAATGTCGATTCTGTCATGTAGCGGTGGAGAGTGTAAGCCACCTGCTCTCCGGCTGCCAGGTCCTCATGGCTGATGGACACTACACTGCTCGCCACAATAAGATCTGCCGTTATATACACTGGAAAATATGCAAAGAATTCAAAATAGAAGTAAAAGGACCAGTATGGGAGCACGATCCAGAGCCAGTTAGCTCCAACGGAGATATTACCATCTTTTATGACAAGGAAATCCCAACTGGAAGACACATTGAAGGAGGAGCAATAAAACCGGACATAGTTATCTTGAACAAAAAGGGCAAAACTGCCCAATTAATCGATGTAACTATACCAAACGACTACGGCCTCAACAGAGCAGAAAGAGAAAAAATAACAAAATATCAAGACCTCAAAAACGATCTAAGGAGCACCTGGAATCTGCAGGATGCAGATATTATACCTGTGGTGGTGGGAGCAACTGGGATGGTTAAGAAGAACTTGAAAAAATATCTACAAGCAATACCCGGCTGCCCTAGCATCTGTGAAATACAGATCTCAGCAATCAGAGGAACAGTCTCTATCTTAAAGAGAGCCCTTGGATACAAAGCTTTTTAATTTAAAGTGTAATCATAGACCCCTGGCTGGGGCCCATTGCACTTGTAAGGAAATGAGATGCAAATAAATAAAACAGTGAGAAGCCATTTTCTTGTGAAACATGTGGGCAAAGATTTAATGTACATTGTCATTTGAAAACTCACATGAGAATTCACACAGGTGAGAAGCCGTTTTCTTGTGAAACGTGTGGACAAAGATTTAATCTATGTAGTAATTTGAAACGACACATGAGAATTCACACAGGTGAGATGCCATTTTCTTGTGAAACATGTGGGCAAAGATTTAATCGACATAGTAATTTGAAAACTCACATGAGAACTCACACAAGGGAGAAGCTGTAGTCTTGTAAAATATGCGGGGAACGCTTCATTCACTGTTTGGGTTTTTAACATGAAACCTCACAGTTAAGTTGCTGTAGTCCAGTAACGTCTGGAGATCTTTGTTTTCAGGATTACGTCTCTTTTGTGTTAATGAATTGTTTCTGAGGCTTTAATGCAAATATAAATTTGATTCAAAAAGTCTGTTTTCAGATCATTTGCTTCATCACTTTGATTTGGACTCTGACCTCTAAGAAGAAGAAGCCAGCTTTATTGTCATTCAATCCATACAGCCAATCATGTACAGTAGAACAAAATTATATTTCTCCTCTCTACAATGTTAATCACATCTAGAATCAGAGGAGATGTTTCCATGCAAGGCACCGCCACAAACAACTTTTTCTTTCCCTATTCTATTATGCTGAGCACCAAGTTAGAAGGTGGGAAGTATCATTTTTATATGGTCTTTTGTATGACCCAGCCGGGCTTGAACCCACAACCTCCTGGCTGTGGGGCAGATGCTCTACCACTAGGCTACCACTCTGCTGGTGGTCGAATTGATTTTTAATGTATTGGACGCATGGATATCATGAGCATTTTGGAAGGGGAGGGTATTGTTGTCAGGGTCTGGAGTGTCCTCCCCACCATAAAAATGAATTGCAGTAGATGCCATTTCCTTTGTTTGTTTATTTTAGTGGCTCATCAATTGAAATACTTAATTTTGAACATGTAATAATCACTTAAAATGGAAAACAACAGAAGTGCATTGTGAACTGATGAACAAAGGATAAAAGACACTGAAATGCCTTTCATATGTACATACAGTAAATGTGTGTATAAGATAAGCCTTTATTAGTCCCACAATGGGGAAATTACAGGATTGCAGCAGCAAAGGGATAGCAGCACTCAGAGCAATAGTAAATAAGCTAAGACAAGAATAGGTTATCCCAAGCAGTAAATAAATATACATGCACTACTCATAAAAACTTTGGGATAGTCAGCTTTTGGGTGAAATTTCAGAATGGACCTAAAATGCACGATAACCTTTACAGGTGAACTTAATTTGACCTTCTCTAACCTTTTGAATGTACATGTCCAACTGTTCAGTGTTTCAGTACTTTTGGCATAACTTGCTGTTCTCTAACAAGGTTCTTCACAGCAAAATTCACAACAGGTGTTTGATCCATGAATTGACCAATAATTTTTCTGGTTCAATTAGATTTGGTATTTAAACAGTCTTCTTCATCATGCTGTTCACATTTTGACGTCATGAGACCGAGACAACCCCAAACAATTGATCAACATTACCTCTCCATTGCGAGGCGCTTCAAACAGGATGCTCTCAGAGGGGAGTGGCCACTGAGTTTATAGTGTCACGGAGTGCCATCAGCAGGTTGCAACAGAGATACAGAGAGTTTGGAAGAGTCACAGAAAGGCATAGAAGTGGACGTCCTTTGGCCACATCCCATGCTGATGACCACTTCATTGTCAACAGTGCCCTGCGGAACTGGATGATGAAGCCACTCAACTCCAGGCACATTTTAGGAAGGTGAGCGGCACACAAGTGTCAGGTCAGACCATTTGAACCAGTTTACATCATCATGGTCTGCATGCTAGACGACCTGCAAGGGTACCTGACCACACCACCAGGCACAGGCGTCATCATCTTGCTTGGGCCAGGGAGCATTTATGCTGGACAAGGGACCAGTGGGCCTCAGTGCTGTTCTCTGATGAAAGGTGATTCACGTTGCGCAGAAATGATGGCCACCAACGATGTTGGAGACGTCAAGGAGAGCGCTATGCATCAGCCACTGTTGTCATCAGACGATCCTTTGGTGGTGGTGTTACAGTCTGGGCAGGTGTGTCGAATCAATACAGAACTGCCCTACACCTTGTGAATGGTACAGTGACAGGTTGATACTACCCGAATAACATCATTTATCCAGTCATTGTGCCCCTGTATTAACAACACAGGCTTAATATCTTCTTTGTGGCTGATAATGCTCCAGCTCATTGAGGTCATATCATTAGAAAACGGCTGCTGGAGGCTGGGGTACCTCAAATGGAGTGGTCTGCACTTTCTCCAGACCTGAATCCCATAGAAAACCTATGGGGTCTGCTGAGTTGCCGTGTAGCGGCTCATAACCCTGCACCCCACAACCTCAATGAGCTGAGGGTCGCCTTTCCAGAAGAGTGGAATGCCATGCCTCAGCAGACAATAAGTCGACTTGTGAACAGCATGACACGTCAAGGTGTAATTGATGCTCAAGGGCACATGACAAGTTATTGAGACGTTGACATTTTTTGTTGTGGTATACCTACCACTGTTGTTGGCTTTTGTTTCAATAAACTGTGATGAGGATATCACCATTCCTGCTTCTGCTTAAATGCCCTACTTTTTTATTTATTTTGTGTACTTTATTGATCCCCAGAGAGGAAAGGCAGGGCATCCACCTAGATGGATAAAGCAGCCACTGTATGGCACCATCCCTTCACCATTAGTGGTCGGCAGTGGCTCAGGAGGTAGAGCAGGCCGTCCAATAACCATATGGTTGGCGGTTCGAATCCTGCTCTCCCCGAATATCCTGCCGTTGTGTCCCTGGGCAAGACACTTCACCCCAATTGCTCCTGGTGGATCTGGAAGCGCCATGTTAGGTAGCATGCCGCCATCGGTGTGTAAATGGGTGGATAGCAGGATCTGTAAAGTGCTTTGGTCATCAAGCGGTGAGAATAAAAGTGCTATATAAGTGAATGCCATTTACCATTCACACCTAGGGCCACTTTAGAGTCTCCAATTAACCTAGCATGAGTGTTTTTGGCCTGTGGGAGGAAACTGGAGTACCCGGGATAGAGACACGGAAAGAACATGCAAACTCCACACAGAAGGGTCACTGATGGTCAGGGGTGGAATCGTTCCTGTGACCTTCTTACTGTGCTTCCACTGTGCTAAGCACTGCTTCACCGTGCTACCCATTTCATGATATAATATTACTGTAGCATAAAGTTTATATATTTCGCCTAAATTTCACCCGAAAGCCAAATATCCCTAACTTTTTGTGAGTAGTGTATGTATACAGTTATATACACAGTGCAGGAGCATTGCAGTTAGATGGTATCAACAGCATTACAGTTAGTTAAATGACCCGGCAAAATGTAAATATTAACCCAGACAGTATATTTCACATTGAATGAACAGTGTTGTTGCCACCCTTGATAATAATTGTGATTGTCTTAGTTGTGTATTGAGGGGACCATCTCTATTGTGCAGAGATGTGACGTCTAATACGGCCTCTATGAGCAGTATTTAGATTATTCAGTCTGACAGCCGTAAGTTGGAAGGACCTGTGGAATCTCTCCCTCGACCACTTAGACAGCCTACTGCTAAATGAGCTCCTCGGTGCATTCAACGTGTCCCGCATGGGATGGGCCTCGGACTCCAGCAAAGATGACGGCCATGGTCCTCCTCTCTCCTATCTCCACTGGGTCGAGGCGTCGCCCCAGAGCAGAGATGGATTTTTTGATCAGCCTTTTCAGTCTCTTCCTGTCAGCTGCTGTCATGTCACTGCCCCAGCAGACCACCCCATATGTAAAGGATGATTCCACCACAGAATCATAGAAGGTCTTCAGGGCCCCCACACTCCCAAAAGACCTGAGTCTCCTCAGGAGGAACAGCCTGCACTGCTCCTTCTTGTGAAGCACATTGATGTTGTGTGACCAGTTCAGTTTATTGTTCAGGTGAACAACCATGTACTTGCAAGGTGTCACCATTCAATGTCTGTTCCCCGGATTTTTACCAGTAATGTGGGGGGCTGTCCACGCCTGTGGCAGTCCAGCACCAGCTCTTTGGTTTTCCTCTCATTGATCTGGAGGCAGGTTCGCAGGCACCAGTCATCACCCCCCTCAGAGATGAAGCCAACGATCACACTCATCTATATATATATGGCTGTCCTTCGTTGCCGAAGATAACTGTCTTGTGTTTGAGTTGAGGTCTATCTCAAACAGGCTATGCAAGCCGCCTGTGTACAGAGCTTCTGCTAGCAGCTCCCAGCTACCCAAACTTGCTGCCGACACATTCACTCCATCGCCACAGGGCTTCCCCAATCTCAAAACACGACACCTTGCACAGTTCCAAAGCCAGTTGGTGTTGTGTCTCCTTCAGACTTCCTCTCTGGGCCTCAATGCCTGATGCAGTGTGGTGCACAAGCGTGCAACATACGTTGTTGACAAGGAGGTCGCCCCGTAGTAGCAACTCACTTGCTAGTTGATGCCATCCATTTGTCTTGGTTGAGGCTAATCGGTATTCCGTCTGGTGTTCACGCCACTGGCTCTGTGACAAGCTCTTCTGCCGCTTGGACGACCAGACATCCTGCTGCTGATGTTGGGACCTGTATCCCAAGGTGGGGAGGCAAGAGGGTACTATAACTTGCCCAAGGTGAACCCTCAGACTAGTGGAGGGAAGGAGTCATCTTACTTCTCCATTCTAGACTGGCTTCAGAGCCAAGGTCTAGCCACTGCCCACAGAATCATCACAGAACTTCTGTAGATGCCAGTGTGGTGTGTTTTGTGTAACGTCAGCAGTGTAGAGGGTGAACAAGAAGGGAGCCAGAATTGTTCCCTGGGGGGCCCCTGTACTGCAGATGATGTGTCAGACACACAGTCCTGAGTCCTCACAAACTGTGGTCAGTCTGTGAGGTAGTCCAGGATCCACGGTGACAGGTGCTGGTCCACCCCTGCACACAGCAGCTTGTCCCTCAGGATCATGGGTTGGATGGTGTTGAAAGCACTGGAGAAATCAAAGATCATGATCCTCACAGTGCTCCCAGGCTTCTCCAGGTGGGACAGGGAACGATGTAGGAGGAAGATCACTGCATCATCCACCCCGATGCCATGCTGGTAGGCAAACTGAAGTGGGCCCATCGCTGGTTCAACCAGGGGGCAGAGGTGGGTGAGGAGCAGTTTCTCCAAGGTCTTCATTAGGTGTGATGTTAGGGCCACTGGTCTGTAGCTGTTCAGGTCCTTGGGGTACGGAGTCTTCAGCACGGGTACCACGCAGGATGTTTTCCACAGCTCTGGTACCTCTCTGCCTTCAGGCTTGGATTGAAGATGTGCTCCACGATCCCGCATAGCTGGTCAGCACAGGACTATAGGAGCCTCAAGCTGATGCCATCCAGACCTGCAGCCTTCCTCACTTTGGTCTTCTTCAGCTCAGCTCTCACCTGGACCTTAGTGAGGGACAGACTGGGGCAGGGGGGCTGTGTGGTGGGAGAGGGGAGTGTTGGGTCTGTGAGGGGAAAAACAGCAGGGGATGTAAGGGGGGGTGGAGGGAGGGCAGTGGACAGGGGGACTGGATGAAGGTGAAGGCAGCAGGGGTTGGTGGGCAGGCGGAGAAGAGGGCGGTTGGTCAAACCTGTTAAAGAACAGGTTCAGCTCGTTCACCCACTCCCTACCCCCCATGGCCTGGGAGGAGGTATTCTGGTTCATGTGTTGAATCAAATTTTCTTTTAGATTAAGAAGTTTTTAGATCAGAAATCCAACTTTAAATGTCTTTTTATCTCTAGAATTAGTGATTTCTTCTATGAGTTCTGTTAATGCTAATGGTGTAGACCAGTTTGCTCTAAATCCAGATTGACTGTCAGAGAGTAGTTTGTGTTGGTCTATAAACTTTTCTAATCATCACTGAAGAGTTTTTCTAGAATCTTTGACAATTGTGTCAGAAGAGAAATCTGAAGTGTTCCTTGTCACCAGATTTCTATCATGGAATGACTTTTGCTGTTTTAATTTTATTAGGAAATTGTCCCGTTTGGAACGATAAGTTGAAGATGTGAGTTTGGAAATTCCCTCAATGACCTGTTTCACTGTTTTCATCTCTTTGACTTCACAATCACTTGATGTTTTGTTTTAACATTTATTAACAATATCTCTGTTTTAGTTTTCTTCACTTGTTTTTAATAAGGATTGAACTAAGATTTCTTTCTATGAAATCAATGTCATTATTATCTTTGGAGTTTTTTTGTGATGTTTCCACGAACACTTACACAATATTTGTAAAACTTACCATCACCTTCACTTGTTAATATTGTCATAATTTTCAATAAAATGTTGAGGATAATTAGCCTGTCTAGGAACATTTCTAATTCTTTTTTATTAATATACTGCTTGTACCTTTATTTTTTACTGTTTTCTAATATTTTACTGTAATAATTTAAGATCCTCAGTTGATGCCAATGAACCGAACCTGCATGTCTTTGGCCTGTGGGAGGAAACCAGAGTAACCAGAGAAAACCCACACAGACACGGGGAGAACATGCAAACTCCACCCAGAATCAGAATAAACTTTATTGTCCCTCACGGGAAATTTGTCTTGGATGACAGTGCTGCATGATGCTGCATTCACCTTCAGTCACAGTTTAAAACACACAATCATCAATGTTTATAGACAAGAATTAACATTACAAAAAATAGTCAATCATGTTCCACAATAAAATAGCCTCAGATCAATAAATAATTTGAAGTAAATAAAATCCTAGAAAACTAAAGACCAAGATTAGAAATAATGATTGTTAAGAACAGACCTAAACATCAAGAGGAGCTAAAATGGGGCTCATGTCCTGTTCAGCTTAGCAAGTTCCTGATTTAACAGAACTATGGCTGTCAGGACAAAAGAGGGCTTATAGCGGTTAGTTTTATGTCTGATTGCTCTATAGCATCTCCCTGAAGGTAACGGCTCACAATTGGGGTAAAGGATATGAGACGGGTCCTTCAAAGTTCTGTGGGCCTGATTAACAACAGTTTTCTCATATATTGATTGGAGAGACTGATAAGTTATATTTCCTGTTACTTTCATGGCAATTTTTACCAGTTTCTTCATCTTAGATTTGGACTGGACTGTAAAGGGCCTTTTCTATTAGCCCGGCTTAGCACGCCACGGGACAGCTTTGCACGCTTTGTAAGTCTTTCCACTAGCCCCAACACGGTTTAACAGCAGCGATTCTCGGCCTCGCTCAAGGGCAGGGTCCAGTCGTGCCATGTTGTGACGTTAAAAGACTGGTTGCCGCTGATTGGTCAGGTCTTAACGTCACGAAAGCGACCGTCTTCGCCATCTTCTGATACACGACCGCCATATGCAATATTTCACAGACTAACTCGGTCACGGAGTAGATACAATATTAATTCAGACAGCGTTGTAGGTTTTGCGAAACTGTACACCGTGGTCCAACGAAGAGGTGCGAAGTTTTCTCTGCTTGGTGGCAGATCCACAGTGAGGAGTGACCTGGACCCATAATACAGATGGCTGGCCAGCATAGAAACCGGACTATGGGCAAGCTGAAGACGATCGTGAGAGAACCATCGATGGTGAGCGATTTGTAATAATGTGCATCTTTTTGCTTATTTATCCTGTTGGTGGTAAGCTCACTTTTTTTGAGCCATACAGCGCCGTTTTGTGCTGGCTAACTCGTTTTAGCTAACTTTTTTTTTTTTGCTAGTAGCTAGCTAGTACCAACTGCTGATTCACACTTGTTTTCTCCTAAATATTCGCTTGTGATAGCAAAACGATGAAATGTGTTAATCCTGGTTAAAGTCCTGGTTTGAGTACGTGCTGCACTTTGGCCCTGCGCATTAAATTGTGTGCAATTTAATGCTAGAATGTGTTTCCACATGCCAGGGGTTAGCCTCCCTGTTGTGGATACTGGTGAAATGGACCACAGGAGCCGAAATCTCGTCATATTAAAATTGCTTTTTCAAACCAGTGATTTATAAAGTCATTCATATAATTTTCTAAAGCGTCAGAATAGACACACACACCTATTCTGTGGATCCTGCAGTGCTTGTCAGGGAAACAAAGCATTTTTGTCACATCCCACCACTGAATTCCACAGGTGTACAGTATTTCTCTAATACAGTTACATCTCCAAAAATTAGGATGTCATGAAAAACTTCAATATTTTTCGTCACTCATTTCAGAAAGAGAAATCCATGTATTATATAGATTCATTACACAGACAGTGATATATTTCAAGCGTTTATTTTAATTTTGATGATTACGGCTTACAGCCCCTGAAAACCCCAAATTCAATTTGGCAAAAAATTAGAATATTACATAAAATTAACTTTAAAAAATAGTTTTTAAATATAAATTTTGGCCACTGAGGTGTTGGTTAATATAGGCTGTAGCCGTAATCATCAATATTAAAATAAACACTTGCAATATATCACTGTCCCTGTAATGAATCTATATATGGGTTTCACTTTCTGAAATGAGTGAAAAAAATATTGAATTTTTTCATGGTATTCTAATTTTTGAGATGTGCCTGTATAAGTGTTGAACTTGCTTGAAACTAACCATCATCCATTTCTGTCGTTCATCTAGGCAGGAGGAAATCAGCCAGCCCTCAGCGGATGTCGCCACTGTGGAAAGTACTGAAATCCTTTGCTTTTATAGGTAAATTGTCAAAACCAAAGTAGCACAATTTCCACTTAATATAAAAGGGACTGAATGTGGGGAGCATGAAGTGAAGAAGCTGAATGGTTTCATGAATGAATGAATGAATGAATAAGGTTTATTGTCAATACTACCATACGTAATACATACAGGAGAATTGAAATTTGACTTGACATTGGGCGCGTTCCTTGTAAACGCATCCCATAGCCGGGGCAGCCCGAAGGCGCCAGTCGAACAGTGGGGGGTAAAGGGGGGGAAAACACAATAGGCAGAGAGAAAAAAACATTGTTGATCAAAATAAAGCTCATTTTATGACCAAAATTGTGATTACAAGAAAAAAACTCTCAAATGCACAATTAGCAGACAATAGAGATCACACAATGGCAAAGCAGTACAGAGAGAGTATGAGTGAGTGTGTGTCAATGTATGTTATATCAGTCATATAATGTTGTATGCAGTGTAGTGTGGGTGTGTCAATCGCTAGTGAACAGCAGAGGGCGCCTCCTGGCAGTGAATGGATGTTAATCATGTGATCTATAGCAAGTCCGGAGTCTCTCTCTCTTGCTTGCAGGTGGCAAGTTGAAGACACATGGTACACTGTCCTTGAGAGTCCAGTCTGTTGAAACAACAGCGATTGTGTCGATTGTTTGGGTTAGCAGAGCCGCTCCTTCCGCTTATCTTCATCGAGGAGGAATGTAAACAAGGCACCAAAACAAGGTCAAATCTGCACAGTGCACACAGAGAATAGAATTTCCTCTCTCATGCGTTTCTGTGCTTCATAATTTCCATATACAGGCTTAAAACATTCCTGGAGAGCACTAGCGATTTGCAAGATGTATTCCACCATCTGAATCAGTTACCATTCAGTTCACCATGCCGCTGTGCGTGCCCTCCCCAACTGGTCGAATTTGGTGAAGGAGCTTGCCTGGGTCCGCGTTGAACAGCTCCTTAACCATCCACAATTTCTGATACATCAGGAGCTCCAAAGCCAAAAAAAGTCCTGTGATCCTAGCCAATAGATGTCTCCTGCTCCAATCTTACAGACACATGCGTCCCAATGTTCATGAGTCTTCCCCTTGGGTCCCCCCTTGACCCAATCTTCTTTTAAAGTGGTGACAATCACATTTAAGCTGCTTTCCAGATCCATAATTTCCGTTTAGATTAGGATTCAGCAGAAGGAGCGACTAAACACAGACAAAAACGCAACATTGCAAGCTGGGATCAGAAGGGAGAGGATTAGGAGGGAGAGGGAAGAAAGGCGTCTGCTCTCTCTGAGTGCCGGAAGTGAATAATTCATAATTCAGGTTTTAATCTTGAAGTCACATCCCCATCACATCTCTCAGAAAACAGAAGAGGCTGAACGCAGTCAGGACCTCTCTATTTATACAAGTCACAACAAAGGCTTAATCACACAACCTTGTTACATCTCCTTCTTGACTCCAACCCCCCTCCGTGTCCTTCAGTCTCCCACCTGGCCTCAGGGGGTCAGGAAATCCTTTCAGGCCTCTGCCGCCGCGTCTCCATGTCCCAGCTGCTCTCCACAGGCGGTCCAGACCCATTGTCCTCTTCTAAGGCGTGAGGTCAGCCACATATGTAATCTCAAATGTCCCCTTGCGCTTACATATATGCCGGTATGAATAACTAAGCCACAGCCCCCCCCCCCAAACACCGAAGAATGGGCAATATGTTCGGGTTTCCAAAAAAAAATAATATAGGATGGTATCAATGGCACAACTATACAACTTGCTCACATTAAAAAGAAAATTTCAGTGACCACATCAACAGCATAGCCTATACGGCATGATCACACTAACATTTCAGTGATAACTCCCAACAGCATAGTCTCTACAACATGCTCGCCTTAAAAAAAAAAAATGCAGTGATAACACCAACAGCATAGCTTATACCACATGATTCCATCAAACATCAGTCTGTACGTCATCTGGGTTTCAGCCGTCTCCCGAATCTGCTGTACGCAGGTTTCGCCATCCCAGCGGCGCTGTCCTGTAAGGGATCTGCAGCCTGAGGAAGAGTGGTTATTTGACCCCTGCGGGGGGGGCGAGACATGGTCCCTGGGTGGTGTACCACATCGCGGTGCCCTCACCACCCGTACAGACTCATCGTTCATCACAAAAGCAGGCTTAAGTCTGTCAATACTGACTGTCTCTTTCCTGTCACCTAAATCTAGCACAAATTGCTTATCACTGGTTTCCAGCACTCTAAATGGTCCATCATACGGTGGTCGAAGAGTCGGTTTTAAAGCCTCGTGTCTAACAAAAACGAACTCGGCATTCTTAAGAACCTGGGGAACAAAAACCCGCGGAAAAGTGTGATGAACGGGGCCCGGGAGCATGTCTGCTTCCGCGCCGCTTAGTGGCCTCAGCGCTGGGAGGCGCTCCGGCCCTGGATGCTCTGGTAAGAACTCACCGGGCAGCCTGAGGGGTTGTGCAAACACTTAACTCTGCTGGGGAGGCATTCAGATCCTCCTTGGGCGCAGAACGCAACCCCAATAAAAACCCATGGTAGTTTGTTTACCCAATCTCCATCCGTCAGCGACGCTCTGAGGGCTGCCTTCAACGACCTATGAAAACGCTCGCATAAACCATTAGCCTGTGGGTGATACGTGGTAGTGCGATGGATTGTTGTTCCTAAGCTGCTTGCCATCGCTGACCAAAGCTCGGAGACAAACTGAGGTCCCCTGTCTGACGTAACGTCCGACGGAACCCCAAAACGCGCTACCCAGGCCGTTAAAAAAACTCGAGCCACCTCTGCAGCCGTGGTTGAAGTTAGAGGGACCACTTCCGGCCAACGTGTGGTCCGGTCCACCATTGTCAAAAGATGTGTGAACCCCTGCGACGACGGTAGGGGGCCCACGAGGTCGACATGCACGTGGTCGAACCTCCTGGCCGGGATTTGGAACGGTTCTAGTGGAGCTTTTGTGTGTTTATGAATTTTGGCCCGCTGGCAGGCTATGCAGGTCCTTGCCCACTCTTTCACGTGCTTGCGCAGGCTCGGCCAAACAAACTTCTCTGCCATCATTTTCACAGACGCGCGCACTCCTGGATGCGCGAGAGAGTGAACCGAGTCAAAAACGCGGCGGTGCCACGCGGCCGGGACTACCGGGCGTAGTCGCCCGGTCGATACATCGCAGATTAGTGGGGGCCCCCCGTTTTGCAAACATCTGCTCTCCAGCCTTAACCCTGTTGGTCCAGACTGGAGCACGCGCACGTCCGCATCTCTACCCTGCTCCACCGCCATAGCTGCGTAATCTATCCCCACATGAACTGGGGCTACGCACGCTCCTGCGCCGTTATTTTGCCCTGTGGCCGCGGAAGCGCACTCCGCTCCCGTGTGCACCGGTGCCGTGAACGCGCGAGAGAGGCAGTCTGCCACCACGTTGAGTTTACCCGCTACCTGTTGAATATCAGTGGTAAACTCCGAAATCGCGGCCAGCTGCCTCTGCTGCCGACCCGACCAAGGCTCTGAAATTTTAGACATCGCAAAAGTGAGTTGTTTATGGTCGACAAACGCAATGAAACGCCGACCTTCCAGCCAGAACTGGAAATGGCGGGTGACCAAATGGAGCGCTAACAGCTCTCTGTCAAACGTGCTGTATTTGCGCTCGGTATCGTTTAAGGATTTGCTAAAAAACGCCAGTGGCTGCCAAACCCCGGCAACGTGCTGTTCCACGACCGCCCCTATGGCGACATCTGATGCGTCTGTAGTCAGTGCTATGCGGGCCGAAGGGTCTGGATGAGCGAGGAGCGTGGCGTCAGCCAGGACTTTTTTTACCTCCGCGAATGCGCGCTCCCGCTCCGGGGACCACTCGACTGGATTGGAGGATTTTTGTTTTTTGAGCGCGGCGTATAATGGCTGCATGAGCTGCGCTGCGCGGGGTAGGAAACGGTTATAAAAATTTACCATTCCTAAAATCTCCTGTAATGATTTGACCGTTTGTGGCCGGGGAAAATCTGCCACTGCGCGCACCTTATCCGATAATGGGATCGCCCCCTCTGGGGAGACACGGTGCCCCAAAAAATCGATCTGCGCCACGCCAAACTGGCACTTGGCCGGATTAATTATTAACCCATGCTCCCCCAACCTCCGAAAAACGGTAGTGAGGTGTTTTTCGTGGTCCTCCTCGGAAGGACTGGCGACTAAAATATCGTCGAGGTAGACAAACACAAAAGGGAGATCGCGCAGCACCGCATCCATCATGCGCTGGAATGTTTGTGCGGTGCCTTTAAGACCAAACGGCATGCGCAAAAATTCAAAAAGTCTGAAAGGGGTTATTACCGCTGTTTTAGGGATATCCTCCGGCCGGACTGGAACCTGATGGTAGCCGCGAACCAGGTCTATTTTAGAAAAAACGCGCGCCCCCGCCAGATGCACCGAGAAATCTTGAATGTGCGGAATCGGGTAGCGGTCATGTGCTGTGGCGTTATTTAGTCTGCGGTAGTCGCCGCAAGGTCTCCAGGAGCCGTCAGCTTTAGGGACCATATGTAGCGGCGAAGCCCATGGGCTCTTCGAACGGCGAATAATGCCCAGTTTTTCCAGGCTGGCGAACTCTTCGCGCGTAATGGAGAGTTTAGCCGCATCTAAACGCCGAGCTTTAGCGAAGACAGGGGGGCCCACTGTAGTGATAAAATGCTCGACCCCGTGTTTCGCAACTGTTGCCGAAAAAGTAGGAATGGTGAGCGCTGGGAACTGGGTGAGGAGTGTGTTAAAGTTACCCCCTGCTGTGGCGACGTTGGTCTGCACTGGTGGCCGTGACACTCCAGCTGCACAGGGGATAGAATCAAAAGACAGTGCATTTACTAAGCGTCTGTTGGGAAGATCAACTAACAAACTATGTGAACACAGAAAATCAGCACCTAACATGTTGAAGCTCACTGCCGCTATGATGAAGGTCCATTCATAAGCGCGGCCGTGTAAGGACAGAGACAAAGTCCTTTCTCCGTAGGTGTTGATGCTCGAGCCGTTCGCCGCAGTTGCCTCGTCGCCGCGGGGGCCAGCCACCCGGTCAGCGTAGGTCGGGGTGATGAAGCTCACCTGAGCCCCGGTGTCTATGAGGAAGTGCCGCCCGGAGCTCTCATCCTTGATGTAAAGCAGCTTATTTGCCTCGCCGAGAGCCGAAGCTGCTACCGGTTCTTGGCTTTGAAGTTTCCCGAGCTCTTGTAACTGCACGGCGGGACACACCTGCGTGCCTTCTCTGCGAAACGCCGGTGATAAAAACAGAGGCCATCTCCTCCGCTGCGTCGTGGCTGCGCCGTTGCCATGGTGGGTGGGTACAGCCCAGTCGTCTCCGGCTCCTCGTTGCCCGGGGTCGCCACGCTGAGATCTGCCGCTGCAGCTGTGGTCGCCTGCTAGCCGCAGGAGTTGAGGAGCCGCTGCGCCTCCCGGGCCATCGCACGGAAATCCCGCTGGGTCTCACCACGCATGCTGGACAGAGCCCCTCTCGTGTGCGTCGGGTGGTTGCTGAGGAAGATTTGCTTGAAGAGGAAGTTGTCGTTGTCTGACTCCCTCAAGTGAAGCATGTCCTCCATCAGGGCGATCGGTCTGCGCCCTCCTTGGCCGTACATAGTGATGAGCCTCTTGGCCCTCTCTTCGGCTGAGGGCGCGAAACACTCGATGAGGGCAGCCTTCAACTCGCCGTATTTATCGTCGGCAGGCGGCTGCTGTACCACGCTCCGCACGCATCCCGTTGTGCGGGGGTCAAGCTTGGCGGCGACGTGGTAGAACTTAGTGTTATCCACCGTTATTCCTTCGAGCGCGAACTCCGCCTCGGCATGAAGGAACCACGAGTTCGGGTCATTCTGCCAGAACTCTGGTAGTTTGATGGTGACGGCGCTCGCTCGGGCCGTCTCCGACGAGTCCGCTTCGAGGGCCGCCCTTTCGTCCATTCTCACGAACTGGTCACCAATGTGGGGAGCGTGAAATGAAGAAGTTGAATGGTTTCATAATTCAGGTTTTAATCTTGAAGTCACATCCCCATCACATCTCTCAGAAAACAGAAGAGGCTGAACGCAGTCAGGACCTCTCTATTTATACAAGTCACAACAAAGGCTTAATCACACAACCTTGTTACATCTCCTTCTTGACTCCAACCCCCCTCCGTGTCCTTCAGTCTCCCACCTGGCCTCAGGGGGTCAGGAAATCCTTTCAGGCCTCTGCCGCCGCGTCTCCATGTCCCAGCTGCCCTCCACAGGCCGTCCAGACCCATTGTCCTCTTCTAAGGCGTGAGGTCAGCCACATATGTAATCTCAAACGTCCCCTTGCGCTTACATAAATGCAGGTATGAATAACTAAGCCACACTGAACTGAGATTTATTTGATTGTGTGAATATGGCACATCAACTGTAAAATAAACCGCTTGTTAATGTATTTATTTTTTTGTCAGATCACTTGTGTGATCCTTTATGAGTTATGTTCATAACTGTATGTTTTGGCAAATGTGAGATGTTCAGTCATCAATATAATTTACTTTATATGTGTAGTTTATAGTCTATCATCAATAAACTCATGCAGTAACAGGACACATTACAAATATTTGAGACCAATTGTAGTGCTTCCTTTTATATTTTAGCAATGCTAGTACAAAACACCGCCCCCACATGAAGCCAGGGCAAGAAGAGACACTTTTACACTTTTACAGACAAGACAAACTTTTATTGATAAAAACTTCATAATTTGACTGACCGACTCCATACTCGGTGATGCACACCTTCAGTTAAAGTACTAGATTCCATTCAAGTGAATGTATTAATTCATTCTGATTGCTGAGGCCACAGTAAAAAGAGATGATTTTAAATGTAACGCAGCCCTTGTAAAATCTACTGAAGCGCAGCTACATGAAAATTGTGGTTAAATACAACAACAAAGTACTTTATTGTCACATTTAAATTGTAATCCCTCCTGTTTTGTTTTTCTTTTGAATTCTTGGATGGAATATGGGTGGGCAATATAAGCTGCAGCTTCAGCCATCACCCATTTCAGATAACCTATGTTGAACTGTATAATCAGAGGAGTTATTGTTTAATTTGACCTTGTTAGATTTTTTTTCCCCTTTGTTATATTATTCTATTTTCTTTTAATCTTTACTTTTAATCAATCCGAAATAAAGATTCATTCATTAATTCACACTCCACCGCTGGCTTTTAGCAACAAGTGTATTTCCCAAATAAGTTTTAAACTTGCTTTAATTAACCACCACCCATTTGTCTTTTGTCTAGGCAAGAGGGAAACTGTCACCCCAACTGGACCTTGCCTCACTATTTACAGAGATGCAGGCTGAAGATCTGCTGAACCAGGACCCGTATGGACCGATCCAGTTGCGTGGCTGCCGTGTGTGACCATTCCAGTTTTTTTTTTACAGTTTGAATTTTGCACATTCTGAATAATCTGGAATTTGCTGCTGATTGTAATAAACAATTTAGTGACTTATGTGTTTGCATCATGATTTTCTATTTTGTCTGTTAAGACACCGGTGGGAAAAGCATCAACTGTACAAAGTATTTATTGGTGACCATGAAAATAATGGCTCATTTTTAAGAAAAAAGTAACCTAAACAATTATTTTATTAACTGAAGACTGTATTGTTAGACTGTACAGAAGACCCTGCATACTTTAGTGACAGTACCAGTATATGGAGGAATTCTGGGTCATATTAGCATCTGCTCTTCATCATAATGGATTTGGGCAGGGGTGTCTAATCGTGTGCCATGGAGGGCCAAGACCCTGCAGGCTTTACCTCCAACCAGTGTCTTCAACAGCAGATTCCACTGAACTTCTTCCACTGACTGATCAGTGAGAACACCTGCTGAAGAGACTGGGTAGAAGAGAGAACCTGCAGGGTCTTGGCCCCCCATGACACATGATTGGAAGCCCCCGGATTAGGTTTAATGGGATTTAACATTTTAACACAAACTGCTTTATGGTTCATAATTCTGTTGACAGACTTAAACCAAACCAAAAGTGATTTCTCAAACTGCTGGATTATTCTTAGCTTTTCCAATCTTTCAGTATTTAATTTATGCCACATGGTGGTAACCTTCACATATAAAAAAAGACATCTGCAAAAAATTCAGAGGTTTATTGTCAGTGCAATTCCCAGTGCAATACTACATGAATGCATGTCTAGTACATTGTTGATGCAGAGAATATATATTTCTACAGTACATGTATCTAGTAAATCAAGTATTTTCCATGTAACCTTGTGACTGCATTATTTTAATTGCTTTTAATCCTAGATCAAGTTTGTTTTGGCCTAAAATGCATGATAACTGTCAAATATATCTTATTATACCTAACTCAGTAATGTTTACGTTTTGAATTTATATTTTGTGGCTAATATAGTTATTAAAATGGCGATCAAGTTGTGTCAGCTGATCATTTTTTTCTATGACCATCTCAGACTCTGCTGCAGAAGCAGGTACATGCATGATGTCTCAACAGTCTCGCCATGATTTTCATGCAGATCAGAGCAATTTGTTGTACAGGAAATAAACGTTTCTACAGACATTCTTAAGCTCTATAACCACTGATCGTTTGTGAAGCTGTGCTGACATCAGTGACAGGCTGATGAAATCCGTGACAGGCTGTGTTGAACGCCCAGACCGAATGAAGTGGTAATTTCCCCACAACAGAGCCATCTGAAACACACACAGCGTACATATTTTAGTACCTAACAGCGATAACTTGCAGACATTAAAGTGTAGTACGACGTACTTATAGCAAACTAGCATTAGCAACATTAGCTTACCGTCATATATGACCTAGTTTGTATCCTCACACCTTTGGCTGTCCCAGAAGCTGCAGAACTATTCCAGAGTGTTTCATCTCGCTGCCTGTACCCTTGTCTGGCGGTCCTTTTTGGCATTTATGGTGAAAAAAGCCGCAGAACGAGGAGTGGCCTTGTACAGCTGTATGCGTTATGTTTTGCTTGGGTCGCGTGTTCTACGTCACGGGAGTGTGGCG
This sequence comes from Pholidichthys leucotaenia, assembly GCA_020510985.1. Lineage (NCBI taxonomy): Eukaryota > Metazoa > Chordata > Actinopteri > Cichliformes > Pholidichthyidae > Pholidichthys > Pholidichthys leucotaenia. The sequence continues at coordinate 282,996,790 of CM035844.1, forward strand.
CCGCCTCGCTGTTATAGAAATCCCACCCACCCCAGCTTAACACGGTTGTAATGGAGACAAAAGCGTGCCGAACTGTGTTGAAATGAATCAAGACGTGCTGAGGCCCAAACAACAACCCAGGGTGGGAGGTAGGGGAAAACAGGTTGGGGGGGATAAGTCGGGAGAGGATGAACACTACAATACCACACAATAACACTGCCCAGCCCCAAGCCAAACTGACCCACCCCTCCAAAGAGTCTCTCGGTTCGGCGGGGCCAGCCAGAGTGCAAGGCCTGGTGGGTAGCTGTGAGTTCAGGTGGTCAACCCAAGTTCCAGGGCCAGCAGGTGGCCTGCTGGACGGTGTTAGGCGGCCTGCCAGAGAGCAAGGGCCACTTGACCCCGGAACCTAATCCTTCGGGTGGCCTGCCCACACAATTAGGCCACCAGGACTGGAGGGACAGATGAGGCAGTGGCCTACCCACTGGAAGACTGGAAGGTAGGTGGCGAGATTGGGAAAAAGAAACCCCTGCAGTCGCTGGTCGTGAAAGAAAAAGGATCCCGATGGTGCCCGGCGGTGGGAGGAGGAACACCCACAGGGCCCCCAAAAGGGAAAGGAAGGCCTTGGTGTCCCCAAACTGTCCCATGGCATCCCTGGTGGTCCTGGCATGGGACTGGAGCTCGGCTGCACACTTGATGGTTCCGGCTTGGGATAAAGTTGCACCCACGGTGGACCCGACCGAGCTATGGTTGCACCCACACTGGAGCCTGGCTGGGCCACTGCTGACCTCCACGTTATCCTGACCCTGGGCCAGCTGGCCCGTGCGAGAATCCAGGCCAGAATGCGGTCAATAATCGGCATCCCCGGGGAACTGGGTGGATGAGGAGCTTAATCCACCGGAACCACAGCGGAGCTGGCAGCGGCGATGATAACCTCCTGGGGTGAGCCTGGGCTCCCCGTCTCATCCATCAATGTGGACCTCTCTCTGATAACCCTAGGAAAGGACTCAGACACAGGAGGAGGGGTCAGGGTCACCGGCAGAGGCAGAGCCCGGCGAGGTGGGCTCAGGTGCAGCGTCCATCTGCGACTGGCCCCCCTCACCTGGAGCTAGGCAAAAATACTCTGAGGGAAAGAAGAAAGACAGAAGAGAGCACTTGCCTTAGCTCAAGCTCCACCTCCGTCCAGGACTCCGGCGATCGGGGTGATGTCCTCCCAGGTTCAGCCTCCAGGGGGTGCAGATTAGGCACCTACTCTGCTGCAGTGCCCTCCGCAGTAGGTGTGGTGGTGGTCGCAGTCTTAGCCCCCCCCCCCCCCCCCCCAGAGAAGGTTCCCACATGGGTGGCTCTCCCTCCATGGACTCTGGAGGTGGAGTCTTCCTGCGTGCTGGATTCTGTAAGACTGAAGCCAGGGGACGCTCAATCATCGGCACAGGCTTCAGGTCGGTCGAAGCGCCCTCTCTCTGTCCATGGGAGCTCTGCAGGGCAACGGGCTCCTCCTCCATCCGGTGACTGAGCTCCTGGGCCGATGGATGCTCAGCGGCGAGAGGAAGAGAGGGTTGGTGAGCTCATTTCTGCTGCAACGGGTAATGAGGACCCAGTGGACTGCAGCGACTGGGTCTCACACCTGGGAGACTGGCAAGAAAATTTATCAACCTGATGAGTGGAACGAAAAATTACTTGCCTGTTCCTCCCAGGTGTGATGGTCTTTGCTGCAGCTAGCCCGGGGTCCTCCATCCACATGTCCGTGATGACCTTAGACCCCTCAGGCAGAGACGGGAGACACAGAGGGATTAGAGTCTTTAGTTCCAACAGCTGAAGGAGGAAACGCAGGCGATAGCACAGCCTGCATCTCTCTCCTGGGTGACAGACAAGGTTTATCATTTTGAAAGGGAAAAGGATGAAAAACACTTGTCTGGCAACCTGGGTGTGGGAGTCAGCCGCAGACTTGTGTGGAGGAGGAGTAGGCCCATGGTCAAGAGAAGGGTGACGAGCCTCCAACTTCCGGGAATGTTTCTTCTCCCCACGGGGTGATTACCGTGTTGAAGCGGCTTTCTCCTGTCCCTCGCTCTCCCATGAGTAGGAGAAAAAGGAGGCCAAGATGGAGGTGGCCTCCGCACAGCTCCACAAATAAGGACGTTGCTCCATTAGTCGTGCTGCGCCATCCCGGCTCACACGGACCACCTCGGGGGTGCCGGAGGTCTCAATCCGGGACAAGAGACTCTCCAAGACACGCACTCCTCGCAGCTCCGTGTCATCCAGCCAGGCCATGATTCTCCAGGTGAGTGGGAAAAAATACACGAAAAATAAAAAGGCACGATACAAACTGCTTGGGCCCTCCTTGGCGGCAGCTTACTGTCAAGTTCGGCTGCGTGAATTCGCAGCGAACATATAACATTGGCAGCGAGCCCAAAGCGCAGTTTGTAACGTGTTTTATTAAAGGCGTCGGCCGGACGAAGTTTCAATATCGCTAAAACATATCTTAAATTTTTGCGTGAGACGAGCTAATTTGAACCGCACATGTTTTGGTGTCAACAAATGTCGCATAAGGTGACAATGCGCTATTGAAGTATGATTTCCTTGAGAGCTGTCTGTCTGCCAAGCGATCAGCGGCTAAAATGGCCACTGACTGTGTGACGTCAGGTCAGGGAGCGACCAGCAAACACTCGACGGACATTGCGTGTTGTTTACGTTCGGCGATAACGGATATTTCTAGGAGTACTTGTGGATTACAAATAGAGTATTTATTACGATTAGGATTTCAGTGATCAAATTAATTATGGTTTGGCGTTGTGTTGTCTACGGGTGCGACGGTATACCGGAGGAGCACGCGGTGAGTGTTTATGAATTTCCCCTGCCTGGGAAAATCAGAACCGCATGGGTGAATTTCGTTCAGAAAACGCGAAAAAATTGGAATTATGTCGCAAAATCACCCAACATGTGCAGTAGACATTTCGTTGACAGCGATTTTGAGAATAAGATGCAATTTGAAATGAAATTAGCAAAAAGATTGTTGATAAAAAAATCGGCTGTTCCAAATATATATCCGTTCATTTCAAAGTCCCACTCTCAGACAAGTGTCAGTGACAGTGGCGTGAAAAGCAAGGGTGATCTACCGATGCGATCTGCTGTCAGAAAGAGAAGTAAACAGGGTAAGTTTTCTTTTTTTAATATTCACTGCCAATATTTACTAAAATTATTTACAAGCAATGAATTTCATTGCCTTAACAACTTATCAAATATTAGAATTTTAGGGTATTCATACTAATCAAATATGAAATATTCAGTGCTGTATAGGGAGGTGGTTGTGCCTGTTTGCTCAAGTTATATTTCTATATATGTAATCCAATTTGACACCTCTGGAATGAAATTATGTTGATCTACTGTTTTTGCAGATGTTATCCACTGTCACTCAACCTTCAAATACTGTGGATTTTTTTTTTGAATTTGATTATTCAGCAATTGTCCTCATTGCAGTCATCCATGTGAGGTAACAAGTCACACTAAAGGCTCTCTGTTGGTGATCAAACAACATTGTCCACATTGTGTTGAGGATCTATCCTGGCACAGCCAGCCGATGATCAGGGACATCCCAGCTGGTAACATACAGCTTTCATCCGCCATTCTCTTCACTGGGGCGTCATATGTCAAGGTCCTCAGAGTTCTAAATGCAGCCGGTATCGTTGGAATTTCCACGACCACTTACAAGGAGCTTTCGATTTCTAATTTTTATTAAATTAATTTTATTTCAGAATATGTGGATGATCTGATGAATACTCTTTTCGACAAAACCTTGGTTGATCCAACCCACTTATTGGAGCAGTGGCACTCTGTACAAGCCAGAGTTCCCGCAACATTGAGTGCCAAATTTCAGCGTCCCATCAAAGCTGATGCTGTTGAGCAACATGTATCTAGATTTTCAAAATCAAACATGTAAAAGTAGAATAAATTTCCAATTAGCAATGAAAGTTCAGCTTTCAATTGTTAGGGAAGCAACATATTTTGCTAAGACAAAAAAATATAAGCCTAAGATTTTTAGAGAAATGTGCTTTTAAAAATTGAACACGAATTTTACACCATAAAATGGTAGAAAAATTACTCTAACGTATATGAGATCCGACTTTGATGAATGCTGAAATATTAGAATTATAAAATTGACATGCACATTAATAAACTCAATATATGATTTTAAAAAACTTTATTTAAATAACATTGATCACAAATCTAATCTTGGTAGGCAAAATCCCTTGTAGTGATCAGATGGGAATGTTTCTCTGATGAGGCTCACAGCACAGGCAGGCAATATCACCCTCACTTCTTTCCCAAGATATCCCCAACACCACCGGACCAGTTGCCTGTAGGCTATGAATCTGTATCGCCTGAAAAATATGGGGTTGGTATTGATTATTCCGTTTGCATTGATTATTGAATGTATTGAATGATTTCTTCATAATTGATCTGGAAAATTAAAACACATGAATAAATATTGTTTAAAAACTCACTCGTGTTGACTTGCGTCATGATCACCATATTGCTGTCTGTAGGCCAGATAAGCTGTCTGTAAAACCCAGATGTCAAGACAGACAGAACGGAAACCGGGGTGATCAGTGATACACCTTGGTAGGTTATCATCTGTGTATCCACAGCCCTTCAGTTCTTCTAGTTTCTCCTTCACCTTCAATACCTTCTGGCAGCACCGAGATTCAGTTGATGTTGGCATAATGTTGCATTTCTCACAAGTGCACCTGTTAAAAAAAATGGTATAATCAGATGCTTATAATAAACTAATGGCTCGTGGGAGTGCTATATAAATTGGTCTATGAAGTTTGATTAGAAAATATTTAAAACATGTAAAAAATTTTGAGCAGAAAGAGAAGTTATAGGAAAACAATAATGAATCACAATAATCATGATCCATCATGATCCATGATGGATCATGTTGATCCATCAATCTCTTAAGAGAATTATGTAGCTTTTGAGACTAGGATTAACATGATGATGATTAACAACATCTCCTAACAAACTCGTAAAGTACACATCCCTCACATACATTATTCTTTTATTTCCAATGATAATGTTTCTAAATGTTTCTAATGTTTATAAGTCGCCAAGTAAGGCAGCGAGGGAACAATTGGCAGTTTTGTTTTGATAATTAAGTGTGTGACCATGCATATCGCCTAAAAAAAAAAATTTCAAAGCATATTTTACCAATATAAATCGGCGAGCCTCTCGTTCTCAACGTGGTCTGCTCCGGTCGCTGTTTCATCCACGTCTTCCGCCGCACCCTCGGGCTCGAACAAATACGGCTGAATAACCCCATCAGCACCACCCAAAACTACTTCATCATCAGATTCTTCAGTTTCAATATCATCACTTATATTGCAGTCGTCATACTCGATAAAATAATCGCTGTCCGAATCACTCTGCTGTCGTTCAGCCATTTCCTGTTTCTCCCTGACCTGACGTCACTGCTGACTGCCCCTATCGAGAGATGGCGGTACTGCAGCATCACTAAGTGAAATATGGGCTATTAACAAATAAAGTCATTTATGGAGGCTGGTGACACATTTTAAATCATGGGAATGGCCAGAATGGAATATTTTCATACAATCAGTTTATTGGTTCAATAAAAAAATGTCACCGTCCGAGGCCTTTAACAGTCTGAGTAAGTACACAACAATGTTCAAAAACAGTCACTGTCACATGGGGAAGACAACCGGCTCCAGCGTCGTGGCTAGGTTAAATGCCTAGCGCGCTCTAAACAGGATTGGAGCGTTTAGGAAAGGCATAAACGGGAGAAGACTGACATTTATGTCGGAGCGGAAGGGCTCTGAGGAACAACATAATACAGTTCAGGGGGGAAGCCAACTGTAGCGAGCCAGGGAGTCCAATGTTGACGTTGACTCTTGACTAAGCTGCCGCACCAGCCGGTCACACCCTACACAGTAAATACCCATCCCAAATTGTAAGCAAGTGGACACAGCTGTGGTGACTGGTGCGTGGCTGATTGAACTGTATGTCTGTGTGTGTGAGTGTGTATGTGGTGAACCGAAAGCCGGTGAATGCCTGATTAAAGGGGACATGGCTGTGGGACTGGCCGAGAGCCAAGCTCAATCCGCCAGCTGGAGTTAATAAGCAAAAATTAGACCCACAGCCCCACAGTCATGCTCAGGGTAACAACCCTGAACATGACACAAAGTCCATGAAATCTGGACTGAGTGGTTAATTTCCTCCCATTTGGATCCTCACGAAATCATTTCCTTTAGAGGTCACAGAATAACTTCAATGTATTATAGTTTAGACTGAACTACAATATGAATAATATTTATTTACAAATAATTTTACACTCAAAATTAAATCATAATAAATTCTAATCTGATTCTAGTGGTTTTTTAAATCTTTTTCATTTCATTCACACTGTGAGTTTCTTAACTCAAAATCTTAAAGCGATTGTAACTATATTACAGACTAGAAAAGCAGTCAGAGCGTGCACACCTCTGCCAGCCTGTGCAACGTTCCATCCCTCATGGATCACCTCCAAATGTAATGGGTTTGTGTGTAGGTCCAGAGCAGGTGTGCCCACACTTTTTTGGCTTGTGAGCTACTTTTAAAATGACCAGGTCAAAATGATCCACCTACATTTTAAAAAATGCCAAAAATGACAATGTATGTTAGCGTACAATGTACGCCGTACATTGTATAACTGCGTGAACCCTTATGGCACAACACAATTCTGTCATGGGCGGCGAGAGCACGCCCCCTCCTTCCCATACATCTCTCCTCAGGTCATCAACGCACCTGAGTGAGCGGACACACCTGCGCCCTCTCATCAGCCAACGTTCATCAGGAAGCGTCCTTCAGTGATTCAACGCTGGCTCGTCTGGGTATTCTGCCTTACAAGACAAGCAAGTATTTGACTCACACAGGTGAAGAAATCATTAACCTGTGTGCTTTTGCTCCTCAGGTTGCTTCCATCGTGCGGGTGTGTCTCCGGGGCTGCGCATGCTCTCCTGCCACACCATCTTCCACCAACGGCATTCAACCTCCACCCAGTCAGGCACCAGCAGCTCATTCTCCTCACCCTGCTGGTTCATCTGTTCCTCGCTGGGGCCCTGCTGGTTCTCCCTTGGAGGCTTACGTAAGTGGTAATTTGGCCAGCCCATTTTCCCTTACTCCATTCCTCCACTCACGGCTCTCGTCTCCTCTCCACAGGCTGTTTCCTCTGGCAAGTGACTATTTCAATAGCTATACAGTGTTTTGAATATTTAATACAATTCTCAAACGTGTGCTGTTGTTTGATTGTCAATTCTTGTTGCTGCATCGCACACGTGAGCTGATTGCCAACAACAATCATGACAGAACAAGCCAGCCTTGACCTTGGCGCAGCAGGTGCAGCAGCGGGACAATCAGTTCTGGATGATAGCTGCACCCGCAGTGGTCCCGATCTGGGGCAAGGCTGCACCCATGGTGGGACCCGGCTGGGCCACGGCTGCTCCCACGGTAGGATCCACGAAGACCACAGCTGGAGGGCCTGAACCCAAGGAGACCTCCGGAGTTACAGGATGTGCCTCAGTGACCCTGAAAGTAGACTTGAGGACAAGACAAACAGGCACAGGGTCAGGGTCACCTGCAGCAGTGGAACCCGGCAAGGCGAGCACAGCCGCTGCTGATGGCAGCAACCGGCTCTCCCTACCAAGAGCCAGACAAGATCTCTCCAATACCGAAATAATGAAAACAAAGGAGAGCACTTGCCTGAGCTCAAGTTCCACCGCTGTCCAGGACTCCGTCTATCCGGATGGCGATGACTCTAGCTCGGCCTCCTGAAGGTCCAACTTGAACTCTGCTGTGGTGGCCCCAACGGCAGACATGATGGTCAAGGTAGTCTCAGAACCCCCTGGCACTGTAACCCACACTGATGGCTCACTTGATGGGGCGACAGGAGGTCCATCTCCAGCTGGGGTAGAACTCTGCTCAATGGAGACCTGCGGATGCTTCCTCATCAGCAGAGGCTCCAAATGACAGTCCACCCTCCTCCTCTGTCCAAGTCATGGCTGCGGGGCTGGAAACAGGTTCTCCGGGGCCGCAGGCTCCTCCTCTGTCCGACAGTCTGATCCTGGCACTGACGGACACTCGGGGAATAAAGGAGGAGACACAGAGGAAGCAGGAGATGTATTAATGGCTGCAGCAGGTGGTGGTGGGGGGGGGGGCCTCAGGGACTGCGTGGCCTGAGCCTCACCCCCAGGAATCAGACAAGGTCCAAGGCCCAAATAAAGAGACAAAAAGGAGAAAATAATAAGTGACTCGAGCGGGGAGCAGACCCACACTCGGGATCACCACAAGTATAAGACTGTTGAAAATTTATTATTTCTTCATAAAAATGGTATACATACACCAAGTAGCACAGGCACATTCACTGTACTCACCCCAGTTTTATTATTTCTTTTTTCCCTTATGATCATTGATATTTCTTAAAAGACAGCACATTTATTGAAATTGAAAAAATACACATTAAACCAATATTGCCCTTGTAAAAATCTGCATGCTGTATAATTTTTGTCGACTACATGGCCTAGTAGAGCAAATAAAGTTTCACATGAGGCTTCGTCAATAGGAACCATTTTGATGGAAAGGCTCAAGTCTTCAAGAAAGCCTTACCTGGCCATCACTAAGTGGTAGCCTAGATTTAAAATCTCTGTCTTGCATCTGGAGAGCTGAGGTTCAAGTCCCAGTGGGGTTATTCTTATAATTCATTTTTATTTGCAAGGTGAAGTGTCTGTTTTGTTTCAAAAAGCTTGTATACAACAATAACACATCATTATCCTGAGGCACTATTGTGCCCTGCATGACTATAAGGACAGAGATGAATGTACTGGGAAAGACAGTATAAGATTGTTGAAAAGTTAATATTTCTTCAAAAAAATGGACAAGTAGCACAAGCACATTCACTTTAGTCACCTCAGTTTTATTATTTCTTTTTTCCCTGATGATCATTGATATTTCTTAAAAGACAGTACATTACCGAAATGAAAAAATACACAGACCAATCACACACTTGTAAAAATCTGCATGTTATATATGTTTTGTCCACTAGATGGCCTAGTAGAGAAAATGAAGTTTCACATGAGGCCTCGTCTATACGAGCTATTTTGATGAAAGACAACTAGCAGAACAGGCAATACAGGCAGAAGCCTGTGTAAAATGCCAGAATGACGCAGCGCCCAACTGAGGGGCTGCGTCCTATAAATAACAGGTGAAGTGATTAGCCGAAATACAAAACAGCTGTGGGTAATCAAGAACACAAACCAGGCAAGACTGCCTGAAATGAGCCAATCTGTATAGATCATTTCATAGATTTTGGATTTCATTTTCTCATAATTTTAACAGTACATTTTTTTGAAAATGCCTCAGACTCATAGTGCAGGTCAGTCTGAACACTAATCCATTGGAATTATTCTGTGACTTCTGAAGGAAATGATTTTATGAGGGTTCAAAGTTTCAGAAATGACCCAATCTGTACAGATCATTTCTTTTCTGAATGAATGAATGAGTGAATGAATTTATTCGGTAATAATAATAATAATAATAATAAACACATACAATACAATAAGAACACACAAAAGAACAACTGAAAGGGTGTAGGCTGAAGCTAGTGCTTATATAGTGCCTACCCCGTTACAATTTTAAAATCAATAACATAAAAATTTAAGTCATACCCAAACTCAACAAAGAAAATCAAATAGAACAAGTAGACAATATACAGTATATATATATATATATATATATATATATATATATACTGTATATCTCCCAGCATTTACAGTGAGATACTGGGAGATTTTCTCATCTTTGTACAATTTTTTGAATTGCTTCAGAGTTGAACATGTTTTAATATTTTCAGAGCAACAGTTCCACAGTTTAACTCCAGTGACAGACATGCAATGATACTTTGTATTTGTTCTAACCTTTGGCTTATTAAAAACAGAGTTACCTCTTTGCTCATATTTGCTTTCCCATTTTTAAACAGTCTCTGAATATTTACAGGTAATTGGTTATTATTTGCTTTGTACATGATTTGAATGACATTATAATCTACCAGATCTCTAAATTTAAGAGTGTGTCTCCATCGTGTGTCAGAAGCTGTGAGAGCGGCCGGTCCAAGCGTGGATGTGCCGGTCGAGGTGTGCAGATCTCACCATGAAGTTGCTGCGGCTTTCCCGGTCGTGAGTGATGTCCGGAGAGTTCCCTGAAGCAGAAGGGAGCTGCTGCGTTCACTTGTCGTCGGAGCATCACCGCCGGGTGCTGCATTCACCGGCAGCGTGGCTGTCCAAGCCAGAAGGTTGCTGCGTTCACTTGTCGTCGGAGCATCACCGCCGGGTGCTGCATTCACCGGCAGCGTGGCTGTCCAAGCCAGAAGGTTGCGTCGCACAAAACGTGTGCGTCCTCGGGGTCACCAGTGTTGAGGAGCTTGAAATAACGAGGCGATGTGATTCATAAACCAAAGTTTATTATCAGCTCCTCTAACAAGTCTCATCTAGGTGCAGCAGCAGAAGAAGCAAGACAAAGAAGTCTTCGAAAGTCACGAAACTTAATGTAGAATCGGTGTGTGAGTTTGCCAAAACGATGTCTGCCACTGTAGTATTCTCTGGGCCCCTCCCCAATCTGACCAGTGATGACATGTTTAGTCGCTCGTCATCCTTGAACCGCTGGCTGTCTGTGTGGTGTCCTAAAAATGACGTGGGCTACATTGACAATTGGAGCTCTTTTTGGGGAAAACCTGGTCTTATGAGACGAGACAGCATTCATCCCACTTTGGATGGTGCTTCTCATTTATCTAACAATCTGGCATCTTTTTTATCCAAATTTCCAAAACCATGACTACTCAGAGTTGGGACCAGGAAGCAGAGTCGCAGTCTTACACGCCTCTCTGCAGCTCCTCTTCATCCGCCACCCCTCAGCTTAGCCCCTGTCTTCCCCATCAGAGAATCGTTGTCTGCTCCCTCCAAAGTGAATAAAAATATAATGTATAAGCATCCCAAAGTGATAAAGCAAAATATTGGTAAAACTCAAATTAAACATAAAGCCCCTAAATTGAATGATTTGGCCTCTGTTCCTCCTCATAATTTAAAAATTAAATGTGGTTTGTTAAATATTAGGTCTCTAACTCCCAAGTCTCTGTTAGTCCATGATCTGTTAATTGATCATCAGATTGATTTAATTTCCCTTACAGAGACTTGGTTAGGACAAGAGGATTATGTTGGTTTAAATGAATCAACCCCCTCTGGTTATTTAAACTGTCAAAATCCCAGAAGTTCTGGTCGTGGAGGAGGAGTAGCAACAATTTACCATTCCAAATTACTAGTTAATGTAAAGCAAAAAACATGTTATAATTCCTTTGAGGGCCTGGTCCTCAGTATTGGGCACTTTAGCAATTTCAGGTTAAACCCAATTTTATTTGCCATTGTTTATTGTCCCCCATCAACCTATTCAGAATTTTTATCCGAATTTGCTGATTTCTTAGCTGATTTAGTGTTGAAATCTGATAGAATAATTATAGTAGGGGACTTTAATATACATGTGGATGTAGATAGTGACTGCCTTAATGTGGCTTTTAATTCAATATTAGCTAAATGTGGGGGGCTGTCCACGCCTGTGGCAGTCCAGCACCAGCTCTTTGGTTTTCCTCTCATTGATCTGG